>CM077624.1:934413-1567560 GCA_039566895.2 Turritopsis rubra | reverse complement strand
AATTCTGAGAAAGTATGTCCCGTGTGGTCTAGTATTAGGATCCGGCGTTCTCACCGCCGTGGCCGGGGTTCAATTCCCCGCACGGGAGCGCCTCATTCCCAATTAATCAAATTTTCCTTATCGCAACCTTCATAATTCTCCCTTTACAACAATCATATCCCTAAATGGAAAATACACTTTATACTTCAACTACAGATAATGTGGCAGGGTAAAGTTACGTACCCTTACGTTCCTAAGTGTTGCAAATAACTGGAAGTTACATTAAGTCACAAGCATTTACAGTAAAAAACAAATAAAACCAGCTGCTTTGAATTTTCGAAATTTGGAATTACTTCATGATTTCATCTGCTGTATCTTCAAATTTGAGACCGCAAAAACTATTTCAAATTGAAAAAATGTAAGTTTATACTTGTCTTTAGTATTGTCTGTATTTCAATTTTTTATCCGTTGTGATACAATTCGGATGGATGAAACGACGTCCTTCCAAGTGGTTTCTTAGAGAACTGCTCATTCATGCTATGGATAGGTTATGGAGTTTAAGTTCAATCATTTGTTTGACAGAGCATGCATTAGATTTCCAGTTATGTGCAACTAGTAAATAGAGTAGAAATCATTTTAAGGGCATTGTTCTACTGGTTGATAATTTCATAGACACAAAAGTGAAATGCAACGTTTTCATAGCCGTGATCGTATAGTGGTTAGTACATTGCGTTGTGGCCGCAATAGCCCAGGTTCGATTCCTGGTCACGGCACAAATTCGTTGTATGTCTTTGGCAATTTTTTTTTTTCTTCTGCAATTAAAGTTGATCAGTTGGTCAGTTATTTTTAAAAATTCTGAGAAAGTATGTCCCGTGTGGTCTAGTGGTTAGGATCCGGCGTTCTCACCGCCGTGGCCGGGGTTCAATTCCCGCACGGGAGCGCCTCATTCCCAATTAATCAAATTTTCCTTATCGCAACCTTTATAATTTTCCCTTTACAACAAATCATATCCTTCTAAATAGAAAATTTACTTTATACTTCAACTACAGATAATGCGGCAGGGTAAAGTTACAAACCTTACGTTGCTAAGTGTTGTAAATAACCGGAAGTTACATTAAGTCACAAGCATTTACAGTAAAAAACAAATAAAACCAGCTGCTTTGAATTTCAGAAATTTGGAATTACTTCATGATTTCATCTGCTGTATCTTCAAATTTGAGACAGCAAAAACTATTTCAAATTGAAAAAATGTAAGCTTATACTTGTCTTTAGTATTGTCTGTATTTCAATTTTTTATCCGTTGTGATACAATCCGGATGGATGAAACGACGTCCATCCAAGTGGTTTCTTTGAGAACTGCTCATTCATGCTATGGGATTGGTTATGGAGTTTAAGTTTAATCATTTGTTTGACAGAGCATGCATTAGATTTCCAGTCATGTGAACTAGTAAATAGAGTAGAAATCATTTTAAGGGCATTGTTCTACTAGTTGATAATTTCATAGACACAAAAGTGAAAGGCAGCGTTTTCATAGCCGTGATCGTATAGTGGTTAGTACATTGCGTTGTGTACGCAATAGCCCAGGTTCGATTCCTGGTCACGGCACAAATTCGTTGTATGTCTTTGGGCAATTATTTTCATTTCTTCTGACAATTAAAGTTGATCAGTTGGTCAGTTATTTTTAATAATTCTGAGAAAGTATCTCCCGTGTGGTCTAGTGGTTAGGATCCGGCGTTCTCACCGCCGTGGCCGGGGTTCAATTCCCCGCACGGGAGCGCCTCATTGCCAATTAATCAAATTTTCCTTATCGCAACCTTTATAATTTTCCCTTTACAACAAATCATATCCTCTAAATAGAAAATTTACTTTATACTTCAACTACAGATAATGCGGCAGGGTAAAGTTACAAACCTTACGTTGCTAAGTGTTGTAAATAACCGGAAGTTACATTAAGTCACAAGCATTTACAGTAAAAAACAAATAAAACCAGCTGCTTTGAATTTCAGAAATTTGGAATTACTTCATGATTTCATCTGCTGTATCTTCAAATTTGAGACCGCAAAAACTATTTCAAATTGAAAAAATGTAAGCTTATACTTGTCTTTAGTATTGTCTGTATTTCAATTTTTTATCCGTTGTGATACAATTCGGATGGATGAAACGACGTCCTTCCAAGTGGTTTCTTAGAGAACTGCTCATTCATGCAATGGCATAGGTTATGGAGTTTAAGTTCAATCATTTGTTTGACAGAGCATGCATTAGATTTCCAGTTATGTGCAACTAGTAAATAGAGTAGAAATCATTTTCAGGGCATTGTTCTACTGGTTGATAATTTCATAGACACAAAAGTGAAATGCAACATTTTCATAGCCGTGATCGTATAGTGGTTAGTACATTGCGTTGTGGCCGCAATAGCCCAGGTTCGATTCCTGGTCACGGCACAAATTCGTTGTATGTCTTTGGGCAATTATTTTCATTTCTTCTGGCAATTAAAGTTGATCAGTTGGTCAGTTATTTTTAAAAATTCTGAGAAAGTATGTCCCGTGTGGTCTAGTGGTTAGGATCCGGCGTTCTCACCGCCGTGGCCGGGGTTCAATTCCCCGCACGGGAGCGCCTCATTCCCAATTAATCAAATTTTCCTTATCGCAACCTTTATAATTCTCCCTTTACAACAAATCATATCCTCCTAAATGGAAAATACACTTTATATTTCAACTACAGATAATGCGGCAGGGTAAAGTTACATACCCTTACGTTCCTAAGTGTTGCAAATAACAGGAAGTTACATTAAGTCACAAGCATTTACAGTAATAAAACAAATAAAACCAGCTGCTTTGAATTTTCGAAATTTGGAATTACTTCATGATTTCATCTGCTGTATCTTCAAATTTGAGACCGCAAAAACTATTTCAAATTGAAAAAATGTAAGCTTATGCTTGTCTTTAGTATTGTCTGTATTTCAATTTTTTATCCGTTGTGATACAATCCGGATGGATGAAACGACGTCCTTCCAAGTGGTTTCTTAGAGAACTGCTCATTCATGCTATGGCATAGGTTGATGGAGTTTAAGTTCAATCATTTGTTTGACAGAGCATGCATTAGATTTCCAGTTATGTGCAACTAGTAAATAGAGTAGAAATCATTTTAAGGGCATTGTTCTACTGTTGATAATTTCATAGACACAAAAGTGAAATGCAACGTTTTCATAGCCGTGATCGTATAGTGGTTAGTACATTGCGTTGTGGCCGCAATAGCCCAGGTTCAATTCCTGGTCACGGCACAAATTCGTTGTATGTCTTTGGGCAATTATTTTCATTTCTTCTGACAATTAAAGTTGATCAGTTGGTCAGTTATTTTTAATAATTCTGAGAAAGTATGTCCGTGTGGTCTAGTGGTTAGGATCCGGCGTTCTCACCGCCGTGGCCGGGGTTCAATTCCCCGCACGGGAGCGCCTCATTCCCAATTAATCAAATTTTCCTTATCGCAACCTTTATAATTGTCCCTTTACAACAAATCATATCCTTCTAAATAGAAAATACACTTTATACTTCAACTACAGATAATGCGGCAGGGTAAAGTTACATACCCTTACGTTCCTAAGTGTTGCAAATAACTGGAAGTTACATTAAGTCACAAGCATTTACAGTAAAAAACAAATAAAACCAGCTGCTTTGAATTTCAGAAATTTGGAATTACTTCATGATTTCATCTGCTGTATCTTCAAATTTGAGACCGCAAAAACTATTTCAAATTGAAAAAATGTAAACTTATGCTTGTCTTTAGTATTGTCTGTATTTCAATTTTTTATCCGTTGTGATACAATTCGGATGGATGAAACGACGTCCTTCCAAGTGGTTTCTTCGAGAACTGCTCATTCATGCTATGGGATAGGTGATGGAGTTTAAGTTCAATCATTTGTTTGACAGAGCATGCATTAGATTTCCAGTTATGTGCAACTAGTAAATAGAGTAGAAATCATTTTAAGGGCATTGTTCTACTGGTTGATAATTTCATAGACACAAAAGTGAAATGCAACGTTTTCATAGCCGTGATCGTATAGTGGTTAGTACATTGCGTTGTGGCCGCAATAGCCCAGGTTCGATTCCTGGTCACAGCACAAATTCGTTGTATGTCTTTGGGCAATTATTTTCATTTCTTCTGACAATTAAAGTTGATCAGTTGGTCAGTTATTTTTAATAATTCTGAGAAAGTATGTCCCGTGTGGTCTAGTGGTTAGGATCCGGCGTTCTCACCGCCGTGGCCGGGGTTCAATTCCCCGCACGGGAGCGCCTCATTCCCAATTAATCAAATTTTCCTTATCGCAACCTTCATAATTCTCCCTTTACAACAAATCATATCCTCCTAAATGGAAAATACACTTTATACTTCAACTACAGATAATGCGGCAGGGTAAAGTTACATACCTATACGTTGCTAAGTGTTGTAAATAACTGGAAGTTACATTAAGTCACAAGCATTTACAGTAAATAAACAAATAAAACCAGCTGCTTTGAATTTTCGAAATTTGGAATTACTTCATGATTTCATCTGCTGTATCTTCAAATTTGAGACCGCAAAAACTATTTCAAATTGAAAAAATGTAAGCTTATACTTGTCTTTAGTATTGTCTGTATTTCAATTTTTTATCCGTTGTGATACAATTCGGATGGATGAAACGACGTCCTTCCAAGTGGTTTCTTAGAGAACTGCTCATTCATGCTATGGGATAGGTGATGGAGTTTAAGTTCAATCATTTGTTTGACAGAGCATGCATTAGATTTCCAGTCATGTGCAACTAGTAAATAGAGTAGAAATCATTTTAAGGGCATTGTTCTACTGGTTGATAATTTCATAGACACAAAAGTGAAATGCAACTTTTTCATAGCCGTGATCGTATAGTGGTTAGTACATTGCGTTGTGGCCGCAATAGCCCAGGTTCGATTCCTGGTCACGGCACAAATTCGTTGTATGTCTTTGGGCAATTATTTTCATTTCTTCTGACAATTAAAGTTGATCAGTTGGTCAGTTATTTTTAATAATTCTGAGAAAAAATCTCCCGTGTGGTCTAGTGGTTAGGATCCGGCGTTCTCACCGCCGTGGCCGGGGTTCAATTCCCCGCACGGGAGCGCCTCATTCCCAATTAATCAAATTTTCCTTATCGCAACCTTCATAATTCTCCCTTTACAACAAATCATATCCTTCTAAATGAAAATACACTTTATACTTCAACTACAGATAATGCGGCAGGGTAAAGTTACATACCCTTACGTTCCTAAGTGTTGCAAATAACTGGAAGTTACATTAAGTCACAAGCATTTACAGTAAAAAAACAAATAAAACCAGCTGCTTTGAATTTTCGAAATTTGGAATTACTTCATGATTTCATCTGCTGTATCTTCAAATTTGAGACCGCAAAAACTATTTCAAATTGAAAAAATGTAAGCTTATACTTGTCTTTAGTATTGTCTGTATTTCAATTTTTTATCCGTTGTGATACAATTCGGATGGATGAAACGACGTCCTTCCAAGTGGTTTCTTAGAGAACTGCTCATTCATGCTATGGGATAGGTGATGGAGTTTAAGTTCAATCATTTGTTTGACAGAGCATGCATTAGATTTCCAGTCATGTGCAACTAGTAAATAGAGTAGAAATCATTTTAAGGGCATTGTTCTACTGGTTGATAATTTCATAGACACAAAAGTGAAATGCAACATTTTCATAGCCGTGATCGTATAGTGGTTAGTACATTGCGTTGTGGCCGCAATAGCCCAGGTTCGATTCCTGGTCACGGCACAAATTCGTTGTATGTCTTTGGGCAATTATTTTCATTTCTTCTGACAATTAAAGTTGATCAGTTGGTCAGTTATTTTTAATAATTCTTAGAAAGTATCTCCCGTGTGGTCTAGTGGTTAGGATCCGGCGTTCTCACCGCCGTGGCCGGGGTTCAATTCCCCGCACGGGAGCGCCTCATTCCCAATTAATCAAATTTTCCTTATCGCAACCTTCATAATTCTCCCTTTACAACAAATCATATCCTCCTAAATGGAAAATACACTTTATACTTCAACTACAGATAATGCGGCAGGGTAAAGTTACACTCCTTACGTTGCTAAGTGTTGTAAATAACTGGAAGTTACATTAAGTCACAAGCATTTACAGTAAATAAACAAATAAAACCAGCTGCTTTGAATTTTCGAAATTTGGAATTACTTCATGATTTCATCTGCTGTATCTTCAAATTTGAGACCGCAAAAACTATTTCAAATTGAAAAAATGTAAGCTTATACTTGTCTTTAGTATTGTCTGTATTTCAATTTTTTATCCGTTGTGATACAATTCGGATGGATGAAACGACGTCCTTCCAAGTGGTTTCTTAGAGAACTGCTCATTCATGCTATGGCATAGGTTATGGAGTTTAAGTTCAATCATTTGTTTGACAGAGCATGCATTAGATTTCCAGTATGTGCAACTAGTAAATAGAGTAGAAATCATTTAAGGGCATTGTTCTACTGGTTGATAATTTCATAGACACAAAAGTGAAATGCAACGTTTTCATAGCCGTGATCGTATAGTGGTTAGTACATTGCGTTGTGGCCGCAATAGCCCAGGTTCGATTCCTGGTCACGGCACAAATTCGTTGTATGTCTTTGGGCAATTATTTTCATTTCTTCTGACAATTAAAGTTGATCAGTTGGTCAGTTATTTTTAAAAATTCTGAGAAAGTATGTCCCGTGTGGTCTAGTGGTTAGGATCCGGCGTTCTCACCGCCGTGGCCGGGGTTCAATTCCCCGCACGGGAGCGCCTCATTCCAATTAATCAAATTTTCCTTATCGCAACCTTCATAATTCTCCCTTTACAACAAATCATATCCTTCTAAATGGAAAATACACTTTATACTTCAACTACAGATAATGCGGCAGGGTAAAGTTACATACCCTTACGTTGCTAAGTGTTGTAAATAACTGGAAGTTACATTAAGTCACAAGCATTTACAGTAAAAAACAAATAAAACCAGCTGCTTTGAATTTTCGAAATTTGGAATTACTTCATGATTTCATCTGCTGTATCTTCAAATTTGAGACCGCAAAAACTATTTCAAATTGAAAAAATGTAAACTTATGCTTGTTTTTAGTATTGTCTGTATTTCAATTTTTTATCCGTTGTGATACAATTCGGATGGATGAAACGACGTCCTTCCAAGTGGTTTCTTAGAGAACTGCTCATTCATGCTATGGCATAGGTTATGGAGTTTAAGTTCAATCATTTGTTTGACAGAGCATGCATTAGATTTCCAGTCATGTGAACTAGTAAATAGAGTAGAAATCATTTAAAGGGCATTGTTCTACTATTTGATAATTTCATAGACACAAAAGTGAAATGCAACGTTTTCATAGCCGTGATCGTATAGTGGTTAGTACATTGCGTTGTGGCCGCAATAGCCCAGGTTCGATTCCTGGTCACGGCACAAATTCGTTGTATGTCTTTGGGCAATTATTTTCATTTCTTCTGACAATTAAAGTTGATCAGTTGGTCAGTTATTTTTAAAAATTCTGAGAAAGTATGTCCCGTGTGGTCTAGTGGTTAGGATCCGGCGTTCTCACCGCCGTGGCCGGGGTTCAATTCCCCGCACGGGAGCGCCTCATTCCCAATTAATCAAATTTTCCTTATCGCAACCTTTATAATTCTCCCTTTACAACAAATCATATCCTCCTAAATGGAAAATACACTTTATACTTCAACTACAGATAATGCGGCAGGGTAAAGTTACATACCCTTACGTTCCTAAGTGTTGCAAATAACTGGAAGTTACATTAAGTCACAAGCATTTACAGTAAAAAACAAATAAAACCAGCTGCTTTGAATTTTCGAAATTTGGAATTACTTCATGATTTCATCTGCTGTATCTTCAAATTTGAGACCGCAAAAACTATTTCAAATTGAAAAAATGTAAGCTTATACTTGTCTTTAGTATTGTCTGTATTTCAATTTTTTATCCGTTGTGATACAATTCGGATGGATGAAACGACGTCCTTCCAAGTGGTTTCTTAGAGAACTGCTCATTCATGCTATGGCATAGGTTATGGAGTTTAAGTTCAATCATTTGTTTGACAGAGCATGCATTAGATTTCCAGTTATGTGCAACTAATAAATAGAGTAGAAATCATTTAAAGGGCATTGATTTACACAAAAGTGAAATGCAACGTTTTCATAGCCGTGATCGTATAGTGGTTAGTACATTGCGTTGTGGCCGCAATAGCCCAGGTTCGATTCCTGGTCACGGCACAAATTCGTTGTATGTCTTTGGGCAATTATTTTCATTTCTTCTGACAATTAAAGTTGATCAGTTGGTCAGTTATTTTTAATAATTCTGAGAAAGTATGTCCCGTGTGGTCTAGTGGTTAGGATCCGGCGTTCTCACCGCCGTGGCCGGGGTTCAATTCCCCGCACGGGAGCGCCTCATTCCCAATTAATCAAATTTTCCTTATCGCAACCTTCATAATTCTCTCTTTACAACAAATCATATCCTCCTAAATGGAAAATACACTTTATACTTCAACTACAGATAATGCGGCAGGGTAAAGTTACACACCTTACGTTGCTAAGTGTTGTAAATAACTGGAAGTTACATTAAGTCACAAGCATTTACAGTAAAAAAACAAATAAAACCAGCTGCTTTGAATTTTCGAAACTTGGAATTACTTCATGATTTCATCTGCTGTATCTTCAAATTTGAGACCGCAAAAACTATTTCAAATTGAAAAAATGTAAGCTTATACTTGTCTTTAGTATTGTCTGTATTTCAATTTTTTATCCGTTGTGATACAATTCGGATGGATGAAACGACGTCCTTCCAAGTGGTTTCTTAGAGAACTGCTCATTCATGCTATGGCATAGGTTATGGAGTTTAAGTTCAATCATTTGTTTGACAGAGCATGCATTAGATTTCCAGTTATGGGCTTATAGTAAATAGAGTAGAAATCATTAAAAGGGCATTGTGCTACTGGTTGATAATTTCATAGACACAAAAGTCAAATGCAACTTTTTCATAGCCGTGATCGTATAGTGGTTAGTACGTTGCTTTGTGGCCCCAATAGCCCAGGTTCGATTCCTGGTCACGGCACAAATTCGTTGTATGTCTTTGGGCAATTATTTTCATTTCTTCTGACAATTAAAGTTGATCAGTTGGTCAGTTATTTTTAATAATTCTGAGAAAGTATGTCCCGTGTGGTCTAGTGGTTAGGATCCGGCGTTCTCACCGCCGTGGCCGGGGTTCAATTCCCCGCACGGGAGCGCCTCCTTCCCAATTAATCAAATTTTCCTTATCGCAACCTTCATAATTCTCCCTTTACAACAAATCATATCCTTCTAAATAGAAAATACACTTTATACTTCAACTACAGATAATGTGGCAGGGTAAAGTTACGTACCCTTACGTTCCTAAGTGTTGCAAATAACTGGAAGTTACATTAAGTCACAAGCATTTACAGTAAAAAACAAATAAAACCAGCTGCTTTGAATTTTCGAAATTTGGAATTACTTCATGATTTCATCTGCTGTATCTTCAAATTTGAGACCGCAAAAACTATTTCAAATTGAAAAAATGTAAGCTTATACTTGTCTTTAGTATTGTCTGTATTTCAATTTTTTATCCGTTGTGATACAATTCGGATGGATGAAACGACGTCCTTCCAAGTGGTTTCTTAGAGAACTGCTCATTCATGCTATGGGATAGGTGATGGAGTTTAAGTTCAATCATTTGTTTGACAGAGCATGCATTAGATTTCCAGTTATGTGCAACTAGTAAATAGAGTAGAAATCATTTAAACTGCATTGTTCTACTATTTGATAATTTCATAGACACAAAAGTGAAAAGCAACGTTTTCATAGCCGTGATCGTATAGTGGTTAGTACGTTGCGTTGTGGCCTCGATAGCCCTGGTTCGATTCCTGGTCACGGCACAAATTCGTTGTATGTCTTTGGGCAATTATTTTCATTTCTTCTGACAATTAAACTTGATCAGTTGGTCAGTTATTTTTAATAATTCTGAGAAAGTATGTCCCGTGTGGTCTAGTGGTTAGGGTCCGGCGTTCTCACCGCCATGGTCGGGGTTCAATTCTCCGCACGGGAGCGCCTCATTCCCAATTAATCAAATTTTCCTTATCGCAACCTTTATAATTTTCCCTTTACAACAAATCATAACCTTCTAAATAGAAAATACACTTTATACTTCAACTACAGATAATACGGCAGGGTAAAGTTACATACCCTTACGTTGCTAATTGTTGTAAATAACTGGAAGTTACATTAAGTCACAAGCATTTACAGTAAAAAACAAATAAAACCAGCTGCTTTGAATTTTCGAAATTTGGAATTACTTCATGATTTCATCTGCTGTATCTTCAAATTTGAGACCGCAAAAACTATTTCAAATTGAAAAAATGTAAGCTTATACTTGTCTTTAGTATTGTCTGTATTTCAATTTTTTATCCGTTGTGATACAATTCGGATGGATGAAACGACGTCCTTCCAAGTGGTTTCTTAGAGAACTGCTCATTCATGCTATGGCATAGGTTATGGAGTTTAAGTTCAATCATTTGTTTGACAGAGCATGCATTAGATTTCCAGTTATGTGCAACTAGTAAATAGAGTAGAAATCATTTAAAGGGCATTGTTCTACTGGTTGATAATTTCATAGACACAAAAGTGAAATGCAACGTTTTCATAGCCGTGATCGTATAGTGGTTAGTACGTTGCGTTGTGGCCCCAATAGCCCAGGTTCGATTCCTGGTCACGGCACAAATTCGTTGTATGTCTTTGGGCAATTATTTTCATTTCTTCTGGCAATTAAAGTTGATCAGTTGGTCAGTTATTTTTAAAAATTCTGAGAAAGTATGTCCCGTGTGGTCTAGGGGTTAGGATCCGGCGTTCTCACCGCCGTGGACGGGGTTCAATTCCCCGCACGGGAGCGCCTCATCTTCAATTACTCAAATTTTCCTTATCGCAACCTTCATAATTCTCCCTTTACAACAAATCATATCCTTCTAAATGGAAAATACACTTTATACTTCAACTACAGATAATGCGTCAGGGTAAAGTTACACACCTTACGTTGCTAAGTGTTGTAAATAACTGGAAGTTACATTAAGTCACAAGCATTTACAGTAAATAAACAAATAAAACCAGCTGCTTTGAATTTTCGAAATTTGGAATTACTTCATGATTTCATCTGCTGTACCTTCAAATTTGAGACCGCAAAAACTATTTCAAATTGAAAAAATGTAAGCTTATACTTGTCTTTAGTATTGTCTGTATTTCAATTTTTTATCCGTTGTGATACAATTCGGATGGATGAAACGACGTCCTTCCAAGTGGTTTCTTAGAGAACTGCTCATTCATGCTATGGCATAGGTTATGGAGTTTAAGTTCAATCATTTGTTTGACAGAGCATGCATTAGATTTCCAGTTATGTGCAACTAGTAAATAGAGTAGAAATCATTTTAAGGGCATTGTTCTACTGGTTGATAATTTCATAGACACAAAAGTGAAATGCAACGTTTTCATAGCCGTGATCGTATAGTGGTTAGTACATTGCGTTGTGGCCGCAATAGCCCAGGTTCGATTCCTGGTCACGGCACAAATTCGTTGTATGTCTTTGGGCAATTATTTTCATTTCTTCTGACAATTAAAGTTGATCAGTTGGTCAGTTATTTTTAATAATTCTGAGAAAGTATGTCCCGTGTGGTCTAGTGGTTAGGATCCGGCGTTCTCACCGCCGTGGCCGGGGTTCAATTCCCCGCACGGGAGCGCCTCATTCCCAATTAATCAAATTTTCCTTATCGCAACCTTCATAATTCTCCCTTTACAACAAATCATATCCTCCTAAATGGAAAATACACTTTATACTTCAACTACAGATAATGCGGCAGGGTAAAGTTACATACCCTTACGTTCCTAAGTGTTGCAAATAACTGGAAGTTACATTAAGTCACAAGCATTTACAGTAAAAAAACAAATAAAACCAGCTGCTTTGAATTTTCGAAATTTGGAATTACTTCATGATTTCATCTGCTGTATCTTCAAATTTGAGACCGCAAAAACTATTTCAAATTGAAAAAATGTAAGCTTATACTTGTCTTTAGTATTGTCTGTATTTCAATTTTTTATCCGTTGTGATACAATTCGGATGGATGAAACGACGTCCTTCCAAGTGGTTTCTTAGAGAACTGCTCATTCATGCTATGGGATAGGTGATGGAGTTTAAGTTCAATCATTTGTTTGACAGAGCATGCATTAGATTTCCAGTCATGTGCAACTAGTAAATAGAGTAGAAATCATGTTAAGGGCATTGTTCTACTGGTTGATAATTTCATAGACACAAAAGTGAAATGCAACATTTTCATAGCCGTGATCGTATAGTGGTTAGTACATTGCGTTGTGGCCGCAATAGCCCAGGTTCGATTCCTGGTCACGGCACAAATTCGTTGTATGTCTTTGGGCAATTATTTTCATTTCTTCTGACAATTAAAGGTGATCAGTTGGTCAGTTATTTTTAATAATTCTGAGAAAGTATGTCCCGTGTGGTCTAGTGGTTAGGATCCGACGTTCTCACCGCCGTGGCCGGGGTTCAATTCCCCGCACGGGAGCGCCTAATTCCCAATTAATCAAATTTTCCTTATCGCAACCTTTATAATTTTCCCTTTACAACAAATCATATCCTTCTAAATAGAAAATACACTTTATACTTCAACTACAGATAATGCGGCAGGGTAAAGTTACACACCTTACGTTGCTAAGTGTTGTAAATAACTGGAAGTTACATTAAGTCACAAGCATTTACAGTAAAAAAACAAATAAAACCAGCTGCTTTGAATTTTCGAAACTTGGAATTACTTCATGATTTCATCTGCTGTATCTTCAAATTTGAGACCGCAAAAACTATTTCAAATTGAAAAAATGTAAGCTTATACTTGTCTTTAGTATTGTCTGTATTTCAATTTTTTATCCGTTGTGATACAATTCGGATGGATGAAACGACGTCCTTCCAAGTGGTTTCTTAGAGAACTGCTCATTCATGCTATGGCATAGGTTATGGAGTTTAAGTTCAATCATTTGTTTGACAGAGCATGCATTAGATTTCCAGTTATGTGCAACTAGTAAATAGAGTAGAAATCATTTAAAGGGCATTGTTCTACTGGTTGATAATTTCATAGACACAAAAGTGAAATGCAACGTTTTCATAGCCGTGATCGTATAGTGGTTAGTACATTGCGTTGTGGCCGCAATAGCCCAGGTTCGATTCCTGGTCACGGCACAAATTCGTTGTATGTCTTTGGGCAATTATTTTCATTTCTTCTGGCAATTAAAGTTGATCAGTTGGTCAGTTATTTTTAATAATTCTGAGAAAGTATGTCCCGTGTGGTCTAGTGGTTAGGATCCGGCGTTCTCACCACCGTGGCCGGGGTTCAATTCCCCGCACGGGAGCGCCTCATTCCCAATTAATCAAATTTTCCTTATCGCAACCTTCATAATTCTCCCTTTACAACAAATCATATCCTTCTAAATGGAAAATACACTTTATACCTTCAACTACAGATAATGCGGCAGGGTAAAGTTACACACCTTACGTTGCTAAGTGTTGTAAATAACTGGAAGTTACATTAAGTCACAAGCATTTACAGTAAAAAAACAAATAAAACCAGCTGCTTTGAATTTTCGAAATTTGGAATTACTTCATGATTTCATCTGCTGTATCTTCAAATTTGAGACCGCAAAAACTATTTCAAATTGAAAAAATGTAAGCTTATACTTGTCTTTAGTATTGTCTGTATTTCAATTTTTTATCCGTTGTGATACAATTCGGATGGATGAAACGACGTCCTTCCAAGTGGTTTCTTAGAGAACTGCTCATTCATGCTATGGCATAGGTTATGGAGTTTAAGTTCAATCATTTGTTTGACAGAGCATGCATTAGATTTCCAGTTATGTGAACTAGTAAATAGAGTAGAAATCATTTAAGGGCATTGTTCTACTGGTTGATAATTTCATAGACACAAAAGTGAAATGCAACGTTTTCATAGCCGTGATCGTATAGTGGTTAGTACATTGCGTTGTGGCCGCAATAGCCCAGGTTCGATTCCTGGTCACGGCACAAATTCGTTGTATGTCTTTGGGCAATTATTTTCATTTCTTCTGACAATTAAAGTTGATCAGTTGGTCAGTTATTTTTAATAATTCTGAGAAAGTATCTCCCGTGTGGTCTAGTGGTTAGGATCCGGCGTTCTCACCGCCGTGGCCGGGGTTCAATTCCCCGCACGGGAGCGCCTCATTCCCAATTAATCAAATTTTCCTTATCGCAACCTTTATAATTTTCCCTTTACAACAAATCATATCCTTCTAAATAGAAAATACACTTTATACTTCAACTACAGATAATGCGGTAGGGTAAAGTTACATACCCTTACGTTCTTAAGTGTTGCAAATAACTGGAAGTTACATTAAGTCACAAGCATTTACAGTAAAAAACAAATAAAACCAGCTGCTTTGAATTTCAGAAATTTGGAATTACTTCATGATTTCATCTGCTGTATCTTCAAATTTGAGACAGCAAAAACTATTTCAAATTGAAAAAATGTAAGCTTATACTTGTCTTTAGTATTGTCTGTATTTCAATTTTTTATCCGTTGTGATACAATTCGGATGGATGAAACGACGTCCTTCCAAGTGGTTTCTTAGAGAACTGCTCATTCATGCTATGGCATAGGTTATGGAGTTTAAGTTCAATCATTTGTTTGACAGAGCATGCATTAGATTTCCAGTTATGTGCAACTAGTAAATAGAGTAGAAATCATTTTAAGGGCATTGTTCTACTGGTTGATAATTTCATAGACACAAAAGTGAAATGCAACGTTTTCATAGCCGTGATCGTATAGTGGTTAGTACATTGCGTTGTGGCCGCAATAGCCCAGGTTCGATTCCTGGTCACGGCACAAATTCGTTGTATGTCTTTGGGCAATTATTTTCATTTCTTCTGGCAATTAAAGTTGATAAGTTGGTCAGTTATTTTTAATAATTCTGAGAAAGTATGTCCCGTGTGGTCTAGTGGTTAGGATCCGGCGTTCTCACCGCCGTGGCCGGGGTTCAATTCCCCGCACGGGAGCGCCTCATTCCCAATTAATCAAATTTTCCTTATCGCAACCTTCATAATTCTCCCTTTACAACAAATCATATCCTCCGGAATGGAAAATACACTTTATACTTTAACTACAGATAATGCGGCAGGGTAAAGTTACAAACCTTACGTTGCTAAGTGTTGTAAATAACTGGAAGTTACATTAAGTCACAAGCATTTACAGTAAAAAAACAAATAAAACCAGCTGCTTTGAATTTTCGAAATTTGGAATTACTTCATGATTTCATCTGCTGTATCTTCAAATTTGAGACCGCAAAAACTATTTCAAATTGAAAAAATGTAAGCTTATACTTGTCTTTAGTATTGTCTGTATTTCAATTTTTTATCCGTTGTGATACAATTCGGATGGATGAAACGACGTCCTTCCAAGTGGTTTCTTAGAGAACTGCTCATTCATGCTATGGGATAGGTGATGGAGTTTAAGTTCAATCATTTGTTTGACAGAGCATGCATTAGATTTCCAGTCATGTGCAACTAGTAAATAGAGTAGAAATCATTTTAAGGGCATTGTTCTACTGGTTGATAATTTCATAGACACAAAAGTGAAATGCAACGTTTTCATAGCCGTGATCGTATAGTGGTTAGTACATTGCGTTGTGGCCGCAATAGCCCAGGTTCGATTCCTGGTCACGGCACAAATTCGTTGTATGTCTTTGGGCAATTATTTTCATTTCTTCTGACAATTAAAGTTGATCAGTTGGTCAGTTATTTTTAATAATTCTGAGAAAGTATGTCCCGTGTGGTCTAGTGGTTAGGATCCGGCGTTCTCACCGCCGTGGCCGGGGTTCAATTCCCCGCACGGGAGCGCCTCATTCCCAATTAATCAAATTTTCCTTATCGCAACCTTCATAATTCTCCCTTTACAACAAATCATATCCTCCTAAATGGAAAATACACTTTATACTTCAACTACAGATAATGTGGCAGGGTAAAGTTACATACCCTTACGTTCCTAAGTGTTGCAAATAACTGGAAGTTACATTAAGTCACAAGCATTTACAGTAAAAAAACAAATAAAACCAGCTGCTTTGAATTTTCGAAATTTGGAATTACTTCATGATTTCATCTGCTGTATCTTCAAATTTGAGACCGCAAAAACTATTTCAAATTGAAAAAATGTAAGCTTATACTTGTCTTTAGTATTGTCTGTATTTCAATTTTTTATCCGTTGTGATACAATTCGGATGGATGAAACGACGTCCTTCCAAGTGGTTTCTTAGAGAACTGCTCATTCATGCTATGGGATAGGTTATGGAGTTTAAGTTCAATCATTTGTTTGACAGAGCATGCATTAGATTTCCAGTTATGTGCAACTAGTAAATAGAGTAGAAATCATTTTAAGGGCATTGTTCTACTGGTTGATAATTTCATAGACACAAAAGTGAAATGCAACGTTTTCATAGCCGTGATCGTATAGTGGTTAGTACATTGCGTTGTGGCCGCAATAGCCCAGGTTCGATTCCTGGTCACGGCACAAATTCGTTGTATGTCTTTGGGCAATTATTTTCATTTCTTCTGGCAATTAAAGTTGATCAGTTGGTCAGTTATTTTTAAAAATTCTGAGAAAGTATGTCCCGTGTGGTCTAGTGGTTAGGATCCGGCGTTCTCACCGCCGTGGCCGGGGTTCAATTCCCCGCACGGGAGCGCCTCATTCCCAATTAATCAAATTTTCCTTATCGCAACCTTCATAATTCTCCCTTTACAACAAATCATATCCTCCTAAATGGAAAATACACTTTATACTTCAACTACAGATAATGCGGCAGGGTAAAGTTACACACCTTACGTTGCTAAGTGTTGTAAATAACTGGAAGTTACATTAAGTCACAAGCATTTACAGTAAAAAAACAAATAAAACCAGCTGCTTTGAATTTTCGAAATTTGGAATTACTTCATGATTTCATCTGCTGTATCTTCAAATTGAGACCGCAAAAACTATTTCAAATTGAAAAAATGTAAGCTTATACTTGTCTTTAGTATTGTCTGTATTTCAATTTTTTATCCGTTGTGATACAATTCGGATGGATGAAACGACGTCCTTCCAAGTGGTTTCTTAGAGAACTGCTCATTCATGCTATGGGATAGGTGATGGAGTTTAAGTTCAATCATTTGTTTGACAGAGCATGCATTAGATTTCCAGTTATGTGCAACTAGTAAATAGAGTAGAAATCATTTTAAGGGCATTGTTCTACTGGTTGATAATTTCATAGACACAAAAGTGAAATGCAACGTTTTGATAGCCGTGATCGTATAGTGGTTAGTACATTGCGTTGTGGCCGCAATAGCCCAGGTTCGATTCCTGGTCACGGCACAAATTCATTGTATGTCTTTGGGCAATTATTTTCATTTCTTCGGACAATTAAAGTTGATCAGTTGGTCAGTTATTTTTAATAATTCTGAGAAAGTATGTCCCGTGTGGTCTAGTGGTTAGGATCCGGCGTTCTCACCGCCGTGGCCGCGGTTCAATTCCTCCGCACGGGAGCGCCTCATTCCCAATTAATCAAATTTTCCTTATCGCAACCTTTATAATTTTCCCTTTACAACAAATCATATCCTTCTAAATAAAAAATAAACTTTATACTTCAACTACAGATAATGCGGCAGGGTAAAGTTACACACCTTACGTTGCTAAGTGTTGTAAATAACTGGAAGTTACATTAAGATCCAAGCATTTACAGTAAAAAAACAAATAAAACCAGCTGCTTTGAATTTTCGAAATTTGGAATTACTTCATGATTTCATCTGCTGTATCTTCAAATTTGAGACCGCAAAAACTATTTCAAATTGAAAAAATGTAAGCTTATACTTGTCTTTAGTATTGTCTGTATTTCAATTTTTTATCCGTTGTGATACAATTCGGATGGATGAAACGACGTCCTTCCAAGTGGTTTCTTAGAGAACTGCTCATTCATGCTATGGCATAGGTTATGGAGTTTAAGTTCAATCATTTGTTTGACAGAGCATGCATTAGATTTCCAGTTATGTGCAACTAGTAAATAGAGTAGAAATCATTTTAAGGGCATTCTTCTACTGGTTGAGAATTTCATTGACACAAAAGTGAAATGCAACGTTTTTATAGCCGTGATCGTATAGTGGTTAGTACATTGCGTTGTGGCCCCAATAGCCCAGGTTCTATTCCTGGTCACGGCACAAATTCATTGTATGTCTTTGGGCAATTATTTTCATTTCTTCTGGCAATTAAAGTTGATTAGTTTGTCAGTTATTTTTAAAAATTCTGAGAAAGTATGTCCCGTGTGGTTTAGTGGTTAGGATCCGGCGTTCCCACCGCCGTGGCCGGGGTTCAATTCCCCGCACGGGAGCGCCTCATTCCCAATTAATCAAATTTTCCTTATCGCAATCTTCATAATTCTCCCTTTACAACAAATCATATCCTTCTAAATAGAAAATACACTTTATACTGCAACTACAGATAATGCGGGAGGGTAAAGTTACATACCCTTACGTTCCTAAGTGTTGCAAATAACTGGAAGTTACATTAAGTCACAAGCATTTACAGTAAATAAACAAATAAAACCAGCTGCTTTGAATTTTCGAAATTTGGAATTACTTCATGATTTCATCTGCTGTACCTTCAAATTTGAGACCGCAAAAACTATTTCAAATTGAAAAAATGTAAGCTTATACTTGTCTTTAGTATTGTCTGTATTTCAATTTTTTATCCGTTGTGATACAATCGGATGGATGAAACGACGTCCTTCCAAGTGGTTTCTTAGAGAACTGCTCATTCATGCTATGGCATAGGTGATGGAGTTTAAGTTCAATCATTTGTTTGACAGAGCATGCATTAGATTTCCAGTTATGTGCAACTAGTAAATAGAGTAGAAATCATTTTAAGGGCATTGTTCTACTGTTGATAATTTCATAGACACAAAAGTGAAATGCAACGTTTTCATAGCCGTGATCGTATAGTGGTTAGTACATTGCGTTGTGGCCGCAATAGCCCAGGTTCGATTCCTGGTCACGGCACAAATTCGTTGTATGTCTTTGGGCAATTACTTTCATTTCTTCTGGCAATTAAAGTTGATCAGTTGGTCAGTTATTTTTAAAAATTCTGAGAAAGTATGTCCGGTGTGGTCTAGTGGTTAAGATCCGGCGTTCTCACCGCCGTGGCCGGGGTTCAATTCCCCGCACGGGAGCGCCTCATTCCCAATTAATCAAATTTTCCTTATCGCAACCTTTATAATTCTCCCTTTACAACAAACCATATCCTCCTAAATGGAAAATACACTTTATATCCTCAACTACAGATAATGCGGCAGGGTAAAGTTACACACCTTACGTTGCTTAGTGTTGTTAATAACTGGAAGTTACATTAAGTCACAAGCATTTACAGTAAAAAAACAAATAAAACCAGCTGCTTTGAATTTTCGAAATTTGGAATTACTTCATGATTTCATCTGCTGTATCTTCAAATTTGAGACCGCAAAAACTATTTCAAATTGAAAAAATGTAAGCTTATAGCTTGTCTTTAGTATTGTCTGTATTTCAATTTTTTATCCGTTGTGATACAATTCGGATGGATGAAACGACGTCCTTCCAAGTGGTTTCTAAGAGAACTGCTCATTCATGCTATGGGATAGGTGATGGAGTTTAAGTTCAATCATTTGTTTGACAGAGCATGCATTAGATTTCCAGTTATGGGCAACTAGTAAATAGAGTAGAAATCATTTAAAGGGCATTGTTCTACTGTATGATAATTTCATAGACACAAAAGTGAAATGCAACATTTTCATAGCCGTGATCGTATAGTGGTTAGTACATTGCGTTGTGGCCGCAATAGCCCAGGTTCGATTCCTGGTCACGGCACAAATTCGTTGTATGTCTTTGGGCAATTATTTTCATTTCTTCTGACAATTAAAGTTGATCAGTTGGTCAGTTATTTTTAATAATTCTTAGAAAGTATCTCCCGTGTGGTCTAGTGGTTAGGATCCGGCGTTCTCACCGCCGTGGCCGGGGTTCAATTCCCCGCACGGGAGCGCCTCATTCCCAATTAATCAAATTTTCCTTATCGCAACCTTTATAATTCTCCCTTTACAACAAACCATATCCTCCTAAATGGAAAATACACTTTATATCCTCAACTACAGATAACGCGGCATGGTAAAGTTACACACCTTACGTTGCTTAGTGTTGTTAATAACTGGAAGTTACATTAAGTCACAAGCGTTTACAGTAAAAAAACCAATAAAACCAGCTGCTTTGAATTTTCGAAATTTGGAATTACTTCATGATTTCATCTGCTGTACCTTCAAATTTGAGACCGCAAAAACTATTTCAAATTGAAAAAATGTAAGCTTATACTTGTCTTTAGTATTGTCTGTATTTCAATTTTTTATCCGTTGTGATACAATTCGGATGGATGAAACGACGTCCTTCCAAGTGGTTTCTAAGAGAACTGCTCATTCATGCTATGGGATAGGTGATGGAGTTTAAGTTTAATCATTTGTTTGACAGAGCATGCATTAGATTTCCAGTCATGTGCAACTAGTAAATAGAGTAGAAATCATTTTCAGGGCATTGTTCTACTGGTTGATAATTTCATAGACACAAAAGTGAAATGCAACATTTTCATAGCCGTGATCGTATAGTGGTTAGTACATTGCGTTGTGGCCGCAATAGCCCAGGTTCGATTCCTGGTCACGGCACAAATTCGTTGTATGTCTTTGGGCAATTATTTTCATTTCTTCTGACAATTAAAGTTGATCAGTTGGTGAGTTATTTTTAATAATTCTTAGAAAGTATCTCCCGTGTGGTCTAGTGGTTAGGATCCGGCGTTCTCACCGCCGTGGCCGGGGTTCAATTCCCCGCACGGGAGCGCCTCATTCCCAATTAATCAAATTTTCCTTATCGCAACCTTTATAATTTTCCCTTTACAACAAATCATAACCTTCTAAATAGAAAATACACTTCATACTTCAACTACAGATAATGCGGCAGGGTAAAGTTACATACCCTTACGTTCCTAAGTGTTGCAAATAACTGGAAGTTACATTAAGTCACAAGCATTTACAGTAAAAAACAAATAAAACCTGCTGCTTTGACATTTCGAAAATTGGAATTACTTCATGATTTCATCTGCTGTATCTTCAAATTTGAGACCGCAAAAACTATTTCAAATTGAAAAAATGTAAACTTATGCTTGTCTTTAGTAATGTCTGTATTTCAATTTTTTATCCGTTGTGATACAATTCGGATGGATGAAACGACGTCCTTCCAAGTGGTTTCTTCGAGAACTGCTCATTCATGCTATGGGATAGGTGATGGAGTTTAAGTTCAATCATTTGTTTGACAGAGCATGCATTAGATTTCCAGTTATGTGCAACTAGTAAATAGAGTAGAAATCATTTTAAGGGCATTCTTCTACTGGTTGATAATTTCATAGACACAAAAGTGAAATTCAACGTTTTCATAGCCGTGATCGTATAGTGGTTAGTACATTGCGTTGTGGCCGCAATAGCCCAGGTTCGATTCCTGGTGTCGGCACAAATTCGTTGTATGTCTTTGGGCAATTATTTTCATTTCTTCGGACAATTAAAGTTGATCAGTTGGTCAGTTATTTTTAATAATTCTGAGAAAGTATGTCCCGTGTGGTCTAGTGGTTAGGATCCGGCGTTCTCACCGCCGTGGCCAGGGGTTCAATTCCCCGCACGGGAGCGCCTCATTCCCAATTAATCAAATTGTCCTTATCGCAACCTTCATAATTCTCCCTTTACAACAAATCATATCCTCCTAAATGAAAAATACACTTTATACTTCAACTACAGATAATGTGGCAGGGTAAAGTTACATACCTATACGTTGATAAGTGTTGTAAATAACTGGAAGTTACATTAAGTCACAAGCATTTACAGTAAAAAACAATTAAAACCAGCTGCTTTGAATTTTCGAAATTTGGAATTAATTCATGATTACATCTGCTGTATCTTCAAATTTGAGACCGCAAAAACTATTTCACATTGTAAAGATGTAAGCTTATACTTGACTTTAGTATTGTCTGTATTTCAATTTTTTATCCGTTGTGATACAATTCGGATGGATGAAACGACGTCCTTCCAAGTGGTTTCTTCGAGAACTGCTCATTCATGCTATGGGATAGGTGATGGAGTTTAAGTTCAATCATTTGTTTGACAGAGCATGCATTAGATTTCCAGTCATGTGCAACTAGTAAATAGAGTAGAAATCATTTTCAGGGCATTGTTCTACTGGTTGATAATTTCATAGACACAAAAGTGAAAGGCAGCGTTTTCATAGCCGTGATCGTATAGTGGTTAGTACATTGCGTTGTGTACGCAATAGCCCAGGTTCGATTCCTGGTCACGGCACAAATTCGTTGTATGTCTTTGGGCAATTATTTTCATTTCTTCTGACAATTAAAGTTGATCAGTTGGTCAGTTATTTTTAATAATTCTGATAAAAAATCTCCCGTGTGGTCTAGTGGTTAGGATCCGGCGTTCTCACCGCCGTGGCCGGGGTTCAATTCCCCGCACGGGAGCGCCTCATTCAGAATTAATCAAATTTTCCTTATCGCAAACTTTATAATTTTCCCTTTACAAGAAATCATATCCTTCTAAATAGAAAATACACTTTATACTTCAACTACAGATAATGCGGCAGGGTAAAGTTATATACCCTTACGTTCCTAAGTGTTGCAAATAACAGGAAGTTACATTAAGTCACAAGCATTTACAGTAAAAAACAAATAAAACCTGCTGCTTTGACATTTCAAAAATTGGAATTACTTCATGATTTCATCTGCTGTATCTTCAAATTTGAGA
The DNA here is from genome assembly GCA_039566895.2 of Turritopsis rubra. Taxonomy (NCBI): domain Eukaryota; kingdom Metazoa; phylum Cnidaria; class Hydrozoa; order Anthoathecata; family Oceaniidae; genus Turritopsis; species Turritopsis rubra. The sequence goes on along the minus strand of CM077624.1, from coordinate 1,544,594 downwards.
CCGCAAAAACTATTTCAAATTGAAAAAATGTAAACTTATATTTGTCTTTAGAATTGTCTGTATTTCAAATTTTAATGTGTTGTGATACAATTCGGATGGATAAAACGACGTCCTTCCAAGTGGTTTCTTAGAGAACTGCTCATTCATGCTATGGGATAGGTGATGGAGTTTAAGTTTAATCATTTGTTTGACAGAGCATGCATTAGATTTCCAGTCATGTGCAACTAGTAAATAGAGTAGAAATCATTTTCAAGGCATTGTTCTACTGGTTGATAATTTCATAGACACAAAAGTGAAATGCAACATTTTCATAGCCGTGATCGTATAGTGGTTAGTACATTGCGTTGTGGCCGCAATAGCCCAGGTTCAATTCCTGGTCACGGCACAAATTCGTTGTATGTCTTTGGGCAATTATTTTCATTTCTTCTGACAATTAAAGTTGATCAGTTGGTCAGTTATTTTTAATAATTCTTAGAAAGTATCTCCCGTGTGGTCTAGTGGTTAGGATCCGGCGTTCTCACCGCCGTGGCCGGGGTTCAATTCCCCGCACGGGAGCGCCTCATTCCCAATTAATCAAATTTTCCTTATCGCAACCTTTATAATTTTCACTTTACAACAAATCATAACCTTCTAAATAGAAAATACACTTCATACTTCAACTACAGATAATGCAGCAGGGTAAAGTTACATACCCTTACGTTCCTAAGTGTTGCAAATAACTGGAAGTTACATTAAGTCATAAGCATTTACAGTAAAAAACAAATAAAACCTGCTGCTTTGACATTTCGAAAATTGGAATTACTTCATGATTTCATCAGCTGTATCTTCAAATTTGAGACCGCAAAAACTATTTCAAATTGAAAAAATGTAAACTTATGCTTGTCTTTAGTATTGTCTGTATTTCAATTTTTTATCCGTTGTGATACAATTCGGATGGATGAAACGACGTCCTTCCAAGTGGTTTCTTCGAGAACTGCTCATTCATGCTATGGGATAGGTGATGGAGTTTAAGTTCAATCATTTGTTTGACAGAGCATGCATTAGATTTCCAGTCATGTGCAACTAGTAAATAGAGTAGAAATCATTTTCAGGGCATTGTTCTACTGGTTGATAATTTCATAGACACAAAAGTGAAATGCAACATTTTCATAGCCGTGATCGTATAGTGGTTAGTACATTGCGTTGTGGCCGCAATAGCCCAGGTTCAATTCCTGGTCACTGCACAAATTCGTTGTATGTCTTTGGGCAATTATTTTCATTTCTTCTGACAATTAAAGTTGATCAGTTGGTGAGTTATTTTTAATAATTCTTAGAAAGTATCTTCCGTGTGGTCTAGTGGTTAGGATCCGGCGTTCTCACCGCCGTGGCCGGGGTTCAATTCCCCGCACGGGAGCGCCTCATTCCCAATTAATCAAATTTTCCTTATCGCAACCTTTATAATTTTCCCTTTAAAACAAATCATAACCTTCTAAATAGAAAATACACTTCATACTTCAACTACAGATAATGCGGCAGGGTAAAGTTACATACCCTTACGTTCCTAAGTGTTGCAAATAACTGGAAGTTACATTAAGTCACAAGCATTTACAGTGAAAAACAAATAAAACCTGCTGCTTTGACATTTCGAAAATTGGAATTACTTCATGATTTCATCAGCTGTATCTTCAAATTTGAGACCGCAAAAACTATTTTAAATTGAAAAAATGTAAACTTATGCTTGTCTTTAGTATTGTCTGTATTTCAATTTTTTATCCGTTGTGATACAATTCGGATGGATGAAACGACGTCCTTCCAAGTGGTTTCTTCGAGAACTGCTCATTCATGCTATGGGATAGGTGATGGAGTTTAAGTTCAATCATTTGTTTGACAGAGCATGCATTAGATTTCCAGTCATGTGCAACTAGTAAATAGAGTAGAAATCATTTTAAGGGCATTGTTCTACTGGTTGATAATTTCATAGACACAAAAGTGAATTGCAACGTTTTCATAGCCGTGACCGTATAGTGGTTAGTACATTGCGTTGTGGCCGCAATAGCCCAGGTGCGATTCCTGGTCACGGCACAAATTCGTTGTATGTCTTTGGGCAATTATTTTCATTTCTTCTGACAATTAAAGTTGATCAGTTGGTCAGTTATTTTTAATAATTCTGAGAAAGAATGTCCCGTGTGGTCTAGTGGTTAGGATCCGGCGTTTTCACCGCCGTGGCCGGGGTTCAATTCAGCGCACGGGAGAGCCTCCTTCCCAATTAATCAAATTTTCCTTATCGCAACCTTTATAATTCTCCCTTTACAACAAATCATATCCTCCGGAATGGAAAATACACTTTATACTTCAACTACAGATAATGTGGCAGGGTAAAATTACATACCCTTACGTTAATAAGTGTTGTAAATAACTTAAAGTTACATTAAGTCACAAGCATTTACAGTAAAAAACAAATAAAACCAGCTGCTTTGAATTTTCGAAATTTGGAATTAATTCATGATTACATCTGCTGTATCTTCAAATTTGGGACAGCAAAAACTATTTCACATTGTAAAGATGTAAGCTTATACTTGACTTTAGTATTGTCTGTATTTCAATTTTTTATCCGTTGTGATACAATTCAGATGGATGAAACGACGTCCTTCCAAGTGGTTTCTTCGAGAACTGCTCATTCATGCTACGGGATAGGTGATGGAGTTTAAGTTCAATCATTTGTTTGACAGAGCATGCATTAGATTTCCAGTTATGTGCAACTAGTAAATAGAGTAGAAATCATTTAAACTGCATTGTTCTACTATTTGATATTTTCATAGACACAAAAGTGAAATGCCACATTTTCATAGCCGTGATCGTATAATGGTTAGTACATTGCGTTGTGGCCGCAATAACCCAGGTTCGATTCCTGGTCACGGCACAAATTCGTTGTATGTCTTTGGGCAATTATTTTCATTTCTTCTGACTATTAAAGTTGATCAGTTAGTCAGTTATTTTTAATAATTCTGTGAAAGTATGTCCCGTGTGGTCTAGTGGTTAGGGTCCGGTGTTCTCACCGCCGTGGCCGGGGTTCAATTCTCCGCACGGGAGCGCCTCATTCCCAATTAATCAAATTTTTCTTATCGCAACCTTTATAATTTTCCCTTTACAACAAATCATATCCTTCTAAATAGAAAATACACTTTATACTTCAACTACAGATAATGCGGCAGGGTAAAGTTACATACCCTTACGTTGCTAAGTGTTACAAATAACTGGAAGTTACATTAAGTCACAAGCATTTACAGTAAAAAACAAATAAAACCAGCTGCTTTGAATTTTCGAAATTTGGAATTACTTCCTGATTACATCTGCTGTATCTTCAAATTTGAGGCAGCAAAAACTATTTCACAATGAAAAGAGGTAAGCTTATACTTGTCTTTAGTATTGTCTGTATTTCAATTTTTTATCCGTTGTGATACAATTCGGATGGATAAAACGACGTCCTTCCAAGTGGTTTCTTAGAGAACTGATCATTCATGCTATGGCATAGGTTATGGAGTTTAAGTTCAATCATTTGTTTGACAGAGCATGCATTAGATTTCCAGTTATGTGCAACTAGTAAATAGAGTAGAAATCATTTTAAGGGCATTGTTCTCCTGGTTGATAATTTCATAGCCACAAAAGTGAAATGGAACGTTTTCATAGCCGTGATCGTATAGTGGTTAGTACATTGCGTTGTGGCCGCAATAGCCCAGGTTCGATTCCTGGTCACGGCACAAATTCGTTGTATGTCTTTGGGCATATATTTTCATTTCTTCTGACAATTAAAGTTGATCAGTTGGTCAGTTATTTTTAATAATTCTGAGAAAGTATGTCCCGTGTGGTCTAGTGGTTAGGATCCGGCGTTCTCACCGCCGTGGCCGGGGTTCGATTCCCCGCACGGGAGCGTCTCATTCCCAATTAGTCAAATTTTCCTTATCGCAACCTTCATATTTCTCCCTTTACAACAAACCATATCCTCCTAAATGGAAAATACACTTTATACTTCAACTACAGATAATGCGGAAGGGTAAAATTACACACCTTACGTTGCTAAGTGTTGTAAATAACTGGAAGTTACATTAAGTCACAAGCATTTACAGTAAAAAACAAATAAAACCAGCTCCTTTGAATTTTCGAAACTTGGAATTACTTCATGATTTCATCTGCTGTATCTTCAAATTTGAGACCGCCAAAACTATTTCAAATTGAAAAAATGTAAGCTTATACTTGTCTTTAGTTTTGTCTGTATTTCAATTTTTTATCCGTTGTGATACAATTCGGATGGATGAAACGACGTCCTTCCAAGGGTTTCTTAGAGAACTGATCATTCATGCTATGACATAGGTTATCGAGTTTAAGTTAAATCATTTATTTGACAGAGCATGCATTAGATTTCCAGTCATGTGCAACTAGTAAATAGAGTAGAAATCATTTTAAGGGCATTGTTCTACTGGTTGATAATTTCATAGACACAAAAGTGAAATGCAACGTTTTCATAGCCGTGATCGTATAGTGGTTAGTACATTGCGTTGTGGCCGCAATAACCCAGGTTTGATTCCTGGTCACGGCACAAATTCGTTGTATGTCTTTGGGCAATTATTTTCATTTCTTCTGACAATTAAAGTTGATCAGTTGGTCAGTTATTTTTAATAATTCTGAGAAAGTATGTCCCGTGTGGTCTAGTGGTTAGGATCCGGCGTTCTCACCGCCGTGGCCGGGGTTCAATTCACCGCACGGAAGCGCCTCATTCCCAATTAATCAAATTTTCCTTATCGCAACCTTTATAATTTTCCCTTTACAACAAATCATAACCTTCTAAATAGAAAATACACTTTATACTTCAACTAGAGAACTGCTCATTCATGCTATGGCATAGGTTATGGAGTTTAAGTGTAATCATTTGTTTGACAGAGCATGCATTAGATTTCCAGTTATGTGCAACTAGTAAATAGAGTAGAAATCATTTTAAGGGCATTGTTCTCCTGGTTGATAATTTTATAGACACAAAAGTGAAATGCACCGTTTTCATAGCCGTAATCGTATAGTGGTTAGTACATTTCGTTGTGGCCGCAATAGCCCAGGTTCGATTCCTGGTCACGGCACAAATACGTTGTATGTCTTTGGGCAATTATTTTCATTTCTTCTGACAATTAAAGTTGATCAGTTGGTCAGTTATTTTTAATAATTCTGAGAAAGTATGTCCCGTGTGGTCTAGTGGTTAGGGTCCGGCGTTCTCACCGCCGTGGTCGGGGTTCAATTCTCCGCACGGGAGCGCCTCATTCCCAATTAATCAAATTTTCCTTATCGCAACCTTTATAATTGTCCCTTTACAACAAATCATATCCTCCTAAATGGAAAATACACTTTATACTTCAACTACAGATAATGCGGCAGGGTAAAGTTACATACCCTTACGTTGCTAAGTGTTGCAAATAACAGGAAGTTACATTAAGTCACAAGCATTTGCAGTAAAAAACAAATAAAACCAGCTGCTTTGAATTTTCGAAATTTGGAATTACTTCATGATTACATCTGCTGTATCTTCAAATTTGAAACAGCAAAAACTATTTCACATTGAAAAGATGTAAGCTTATACTTGTCTTTAGTATTGTCTGTATTTCAATTTTATATCCGCTGTGATACAATTGGGATGAATGAAACAACGTCCTACCAAGTGGTTTCTAAGAGAACTGCTCATTTATGCTATGGTATAGGTGATGGAATTTAAGTTCAATCATTTGTTTGACAGCGCATCCATTAGATTTCCAGTTATGTGCAACTAGTAAATAGAGTAGGAATCATTTTAAGGGCATTGTTCTCCTGGTTGATAATTTCATAGACACAAAAGTGAAATGCAACGTTTTCATAGCCGTGATCGTATAGTGGTTAGTACATTGCGTTGTGGCCGTAATAGCCCAGGTTCGATTCCTGGTCACGGCACAAATTCGTTGTATGTCTTTGGGCAATTATTTTCATTTCTTCTGACAATTAAAGTTGATCAGTTGGTCAGTTATTTTTAATAATTCTGAGAAAGTATGTCCCGTGTGGTCTAGTGGTTAGGATCTGGCGTTCTCACCGCCGTGGCCGGGGTTCAATTCCCCGCACGGGAGCGCCTCATTCCCAATTAATCAAATTTTCCTTATCGCAACCTTCATAATTCTCCCTTTACAACAAACCATATCCTCCTAAATGGAAAATACATTTTATACTTCAACTACAGATAATGCGGCAGGGTAAAGTTACATACCCTTACGATGCTAAGTGTTGTAAATAACTGGAAGTTACATTAATTCACAAGCATTTACAGTAAAAAACAAATAAAACCAGCTGCTTTGAATTTTCGAAATTTGGAATTACTTCATGATTACATCTGCTGTATCTTCAAATTTGAGACAGCAAAAACTATTTCACATTGAAAAGATGTAAGCTTATACTTGTCTTTAGTATTGTCTGTATTTCAATTTTATATCCGCTGTGATACAATTGGGATGAATGAAACGACGTCCTTCCAAGTGGTTTCTAAGAGAACTGCTCATTCATGCTATGGGATAGGTGATGGAATTTAAGTTCAATCATTTGTTTGACAGAGCATGCATTAGATTTCCAGTTATGTGCAACTAATAAAGAGAGTAGAAATCATTTTAAGGGCATTGTTTTACACAAAAGTGAAATGCAACGTTTTCATAGCCGTGATCGTATAGTGGTTAGTACATTGCGTTGTGGCCGCAATAACCCAAGTTCGATTCCTAGTCACGGCACAAATTCGTTGTATGTCTTTGGGCAATTATTTTCATTTCTTCTGACAATTAAAGTTGATCAGTTGGTCAGTTATTTTTAATAATTCTGAGAAAGTATGTCTCGTGTGGTCTAGTGGTTAGGATCCGGCGTTCTCACCGCCGTGGCCGGGGTTCAATTCCCCGCACGGGAGCGCCTCATTCCCAATTAATCAAATTTTCCTTATCGCAACCTTTATATTTCTCCCTTTACAACAAATCATATCCTCCTAAATGGAAAATACCCTTTATACTTCAACTACAGATAATGCGGCAGGGTAAAGTTACACACCTTACGTTGCTAAGTTTTGTAAATAACTGGAAGTTACATTAAGTCACAAGCATTTAGAGTAAAAAACAAATAAAACCAGCTGCTTTGAATTTTCGAAATTTGGAATTACTTCCTGATTACATCTGCTAAATCTTCAAATTTGAGGCAGCAAAAACTATTTCACATTGAAAAGATGTAAGCTTATACTTGTCTTTAGTATTGTCTGTATTTCAATTTTTTATCCGTTGTGATACAATTCGGATGGATGAAACGACGTCCTTCCAAGTGGTTTCTTAGAGAACTGCTCATTCATGCTATGGCATAGGTTATGGAGTTTAAGTTCAATGATTTGTTTGACATAGCATGCATTAGATTTCCAGTTATGTGCAACTAGTAAATAGAGTAGAAATCATTTTAAGGGCATTGTTCTCCTTGTTGATAATTTCATAGACACAAAAGTGAAATGCAACGTTTTCATAGCCGTGATCGTATAGTGGTTAGTACATTGCGTTGTGGCCGCAATAGCCAAGGTTCGATTCCTGGTCACGGCACAAATTCGTTGTATGTCTTTGGGCAATTATTTTCATTTCTTCTCATATCACAACTCATATCCTCCTAAATGGAAAATACACTTTATACTTCAACTACAGATAATGCAGCAGGGTAAAGTTACACACCTTACGTTGCTAAGTGTTGTAAATAACTGGAAGTTACATTAAGTCAGAAGCATTTACAGTAAAAAAACAAATAAAACCAGCTGCTTTGAATTTTCGAAACTTGGAATTACTTCATGATTTCATCTGCTGTATCTTCAGATTTGAGACCGCAAAAACTATTTCAAATTGAAAAAATGTAAGCTTATACTTGTCTTTAGTATTGTCTGTATTTCAATTTTTTATCTGTTGTGATACAATTCGGATGGATGAAACGACGTCCTTCCAAGTGGTTTCTTAGAGAACTGCTCATTCATGCTTTGGCATAGGTTATGGAGTTTAAGATTAATCATTTGTTTGACAGACCATGCATTAGATTTCCAGTTATGTGCAACTAGTAAATAGAGTAGAAATCATTTTAAGGGCATTGTTCTACTGGTTGATAATTTCATAGACACAAAAGTAAAATGCAACGTTTTCATAGCCGTGATCGTATAGTGGTTAGTACATTGCGTTGTGGCCGCAATAACCCAGGTTCGATTCCTGGTCACGGCACAAATTCGTTGTATGTCTTTGGGCAATTATTTTCATTTCTTCTGACAATTAAAGTTGATCTGTTGGCCAGTTATTTTTAATAATTCTGAGAAAGTATGTCCCGTGTGGTCTAGTGGTTAGGGTCCGTTGTTCTCACTGCCGTCACCGGGGTTCAATTCTCCGCACGGGAGCGCCTCATTCCCAATTAATCAAATTTTCCTTATCGCAACCTTTATAATTTTCCCTTTACAACAAATCATATCCTTCTAAATAGAAAATACACTTTATACTTCAACTACAGATAATGCGGCAGGGTAAAGTTACATACCCTTACATTGCTAAGTGTTGCAAATAACTGGAAGTTACATTAAGTCTCAAGCATTTACAGTAAAAAACAAATAAAACCAGCTGCTTCGAATTTTCGAAATTTGGAATTACTTCCTGATTACATCTGCTGTATCTTCAAATTTGAGGCAGCTAAAACTATTTCAAATTAAAAAAATGTAAGCTTATACTTGTCTTTAGTATTGTCTGTATTTCAATTTTTTATCCATGGTGATACAATTCGGATGGACAAAACGACGTCCTTCCAAGTGGTTTCTTAGAGAACTGCTCATTCATGCTATGGCATAGGTTATGGAGTTTAAGTTCATTCATTTGTTTGACAGAGCATGCATTAGATTTCCAGTTATGTGCAACTAGTAAATAGAGTAGAAATCATTTTAAGGGCATTGTTCTACTGGTTGATAATTTCATAGACCCAAAAGTGAAATGCAACGTTTTCATAGCCGTGATCGCATAGTGGTTAGTACATTGCGTTGTGGCCGCAATAACCCAGGTTCGATTCCTGGTCACGGCACAAATTCGTTGTATGTCTTCGGGCAATTATTTTCATTTCTTCTGACAATTAAAGTTGATCAGTTGGTCAGTTATTTTTAATAATTCTGAGAAAGTATGTCCCGTGTGGTCTAGTGGTTAGGATCCGGCGTTCTCAACGCCGCGGCCGGGGTGCAATTCCCCGCACGGGAGCGCCTCCTTCCCAATTAATCAAATTTTCCTTGTCGCAACCTTCATAATTCTCCCTTTACAACAAATCATATCCTTCTAAATGGAAAATACACTTTATACTTCAACTACAGATAATGCGGCAGGGTAAAGTTACACACCTTACGTTGCCCAAGTGTTGTAAATAACTGGAAGTTACATGAAGTCACAAGCATTTACAGTAAAAAAACAAATAAAACCAGCTTCTTTGAATTTTCGAAACTTGGAATTACTTCATTATTTCATCTGCTGTATCTTCAAATTTGAGACAGCAAAAACTATTTCAAATTGAAAAAATGTAAGCTTATACTTGTCTTTAGTATTGTCTGTATTTCAATTTTTTATCCGTTGTGATACAATTCGGATGGATGAAACGACGTCCTTCCAAGTGGTTTCTTAGAGAACTGCTCATTCATGCTATGACATAGGTTATGGAGTTTAAGTTCAATCATTTGTTTGACAGAGCATGCATTAGATTTCCAGTTATGTGCAAAAAATGTAAGCTTCTTCTTATCTTTATTAGCGTCTGTATTTTAAATTCCTCCGTTGTGATATAACTTTCAAGGATGAAAATACATCATTTCAAGTGTTTTATTAGAATCATGCTTATTCAGGCTATTAAGCAGTCTGAGGAGTTTATTATTATTATTATAATAATTTTTTACACAGGATTGCGTCTTCAGTTCTAATAGAATAGTTGTCAATGAAGGTCCTGCGTAGGAGGACCTAGAGAATTTAAAGCCCCATTTTGGGCTACAGTAGCGGAAGTATGCTTCAAGCGCTTTACCATACGATACCCTTAGAGATCAAACCCGCTCTCAAGCTGTGTGCTAAGCAGAGTTGATTGATTCACGCTGATATAATCGCTGGCATGTCGCGCGCAGGATTTTAACAATGACCTCCCCTGCACAGGTGGGGATCACCCTACCACTGCGCCACCAATTAAGTTCAATTATTCGTTTGACCGAAAAAGCATTGGATTTCCTGTTATGTGCAAATATCAAACAGAGTAAAAATCAGTTTAAGGGCAATGTTCTTCTAGTTGAGAATTTCATTGACACAAAATTGTAATGCAACGTTTTTATAGCCGTGATCGTATAGTGGTTGGTACATTGCGTTGTGGCCACAATAGCTTAGGTTCTATTCCTGCTCACGGCACAAATTTGTTGTATAGTTACACACCTTACGTTGCTAAGTGAAGAAATTGGAAGGGCAGGGAGATCCGAGCAACAATCAAATGCTTATTTGTTTTATAATAACAATGATTTGAGATACAAAAATATGGATGATACAATGAAGATGTATTTTAAGTCATCTACCTGTTTGCGAAAGCAAATGTTTGAATACTTTGGTTTTAATGGAGATTCACAAGACATGTGCTTTTCAGTTTGTAATGAAAATTTATGTGTATATAAATCAATTGAAACAGATATGGAAAAAAAACCCTTCTCGACTGGTGACATAGGACAATCGAAAGATTATTTGTGAAAAGTTGGTTGATTCAACATGGAAGAACACAAGAAATTACAATCTGAATATATGGTTCATGGGTTCAGGTTATCTAATGAAATTATTGAAGATGTCGTTTCTAATATTGAACATGTTATATCATCAAGAGATCTTTTGCATACATTCAATATTTGGGATGATTTATATGTGACATTAATATATGATATCATAGAGAAATATGCTCCATATATGCAATAAAGTTTTATATATACATAAAAACATATTGGAATAAATAAGGATTCAGAATTTGTCGACAAACACAATTTGTATTGAGTTATTTGCAGTTATGGTTTAACTAAAGTTGTAAATTTTGCATTGTTTTTCTATTCCACAGTCTTTATTGTCTGAGGTAAAGCATAATAATGAAAAGGTGCGAAAAAACCCAGCTGATTTGTCTTTGAATGATAGTTATTGTTTTGTTTATATCGGAATGTTATATAATTAGAAGATTCATGTAAATGATTTTAGCAAGTGATAGATCAATTTCACCTGATCTTTTATGCTTTACTTTTTCTTGCAACTAATTCCTTTTTGTGTTTATGTAACCACTTATGAAATTCTACAATATTCAAATACAAGGAGGGGATCTTTTAATATCAAGAAAACTTCTATCTGCTCGACCAACTGTGTGAGTAAATGGGCCAAGTTGCAGCAAGTCTTTGATCATCTCCTTCCCGTCAATTAAAGAATTTGAAGTTTTGTGACTAACTGATGCTTTGTGGATGTTGCTAATGATGTCAAAATTTTCAACAATTTCTTTGATTCCACTTGTTGCTTTACAAATCATAGAAATACATTTCAAGGTTTTGTTTGCTCCCATTCTCTGTACAATACCCTTTGAAATCTTGTTTGAAATCTCTTGAGCAAGATCATCCTCAATATTGTTCCCAGCTTCACCTTGCCAATTAACGAAATTACCCCATTTGAATTCTTCTGCAAGTTGTTGGGTTAGTTAACTTTCTATTTGTGCTATACTGATAAACATTTCAATAGCACATAATTGCTGTATGGATTTGAAAATATTCAACAACAATTTCTGATTTATCAGATTTCTTTCACCATCTGCTTCCCTAGCTGTATCTGTCATCTGTAAAATTAAAATGGTGAGGTAAATAAAACAAAGTTCATAATTTTTCACAAAGTCATCTGCTGGGTCAGGGAACTTTTGTATCAAATATATATGAAGAAATATTTCTAAAATGTCATCCAGGTATTGCATTTTAACTGCAGTTGAACTATTAACAAGTTCTTTGGGAAAGGATGATTAGTTGGTTTTTCATTTTCATTTTTCATACTAAAAAAATTCATGGCTGCTACAGTTATGTAAGACTAGCCTGCACTAACAAAAAGTTCCTCACACCCTTGATACAAGACCTTTGTTGGTGTTACGTTCTTACGGCTGTACTTCTCTCTAAAATATTTAAGTGTACTCTTCTGGTTTACAGATTCAGATGAATACAGTAAGTGATAGCAGTACTGTAGAAATGATGCCTTTGTGTGCCACATAACAGGCTTAAACGGAGGGCAGTGGTCAAGTCTATCACTAGGTGTATGGGATCCTCATAGTAGATCCTTAGCACCTGCAAACCGGACTCTTGCCAACTGGTCTCCACCAAATACAATCTTCATTTCTTCATTTCATCATCTTCTGTAAACATTGTATGGCCAAACAACTGCTGTCCTGAAGCAGCTGGTCCATGTTGAATGGGAGGATTTTGAAGATGTGGAAGATCCTGTAATAACCCAACCTCATGGTAAATTTCTGCAATCCATTGTTCATATGTTCGAAGGATTTTCACACAATCATTGTAGTTGTTTTCATTAGCATTTATTATGGGCAAAGATATGATACACGACTTCTTTGACATTTCTTGAGAATATTGATGTTGTATGTGTGTTGGTAAACATGATTTTAAAAAGCTGAATTTTGGGAGTGACTCCACCAAAATTCGGCCTACTAGCACTTTCGATGTTGTAAGATAATGTTTCCATTCAGATATATTTAACGAAAATTTGCTTTTGTCCAATAGCCTTACATCACACTTAAGATGGTCATTTGGTAAATGCTGGATTTCAAACGGTTTTCCAACAAGTTTGAGGCAAAAAGATGTAAATCTACATTTAGTTTTTCTTTTCTCATGTGCCCTTTGAGTATTCTTAAATCCCAATTGTCACCAGTACTACGGAATGATTTACTCTCCCTTAATTTGTAGACAGCCTTATCAAGTGAATGACCACCAATAAGTTGTAGCAGATTTTCTCTAGATCTGTATGATAAACAAATTCCAAACTTGTTGAATCGGTTTTGTAACTAAAAGAAATTTATATAATTTAAGATCTTAGTGTTTGTATATTTATATGAAGTATAATGTTTATTTTTTTAAATTCAGTTTAAAAAATTTCATGGCAGAACCTTTTATGATAAACTGAAATTCAGAAATTCAGAAATTTTGAAAATTATTGTTTTCAAAAATTTATTCCTAAAGGTACTGCTGTAAGAAACATCAACATCGTGATTATAATATTATATACCTCCTTACTGCAACCACCGTCAATAACCAAAACAGTATTAATCCTCTGTAAAAACTCATGCCACCGAGCATTCATTAGAATTACATAAATCAGTGCATACTTCTGTTTCAATTCAGCTTGGGTTTCTTCAATATCAACTGCCTTTCCAGAAACTGTATTAAAAATATCAATTATGAATGGATGGTTTTCCTTCAGTTCTGAATAAACTTTATCTACACTGTACTCAGATAGTCCTGTGAAAGTGATATCCAATAGTACTGACTTATTTCCCTTTCTCTTACAGAGTTTTTCACATGATGATGCAATTTCATTGCATAACAGTCTTTTCAGTGCAAGATTGACTCCCACATATGTAGACAGTGATATTGCTATAGCAAGTAGTTGTTTTGTTTTTAATGAGTTCTCAATTTTTTCAACGTATTCCAATGGTTTTGTTACAATTTCATCATAATCTTCAGTATAAACAGACTTCTGTTTTATTATGCAATTTTCATCTTGTTTAAGTTGTTGTACTATTTTCCTTACTTTTATTTGTTGTTTCGTTGTAAATTGTAACTGTTTATGTGAACTTATGCTGGAGCATTCTCCATAAACTGCATGTGATTGGAAACTAGTTGATGGTAATCTTTTTATGGATAAGCTTTCCCTGAGTGTAACCTGTGTTTGTTAACAGGACCGTATGAATGTCAACATGAACCATTTACTCATGATCACTAAAAATACATCATGTAATATATATTTTTCATTACATCAGGAGGCAGGGAAGGAGAAAATGTATGAACTTACTTCAAAACTTTTGAGAAGCTACTAAGCTGTTGTTACACCTGTTTGGTAGGAACTAATAGTGAATCACAAAGCATGAGAGGAAAAAGAAATATTTAGCTGATATCTGTACTCCGTTGTGTCATGGCTTTTCGCCGCCATCTAGTATATCGAAAAGGCAAGAAGCTCTGGGGGCGTCGTTGCTCTATTTTCAATTTTTGTGACATTAAAAAATATTTCACATTGAAAAGATATTAGCTTGTAGTTGTCTTTAGTCGTGTCTGTATCTTAAAATCATCCGTTGTGATATAACTGCGATGGACGAAACGACATCTTTCCAAGTGGTTCATTAGAATCCTAATCATTCATGCTAATGCGTTGTCTGCGGACTTTAACTTCAAGTATTTCTTTGACCAAATAAGCATTGGATTTCCTGTTATGCGCAAATATTAAACGGAGTAGAAATCATTTTGAGTACATTGTTCTACTGGTTGACAATCTCATTGAAACTAAAGTGGTATTGCAACGTTTCTATAGCCGTGATCGTATAGTGATTAGTACATTGCATTGTGGCCGCAATATCCCAGGTTCGATTCCTGGTCACGGCACAAATGTGTTATATTTCTTTGGGACATAGACATCAATGATTACACAAGCAACATTGAAAATCTATTCAATGACGTAACAAAATTCAAGAAAATAGAAAAAGATCCAACTATATGTCGACTTGGTTCCTACGTTCTTTACTAAAATCGAATGAATTGTCTGATGCTGATTACAACAAAATACGTCCGAAGAATGCAAAACCTGCTCGAGCACATGGCTTACCAAAAATTCATAAACCTTATGATGTTCTACCAAAATTTCGACCGATAATAGACACTACAGGTTCGGCCTACTACTCCGTTGGTAAATACTTATCACAGTTACTGAACCCATTAACGATGAATGAGTTCACACTGAAAGATTCATTCGACACTGCTGATAAGCTACGAAGCATTCCATCTCACTTATTTTTTGATGAAGGATATGTTTATGCATCATTCGACGTTGTGTCTTTGTTCACAAATGTTCCTCTTAAAAGAACTCTTGATGCCATCATAAAATGAATTTATCGTGATAAAGTCATATCTACTAAGTTGAATGAAAAATCATTGAGAAAATTAATTATGGACACGCGCACAAAAACTGCGTTCATGGCGAACAACAATTTTTTCGATCAAGTTGACGGTGTTAGTATGGGTTCTTCCTTAGGCCCTGTCTTAGCTAATATAATCATGACAGAGATGGAAGAAACTATTGTGAGAAAGCTATTGTCAGATGGAACGATAAAGTTCTATGGTAGATATGTGGATGACACGATACTTGTTATCAAACCTGAAGATATACCACATGTACGTGCATTGTTCAACAACTTTGACAAGAATTTAGCATTCACTGTTTACCTTTTCACGGGTGTGATTCCACATTTTCTTGACCTAGAATTAGATCCTAGTGGGTTTTCAATTTATCGAAAAGACAAAAATATTGGACTGTACACCAATTCACTAATTATGTTGCTTGGCATTTTAGAAAGGCCTGGATAACCAGTCTAGTAAATCGTGCTATCAAGATCTGCTGTCCAAATAAGTTATCAAATGAGATAGCAACGATCAAAAGGTTTGCGTCCTGGAACGGTTTTCCAAAGCATGTTTCTAATTCAATCATACATAGATTGTTGAATAAGCCACACAACTCGCCTGAAACTGTGACTGAAAAAGAAAAGGTTACCATCTGGTTCAGACTGCCGTAATATTGCGATAATGGTGTTTCTTTGACACAGTCGTGTATTCGCAAAATCCGTCGAAACTTGGTAAAAGATAAGTTTATCGAATTCAAGATCATGTACGACACTACAAATCTAGCATTTTTCACCAACACAAAAGATGCCACACCTCTTCTTTGTAAATCGAACGTAGTCTATCGTTTTTCCGGTCCTGGATGCGCCGCTAAATACATTGGGAACACTGAACGCACTTTGTACGAACGGACACTAGAAGATGGTTGGAGTGATAAAAACAGTGCAATACGTAAACACATTGACACTTGCAATGGAGTGGAACATTTAACTAGTACCAATAATTTACTCGATGACGTAGTTTTAAAAGAAAATGAAATTCCATTGTCACACATAAGTTGTGTTCAATCGAACATCAAAATAATCGATCGTAGTGATAATTGGAATATTCTTCTTAAAAAAGAAGCACTTCAAATCAATCAATCAAAACCATTGTTAAACCATGGATTAATGGCCTCCAAAGAGCTATCACTATTTTAGCTTTAATATAAAACAGTTGTATGTTGTAAATTAAAACACTCTGATGATGACTTGATCAAAAGTCGAAATATTAGTAAAAATCGAAAATTTTGTTTTATTTATAATCCAGGCGCAGAGATTTAGATAAAATGAATTTATTTGGACTAACATTCTTACTTTATTTTGTTGTAATAGGATTTTTACTTCATCGAATTTCCCCTGCAACCCTCTGATGTTTTGTTGTAACAATTTCAATCCTTTTTTTGGAGCATAAATCTTTTAAGCTTGAAAAGTTACCGTTAGGTCCAGGGTGCGTTTCAATTTCTCCGCATACAAGAAGTAAAAATAAACAAACGTTTTTCTTCGATGTTCTCAAGTTCGAAATCTTTCCATAAAGCGACGAAAAGCAATAACTCTCCTTGTCAGAATATAAATCTCCATTATTTAATGTTATGTTAATACCATCAGGCTGGTTAAAACAACTTCTTTTCACCATAAAATTTATGAAAAATAACACAAGTACCAAAGCTCGTAAATACACGTCCTTACGCCTAGCAATTTTTAAAATCTTTTTTTTTTTAAATGAATGATAAAATATATGTGGTCCCTTATTAGACAGTACTCAGTTTGAGTTAACTTATCGTTTTCATTGTTACTTAATAGATTGATTAGAGATAAAGATTTCATTGCGTCTTCACTTTTAGTATAAGCTGTAACTTGCTGTTTATCTACTAACATTCCTTGGTCCTCAGACATTCTCTTAAAACGAGCTACTTTTTCTTCTCTTTTGTAGTTTTTACGCCACTGCAGAATTTTTCCTATCATGACCTGAATATCTTTTAGCGACACCTTTTAGTGACGCTACTATCACATCTTCAGCTATCAGAAATTCACAAAAGTCCTTTAAAGGTACTTTTTTATGCTTGTTGCTTTAGTACCCTTTTCTGAACAGTAGTTTACTATATACATCTCTCGAAAGTAGCCTCCTCCATCTTGAAAAAACAATGGATAGATCGTTATCAACTCTCACAGCTTTAAAAATTCAACGTAAGTCACCAGAACTCTTTGTGCTGTTATGGCTTTCTTTTTTTCTTGTTACGATTATTTCACCAACTTCCTGAAGTTCTCGTGAATCTCGCCACGAAAAACAGTCAAAAAGATTTTACAGCGATCGTTAAGCAACCTCCTGGAAAAAAGTGCATTATCCAAAGAGACACCTGAATTAACAGTATATCCAGATGTTTCTGATAACTTTCAACCGAATGGTTCTTTGACTGGAATTATCCAATCGATAGCGAGCAACAATGAATCTCAGATACAGATTAAAGAAGGTTATAAATTCAGTAAGTTGCGTTTAAGACGGAAAGTTTTCTTCGAAGAAAATAAAGATCAAAACACTTCTCTTTACCAACCGTTAAACACGTCAAGTTACGAAGAAAACTGCCATTATGAACACATAGAAACGCGAGATGAAAACGGTGATGATAGTGATTTGGAAAGTCTTCCAAGCAGCTAATCTGATACAAGTTTGGAAGAATAAGCAAATGAAGATAACTGGGACAAAGAAACTGATAGGGCCTGACGTAGAACGCTTTATTAATTTGTTTGTATGGTATATGATCGCACCTGACCGCAATAGAAAAAAGAGATTCAATTAACATTATAGCTGGTGACTTACGTTGAATTTTTAAAGCTGTGAGAGTTGATAACGATCTATCCATTGTTTTTTCAAGATGGAGGAGGCTACTTTCGAGAGATGTATATAGTAAACTACTGTTCAGAAAAGGGTACTAAAGCAACAAGCATAAAAAAGTACCTTTAAAGGACTTTTGTGAATTTCTGATAGCTGAAGATGTGATAGTAGCGTCACTAAAAGGTGTCGCTAAAAGATATTCAGGTCATGATAGGAAAAATTCTGCAGTGGCGTAAAAACTACAAAAGAGAAGAAAAAGTAGCTCGTTTTAAGAGAATGTCTGAGGACCAAGGAATGTTAGTAGATAAACAGCAAGTTACAGCTTATACTAAAAGTGAAGACGCAATGAAATCTTTATCTCTAATCAATCTATTAAGTAACAATGAAAACGATAAGTTAACTCAAACTGAGTACTGTCTAATAAGGGACCACATATATTTTATCATTCATTTTACGATTGCACAACGGTCTGGTGTTACAGCTAATATGACTGTGAGAGAATTTCAATCTGCGAAATAAATTGCAAATGCCTATAGAGTTATCAATGTTTGGGACCACAATACCGTCGAAACCTATGGTCCAGCCAAATTCCTGTTATCCGAGGAACACTACAATCGACTTAAAATATACGTAGAATCAGCTAGGAAACAAATAATCCCAAAGTATGGTGCTGTCTTTCTTAGTTGGTCTGGAAGAAAGGTGTCTCCTGGAGATATTTGCAAGCGTCCCCATCTATCCTGGTTTCAAGCTGGTAATTTTGGTAACCTCTGTGACACGGCTATTTCATGGAACTGATGAATTTGATGAAGCTTTAATACCGCAAAAGAAAAGAAAATATTGTCAAACAATGAAGTTGACGAGCTCAGATAGGTTTTCGACATGCAAGAAGGCATTACTTTCCCTGATGTGAAAGAAAAATACAGCATGGTCTAATCTTTATATGCGTCTCCTCCACAAGTTTATTACAAATTACGCCGCATCAGTCCAAGAAAGCTGCCTGCTGGTTCTCCAATGGCAAGACAATCATTATTTTTAAAAAGAAATTTGATGGCACTTCGGAAACATGGGACTGATCTTATTAAAGGTGGCACCTTAAGTGCTGACGGGATTAAAAGCTTGTTAGAAAAGACACGGTTGTATGAAAAATTTACACTGGTGCAGTTACGTATCAATTACGAACGCAGAAGGAAAAAGAAGTGAGACGGAAAAGAACACTTTGTAAATTTTTTATACATCTTCCCAAATTTCAATTTAACCCCAATATTTCATTACATTATCCTACCGGCCTCATTTTGATGCACTGTTGCATTTCGTGGAAATAATTTGTAAATAATTCCTTGGTTAACTGTGGACAGTTTAACAAGAATTCTGATAATTTTAGACAAAATTTCGCATCAAAACGAAGCTGCATAGGATAATTTGGGAAAATATGGACGTTGCAAGCCATAATGTCTACAAATGAAGCGGAGTTGGACACTTTGACAAAATATTTGGGTTTAATTGAAGGATGCATATAGCGTACAGAAATTGTCCGTTTCCATCTCTCATCTTTGCATTACATGATGCTGATACCATGTTAAGTACTCGGTTAGTTTAAACATTTCCTTAAACTGCATAAAAATTTATATAAAATGTAAATTATAAAAATTTATATAAAATGTAAATGGTGAGAGCGGCCACTATCTGTCCTGGAGCAACCATTTTGTTGTAGACTATCTTATGAGAATCCAATTTGTGTTATTTGTTTTATTGTGTTGCTATTATGGCTGATTTTATTTTGCGATTTTAGAAGATTTTGATTCTATGTTTTGTTTTCATCCAGTTTTCACTTGAGAATAACTTTCTTCCGTTTCTGAAGATAAAGAATGATGAATATGATTCCTTTCCAGCAACAGAAATCCTATCTGTCAAGGGAAAGACAGGCTGGAATTAATATTGGGTTTTATTTTGTAACATTTAACTTTGAAGCGAGTGTGTTACATGCTCCTTTATGTTTGTTCCGATTATATTAAAACCAAAAATTATTTCTACTCAATATCTTATTCTATATCTGTAAAAACAAGGATGGCTGAATATATTTTTTTTTTCACTGCGGGATGAAACTGCCTTCAGTCGCTGGATCTGTACTCGTGATTTTTGCCGCAATGTCATGTGACCGATGACGTCATGGTTTGGTGGTCAGAAAAGAATCAAAGTAAATTTTTACTTTGAATGCACCAATCGAAAGCTTGTAAAAAATGGAACAAAAGTTGGTAAATACTTTGGGGTTATCTTACGTCGTACGTTTTATACTCCCTTTAAATCATATCTAAATTCTATTTGAGCGATTTCTTCGGATATTTTAGTTGAAACTTGACGTTCTATACCTTTACTATTTCACGCTCTTTCCATTTATCGTATCGTATCGTATCGAACAATGTCTAAATGCTAGTCATTAAATAAAAAAATATTACAAAATAAAATATTACAAAATAAAATATTACAAAATATTACAAAATAAAATATTACAAAATATTACAAAATAAAATAATTACAAAATATTACAAAATAAAATAATTACAAAATATTACAAAATAAAATAATTACAAAATATTACAAAATAAAATAATTACAAAATATTACAAAATAAAATAATTACAAAATATTACAAAATAAAATAATTACAAAATATTACAAAATAAAATATTACAAAATAAATGCAAAAGGGGTTGTTCAATTTCGCTTCAATTTTTCCAATGAACACCATGGACATCATCACTATCACTATGATCTTCTCTTTAATTCCCATAAAATTTCTTTGAGCTGCTCATTCTGCAGCGTTTACGTCCTCCTTTTCTACTTTTTCTGCTTTTGTTGAAAATAGGTAAAAGCATTCTGTTTATTCTCGTGTCAGATTTGTAGTAAACATCCAATATTTGTCGTATAAGATTTTACACGACATAAGAAATCGCCGTATTGTAACTCGAGAACATGTAACTCGAAACCCAGGGTCAAAAAGGCAAGAGGCAAGAGATCCTGGGTTCGAGATTGGCTAATTTGCAACCCGGGTTGGCAGCAAAAAGATCTATCATCTATATTTTACTTCAATGCACATGCGTTTACTCACTAGAGCTAGCCTGTTTTGTCATTACATGGAAGAAGTCGACTCAGTTCACCCAAGTTGAAGAGATGACCCAGGTTGTGAAAATAATCACGATGCAATTTTAACAGGCTTTTCTACTAAATGCCGATTTATCTGTAACTCAGCTTTCTAGCCCATCCCTGGTCAACATGGTTCATCTAATCAACCCCTTATTGTTAATTTCTTCTTTGATCTTTTTAATAGAGAAACTTTGCTATGGTCACTTTTTGGTCACAAGCCAACATTCCAAACAATCCACAGCATATCATCATACGATCACAGCATATCATCATGTGATCACAGCATATCATCATGTGATCACAGCATATCATCATGTGATCACAGCATATCATCATGTGATCAAAAAGTGAGCGAAACAAGTGCGGTAGTTGAAGTTCTAAATGCCACAACAGAGATTCTCGACCAGGGAATTTCATAACACGCAGCCGCCAGTTAAAACATGCGACCTTTGGTAATAACAATCTCCCGGTAGTTACTCTGGAAAATCACTATTGCTTTTTGGATCGAGAGCAACGTAAATGAAAACAAAAAATAGCTCGTTTTCAATGGCACTACTCAGCGCCTGATAATTCACATCTCTTTTTCTGCAAATTTCTTCCTCTTTCATACTCGTTTTATATTTTAGGCCGCTCACTCAATAATTATGGTGGTAGCAAATTATATTAAATAGATACCTTAAAAAGGATACTGAAAAAAAAAAACGAATTACTTGCAAAAACAAGTCCCCTTGAAGCCATGTTCAAACTTCTTTGCTCTGGTCGTGTAAACAAGTCAAGAAGAAGAAGAAGAAGAAGAAGAAGAAGAAGAAGAAGAAGAAGAAGAAGAAGAAGAAGAAGAAGAAGAAGAAGAAGAAGAACTCCTTCAATGCTAAATGTTAAATGTTAAAATATATATATATATATAATTATACATCTTATCTATAAACAGTAAAAATGAATTGAAAGTAAAGTATAAAAGCTGAAACCAAGAATAGAAAACCGTGGATAATAAGACTAGAATGAAAAACAAGAGACACATAGTCGTAATACGCTATCAAAGCCGCATGTGGAAACGAAAGGTAGATCCCAATTCGGAATTAAGATTAAAATTTAAAACTAATGTAACTTTTAATTTGGCTATTGCGCGTCTAGAAAAAAAAATCTGGTATAACTTTGTTATAATTTGTTATAATTTGTTTGTATAATTCATTAAAGCATATACGTGCGTCGTCTCGAAATGTCTTTTTTTGTTAAGTGTAAGAAAGTTTGTATTCATTGGTAGGTACTCTTGAGCTTCTCGTTTTCATAAATGTCAATGGTTAATATTCAGGCCAATCTTTTGAATACAGTGCTTTAAGTGCCAATTTGCTCGTACTCCACTTTATACGTTCGTCAACCGGAAGCCAACCAAAACTTGTGACATCGATCGTTTTGCAGTAAGATTACAAGACGACGATTGGTAAAATAAAAAGGTTGAAATAAAAATGTTTTAACTGAATTCTTCAAAATCGGTCAGCGATATTTTTCACATGGTGAATGGTTTTTATTTTGCTGACTTAATTTTTAACGATTTTTAAATAATAGAATCCCACGTACTCAGTTAAAAGCATGAAAATTCTAAAAGCAAAAATGAAATTGACTGGATCTTTTAATGAATAGAATGGGCTTTTGTAAATAAAGTGTAATGGAGAACCTAAATATTTAGGTATACTGTTTAGCAATACAAGTAGATACACGACCCAGAGTCCGAAATCTTGTATCGGATTGATATCCGAAAACGACGAGTAACTGTTGGATAGACGATAGTATAAAGTATAGAATGTATAAAAATATATTAAAATATATCCAATATGATATGGGCCCATGGAGGTGGCAGCTGGTGCTATCATATCCAGAGGTCTGAAAAACACATTTTACACCCTCCTCACCAACATAACATGCACCATACATATCCATAACTGTAGCGATGCATCAACCCAAATGGTTTAAAAATGATACAGATATTATCTGAGGCTAAGCAGTACCAAATTGTTATGATACGAGAACTGATATCAAGTAAAGCTGGACGGTTTAGAAAAGCTAAAAGTAATCTATCAAAATGCAAATGAAGAATCCAAATGCAAAACGATTGAAATTATTTTTGATGACACACCATTTGGAGATACAGTATATGAAATCATGATGAAATTATGAAGTTGTTCCAAATTGGTAAAATTCAAGGAAACTGTTATTTTCATAAATCATCGAGTATTTCACAAAAACTACCGCAGTATATATTAAATTTTGCACTATCAATTTGTTTATCTTCAACTTTTGCATTTGTTTTTTCCTTTAAGGAAGATATGTTTACTTTTGGAAAGCATTCTGATCATTACTACCAAGTACAACGAACTGAATTTTTTCCGGATTTATGACCATCTCTGATTAGATGTAAACCAATCAATGACGACAGAAATGTCCTTCGAAAGTTTATTCATGACGTCATTAATTGTTTCACCCCATGCACAAAGAGTGTTGTCATCAGCAAAGTTTGCTAAATTCGAACTCTCATTTTCCTATTTGGTAGATACCTGTATAAGAATCTGAGGCTCTTAAAACCAACTCCATAGGCCCAAAGTTTGGCAGTTAGCACATCATGGGTAGTACATCAAAAGCCTTGGACAAGTCCATATTTTTAGATCCAGCTAAAAATCTATGGGAAATAAACGAGTTTCCATAAATGCCGAGAGTTGCTTATAAACTAGTCTTTCGTATGCTCTTGACACTGAGGAAGCAAGCTGTTGGGTCTGAAGTTCAACTTGTCATTTATGAGCAGGTATTGCATCCGCCAATTTGAGCTCATCAGGAAATGTGCAAAAATTCAATGAGTTATTAAAGCACACCATTAGAGGGGTAGATAATTCCCTAGCAGCCATGTGAATAAACTGGGTAGGAATATCTCCATCCGTTTTTTTATTAGCATTAAGTTGTAGGATAGTTTTATAAACATCTTCAAAGCTTGCGTGTGCGAAATCGATGCAAGACTGAGATGGTCTTTGAACTTATCTATGGCTAAAAAAACTGGATCATTAATGTAGGATCTTTTAAAACGATGATCTCATTTCCGAGGCTGAATCAGAAGAGTAGCGGATGCTGTAGTATTTATTAAAGATGGTAGCTATTTGAGTATCATCGGAAATGATCTTACCATCTTCAACAAGCACTGTTTTGCCTCAGCAAAGAAAGGTTTACAGGCATTCCAAAAGCCTCTACAATCAGTTTTGATATCAGCACCCGCAAGATATGTAGCTTTGCGATTCATATTAACCACAAGGTTTCTTTTTGAGTTTTAAAAGCAACCCAATCCAACGGTGCTAAGCCCTTAAAGCGATATTTTTTAGACACGGGCGTCTCATGGTCCCTTTTCTTTTGCCTTGGATACGTAGGGTTTATTATTTCTTATGAATTTTGTATTAAGAATTTCAATAATATTAAATCTCCGTAAAAATACCTGTCCGATAAAATTATTATCCAGTAGAAGAAATGGACTTTTTGTCTCTCAGAAATTTAATACATTATAAATCAATTTTAATCTGGTAACACAATCTTTTAACAGTATTTTAGTCATTATTGGAAGAGAATTTTGAAATATTCCCTAAAATAGATGTTGTTTTGCGAAGTTCATCTCTTATTCGCGCCATATTGTCAGTCACGTCATTATAAAAATTTGCATTTGAAATATTCTGCAAATTCTTTGCATGATTTTGGTCACTTTTGTTGAATTTGTTGTCTTCAGTGATCGTATCAGTATTTGCATTTCCACATGGAATTTTGATAACGGATGACAGTGGTGTACTTGTATATTTTGGTCCCTCACTAAACAATCCACTTCTATTTTCATGCGATTCTTTTTCCGCTACTTTTATTTTATCCACCAAGTTTTCATTCAATTTCAGTAACTGATTTTCAGCTGCCAATCTTTTATTACGTCGTTGCAATGCGTAGATTTCATTTTCCTGGTCCAAAAGTTGCATATCCTTTGCAGCTAAATCGAAATTAGCCTTTCTCAGTTCCTGCAACAGAGCAGTAATTCGTTCATCTTTCATGGTAAGTTCATGTTGCAATTTATCAGCGGTAATTTCCAAATTGGCATTCATATTTCTTATTGCAACTGAAAGCTTAATAACTTTTTGTTGTAGTTTTGCATTGAGACTTTTATTGCTTTTGCTCCTCATATTGTTGATTGTTAGTTCTTCAGCCACCATTAAAGCGTCTTTTGCTTCAAAATCTGTCAAAGAGTACCATTTGTTTTCATTAGAGCACGTTTCTTCTTCAGTAGGCATTTTAATTGAAAATATTAAACAATGTGCCCACCCGTCACTGGATACTCACTCAGGTTAAACGTTCCAAAATAGATGACGTCATATTAAGTATATTATAATAAAACGTCATATCCACAAGAGTGACGTGACGTCAAACATATCCACAAGAGTGATGTGACTTCAAACATACAAATTATGAACTTCCTTTATTGGATTGGATGGTTAGAATATGATTTCTATTGTCATTTTAAACAAGAGCGCATGAATGAGCAAATTCCGCCAAAATCAAACGATCTTCAAATATGTACGCATTAGAAAAGTGTCTTTAGAAGCACGAGAAAATGTACAAATGCATGGCACGACGTTTAAACATTATACTTTTAAGCCTAAAAGCAAAGAACCATTTTGGAATCAATCTGGCATCTTTTCCAGTTCTCAATTTTCCTGTATGACCATAGTTTAATTTGCACTCCTTTTCAGACTCAAAATCGATTGATTTTATAAGTTATGGAAAAACGGTTTAGGCTTAACATAGACTAATCATAAACTACTGTAGAAATATGTTATATTGCTGTCTGGTTCTTTCTGATATGAAGCTAAGTTCGCTCCGAGGCAAAGTTATATTTGCAGATTATTATTGGGAGAAACCAGTATTTACATCCACAGATTTTATGAAATAAAAGCATGCATTAAACTGGCGCGAAAGTTTACTTGCAAAATTAATAACAAAGTTGCTGTAATCTATTTGAAATTTCTGTATCTGCCCCTGTCTCTTTGTGTGTTACAAAATGTAAAGAGCTTCGAAACTGACGACCGACAGTAAAATCAGTCATATCATATATCATAACATATGTCAATAATTTATCATAACAGCTTGTTGTATACTTTTTCCTTGATCTTTTCAACAGGCAAACTTTTGTTTTCCACATTTTTTGATCATATGACAAAACAGTAATTATCATTACGTGATCAAAGTTTGCAAAACAAAAGACAGTTAAGCCTTATTTCCATAGAGCTGCATTTCTCTCGCTGTAGCGGAAAATACTCGTGAGCAATTTTGTTGTGCATGCTCATCTAAGTGAAAATTCCGCTGTACAAGAGCACAGCTATGCTCATAAGCGCAAAAAAGTTGAACTTGTTCTTCATTTTGTCGCGCCATTTTCCGCTCGAGGTTGTAGCAGCCAATCAAATCGCATTAATATGAAAGTAAATACGTAATAATTACAAAATTGGAAAACATTTAAGAGAGAACAAGATGTCGGCAACACAGGACAAATATGATTTTGAAGAAGTAGAAATAGAATCGAATTTAAACACATTCTTATTTGTGTTCTTCCAAGAAAAGTGCAAAACACTTATTAGAACCGTGAAAAACAATGAATCTGCACTGTAGTATTTTGGAATGGGTGAGATCAATTAAAACTGCAGTGGTGGTAGTATATCAGATAATAATAAGTAGTATATATTACAAACCTTTCTAATAAATAATGAAAATAAATAACTCTATTAATCACAATATCTGTAACTTTGACGCATGATCACGTGTTTCACTATTTCTGATACAGAAGGAATAAGACTATAGCTTGTACTGACAATCTCTCCTCAGCATAAAGTTATAGTGAAAAGTCTAAGAAAAGTGTTCGGAAGAACAAGGCATAACCCGAATCTAACAAAGAAAAGAATATACACCAAAAACGTATGATAGGAGAAATTGTCAATAAACTGTATAAAAATAATTACAAAGATACCAAAGGTGCTACTTCAACGCTTGATATCATTGAAGGTGCTACTTCGACTCTTGATATCATGGAAGCTTAAAGCGCCTTGATTCTTGATAAACGGACTCCCTCAAAAACTTTAAAAAGACTGCTAGAACATCTTTCTGAAGCTCTCTGTCGTACAAAGAATAAAAACTTTAAAAAGACTGCTAGAACATCTTTCTGAAGCTCTCTGTCGTACAAAGAATAAAAAATAAGTTTAACTGACAAATAATACTTTCTGCTGAAAAAAATAGGAAAGAAGTTTCCTTTGTTCAAATGAACAAATGCAGCAGCAGAAAGCGTTGTCAACAAATTAAATTAGATATTCAAGACGGACAGTCACTAGAGCATACGAACGTTAAGTCTTCTCTTTCAACAATCCATTTCTTATATAGATCCTTTTTATTAGGTACTGAAGTGTCCTGAGGAACGTTATGAAGAAAGACTTTATGGCCAGTCACACACAACAATTTCACTTCCATCGGATCAAGCTTGTAGTCATCCTGAAAGATAATAGAATGTACTGATACTTATTCTATCAAAACAAAAATTAGAATACATCGCATAAAGAGGATGTAGAATGCAAAAAAGGTAATACAACAAATCAGATATACTTGATTGGGTCCGAATTCTGGAAAATATTCATCAAGCCATTTCAAATCATCAGGGATCTGTTCTTCATGCCTTATATCTCCATCTTGTACAAATATTTCCTCGTCTTCTTCCTCAGTTTCATCATTAGCTTCAATTTCAATAAAGTTCTGCAGTTCGGTTAACGTTTTTGTTTTTCTATCCAATTCTTCTTCCATCTTACAAGCAAGGTAGAATTGTCTGGAATTATAAAGGCTGTAATATTGTAATATGTTCTTTAACACAGCCTTAATCTGAATTTAGAAAACTCATTTTACAGTGCATTCATTCACCTTGTAGCTTGCACATCTTCCAGTTGGTTTTCAAATAGCAAAGAGATGACTTCAATGTTTAACTTTTCTAATTGATCGACTTCTTGCTCCGCAAAAGCTGCGTGTCGGCGATTGATTTCAACCTAAGTCAATATAAACATCTATAGTTATAATATAAACTTCATTAACATTCTTCATGGTTAGTGATTATAAAAGTGCAAACCTCTCTTCGCAGCCATTCATTATCAAGAAATTCTTGTTCTGAATGTTTATCCATATTTTGGACTGCTCTCTGAATAATCATAAATAGTAGGAAAAAATTAGGGAAATTCTTATCAAAAGGAATATTTCAATGGCGAACACAACTTTAATAACAACAAAATAAAAAATTACAAGTATAGCGAACTTCACCTCAGAAGCAATCTTCTTTTGTTTGGTAATGTTTTCTTCATTCTGTTTCGTAATAGAATGTTTTACACCTTCCAAACTTCTTTCAAAAAACCCTGAAATTTTAAAAAATCAAAAAGGTTGAAACAAGCAATATGATTTACGAAATGTAAGGACGACATGCGTTCCTGCAAATTTAAATACCTGCCATTTCTTTATAAGATTCCTGCATGTCTTCCATCTCTTTTTTGAGTAACTCGATATGTGTTTTATCAACTACTTGACCATGTTCCTATGTTTAAATACCGTTAAATAAAATAGTTTGTCCAAATCATCGAGTATATGATCAAGCCAGAGGCCGGGCGGGCATAAGGATTTCTTCTAGTGAGCTAATTGTAGCCAAACTGTCTTGATAAGGAAAAGCTTCCTCTTAAAATCAGCCAGGCAAAAATATGTACTACAATTTCAAAATATAAAACCAGCGCTATTGAATTGTTCTACGTGCAGTACTTTCGAAATTTGGTTAAATTTTCCCCGAATTGTCCTTTTTTGGACAAAATATGAAAAATGATCCCCAAATTCAAAATTTGCACAATTGAATCGTTCGACATGCCAATTTTCATGAAAACTGAAAAACTTCCGAAATAAGTATAGTATAGTAATTATTATGCTAGGTTTGGACAGAAAGAAAAATACGAAAAAAAACAAGAACACGGCTGATTGTAATGTCTTTCATGCTTACGCTGAAAGCCAATAAATGACACATAATCAAACTAACTTTGTAATTAAGAATTTGATGAAGTTCACTTGAACGAAATGTAATTTGTGCATTTAAGTCTTCAATTTGCTTCTTTGCATCTACAAATTAGAACAATTACATTAGCCAAAAAAAGGTTTTTCAATTGAACTTGAATAGGGTCTATTAGAGTGGACCATTAGATAATTAATGAAGGCAAAAGATAGGAGTAAATTATTCTATATTTATATATTTATATATTCTATATTTATCTTCAATATACCTTGCAAACTGTTTTCTTCAATTTTCACAACATGTAATTGATCAAACAGTGACTTTTCGACATCATCAAATGGTGTTTTAGGCTCGTTTTTTGCTTCTGCTTCCTTTGTACGAGCTATATTGATTACATCCTTAACATGGCGACTCTGTTCTTTCTTTAAAAATATGTTCTACAAAATAATAAACTTATGATAACCATGGACGATAGCAAAAAAAAATACCGAAAAAAACATTGTACATTGTACATTAAGGGAAACCCAGTATGACCAGTAATAGTATAGTTTCATCATTCTCAAATAAGTTGAGAGGGGGGCTTACTCTTTGTCTTTGTTTTTCATTGCGATACTTTAAATCATCAACATCTTCTTTTAAATCACTTAATTGAGACTGTTTTACTTCTACTCTGTGAGAAAAAAAGAAAAGAAAGAGAACTTAAAAATTAGGATTACTTGAAATGTTTTGAGCACAGCAAAAAATATATGGAAAGATTAAGCTAAAAAGTGAAAAAAGAGAATTTTTGAAACTATCTTCAATAAATATGTTAACAGTTAACAGTTCAACCAACACAACCAACACAAATACATACTGATATGTCAAAACTGCTTCTTTGAATGTCAAAGTTTCTCCACTATCCTTTTTCTTTTTTCCATCTCCTGATCTTTTTCCATTCTGCTTCCCATTCTTCTTCTTACCACCCATGTCATAATAATTTAAAATTTCAAAATTTATGACAGTATTCGTTCTCCTATTTCAAGGAAAACAACTGAAGATACCATTCATTTTTCTATTTGTGAAAGATATGCATGGTAAACCCCCACACAAACATAGAGCTTCCATAGATAATCTGCAAGCATCTACTTATAGGAACAAAGATGTTTATTTGTCATGTATAGAAAAGAAGTAGAGAGGTATTGACATCTAACTATCTAATACAATTGAATCAATGGTTAACCTTCATAGAAAAGAGACAAAGAAGTGGGCAGGAAGAAAAATAGAGACTTTAAATGAATTTCTTTCTTTTGCTCAATTAAAATCATTAAGTGCAAGTACATTTTCATCAATAACTTAAAACTATTATACTCAACTTGAATTTTCAAAAAATAAATGACTTTTCAAACATAACTGATGTTGCAAAGAATTAATGTGAGAATATGGAATAGTGTGTTATAATAGGTCCACATCAAAAATAAATAGCAAAACACTTCATAAAAAACCAATGAGGATGTTCATATAGCCAACCCAAATACACTCACTATACAGTACATCGTTTTATTTTCCCATCTGACAGTACAACTTCCTAAAATAAACCAAGAGAAATCATAATTAATAAACAGAAATACAATGAAGACAGTTTTAATTCAATCATACAAAATAATTACACTTACCATCAGAGGAATTGTCCCAATAGCAAGAGCTGGCTGTATGTAAACCAGCACCATTTTTCTGCATAATAACACAGGTAACTAAATGCATAAGGACATATACTTTAAGAATTAAAAGCATCAGAGTATTGATGAAATACCCATGTCTTCCTGGTTCTATATATCGATCATATAATTTTAATTTTGATTAATGAAATTTTGTTAATATTCCTAATAGACTTAAATATAACTTTTTTTTCTTAATTTAGACATCTTCATCATGACTTTTCACTTTCCAATTGATAAAAGAAACAACACGACATTTGAAGGTAAGGGCCTCTGAACACCTGGGCGTTTCCTCTCTGATTATCCTGTTAAGACTACCCACTCTACGGCTATTAAGGATCATTTCTCCATTGTGGTTTGGCTTCTTTTGGTGATTTCAGTGTCATCACGTCAGCACCTAATAATTATATTCTGGAGCTTAAAGAAAGCCTAATGCTCTATAAAGACAAACCTCTGCTAAATAGAAATATTCCATCATCTCCTTTATTTCTTTTCGATAAATTCAATTGAACAGTCATCTGGGAGTACTTTTTGATGCTACTGACGCTCTGTTTAGTTATTTGTATCGTGTTTTCCATATTTGGTATCATTTGTGATACAGTTTTATATAATGAGTTACGGAAAAAATTGTATAAAAATTTGAATCTTTGAAAAAAATTTGTTGTACGGACGATGGTGGAAGTTACCACCGAAACATTTACAGATATACAAGAATGAGTCAATAAATTCTGTTTCGTGTATTCAATCATTCTTATAAAATGATTAGCGAAGATTTTTATTTGCCAACCAAACGTCAAACAAACTCACTAAACTATAAATTTCAGTGATCCAATTATTGAATAGTTCACTGAAACCCTGAAAGATAATATGACCCCTTAATTACAGATGCTTGATTTGTGGATACTGTTTACAATATGGATATAAAAACATCTTTACAGAAACTACATTGGATCAAAATCACTCTCTTTATTTATTCTCAGGTTTATGAAATAGGAATTGTGATAACCTTGATTTTCTTGTAATTCATTTATTTTTGGAATTTCTCTTTAGAATTTGTTTATGAAAACTGAATCCACTGAAGATATAAAAGTAGCTGAGAAGCTTGGTAGTGTTCAAACTTTGAACAAATTACAGAAAATAAAGAAAACAAACATATTAGCAACAATTAAATATCGTTATTTTTAACCGGCCACTTATACAAAGTTATGTGTAATGGATAAAACTCTTCGTAACAATTCGAAAGCCACTGATAAGGGAAAATGACAAAACAATTTATGGAAATTAGAAGAAAGCAATGTTTACACTTTTCAATTAAGTTAGGTCTGTTAATTCTAATTTTTAGTTATCAACATTCAAAAGTCCTACTTAAGGGAAAATATTGGATCAAGGGAAACGTAAAAATGGTACTACTTAATCCCACTTATGTTAGGTATGAGTAAGGCAAAGTATTTTGGCTGGTGTAGGTAGGGGAAGTTCAGGGAAACACAAAATCACATCGACTAATCAAAAGTCCCAGTTATACAGGGTATCACATCAGGAGTGTAAACTCTATAATAAATAAAATTTTGAAAAGTAAGATGTGTAATTTTTCAAACCTATATATTTAAAAGGTTTCCCTAACTTCGTAAGTTGATTCAAACATTGCTCTACAACACTTGATGTCCACTGATTTACTTTATTATGCTGATATGCATTTCCACCAATGGATCCTTCAATTGACTAAAAAATAATGCATAAAAATAAAGATATATATTAAGTGACATAGTGATTGGAAGGAGTATTTAATTTTTGTAGGTAGATCTACAAGTGATCTACAATTGGAGTACAGTTGATGACACAGCACTTTTGGCAGTGTTTTCGATCAGAATAATAGGCCATTTTTAGAAAACACTTATAAATTTTGCGTTTTTATCTTTTAACACCGTGAAGGACATATTTTTCCGATATGTGATGTGATGATATTGTTTTTCTAGTCGGAAATAAGGCAGATAACAGATTCCTCGGTGGTCTCCTGCAATCCTATATACCAAACAGGATTCAAAGTTTCAAATAATTCCATGATTTTGTAAACATGTGTGGGTAATAAAAAGCAGGTCTAGAATCGCTTTTATAACTCTTAAAAGCCGAAAAGCTTTCAATGAAGAGAGTGGCTTCTGAAATATTAGTGAAGGTGTTACCAGAAAATTAGCATATATCTTAAATCTCATTATATGTACTTTGTTATTTTATTTTCAATCCACCCCAAAAAGTGTGGGCCCAAGTTTTTCTGAAACTGTAAGGAGTTGAGAAAAAAATATTTTTTGAAATAAACTTTCATTTCATTATGAATAACTTTCCATATTGACATATTGTAATCCTAGCCTTTTCTCAACAATTGCAGGTGTTTCTACATGAAATATTAATCATCAAGTGAATTTTCTTTGAGGAGAGAATTTCTCTCTCTATTTTTATACATTTCCTTGATTTTTAATTAATGCCGTAAAAACATTAAACAATCATCGTCAAGCTATATCTTTCCATCTTTCTATTGGAAACCAATCAAATGCAGCAGCAGTGGTTATTCCCTTAAGATGAATGTGTTCCTAATATTCTTTAACAAAGTTTCATGCAAAAAAATAGGTCACTGAATGGAGTTTATATGAATTTTGTCATAATAGGCATAGCTAGCAGCGAAAATAATCAGGAGAATATTATTATTTTTACAACAGGAGAATCCATGGAATGCGATTTAGCAGGTTTACAACAAACCTACATGGACATACTATGACAAGGTTGTTAATAAATAACATTGTATGATAACTTAGCCATCAAAAACTGAAAAATGGACTTAAATCATAAAATGAAAGATGGAAATTGAACACTAATACCTCCTTTATTATGTTGCTAACTTCTTCAACAACGAATGATGTCTAAAAATAAAATTGACACATTCATTTTTCTTACTTCGGTAGTCCAATACATATAAAAACACGAAAGTACCTCTTCAGACCCTTGGAAATCATCCATCTCGATACCAAAACAAGAAGATTGGCGAAGCGAAGCTAATGTATTGACATAGGGGATCAAGGCCTAAAATAAAGTAAGCGCAGTCAGTCATTTATTGGTCAAGGAATAAATGACAGATTGGGTTATATAGACTTTGTTTGTCAGCAGTATAATAGAAATAACAAACAATGTTTAAAAAATGTATAAAAATAAAACAAAATTACACTTTACAGTTTACAATTTTACAATTTAAGAAAAATTTTAGAAATTATTGCTAAATGTTTATTTATAAAAGTTTGTGGTCCTTGGAATTATCTAAAAAATTCTCGAAATTATAAACAAACATGGTAGTCGGTAACTTGAATATAATTTTTTTTTCTAAAGCGGCATTTACATTATACGATTCTATTTTATTATTTTTACTACAAATGAAATAGTGTAAACAGGCAATAATTTGATCGATTTTTCTTTGTCGCATGAGCGAGAATTGGTTCAAAAGGATTTCTGTATAATAAACACGAAAGAATTTCCCGTGCTCCATACATCTGTCTGTTGCATTGTTTGTCATTTTTCAAAATTTCGCGAATGAGAAAGTTATATGTTTTAATTTGTATGTTTCCTTTAATTATTTTGGGAGAATAAAAGTTAATACCAAAAAGCAAATTTTGCGGTGAAAGATTTTGAGATAGATGATGTCTTTGAGGTATTTCGCCAAAATCCGCGAAAATTAATCTATGTAATTCCCTTATCCACAATATCATCCAGAAATGACAGCCTTTCAAGTTTTATTTTCTTATCCATTGCACACCGTGCGTGTTAAAAAAATATCCGTCCCAAACAAGATCAAGACGTTTCACATTCTACTTCAAGAGATAAACAATGGGATGAATGCACCGTTGGCGTAATCTTGAAATGCTTTTCCTGTGTTGAGTGAAAGCATAATGATAGCAGCTCCATCAATGATTTTAGCATCGACATCGGGAGTTTCAGAAATTGCTTGATTTTCATGAACAAAAATATGTTCAGATCACTATTTCTTGTTTAACAAGATGGCCACCAACAGACCAACATTGTTTATGCAACTTTAGCTGTTATTGTGTTTTGCTCATATTCCGTTTGGTCTGGTGAAAACTGGCGATTTACGAAGGATGAATTGCTGTTTACCGGTTGGTTCTACTTTTAATAAATTTTCTTTGTTGATGTGACCCATAACAATGTTACCACTACATGAATAGCCGAGTTCAATGAAGGACTTCTTTAGAAACTCAATCCGAAATAAGTATGATGTTTTTCATGACATGTTTTCTACCGTAGTGGATGTTTTCCTTTATCAGAAACAAAGCTAGATTAAAGTAATTCCAGCTTGGATGGGTTTGAAGTACCCTTCAGATGAGATAGAACTGCATCAGGTGGCGGATTACTCCTCTACATCACGGACACTCTGATTTGTTCACAGATTCATGATGATGACCTTCCAGCTGATATCGAAGCTTTGTTTGTTGAAATTAATATAAGATCCCAAAAGTGGTTAATTTGTGACACGTACAAAAGCCCCAGCCAGTCTGGTGAGCATTTCATAAGTAATATTAATTAATGATACACAGAAAGATTTTAGTCTTAAGAACTTGGTTACCTCCCCCACGTTTTAAACCTACAGAGAATCCTACACAAATTGGGCACAGCCAAACAAGCAAAATTTCATGAAATCGACCGTTTTTGAGACTGGGCTCTCAGACTACCATAAATGTACAATAGCAGTTCTCAACAAAACTCTCCAAAAAAGAAACAAGGTAATTACTTACCGCAAGTACAAAAATCTTAATTGTCATGCTTTTGAAACAGACCTCAAGGAAATATTGACAAAGTAGGAAACGATCCTAATTTCACTTATTCACTTACCCTTAATAAACACTTCAAGCTTGTTGTTAACAAACATCTACCGTTAAAGCAAAAACTCGTGAGGAGAAATGGGTCACCTTTCTTGACAAAAGCTATTCGAAAAGGCGAATGCACTGAAGCGCATTGTGCCTCTCATGCCGCGAAAGAACCAAGAAGATCATAATAAAAATAAATAAAAAATAATAATAAAAAAAATAAATAAAAATATTTGATTAACATATCCTACTGAAATTCCACCTAAAACCTAAATGCTCTTGGACTGCCATTGGCCAAGTTCGCGTAAATAATAAAGTCAATTCTTTGGGGAAGGAGCACAGGGTTCGAATATTCACATACATTGGTATTTTTGCTGCTTGAAGGAGGATCAAGTAATGGCTGTTTTTGACAGATCTTCTCCAATCCATGAAATCTATTACTATATAAGTTTATTCATAGAACTCAAAACTTCTAAGCCCAAAACCTGAAAGAAAACACATGAAAACGGGGGAACGTTTTAAAAGAATTCAAGAACAAACACGATCTCAAATAATAAGGGTTTTTTCAATAAAAATGCTATAAGAAGCGACATAATTATAATAGATTTAATCATTTTTATAGTTTTTATGTAGAGAATATCAGATTTTTGGTTACCCCTTAATTTCAAAATCTTAGGCCAACGATATCCCCTTAGGAGTTCATTTTTAGCATTATGATATTTTACTGAAAAATGTTCAGAATTTTATGTCCTTTCAAACTTGACATGATTTGATGATATCAATTTTTTTTCTGAATGGGGGATAAATCAGGCCATTATGATCTCGGGGTGGAAATTTTGGGCGTCACTTCTAACAACGAAGATCCTATCGACTCTACTATTATGTGTGTGATTGTAACAATATCACAACTGGTAACAATATCACAACTGGAAACAAGAACTGGAGTTAACAGAAAGGCTCCAGCCAAAATGAATTAGCTTTTTTTTTCTTTCTTTTTTTTCACAAAGCATCATGCACCCATGAACCCTCATTTTCTTTAGCTTTGCAGCAACTGTAACTCTCCATGTTCGTATCCAACGGACACTATTATTAACGTGAACTCTGTTTCGATCGATGTTGTGTAAAAAACATGAGTGACCAACGGAGAAACCTGTCACTTATCAAATCAAATTTTAGCTATTGTCTAGAAACTGTTACATAAGTTATTGTTTCGATTGTCTAGTTTCGAACGTTCGTGACTGCTAGGAAACGTTGTCATTTAGTTGTCCTTCTCCTGCATTTATCTGGAGCACAAATTTTGCACCACATATTAAAATGTCTTTTAATAGATGTCTCGATGATTAGCTATGAAATGCCTAATGTTACATATGAAAGAATTCCATTATCAAGGCCAATTTGTTTGCTTTCCAACTTTAAATACACTATACACAACTTAATGCCATTAATGAGCAATTAGGCAATTTGTTTGTAACAAGGAATTCAAAATAGGAGAATCTCCGATGGGTCTTTAGCAATGATTTGATGGTGGAAACGTGGTATAATAACAAATGTAAACAACGGATCTATCTATGGTTTAGTTTGACCAAAATGATAACGTTTATCAAACAGTAGTGTCCCACCTAGCCGAGAATACCTTAATTCCTTTTTTTTGTGCAAATTTTTTAACCTATAATATAAACTTTTTCGTCCACCAGTCAACCGATGTCTGTCATGGACAATGTCAATGAATGAAGACCCAATTAACAAGAAGAAACAGAAGTAAAAAAATAATCAGTATTCATAAAAATAAGTAATACATCATATCCAAAATATACCCTCATTATCAAAAATAGAAACGACAAAAATTGAACTAATGAAATAATTCAAATATTTAATATAATTTATCTTCTTTTTCAGAAGGCGTAGTTAAAAAACATCCCACCCAAGCATAACCATAAATAAATAATATCAAGTTATCAAGCTTCTTATATCAAACAGTTAGTAGAAAAAATCCTAACATTTCCACTGTAAAAAAATACATATTTCAGACAAATTAAATACGTGATTTCCCCAATCGTAAACATAATGGAAAGCAAGGTGCACTTTCTCCAATAATATTTATAGCAGTTACTTGAAATTGCACCAGCAATTTGCCAGCAAGTAATTCATGATTTCTTTTAATTTCACATCTTTTCTCACTGACCTTCTTAAGCATTACAAACGTGTCCTTTTCACCTGAAGAGAAAGAATGAAGAAAGCATAACAACATACCAAGAATGAAGGAATATTTTTCAAATGAACAATAGGGTTAGAAAGAATTCACCGGTATGGTTATAGTAATTTGGAAGCAGATTTTTCGATACGGGGTTCATACCGGTACAACATATGCTTTCTACATAATACCAAAACAAACGAAAAAACTCAAAAACAAGACATGAAGTATTCATACCGACACCTGCATAAACACCATATAGTGTAGAAGAGTAAGTAAATTTTCTGTTTTGTGTGTCCCATGATAATAACACATCACCGTCACTTGATAGAGTGCATTTGTAATTACACGGAGGTAACGGAGCTACAAATGAGAAGAAGTTAATAAGTTAACAAATCTACTTCATAATGGTTCTTGATTTTAGGAGTACAATAGACACCCAATACTACACCAGGAAATTTCCCGGGATTTCTAAAGCGCCGCAAACATTTCTTTCCTAGCCAAAATCTTTTTAGTGTTAATTCCGAAAAAAGCAATGGAAAAGACAACTGACACTTGGAGTCAACACTATTCCCTTTCGATAGGTACGTTTGGAACATTTAAACCATCCTACCATCTAAAACAATAATCGGGAAAATACTTCCTCGGACGATAAATAAAACATCCCCATATCTTATATGCTATAAAATAAACGCTAGGGTCGATAATCAGCCAACATTACATTTTAATAATGTACTGACTTTCCGAGAATTCGCTTCTTCCTCATCAAAACAAACATCAGAGTAGCCACTAGTCTCGCGCGATTCGAAAGTTAGCACCACCAAGTTGGTCTATCATGCCGAAGAGCTCAGCTTTGGTGTGAATAAATATAGACAAGCACGGTGAGCATTTTTCTAGGTCTGAATCGTAATCTTCGTCATCTCTTCTAACGAATCGATTAACTTAAAAGAGTACTAATTTGGGTCAAATCTTTGAATTTGGGTTGTAAAGACGAATGTTTGCTTTGATTTTGCTTCTGGGAAATGACCCAAAAGTCGATTCTTGGGAAATTCGAATAAAATAGTTTTATTTGTGGAAATGGATTTGAATTTCACTACACTTTTTTGTTATTTAACTCCTCTTATACTTGATCATGGTATGGATAAAAGTGTTCAATGAGCCTTAAAAACAAATAATTTCATTTTAGATAGAAAAGAATAGAATATCAAACCTCTAACAATGTACGCTGAAGTTCGCAAAGACGCCAACAATGTTTCATGTTGGGGAAACTGTATAAATATGTCTGTCGTTTCTGTATCATTGTAATTCTTCATACGGTTAATCGAACGGAAAATTTCACTCTCCAATTTTTTCTTTTGGACAACAATCTCAAAATATTCCATTTCAGAAGCTTTTTCACAATTTCTACTGAGTACCTTGGCCACATTCGACATTTCAAACATATCACTAAATAGATGAATAAAGAAAAAAACTTTTATTTTTATCGAGAAACATGTTTATCACAGGTAAGACTGTAAGAATCTCGCATAATATTATTGGATTTCTGCGTAAGCAAAGAAAACCATTACCGTGTTCTTTTTTTGCTAGCATGAAACGCTGAAATGCTTTTAATTTTCGAAGTGTAAAAGGTTTGCAGTTATGTCGGAAAATTGTGTCAATTATGGCACGTCCTCGGGGCTGTGAGAGAACCTTTTGTAATTGAATGTTTATTTCGGCACCTCACAAAATAAAATTAAAACAAGAACCATATGGTGCAAAACGGTATCAGCATTTCAAAACTAAGTCACAA
Source organism: Turritopsis rubra (assembly GCA_039566895.2). Lineage (NCBI taxonomy): Eukaryota > Metazoa > Cnidaria > Hydrozoa > Anthoathecata > Oceaniidae > Turritopsis > Turritopsis rubra. Next base: position 1,504,770 of record CM077624.1, on the reverse strand, counting down.
TGGGAACAAAATACAGTGAACTCCCGGTAACTCGAACACCAGATAACTCGAACTATTTTCTTCGGTCCCTTGAACCTTCTCTAATACTTCCTAATAAAAACCATTCGTTAACTCGAACCATTTTTAAGTCTCCTATCGGCTAATTTCTTCGTATAACTCGAACTTTTTCTTGGGAAAAGGAATTCAAAAGATTTGTTAAATTACAAATTTAAATTTCTTTCATTTTTATTAATTCTTTGCGTAAGACAGACATTTATTTTGCCTGTCCAGATAAAGTCAGTAAGTAAGATATACGAAACTTCTTCCAGTGAATGCTAATATTGTGAAGTTATATTGTTATGATCTTTACTGAAGAAAGAATCGTCTTAAGTCGAACTATTTTCCGGCTTTTCCGGCCAAAATATTTTATACGATATTCACGGTTTTGTCAAATATAACAATTCAATCTTAGAATCCTGACAAAATAGAGACATATTTGAAACTTGAAATGTTGTGAAACAGTAATATAATTTACGATGGTCTAAAAAATAAAGCGAAGAAGTTCGAAGGCAACAAAAGATAACATTTGACTGGTTTTCGGTAAAACTGAAGATTGCTCAAAGCACGAAACTCTGAGTATTGATTAAACAATCGTCTTTTCATTGAACCTAACTATTACCTAACTACCTAAACTACTACAAGAAATATTTTACCAAAAGTTGAGAATAAAGAACAAATTCAAGTTGAGAGCATATAACAATGAATAACAAAATATAACCAGCCCAAGTCTAGATTGGAATCTGTGCTATGCATATCCAGAAAGCTGTCTATATAAATCATTGTATACCAAGCACTGCCACGAAATATAATAATTCACTATAAAACCAGTTAGTGAATGAAAAGAAATATATACCCTTTCAAAAGCTTTTTCAGTAGTAAATGACCCACTGACTCCTTTCAAGAGTGGAGCTTCTTCGGTCTAACAGCCAATCAGATATTAGAAATTAGCTGTTTAAACCAATGAACTTTCAGAAAAAAACTTGCGTAGGTTTGGACAGTAAGAATATGAAGAAAAAAGAACACTGACGATCCTAAAGGATTCCTTGCTTACGCAGAAATCCAAAAAAAGATTCCTTGCTTACGGAGAAAACAAAACAAAAAAGGAACACGGACGATTGTAAAAGAATCCTTGCTTATGCAGAAATCCAAATAGATTAACTTAAAAGCCAGTGTACACTACTTGATTAATTGAACTAAATTTTATTTTTGAGAAAATACAGTGTAAACAAAGAATTCAATCATTTTTTTACAGATAAAAGTCTGCAAACGAAAGGAAAGGAAAATGCAAAGGAAAATTTGGAAAACCAATGATGCAGAATCCTTCTGCCTGCAAGGGCATTTAATTTATTTTCAAACTTCCAAATGTGTCACTTTTACTGAAATTTTTCGCTGGAAAACCTACATACCTATATTGATCTTGAATTCGGTTAAGTTTAGCACTGCAATATTGTTGAACTTCTTCTAACAATTCACTTTCAGTTCCAGTAATAGCATGTCGAAGTTCTTGAAAACACCTTTTAACATTTTGAGCGGCCATCACAGTATTTTGTTTTAATTCTTCCATTACTTTTTGTTTATCAACTCTTGATTTATCGAACCTATCAATGTGGTGGTCCAACTGAAAAAGAAGGTCAATGAAAATCATCATTGTACATTTGAAAGATCTACATTATTATAGAAGTGGTATTTTACCTGCATTTTCAGATCAACCAAAATTATTCGTTCATGATCCTCAAAAGATTGAATAACGTTACAATCATGGGCATTGTGTTTAGGACAATCTTTGCATTGACTACAGCACCGAACTTGGTCATGTTGACAAAAATAATTTAGAAATAAATCATGTTCCTCACAAACTAAAAGAAAAAGAATTTAAAAGAATTTAATTTTTTGATACTTAGTGGTAATATTTAATTATCATCTGTACTTTATATATAAATACAGAGTATATAAAGAGATATATGAAAATTTAAATATTGCATAGTTGAAAATATATAAAGAAAGAATGATGGGAGGCACACCTATTAGTCACAGACTATTTAAAGAGGCCACCCTTGAAGAGGAGGTCACCCTTATAATTGAATTTAGAAAAGGGATGTTCCAAAGAATACAAAAAGATCAACCTAAAAGTTGATTGTATGATTGTTTTCTGGTTGGGGTTGGTTTAGTATTTATTTTTGGTGTCAATGGTTGATCTGGATTCATAATACTGGAAGGTCTTCTTTGAAGCTTCAAATCATCTAATGAATTTGCAAGACGAAGTAAGTGATCTTGATTATTTTTTTTTAAATGAATTGTATCACTACAGGAACCACAATATACAGTTTGGCAATCTACACAATGTAAAGTTGCTAATTTAGGTGGGTACGTGATCTTTCTGCAGTGTTTACATTGTTCGTACACCTTTGAACCTTTTTCTATACCAAGCACATCAAAATTCTTTGGAAGATAATTAATGCCATTCTGTGGAATGTATGTGATTGTCATACAAATAGGGCATTCGATTGCAGATCCTTGTAACAAGTACAACTTTTCTATACATCCTAAAAAGAGGAAATAAAAACAAAAATGAATTACCAAAGGCATTTGAAAAAAACTGTTGTTATAAGTTGTTCAGACCATTGGTCTAGGGAGGAGTTTATTTGATGAATTTCGGGTAGCATGAACGGATTGTTGGAATTGAAGACTGAAGAAAGAGATCACAAATGTCTTTACATGTCAAGCTTGTCCATCAGACATACTTGATTTTCTCCAAAGTACGTTTTTTGAACAACGACACAGAAAGTTTGTTGACTCTTGTTGACTCTTCCTCTTCACTACATTATTCTTTATCTAATTCTGTTGGAGGTTTATAATTAATTTATAATTATTCCGTATAATGATACATATCACGTTTGCCGAGGGTATGTCGAAAAATTATTTTTTGGGCGAGCTGAATGGCTATAGTTTTTCTGGCCACCGTAAAATTAGTGAAGAAGTATATCCAAGTATGTCGAATAAAATAAGGGGGTAGTTGTCATTTTTTTAAAGGCAAGAAATGCTAAAAAGATTTTTAAAGTGATTTTTTTTCCATATTGGTAAACTTTTGGCATATCCAAAATTGTGACATCACAGTTGATTTTTATTTTCTGATTGGAACATTTTGGAAATCTCCATCTTTGCTACGAACCTTACCTCCACACACTAAAGTAGTCCGAGTATGTAGGAAAATATTAGGGGGTAAATAAAGCCCATATATAGAAATTTCAAGAAATCATGAAATTCCAACACGAGTGGAATTTTTGTGTAGCTTCGTTCTCCTTCAACAGCCACGAGACTGTTTGAATGTGTTGTTAACTTGTGCAAAATATAAACGATTTAGAAGCCTGCCTTGAAGAATCGGGAATAGCTGCTTTCAGAAAAGTTTGCTCAGGGTGTCTCTGCGAATGCAAGTTTGTACAAGAAATTTGTTTCTGGTTAAATAAGCAGAATATTTTTGGCTGAACGTTATCTTCTAAGAATTGTGTATTGCTTTAAGGTTAGCAACTGGTGTTCTTGAACTGAAACTGAAATGAAATTATACTGGTGATTCATTTTTTCATAGAAATACGTATTTCTATGATTTTTTAATCACTAACATTTAAGGTGGCTTTAATCTTGTATTATGATATGATTGTGTATATGTTATGATTTCTCAGCATTATAAATGATTTTGGTTTTGGTGGTAACTTACATGACTTTTTGGCCTACCATAAAGTAAACGTTAAAGATGGTGTTCTGCAACACAAATGTTTAAGTATGTAGTTGATGTAATGCATCTTTATTTTTCATCCCTATTCAGAGATGTGTAGGTAGAGCTAAGTCAAATTTTATGAGGAGAGTTTAGCCATTTAAAGTAGAAAAGGAAAACGCGATGTAAGGAGTAACCTAATCAAGACAAACGACTGAAAGGAAATGTCATAACGTTGGACTCCTCTACTTTTTTTTACTCTGAATACGCCTATGTTATTGTGTTTGCATAGGCCTACAAATACTGGGTGGTAATTGCTTATTAAATTATGTTTCAACTAGTGTAGCGTGTAAAAACATTTTACAGTTTTTCTCCATAAATTGTTTTTACACGCAATAATGCCATGATAAGTTTCTCCATGTTGGAATTATATCATATTTAACACAAAATTGTTGTATAAATATTTTGGATCGATCATTCAAAGAATAATATATATATAAATTGTGATTGTCACATTCATCTCTTAATGCTGATCTCAATAATTTTGATCTTGTTAAACTTGAAACCATAAATGTTTGTTCCGACTAATAAGAATTGGCTTTCTTTTAATTTTGGCATTGAAGATTTCATTATTAATTAAGTAAATTGTTACTACCCATCTTCATGACCTGAAAACTTGAGAATAATTCCTCTGATGAATGCTGATCAATGTCAGTAGGGCACATAACACAATATTTTAACAATTATTTCCACATGTGGAAATAGTAGGACTCAAATTTCCAGGAAAGGAAATTGTTTCACGTGTGGAAACCACTAACCAAGTGGTGGCCTTATGGTAGAGTGCTTGTCTCCAGTGCGGGAGGTCAGGATTCAAATCCTGGCCGAGTCATGCCAGCAACTATAACAGTGTGAATTGATCGACTCAGCTTAGCACTCATCTTGAGAGCAGGATTGATATCTAAGGGGGTTGTCTGGCTGGTTGAGCGGTGAAGCATACTTGCGACTTCCATAGCCCAAATGGTCCAGGACCTCCTACGCAGGACCCCCATTGATAACAGTTCTACCAGAACTGAAGAGGTTATCCTGGGTAATCATAATAATAATAATAATAAATAATAAAACCGTTTTTAAAAGGAGAAAAGAGGAAGTTTGAAGATATGAATGAATACAGCTGTCATATTCTTATCTAGGTTAACTCTTTACCAGGGAAGTTATACGGAACAGAGAATCAAAGTTTAGCTAAGAGAGAGAGAGAAAGAGAGGGGGGAGAGGGGGGGGGGAGGGGATAGGGTTGTGTGTGAAGCCTTTGCTTTTTTGTTGGTTGTGGTGTGTGACGTGTAGTTAGGGATCACTCTCTTTTTGCTGGCTTGTAACCGCAAAAAAAGGCCTATTACTCCAGACAACAACAAGGTAATAACAATTAAAAAAGGAAGTCTTTATTTATTATATAATTGAGACATATTAATTATAGCACAGCACAGCATTCAGCAGAGAACCAAAAATCAACGGAAACCTTTTTTGGTTTTTTTTTTGGTTTTTGGTTTGTTTGTTTTTTTGAAATCAGTACACTTACATCGTTTTCTTCCCAATCACAAATAGATTTTTCAAGCGTGAATTAACATTTTTGGTGTTCTTCGAAACCTTTTTTTGTTTGCGCACACAAGTCTAAAACTAGATAGAGCTAGCTAGCTAGAGCACTCTATTGCAATATAACCATACCTGTGCAAAATATATGTTGGCACTGACAGTGTCTGGGGATCTTTTCTGGAATCTTCAAGGAAAATTGATCGTAGCACAACCTACATGCTGTTACGGATGACGCCATATTTGTTTGGAAATATGTTTGAATCGATGACACTAGATGTCACATTTACCATGCTAAATGTCTAAAGTAATTGGAATACTTTTGTAAGCGTAAGTGACCCAGTATATGCAACTAAAAAAAAAATATGAAGCAGTGATTTACCAATTATTTGATAATCGACTGAGTTAATGTAGACACTTTTCGGAGTTTGAAAGAGTTATGATATTTTGTAAACAAAAATCGTCATGTTCACGATTTTCAAAACTTTTCGCTTGCTTTTCGTTTCGTTTGTTGTTGGTTATGTTATCAACCTTCATAATTTATGCTTAAAATTTTCAAGAATGTTGATTTCATCACTATGAAAATTAAAAAAGTGGCACAGTTATTGGAGGTTTTGAATCTTTTTTCTTAAAATGTTATAATAAGTAGGCGTGTATAATATAGCTATGCAACATTGTCATTGAGAACTTTTTTCAGAGATGGATTTTCATGAGAACTGAAGAAGGTAGGGCGAGTGTGAATTTGTTATCATCCATGATTGTTTTCCTGTTTTTAGAATTCATATGAAAATACATGTCGGCAGTGCAAACCATCATACAAAAATGCTATGAAATCTCTAGAAAGATGATAAAGACAGAAGGCTATTCGTATCCTTTTCATTTGTGTTTTATTTCCGAATACTTTATTACACCAACATACATCAACAATGTTTAGAGACAACTTCTCATCAAATTTTTACTTTAGACCCCTAGCAGATTCTCTTGTTTAGAATATTTTTTACAAACTTATGACTCACTCGCATCCAGAGAAAATTTTGGGACAACAAATTATTATGCGAAGGAAAAGTCAATTTAATTTATAATTTAATATTATGATTTATCCCAAATGCAGTAGACAGGATTTTTTTGTTCTCTGCTAAATTTTAGGTGCCATAGCATTTGAACGCTGTCAATTTCGTTATGATATGTAAAAAAATTGTATATAGTTAATGCTGGCAGGAAAGCCTGCAGAACAAATTGGCAGAACAAATTGACTAATCATTGAGACATTATTTAAACAGTATACGCCATAATGGAATCCATTTATTCTTTTTGGCTGGCAGTGTACCATTAAAGTATTTCTGTTGTTCTTACGAATTAAAATAAAAGAGTAAGCAAATCAACTACCATCATTAAGGTTCCGCAAACAAAAGAAACTGTTGCTGGATGTCCCGAATCAGATACTTAATGCTGGTGTTTTATTTCATTTCATTATTATTTTGATGAATTTTCTTTGACAGTATCTGTAGTAAAAAGTCTAAAGAGCTTGCACTGGAAAGAATTGAGCACTTAAAAGAACACAGCAAATTGTTGTTACATGAACGAAAGCAGAAAGTAAAACAATTGTCAAGGCAAACAAATGCACTCCGAAAGTGTGTCTTTTTGTTTTTAATTTTTATGACTACACAGAGTTGTACCAAAATCAAGAAGTACATAATCAATGATTGAACAAAATAATGTATTAATACAGGGATCTATGCCTCACATTGTAGCTCACCATAGTTCCATCACAAAAAAATGTTAGACTCTCTAAAACGGTTTTAAAGTGAATTTCACAGTTTCATAGTAATTCTTAACTAGTCTTCAAATCAAAAGTATATGACTTTAATTATTTAATTAATCATTCTCAAAGCTTCATTAAAATGCATGAATGTTGAAAGGCTAAAGAAACCAAGAACCTGCTATTCCTGTGCCACTCCTAATAGATTATTTTATCAAAATTTTGTATTTGCATTTATTACCCACACAGCAGCCATGTTGTTCTATATATAGAACATTCATCCTATTCTACTCTTGTCCATTCAGGAAACAGAGAACTAATGTTAAAAGGGGCTTGTGAAAATTTTTTGACAACTTCCCATATCCTTCTTTCTGTAGAAAACAAGAAGACAGAAAAAAGAGTAAAGAAGATGAGGAGGAAGATAGAAGGCAGAAAATTTTAAAGAGCAGAAAATTAAAGCAACGAATTGCTACTGAAAAATTTCAAAGATGTGCTGACCAACCTAAAAAGGAAAAAAATAAAAGACAAGGTACACTACTTTAAAACGTTCCTTTTTTTAAAAAAATCCTCTATTCAATAAGGAGATGTGATCATATACAGTACAGGAAACTTAACGTATCCACTAAAGATCATTAGGATCGGTGTCCTTTAGAAGTTAATAAAGTTTAACTTAAAAACACACAACAGCATATTTTGAGATTTTACACACTATTATATATATCTGGATTGTAGATTTCCATATAGATAGTTCTGTTCACACACTTTGTTAAAGGTAAACCTTGTAGAATTTATTTGGGTGATTGAGTTTATAAACAACTTTTTGCCTTGTTCTTTCAACCACTTTTATAAGAGTTTTCCCTACGTACTTGTTCCATTTGAAATCTTTTGTAAATACAAAGAGAGTTTTTCTTATCAGTTGCAAATGCTCACTGAAGATTCAGATATAATGTTTAGTTTCTATATAATAACTTCTCAAATGCAAAACCAACATTTTTCTTGGAAACCATTTGGATCAAGGAACTTTCTAGGATGATAGTGGACAAAGAGCATTTTTAATAAGGATAGTGTAACTTATCTAACATTACAATGTATTTCACTTGTTCAGCTTGAAGAAGTTCTATTAAATTTGTACTTCAAAACTTTTTTTTACTTTTCTGGAGCTATTTTACATCACTACACCAACGTATTTAAATAATTGCACCAACTTATTGATTTACGGCATTGTAATAAATAAAGTTTCATAAAGTTAATAAGTATTGTTGGTACTTTTGTTATTGAAAATTCCTCCTTTCATAAACATCTTTTGTAGTATCTACAAAATTTTATATTTTCAGGTTCTAATACTGGCTTACGTGATGGCTTATATAATGTTCGTGGACATGTCATTGAAATTAAGAATGGTATACGAGTAGGTTCCTCAAAGCAGAAGGAAACATCAAAAAATTATGACGTGGTTGCAGATAATCAGCTGGTTATGTCCCCAATCTTTCAAAATGCACTGTATTCTCGTGATGCAAATATAACTGATCATTTGAGTAGCATGCTGGGAGATATGAAGGATGACCGAGACAGTTCTATTGCTCCTCCAAATGCAATAAAATCAAACTATATCAATGATAATATGTCTGATTGGAATTCCAATTATCACAACAAAACCGAAACAAATCACCAAACATATAATGAAGTACCTTCAAACGACACACAAAACAAAAATATTCATATCGATGCCATGAATTCATCTCCACGGGGAAGTACTGGTAGTGTAGATAGTTTAAATGAACAACTCAACCTAAGAAGTAGTTTGAAAGGGATGAATATCAAAAATTTATCTGATTCCATTGAAAGAAAAGTTACATTCTCTAATAGTATATATTATAATGATGGATGTTCAGAACCTTTGATTACAAAAATAACTGATAGAATACCATTCTACAAACGTCTACAAAATAATCTCCATCCAAAAGAGAAAACTAGTGACATACCTGTTGCAAGAACAACTGAAGAAACTCTTGACCAACTTCGTCAGGACATGTTGATACCATTGTATCCAAAATACAATGATTATAATTATCCGGAGTCGGTCAACCTTTCTGATAATCCCCATAATGTTGCTGTTACTAATCCATCAACCTCAAACAACCTTTATGAGGGAGGTATCAAATCTGTGGATTTTTTGAAACATCAGAATCCAACGGCATTAAATACAATACAATACACATCAAACACGCAAGACTGCTTAGAAACAAAACATCAACGTACAAATTCCATATCTGACGAAGAGTTCTTTGATTCACTAGCGGAAGACTTAACAAATAACGAGAAACTAAACATTCCTACCAACGATGTATTTGAGGAAAACTCCTCTAAGTACAATGATGAAAAATCCAATGTTGATATGTCAACGTTTGTTCAGAATAACAATCATCAAAATTTGAAGAAACAATTTCATACACAAAATACACTTATCCAAGCAAACACTTATTCAAATAATGACCAAAGGTTTGAAAATCCAGTGGAAGAAAATCCGTTAATTACTCAGCAGCAACAGCCTCATAAATTGTCACAAGGAAACGAAATCTCCTCTGCACAATTGTTACACAATCATCATGCAGTCGCAACTGCTTCCCATGCAATATCTCAACAAAATGGTTATGGTTATGTCCAGTCAAGTAGTGCCTATTCTCTTTCTTACGTTTCTCAACCTATTTTTAACAACTCAAACCTAAATGGATCTGCTAATGGTTCATCCATCCATTCTGCTAGAACCCCGTCCTATTCTCCACACTATGAAAATAGTGATACAATATCGAATAACTTTCGAAGTGAGCGATATTACTATAGTGATATTATGTCCACAACATTACCATCTAACCCCATCACATGGCAGACTTCACATATGATGGAATATCCAAAGAATACTACAATTGTTGATAATAACACGCAGCCTTCAGTAAACTCACAGATTTCTCAGCAAAAATTTCAACCAGACGTTACTACTGTTTACACCTCCACTTTTCCTCATACAGATGACAGATACAATGGTACGACGTATGCTGATTCTGTTGCAGCAGAACCCAGCTATTCATCACAAACGTGTGAAACAAGACCATTTCTACAGAATCACGAGACTGGGAAGCAGTTCCGTCATTCCAACGTAAACAAAAAGTTTCGTTATGATAATTCTGATTCTAATTCATATTCAGATAATTTAAAAAATAATTTTATTTCAAATCAAATATCGGAGAAATTGAAGCCTTCTGATCAAATTTATGATGATATTGAAAAAAGTCTTGCAGGTTTGACATTCGAAAATAGTAGAACTAAAAGAGAAGAGATAGTGGCATCGCCCCGACCGAAAGTTATCCCTCAAGGTGATCAGCAACCTTATGATCAAGTTCCGTCACAAAAACATTTATCTCATGAATTCACTTCACCTCGTAATAAAGCCGATAAAATTACTGATGCTGTTCGTGATGGTACAGCTATACCTATTAGGATTCACTCGAATACTACTCGTCGTGGACGTATTATTGTTAGTGCTACAAAACGTAAACCTGCCACTGGATTTGCTCCGCATCCTCCACAAAATTCGAAAAATGAAAATAAAGACGTCTCTATAATACCTCAAGAAAACATTCATGTACCTTCAAAATATACACCTAATTATTTTCACAAAAGATCAGCTAGTGCCAATGCTATTGTAAGTAAAAAGCCACCTTTAATGGCGAAACAGCGGCAATATTCCAATAGTGCAATAAAACAACAATCAAGAAATCATCAAATTTCCATAGAAAATCAACAAACGGTTCCTTATTATGAAGGTTTAATGAAAACACACCCAAACAGTAAAAATCTGAATACTCCATCACATCAAATACCGTTAGACAAAACACCCACTGATGATGAGATTAACAAGCTGTGGAAAAATGTTCGCGAATGTCTATCTACGGAAGCTGCAGAACATGGAGGCTCTGATGTTTCTAATGTTAATCCTTCTTCAAGACACCAAAGAAGTTTTTCTGGGTCATCCTATAATAGAATGACTTCTAATATTGTTTATAAAAGACAAAATTCAAGTGATAGTATGAGTAGCACAAGCAGTTTCTCCAGAAGACAACCTTTGCTTCCGCATAGAGCAAGCAAAATCTTTGTAAACCCTGGAAATAACGATACTTCTGTTGGAAATCCTCCAAAAGGATCAGGGACAGCATCGAGCAAGTATCAAGAAGGTAGTTTTTTTATGTTTTCTATTGTTTTTGTGTTTTGATGTTGTTGTTTTGTTTCGCTTTTTTGTATCATTAAAATGTTTATCATATTATTTTTATTTTGAACTTGGTGCTGTTGCTCTAACGGATGGCATGAAATATTATATTAGCACTGTGATAAGGGAGGATTAATCTACTGAGCTAGTCCCTTGAAATTAGAACAATTGAATTTATGAAGTTAATTCGGCGCCTAAATCTCGTCTCTCAAGCCGTCCTGTCCTTTCAGATGTTTTTAAAAAATGTCTCGTTTTAGATGTTTATTCGTTAGATAAAAAGTCGTTTTAGATGTTACATAGGATTCTGTTTATTCTCGTGTCAGATGTGTAGTAAATATCCCAAATTTGTCATAGGAGATTTTGCACGACAATCATCGTATTGTAACTCGGATCGCTTCGGAAGATTAACCTATTTAGGTGTTGAAGCGGCCCGGAAGATGAGCCGTTGCAACCTTGTTACCAAATTGTCTGTTGTTACACTAAAACAGATTTTCGTTTTGTATTAACATGGAACTGCGCCTCCACTGACTTATCTTTTACGTTGCTTCTCCTTTCCATTTTCTACTGTATTTAATTTTACAATTTGTGTGATATTATTTGACCAAAACTAAACTGTTTTGTGCATGGCAGCTAGATCTCGTGAAGGGAAGTGAGTACTACCATTTAAGCTGAAAAGTGCACTTATCTTTTCATGGCCCTTTTCATGGTCTTTCACTCCATAGACCAATTACGAATAATGTGATTCTGAATACACTATTTACGAAATTTTAATAACTAAGTGTGAGCACCGGCAAATTTTGCAGAACGGATCAACATCTAAAACGAACAAACTTCTAAAACGAGTTAACATCTAAGTCGGTTGATAACGTCACGAGTCCACATCTAAAACGACACGACAACTTGAGAGATGAGATTAACTTCATATGAATGTTCCGTTTGATAACACAAACACTGTAAATAGAGAAGGAATTATTGATGGCAGTGAGAGTTTGTTTGTTGGTTGGTTTTTATTGTTTACAACACTTTTATCGTTCCCTTTTACAGTTACATCGAGCATGGCAACATTCCTGACTTTGGAAGAGATGTGTACGAAAGAAACCTTAGAGAACAAAGCTCCAGCTACTTTTCAAATATCCAGACAATTTCAGAAGAATCGATATCCAGGTATATTCCTGTTGATCTATTGTTCAGTAACCTTTATAATCAGCTACCTCCCAACTGTGTTTGATTACTTTTGTTCTGTTTATATGCTCAGTGGAAACAGTCAAACCTCTGTGTAGTTGAGACCTCTCCAATTACAGGGGGTCTAATGTACATTGTGAAAAACCTCGAAATTTATATCCCTCTTCATTTCAATCAATGTTATTGATGGGCCGCATGTTGGTTTTTATACAGTGACAAAAAGGAGAGAAATAGTTTGGAACCCGCGATAAAGGATTTGCTTAGATTACACTTAAGAACCAAATTTTAACTTGAATGGGATTTGATTTCAGGTGCGACAGCATTATCTGTGGAAGAGAAGCGAGTTATGCAATCCTTAGAAAGGCTCAACTTGAAACTCAAAGGTACAATCTAAAGCTGTTTATTCGGATTGTTACTGTGCACTACAAAGACATTTTAATATTCTTCACTTTCGTTCTGTACAAACCAGCGGCGGATCTAGAGGGTAGTAGAAATTTGTGGAGGAGAGTGTTAGCTATTAAAGCATTAAAGAAAAACGTGCAAATAAGCCCATTGGTGCTCTCCACAATTTTCAACATACCCTGGATCCGCCGCTGCAAACTTTGTCTGGTTTTAAATCAGATCAGTTATGACATTCCTTTGGGAGCCATTCAAATTTTGTGAGCGCAAAGGAAACAGATTGCGATTAGAAACAAGACAATGTCTGTATAAAATTAACGAGACGTAATCAATGAAAAGGCTTATCATAACTATTTTTTTTAATTGCAGAACAAGAAAGGAAGTTGCAAGTATAGACAAGATCTAATCAGTTGTTCGTATATTTTGTATGGATGTGTAGCTGTTGAATAAGTATAAAGCAAGGACACTATATTGCCGATAACTTCAACAACAGTTGCCTTCGACAACGAAAGATGATTTGATGAGATCATAACATAGATTCTGCATGATAGTTGGAGCACGTGTTTTTGCCCAAATAATGACAGCTATATAATTTTAGCATCGATGTATAAACATAAAGAAGATAAAAAAAATAAGAAGATAGAATCCGTTTCGTTGTCTAGAATGTTTTGAATGTCAATGTAGAAACCTAAATCATCGCCTGAACATTTATTGTCTTCCAGCATATCTTCCCCTTCAACTGAGATGGTGAGTTTGATATAAAACATTAGCTGCGATGACGCTTTTCAACTAAATCTAAAATCTAATCTTTTTATGAAGGAACACTTTATATTTGTCGTTATTATTAACAAAAATAATTAATATAAACATGAAACATAACATAAATTTGTGACTCACGTCAATCAGTAAACCTTGAGCACGTAACTTTTTATTTAAGACGAATGTAGACGAATGAACTTTGCGAAGTGAGACAAATTACTACGCACCGAATATTTTCATAAATAAATTAAGCCTAATTATTCATACGTACGATTCATTATGGGACCAATTTTTTTTTAAAATATCCTTATCGTCCGTCAGAATGTTATTATTCTCCGTATAACGATATTTTGAAATCTCCAATAAATCTGCAGTTTGTTTGGAGTTATGAGCCTCTTCGTTTTGCCTTTCTATGAATTTCATGGCTTGCCGACTTTTAATTTCTCTGAGAGCTGCCTCAGATCGATGCATGTGACCATTCAAAGCCACTTTTTTATTTCTTCGGATTTGCTCGGATTCTGAAGAAATGTCTTTCCCATGTTTGTAGCCGAACCCATCATTGAAGGCGTTCCGAATTTCCGATTTCAGCCGCCGGTTAGTTTTTCTCAATTCTCTGGCTGTAATCACCCTGCCAGGTTCTACGATCGGTAAATTATTCACACGAAGTTGATCAAGTTTCATGGGTGCTTTGGTTAAAGAAGTCTTTTGAAAGTTGATTGAATGAGACTTAATTTGAGCTTCAGATTTCAATGAATTTTTCTTGGAATCCTTTTCGAAGTTCAAAGAAAATGGATTATTTACTGACTGCGGGGATACTTTAGGTTGGTGATTTGGTTGGTGACTTTCTGTCGATGATGAATACATGCTGCCACCGTTGTAATTGATATCACTTTCAATAGTGCTAAATGTTTGGCTTCTGGGTAAAGAATTAACTGCACTAGTATAGTCTGATTTGAAATTCAATTCTAACTTTGGAAATTTACTTCTATCTGGTTCAGCTGGTGAAGTATCAATGTTTTTATCTGAATTTGCGACTGCAGTTCTAGGTGGTGATATTTCCAACGATGAATTCGTAACATTAGACGACATGCTTGACATGGAAGATGCGCTATCCGTTCCTGGTGTAGTTTTCCTTTCTTTTGTTACAGGCATGTTTTTGTTAATAGTCTCAAATATAGAATTGAACGTCGAATCAATATTAGCTCTCTGGATTTCATAGGAGCTCTTTGCTCGTGGAATGGTGTGAACAGTTTTCTCAACTTTTTTTACTTTGATTGTATTTGGAGCAGTTGCAGCATCAAGCTCCGAAGTTATAGCCACACCTAGTCTTAATTTTTTCACTGGCATTACTTTACGAACTCTCTGTACATCTTGAGTTTCTAAAGCATTCACAAAGTTTTTCAAGGGCTCGTATTCATCTACCTGCTGTTTTTGAATTAACGTTGCTTGGGCAATTACCGGCTGCTTCACCGTCGTTGACTGAACAATGCGATGTTTTGATTGCGTACGTTGTATATGCTCTTCATATGATGGAGCTGCAGGTTGTCGCCGCCTATCAACAGAGTGAAATATGACATTTGGTGTAGCGTAATATTCTGTTGCAAAATGTTGTATGAGTGGCTGTGAGATGACACTCTTTTTTGCAACTTTTTGAGGGGCTATAGTGTTTGTAGGAGAATTTGAACGTTCCATGTTCTCCATAGTTTTATTCGAAAGTTCAGTAAATTGTTTTCGCTTTTCATTTGGTGAAGGCGGTGATTCAGAAAGATGGCGTTTATGTTCAATAAGTTCTGCGCTTGTCGTAGTAGAGCTTAACACGCGTTTATTTCTGTGTTGACGTAACAGTTTCCTTTGAAATTGCTCATTGGTATCTAATCCTTCATGATCGGAGATGTCCGAATGTGCTTTAGAGTCAATTATTTTACTTTTATCTATTAACAATATTTCCCTTTTCCTCGAAGCAGTAGGAGACGATGGACTGCTCTTTGAACCACTTATTTTCTCAGGAGCTAGTGATATAGATGGCACATTTAGTATAACAGCACTTTTTGTCTCATCTGAATCATTAGTACCCAAACTAGAATCACTATGGGTAAAAGCAGAGTTCATTGAATTTTCGTCTGTCGTGAAGACAAAGTCTGGTGTTCGAGGTTCGTTTTCTTTTTCAAAATCATTTCTAATGACATCGCCATCATTATCATCCGAAGGCTGTCTGCATTTGTATATAAACTGATCTGTACTGGAATCAGAATCTTCACCTGGCCCGTCATCAAGTTGGATGTCCGCTTCACCTCCAAGTAAATATTCATTCTCTTCAGAAAATATGGCGACATAATTATCAATCAAAAAACAAACTACATCACTGGAACCAGCTGCCTGTTCAGTAACAGATAATTTGGTTTGTACCGGTGGCCACATGACACTTGGTGACACACAAATTGATAAGTTGTACGAGTTCATGTTATTCCGCTCAGAAAATCTTTGAATGTGATATAACGCACACATAAACTTCATTGTCACTTCGTAATGTTCTTTTGGAAGTTGGCTCAGAATTCTAAAAACAAAGACATAGTATTTAAATTAATGAGGGTTTACTTAAGCCGAATTTTTCCTAATAGTAAGATATGACTAGGACGTATTATCACTTGCATATGTTAATGTTTTGGTACATCGTAAAAATCTCTTACCGCTTAACTTGTTCAATCCGAGCGGATAGTTCTTCAGTTGATTTGGATGATACAAGATCGTCATAAAGATCGCATACAATTAAGCTGTCAGGAAGAGATCGACAAAAATCTTTTATGACTGTTGCCAAAACGATGGCACTTTTTTCTTCAAAATTTACTTCCTTTCCTAAAAACAAGACAAATTGATTTCAGTCGGATCGGCAAGATTTACTTCAAAAAAATGCATCATTTACAACTTTTACCTTGATCAAGAGCAAGCCGTATCTGTTTCACCGTTCTCTGATTGGCTGACTTTCGAAATATTCCTGTAGTAGTAGGTCCTCTTTGAAATAATTGGAGTAGAATGTCCTGCATTATTAAAAGAAATAAGTAAATACATCTTTCAAACTAAATACAAATCAACATATGAAATGTAAAATGTAAGTAAATAAATATATTGAAACTTGGAGATGACACGGTATTATATAAGGACTATTGACCCTACTTGAATTGGCTTGGGAATCATCTCCTCTTCTGTTGATAATTGGATTAGTGGATTGCCAAATAATCTATGAGAATTATGGCGGAAAAAGTTTTTTAAACTCCGTTGTTTTTTAGTCCATGGATTTTGATGTTGATTGGTATTATGAGTCATTACAGATATAGATTTCGTTATATGCAAGCTGTGTGATCGCACCATACCATATGTCGATCGATTTTTGATTACAACGAAGATTCGCGTGAAGCCACGCTTAAAGTATCCACAAGTCCGTAATTTTATTTGCTGTCCAAATAACAAACTGCTGGATAGTTTTCTTCGCGAAATCAGGCAAAACAAAACACTTCTTCACAAAACAATTACACTGGCAACGTTATTTACTTTTTTCTATTAAAAATTCATTTATTTCAACCACAGTTTTAATACTTGACGAAAATCGTTTAATCGAATTTATCATTGGTCTTTTGCTTATATCTACAAAAATTTGACGACATCTATGGTTCATAAAGCTTTATAAACAGTACCCACAAGTCATTTATAAACAGTACCCACAAGTCATATCCGTTACTTAGGTTCGTGCCCAAACTCATTTAACTTTTCTCCTTCTATTAAAATTCACAAAATGTAGATTAGGGTTTCGTAGTTCAGCTTTTTTCATTGATATTATTTTTATTTTATCAGAATTCGGAATTTGTGTATCATTTTTTTCACAATGTTATTTCCGATCTCCCCAAGATAACAGATCGAGTAACCCACGTCCGTCCCCTTGCTTGTCAAATTAAGTGGGTTGGTTGAAAATTGAGCTTTGCAAGGATTTAGGTCCAAATAAGCTTTCGTAGTCTACAGTGAACTAGGATTAGGACATCAGATAGGCGGAAAAGCGAGAGGTTGTAACATGCGGAAACTACATCAAAATTATACGTTCACATTCCTTCCGTAAAACATATTTTTAAATCAGGTTTTTCCAAAATGCCTGGAGCATGACCCCTAATGCAATGTTCAATTTCATTTATTGATTTAATCTCTTAAAAAAGATGATGGGTGTATTTCTGCCTTTATGACACAAGTATTACCTACATAGCTCTACGTTACGTAAGCTTTTTCTATAGAAATCTAAAAATAATTACCATATTTCATAACTTTTTGTAAGGATTACTTCGAGTTAATATAACAATGATATAAATGCAGAAAATTGGGAAAGAAATGACATCGCACCACGTTCATTTTATTTTGTCATAAATTTGTTCAAGGATAAGCAATGAAGGGAACAACACCTCAAAAAAATGCGTCTCTCCAAAGGCTACCGTCAATTCATGTCACAAAGCTATTATCAAATTTTCACCATGACCGCAAAATATCTTGTTGCTTTAAATGGAAACCGCATATGATATAGCAATTCATAGATAAGGAAATTTTCAAATCTCAAAAGAAGTAGTTCAAAGAAAAGTTACGTCAAACCTTTTATGGTAAGCATTTACAAATTATTTCATTATTCACCTACATCCACTTTCATCGCAAGTAATAAAGTTTAGTTCCCTAAATGACGCTTAACTCTATTCCGAAAATTGATGGTTACATATACTTAGAACCTTAATGCTTAGAACCCACAGTGCATTTTTTTTTCTCGCGTACATGCGATGCAACGTGCTTCATTGCACACACATGAAAAATTTGCATAGTTGGTCAGACATAAAATTTCTTGCAATGCAACAAAAATTTCAAAAAATCATTGCATGCAACCAGAAAAAATATCAAATCGATATAAGCATTTAAAAATTGCATAGCATGCGCGAGAAAAAATTGCATAGTGAGTTCTTAGTTTAATGCGATCATCACACGTTGTTATTTCTCTCTGAAACAAGTTAATGGCTATTTTTGAGCTGGTGATGCTAACAAAGTTGATGCTAATGAACATCAGTTTTTATAATATTATAAATTCTCGATCTTTCCAAACAAACAAACAAACGTTAAGAAAATATTTTTTCTTACTTTCCCGGTGGTAAAACTTCCATTTGATTGTAAGGGACCTTTACTGTCTTTTTATTCATTGCCCAGTTAATTATTGGGGACTTCTTGATCGGATTTTTCCACTTCTTTTGTGAATTTCCGAGATCTGAAATAATAATATTGCATTAAATATTTATTTCATTCTATCATCCGTTACCATATATTTTAGTTGACACAAGCAGTTTTTACATGAAGTATCACACAGACCTTGATGACCTCATCGTAATCACTGTGAAAAAATAATGATTATTAACAAAATATTTTTTGAATTCCAAGTCTGTATTTTCTCGAATTACCAAAGAAAAAAGAGTTCAGATGCAAGAAATTAACTGACCTTTTTTTGTTTTCTTCAAAACAAACTGACATTTTGCATCATGGGGAAGTGCAGCACCGTCAAATTGATTTTCATTTTCGTCGTGTGTCATGTCAGGTGATGTTCTGTAATGATTCATTTTAATTGAGTATGGTGACTCGTGCCCTAAAAATATCCAACCAAATGATCAGATAAGAGATTTTTAGGGAATGTTGCATTCAAACATGGTTTATAAAAACAGCATTTCTACTGTTTATTTACATAAAACCCATATCTACCTATCAATGGACATAAACCCATATCCTTCGTAGACAGCCATAGTTGGTAATCGTTTGGTTCTTCGTTCTATTTTGAAACAACAAAGAATTTCATTATTTGATGCAGAAACAATGTGTTTTAGAACATCCAGTTAAGTTTTTGTATTTATTTCAAAAATAAAAGAATGTATATTACCTGGTATTGAAATTGTTCCAAGGACATTTTGATGACCTCTCGTGCATCATGTTTTGACGTTACTGAAAAGGTGACCGTCTAAAAGAAAGGGCCGTTCAAGAAAACATGGCAACTCATGACGTCATTACTCATGCGGGGGAGTGACTAATACTGCGTAAATCTGCAAACAAAATAGTTTCCACGAATATTGAGAATCTTTCAAAATTACGTGACTATCTTGCCTAACCAATACAAAACTCATGAGTACATCCTGTCCATTCTGTTTTTCGTTTGTTTAGTGAAGACGCGTGTCAAATGAACAACCCATCTTCGAGTTTTCGGATGAGATTTAACTAGATCTTATTGTTTGATTCCAGTCAATAAACCCGACTAAGTTTGAGAGTGATTAAAGTAGCTTTAATAAATTTTCAGAAATTCAGATAAGTTTTAATGAGATGGTGAAACTTAACTTACATTAGGACTGTATGAATCATCGACATTTATTCGATTGCATACTTTTATTGGTACTTCTTTTGGTTCCTCATGTTCTCGACGTTCGTTGATACTTCTAAAAAATTGAAGTCATATGAAGTTGGAATGTTTCACTGTCGATGATAAAGATCATAAGAATATAGAATAACATTTTGGAATATTAGGGAAGGCGAGTTGATCAGGGAAGGCGAGTTGATGATTAACATTGAAAACATGCGCAAATAAAGGGTGTTGCTAACTAAAATTAGTAAATCAGTCAATAAATTTGAAAACTTTCTTTATTCTTCGTTATCATTATTTTCAGTCGACAACATTAAATTTCCTCCATTACTATGTACCGGATGGTGAAGAAGTGACTAGCAGAATGAAGCTGTTAATAATCAGATTTTAACCATTGAACAAGTAGCCAAATAGAGATGTTTGAAAGGGCAACACAGTTATCCGGGTGTTTGGCGCATCAAGTGGCAAAATGTGTCTTTCTGTTTTGTTTGTGAGGACGCTTAAAGAAAATGCCAATTAAGACTGGATTGATTTAGCTTGAACATTCTGATACATCATACGAGATATATGAAAATTTTTCAAAGTCTGTTAAAACACGTATTTTCAAAAAATATAAATTTGAAAATGCAAAAAGTTACGAATTTGTCCAGAGTCAATGAACAATTAACAATTCCTTTCAATCCAGTTTGTAAACAAAATAACAATATGCATATCTGAACTGATGCTTCGGTAAGTGAAAGAAAAAATTCCTCGAAAACAGCAGTTATGGTTATAAGTCCCATACTGTAATAGAATGTTTCATCATCAAGACGTCTGTGTTTAAAGGTTTTGGATTACCACATACATGATATTAAATTTCTCGTCATTTAAATTAGATTGTATTTCGGTTATAATTTTGATACACTTTAAAAAATTAGATTCAAAATGATTGTGTAGAAATGATGTTTTACTTGACTCGATATATAAGATTTTTAACAAACATATATAAAATAATTAATTTGAACAATTGAGATTTGTCGTATCGATTAGTCGATACGTTATTAAATCTTATATCAACATCTCGTCGATAGGTCAAATATCAACAATTTTTCTGTAATTATTTCCGATCCTATTCATCGAAAAGTAAGTGAATTAAAAAACTGTTGGCAACCTTTTCCAAATAGAAGCTATATAACGTTGTAAAGATGTCCATATAACGTTCAAACGTTGTAAAGATGTCCATATAACGTTCAAACGTTGTAAAGATGTCCATATAACGTTCAGACGTTGTAAAGACGTCCATATAACATTCAAACGTTGTAAAGACGTCCATATAACATTCAAACGTTGTAAAGACGTCCATATAACGTTCAGACGTTGTAAAGACGTCCATATAACATCCAAACGTTGTAAAGACGTCCATATAACGTTCAGACGTTGTAAAGACGTCCATATAACATCCAAACGTTGTAAAGAGGTCCATATAACGTTCAAACGTTGTAAAGACGTCCATACAACATTCAAACGTTGTAAAGACGTCCATATAACATCCAAACGTTGTAAAGACGTCCATATAACATTCAAACGTTGTAAAGACGTCCACATAACATTCAAACGTTGTAAAGACGTCCATATAACATTCAAACGTTGTAAAGACGTCCATATAACATTCAAATGTTGTAAAGACGTCCATATAACATTCAAACGTTGTGAAGACGTCCATATAACGTTCAAACGACGCCGTATACCGGCTGGGATTGGACTTCCCGTGCTGGGTTTATATGTGATGTATTATCGCTTTTAAAAAATAGAACATATTTCTCAATATTTGACCTTTTTGGATATCTATAATCTGTTCCATAAAAGGAAAGCAAAAATTTCTAGGCTACCGTTTCTTTTCTTACTGTTAATCTCTTCCTTCATAAAAACCCTCCTAAAAACCCTCCCAAAGGGATGCTTTTCATAAAGTTAATAAAACTACTGCGATGTAATAACTCAGCTAAATTGAATCCAATATTTTCTGCTGACAATGTCCTTTTTTACCTAATGATGGTTGCAACTGGATTTAATCTTCTAACCACATTTCCTGCGAAATGTCCAACCGTATTCATTACTTCCATCATGCAAAAACACATCAAACATACTATCGAATATATCTTTTAAAGAAATTCTTCATAATTGACTGTGTATACGGTTCAAACTTGTTTTGTTTCACTATATTTGCCGTCCAAATTATTATGGTTATTTGAAATAATATTCAGAAAAGAAATATTTCAACAAAACATTTTTGATTTCGTAAGATTATGATTTGTGTTTTAGATGGAGAGTCGTGGAAATATTTCCAAGTTAATATATTTTATTACTTTCATTTACTGATGAATTTATTTTCAAATTATATTGAATTTAATTTCAAATGTTTGGCCAATATTGACATTTTAATAATGGTAAGATATATACACTTACTTTTGCAAAGCGTTGAGCCAAAGATCCTTTTCTTCTGTTGAACTAATGAAACAACGAAAAATTGATCAAAAGTCAAATATTCTCAATTTTCATCTCTATTCATAAATTTAAAAAACTTACTTAAATGCAGCAACGTAGTTAGTTGTTGGCCAACCAATAACAAAAGCTTTTTCATGAACTATTGTTACATCAGTTACTTCATCAATGCATTGCGCTAACCATATTTCGCTGACTTTTACTCGTTCCTTTAATTTGAAAGTTGAAGCAGACCTATGACAAAATGACAAAATGGCAAAACATACAAAAAAAATGGCTCTTTTAAATAGACCTTTCCACTTTTGTTAATATCCTTTTTTCGCCTTTTTTCTAGTAATTTATTACTAACTGCTTCCTTTGCATGATATTCGTAAATTTAACGTCTTTTTATCATAACGTAACGTAACGTAATGCAACGTCATTAAAACGTCATGAAACGAGACAAAATTTGCAGAAAGGAAAGTGAGACAAGGTTTATCTTTGTACACAGCATGATTTAATTTGACCAATCTTATTTCAGGCTAACACAACCACTTAATAGGGTTAAGATTTGAACTTACTTTGGTTTTGCAATGAGTAACAGGTCATTAAATAAAAAGAAATATCTTTCGTTTGTTGAATTCGCCTAAAAATATCAAAAATGGATGCTCTGTGTATAGATTGCTCAACCTCAACTGGAAAGTCCAAACATTGGCATTGCTGCTCTGTATCTTCCCAGCGAACTTTTAAAATTATTGTGTTAACAATAACCTAATTATTCTGTCATGTTTTATGACTTTTTTTCCATGGAAAAAGAGGAAAATGCAAATTATACTTTTTTGTGCGGTTCACAAAATATTATAGAATCTTATGTTTCCAATAAAAACTGACAATACAGTAGAATCTGGATATAACGGACCCTGTAGTGAAGTAGAAAGCAGTTCATCAAATCGAGAGATTTTAAAAGTGTTTGTTTAGGGAGGGGAAAGAGAATTGGGTTCGTAATATCGAGATTTTAATGTAATTCATACAAAAAACTTACGGAGGAAAGTTTAACTGCTCCTTCTTGTATGTATATCCTCCTCGTTAAAGCTGATGATGTAGGGGATGCTCTTCCGCATTTGTCATTTTCATCAAATAACTTACGATGCTCTATCTCGATATCAGCCGGTAAAGTTCTGTAAATGAAAAGAATATTGTTCAGTGAAACAAAATCTCCATAGAAGACACTGATCCTTAAGTCTACAACAGTTTTACAACCCCGCTGCCTCCATATTTTTTTCTTGACGAAATTATGAACACCTACTGTGCAATATGTAAGTCTCCACTAGAAAAACAGCGTTTACACTCAACCCTTCTTGGTAAACTATTCCATTTTTGTCTCCCCTTTAATTTTATACTTCCTTCGTGGTCTTTGTTTTTTCTTCTTCGTATGGGCAAAGTATTATAATGAAATAATAGTGTCATAGTTTAATGAGAAAACTTCAAGAGTTGATATCGTCTGATCGTTTACACATACTTTCTTTTTATACTGCATCGTTAATTATCCCGCAAGTGTTGTAATACCACTAATGATAACATAAGATTCTAATCTGAGATTATGATGAACTAAAAGGATATTGGTAGTCATGGCGATAATATTAAACAGTTTATTAAAGTAATTAATTTATGCCCCTTTTCATTCTTCTGTCGATTGGGAGTCAAACTTAATGATTTCAACAGCACTTTCTGATCTACCGACAAAGCTTAAAGGTTTCCTTAACATAAGGAGTTAAAAATGGCTAACGGTTCTCAACGATGACTGTATTTTTGTGCAGTAATTAACCAAACAAGGTAGTTGCATATGTGCACACAACTTTATGCTTATGGATTTAGTTATAGTTATTGTATTTTCCATGTTAGGAAGGGCTGCTTTGTGAAAAGTGAAATATCAAACATTTCTACATAAGAAAAAGACCGACTGACAAATATGACCATGTAATTTGTTACAAGAGTTTGTTACAAAAGTTTATGGCCACTCCAACCATACTTTTTGGGTCCATCCCAAATGAAAAATACCCTAAAATACCTAAAGTGTGCTGGCACCTGGTAGTAGATATTGTATTATTTTGGTCAACAAATTTACTTCTGTTCCAAATTCATCTATTACATCATTTGTTGTTAATTATATTTTGTTTTTTCTTGTGTTTTTATTTTTGTGTTTTTGTTCATCTATAAATTGAAAATAGCTCTACTTCCATGCCGTTATGTGAGCTGCCAATTTCCTGAACTTTTTACTCATAATTGAAACCAATCATTGTTAACCAATCACTGTTAAACTTATTGAAACTTTAATGAACAGTTAGACGATTTATTGTTTTCGCAGTAAGCCTATGTTTTTTCAAGACTATAGAAGGCAAGAATATTCGTTTATATGAAAATCTAGAGTGTTTCACTGACATGAAAGAAAAACTTTTTTGACATTTCTGTTATAAAAAAATGATTGAAGGTTTTTTGTTGAAAAGCCAAAAAGTAGCTGGAAATAGCATGCAGGGGAGATCGGGTAAAAGAAACGAATCATTTGGCATTTAAAATATTAGTGAGGAAAGAAACCTTTTTAGACCTTTCTTTCAAATCTCCTTCCACTTAATTGAATGGTAAACAAAAGTATAAGAATATATTAATTATTTAATTATTTGCAGGAATAACCTTAAATAGTGATAACTGCTCAATTTCCCGTATAAAGCAATACGTCATAAAAGTGCCGTCATAAAAGTGCCGTCATCAATACAGCATGTAACTTTGTTAGCGACATTTTCTAATAATAAGTTATTAGATTACTCGTGCGCATGAGTAGACTGACAATTTAAAAAAGAAGAAAAAAATGATTATTTTGTAGTTTGGTGCAGGAAAAATATGAATGAATTTTTAGTTTATTCCATCTTGTTTTGTTTTTAGTCAGCGATAAGTATGTGATGTTTAGAGAATTAAGATTTTCTATTTAAAATCTGAGATGTTGTTTTACATACAAATTTTCTTGTGTATGTACAAGATGTTTGAGAGAGTCGGAAACTTGAAAGGTTTAATATTAATTATATTAAAACTTGTATTCTTAAGAAAGGAAATTAAAGCGAGACCAAACATCGGATAGGTATTTGTCCTGACAATGAAAAAGTATCTGAAAATCATCGAGTCATCAACTAGGTTGTACATTTTGAAAATGTCCAACACACATATAATAAACACACTTTAATAGAAAAACACATTCATTCGGCTTAAAGGTTATATCAGATTGAAAATTCAGATTTTCTGTTCAAAAACTAGGGGCTTTGTCAAATCCTGAGAATGAATCCAGCTTTACACACCATTATAATTTATCTTTCATGGGAAAAACTTTGTATTTTCATTATAGTTGTCTCACTTACTTTTTATCAAAACTTGGACTGAACACCTCTTCATAATCAATTATACTCAGACGATTTTTAAACGTATTGCTTGAAAAATCAGAGTATTTCTTATCTCTCTTTCGACTGGATGCATGGCTTCGGAACTTAGCTAAAGCCGTCGAAGCTAACATAAGACTTCGCAGCCTTTTTCGTTGTTCATCTTCTTTAGTAAAATCATAAACTTTATTTTCTTTGACAATTTGCAAATCCTTTATGCTGGACAAACTCAATGGTCGTTTACTTTTCTGTTCAAGATATTTGCCGGTACCGATAATTTTGTATCCGCTGATAGACGGTATCTCCAGCTTCGTTGCATTTGAGTGATATTGTGAATCGTCCTTTGAATTCATTATAAGTTTATTATTACATTGATATCGATTTTATGCTGCATGAAATCAAGAAAAAGAAATTCTATAATTTCTCGTTCAATCCTACGTTAGTTATCCATCATGGAATTCGAAGCCAGCAGTTAATTTGTGTTATTTTTTACCAGTTGAAAGTAAAATACTTGAACTAGTATTTGAATGACACTAGTATTCTGTAAATTCCATAAACAAATGTTTTTCTAGATGATATGTGAACGACATTGAAATGAACACCTTAATTCAACAACAACAAAAACAACAATAACTGATCACCACAACCAAATTTCCGTATAAACAAAACATATGATGATGGAGAGGACAATAATAAAGTGATTCACAAGGCAGCTAAGTTAATATCCTGCACTCAATCTCTTGTAAAATAAACTTTTCACAATTGTATATAAGTTTTATTTAAAAGATCGCGATTTGTGATAAGTTTTTAAAGATATATTATGTTATATTAGATATCAGAAATTGGTTTAAATCCTTTCTGTGTACATGTGCGACAACATGTTATAAATACTTGTATTCATTATGTCATAACCCTCTTTATAAAGATTAAAATATTAAGGCATGAAGGTTTTACCTGAAGCTTCAATAAAAGACAAGGACAAAATCTAAATTACTTAATTCTGTTTGTAAGATGAAAAACATTGGTTTACATCACTGGGCAGTGGTTTTACAGACCACAACTTTTTGTAAAATGGACACGTCATTTTATCGCTTACATTTTCTTACGAGGTCTGGATGTAAGTTAAGTTATTTCCAGATCATTTGGAAACAAATGAATATTAATTTAAAAGAACCTTTTTTGGTGAAAATCGTTTGCTATGACCTACACAAACAAATAATTTTCATTGACTGAACTTGATGACAGGAGTTCTTTCCCCTACATATAGTAACCAAAAAACTTGAATGCCTGAATAAGTTTATATCCAATTATTCTTAAGGAAATAATTGATGTGTACATATAATGCACATCATATCATTATATATCATTTTTATTTCGTGATTTTAAATCATTATAAAATCGGCGACGTCATACACAAACCTACGTCATATTGAAAGTTTAAAATTCACATGACCATCGAGGTTTTGAATCGCTTTATTTCTCCCTTTGTACAAATAATATTGTAATATAGTGCTTCTCAGACTATGCGCAATAATTTCTAAAAGCAATATTGACTTGTGCACTATATTACAATATCTTTTGTACAATTATGTGAATTTTAAACTTTCAAATCTTTTTTTCTAAAACATACAAAGCCTTAACTATAAGTAGGGAGCATGCGCAATAACAAGGAAACAGAAACCTGTTGCGTGCCGCACACCTGACCTAATTTCCGGTGGTTTTGAGCGTTCTGAGGTGAGAGTTTTTGCTGATCTGCAGTTTTAAATGAGTCATGAAATGGGGAAGTCTCGTTTTACTGTATCACAAAATGGGGAAGTCTCGTTTTACTGTATCAAAAAATGGGGAAGTCTCGTTTTACTGTATCAAAAAATGGGGAAGTCTCGTTTTACTTATTTGTTATTTTTCAAAAAATGGTCATAACCAATCAGTTACAACAAATGCTATCGAATCAGAATTAAATGAATACGAGGAGAAACTGAATTTTACTGGTATCCTTATTCTGCTATCCTAAACTATGTTTCGAAAAATCAAAACCATAACTTTTTCATTATGATGTAATCAACTCACTAGGTTTTAGCAATTGTATAATTAAAAATAGACGAAATCCACAAGTAGAAAAGCTTTTGTTGAACTTGTTTTGTTGCGTTGTCATTGTTCCCCTCATGATTGCGCAATCTTCTCTAGTATGGATGAGAAGTGCAGCAAATATCGTCAAAAATATTTCATAAAATTTGATCAAGATTAAATTATTTTTTTTAGTTTAGTTCTTGTTTTTAAGGAGTTAGCCTGGAAACCTGCTGGCTCACACATACGCAAAAGCTGGTCATTCATGGTGTGGTTAGGTTCGTGTGGTCCACGTCACAATTTGCTGGAATTGTTGAAAAAAATAATGGAAACAGAAGCTAACGTTTGTCATTGGTAGATATTTTTTAACATTTGTGGTGAATTTTTTTTTTTTTTTTTTTTTTTTTTTTTGGTTTATTTATTTTTTATCATTTTTCAGAAAAGGAGAAAAATACAGAGCTATGTTATTAGGATTTTTATCATTTTACTTGCTACCCAAAACAATTAAAATGCTTTTTCTTTTTTGACGTAAGTATTGTAAGTTGCTGATGTCAACACAATAATGCCTGCAATATCAGATTAACAGGAAAAAGTTAAATTGGCATATTAACTTAATAATACGAAATTTTGTGCGTACCTTACGTTACGTTACGTTACGCCATTCATCACATTACTCATACAGACTATTCTGCAATATTTGAAAAAATAATAAAAACTAGACAACGAAATAAGTACTTTTTCTTATCTAATAATACTGGCTTGGAACTTAAAAATACTTACCCTTTCTTGTGACGCATACTCGGCGAATGGTGTCTTTTGTACTTTAGTTTCTATGAAGAAAAACGTTTTGGATGAATTGAGTGATCGAGTAATCAACTTGATAAGGATACATACTTTCCCTCTAACATGATATAAGGTTTTCATAAATTAATAAACGATTGAAATTTTACGTGATTTTCATTAGAAATAAGTTAATAATTGATATTTAATAGTTAAATATTGATATTCACCTCGTGTTCTTCCAATGTGACATCTAGATCTAATTTATCATGAGGAAACCTCTCTTGAACCTGAATGATCTTGAACTAAAAATAAATAAATAAGAAGTGATAACTAACTTCAAGGAAAGAGTAAAAATAACACAAATAGGTTTAAAAAACCCTAGAACTTATAGATTCTAATCCATGTGAACGGAAAAAGAAGGAAAAAGGATAGTCAGCCAGAAGAGATGAGAAGAGAAGCTGGCTCAGCAGGTACGTCGTTTTAACAACGCTCGAACAACGTTCAGACGACATCCTGTGCCGGCTGGATGGAAAAAAATAAATAAGAAGAAAGTCGTTCCATAAAACAGGCTTGAGAATTTCAGAAGAAATCATCAGAATAATTTTCTATAGCAATTCAGAAGCAGCTTCCAAATAAAAATTCGAAATAGAAATAATAATAAATCATTTACTATGCAGAATATGGATAAATCAGGTGTATCTACTAATGATGGTACTAATGAGACAGATGATAACACATGCCGCATTTCATCTTCCTTCACCTTCATCTTCACAAAATAGTAAAACATTAATCTACTAATAACCACTCTAACTTGTCAAACTGCAGAACCTGCATTGTGTCTTGTAAGCTATAAGCTTCAGTTGTTAAACATTGTGTCACCGCAAATATGTAGAAGCGTCAAGAACAACATGAAATATACATTCTTTTGACCAAAGAATGTATATTTCATTTCTTTTTCAAAAATGGTTTAACCAATTCCTTTTCGAGCAATCTTGTTGTTTATATCGATATTAAAACAAATTATGTTTTTTTTTTGCTTATTGTTTCAGAATTTCAGAATTTTGAAACGTTTTTCAAACGCAAAGGACTTTATATATAGTTCAAAATTTTGATCAACAAATAATAACGTCAGTTATTTTTCTTCAAATTCTCCATAGTGTAAACAATAAACATGTTAATCAAAATATCGAATTCTTAAAAACAACGAAAAAAGGAGAAAACTTCTCTGAATAATACACATCATACTTGTTTTTCTGGGATAGCAAGAAAGGGTTTAAAACAGACAGCAAAGAAAGGATTCCTTTTAGATAAATAGTCAAGTTTAGTTACAAGTGCTCTTAGACTGACTGCCACCAAATGTTTAACTTACAATATTTCCTGAACAAAGAAATATTGAAAGCTGAAATTTGACGGAGTTGGATCAGCGTTGCTAGTCTCCTGGTTATTCCTTGTTTCGACGTCGCAATTTGGGAAAATTTGGTACTGGCCGTCTATAGTTAATATCTCCTCAGCTTAGCATCGTGAAGCCATCAACATTGACAAGTGACATCAATATCTATTGTTATCAGACAAGTAAAATTTTGAAAGCACACCTTTTGAGTGCCAACTTTTGTAAGTGATTCAATTTCCTTAACATTTACAGTTGGAGCAATTTCGAAATTGTGGGTCATTATAATGGTAACAATTTTGTAGCTGTTTCGTTTTTCTTTTGTTTTTGCACCATTAGGCTTAAAAATACAAAACTTTGTTAACGATAAGCTTCAATTCTTGCAAATTTGACAAAATACAGAAATTTGGATAACAAACGTACCTAATGTATATAGGCTAATATTGTGAATATATCTAAGGTTGTTTGGGAGGGATTTACTGGAAATTTTTGTGGAATCTAAATAACGCTAAGGAAAGTCAAAAATATCTTAAATAATTTCGTCAAATAGTAGGGCTTGTTTATTAGAATTCAGAATCCTTTATCTAATCAAAAAATGAATCAAATGTTATCACAAAATAAAATGTAAGCAATATAATGGGTAATATCGTGGCTCCCGTAACTTCGATCGCAGGGCTTTTTCTCTCTCGTACAATCATATCGGATATAAACAGCTGCAATAGAAAGAATCAGGCCTGGAATAGAGGTTGACGGATATCCAATCTTTTGTTTGAAAAAAACCCAGCGTGACTTTAAACAAAATGTTCTTTACAATCAAAACAAGAACTTGTTTATTGACTTTCCTGACTTGTGGCATACCAATTGGTCATTATGAAAATTTGTATATTCTCAAAATAGGTTGCTGTGGCGCCATTAGAAATTAAAATGAAGAACAAATCGTGTTGGGCTAACTATTCGTTTTTTCAATGATAAGAATGTATTATTCATATGATATAATGGCATCGTGATATGAACAGTAGTGAAGAAAATTACGTCAATTTGTCTTAAGCATCACTTGGCATTTCGAAATATGATAATTATAACATTCTTTTGCTTGATGATACAGATATTGACTCGATATGTTATGCGTATAAACGAGACCAAGTTTCTAGTTAATATAGTCGAAACTGAAACTCCCCTCTAATTCATGGTTATATCTGAAAATCATTTTTTTCGCATTTTTAAGTGAAGTCTCTATCTTGTTGGCGGATTATGTAATTTTCGGAAGTTTCAAAAGTTTTTAAAGGCAATGTTAATGTAGCTGTAATAACAAAGCAAAGAAGTACTGATGTAGCTCTAATCGCGTTCACACAGGAACAGTTGGTAAAAAGATAAATGAGCTGCAGGAGATTTTTTAATTAGTATTTGTTAATTACGTTTTATCTAAAGGTATTTTTTTTAAACAATAAACGACTTTTTGTATCTTTTTCTTATTTTAATAAACTTTATTATTTATTTTATCTGTTTAAGAGAGATTTATCATTTGATTGCCATGTGTTAAGTAGTTGCAATTGCCTGCCAATCAAAAGGTTTTTCGTTTCTATGGCAAAAGTATTAAGGTAGCATATAAAAAAACAGGACGGACTTATAATTTGATATGAATAAAAGAAATAAACATGAGATGAAACTTTTAAAGAGCGATTCAAAAGTTAAAGATCACTACTTCTGAATAGGTTCATACGGAAAGTTTATTTAAAAATTCCCATTTACGTGTGATTGAAAAAAATGTAGTCTCATAAATCACAAACCTTGGAGTAAGCTTCAGGTTGAAGGATTCTTAATTCCTCTAACTCACGGTCAATGCTTTCCCAAGTATCATCTTCAATACTATCGCCCCTTGCTCTATCGTAAAAAGATTTCCTCTTCAGTTTTGGACTCCTTAAAACCTCGTTGATTGCACTGATGGCAAACTTCAATGAACCTAACGACTGTTTTCGATCTTTTACTTCTGGGAGAGTCAGCCACGATTTTTCATCAGCGGAAGGCATACTTAGTTGCCTTAGCAAAAATTTTGTCTTTCCTCCAGAATAAACAGATCCCATGCTATGGGGTCGACTTTCTTTTTCCGCTGTTCTACTTGATTTAGAACTGCGTCTCCACATGCGATCAGCTTTTTTTCTTTTAGGACTTGACGGTGGTCTATGCCGTCTGAGATGTTTTGAGAGAGTTTCGTTGAAAGATGAAGACAGGACGTCATTTTCACTATCATTATCAGATTTATCGCATATTACGTCACTTTTCGGACGTAATAAATGGATGTTTACATTTGCTTGTTTTTCTCTCAACTGTTGTGTTGTTGCATCTGAACGTGATCGTTTTCGCTGTTCGTTTTTATCCATAATAGAACGTCTGCCAAAATATTTTGGGAAATTCTCCGGGCTGGATATACTTTGTTCGAACTGGTCATCTTCATCCGTGTGAACATCAGAAACACAATAATCAGAATTGTCATCCGAATGCGTAGCGCATCTATCCCGATAGGGCCCATGTTCGTTTAACGAGACTTCTCTCTCAAGAACGTTTAATGTGTTATCTGGATGGCTATACATTGTAATTTTGATCGGAAAGTCTTTTCGCCTTATGAGCGTTGCTTTGGTCACCACAACTTGTTCTTCATTATCAGAATTATCAAAAATAGTGTCCGACTGAATTCGAACAAACGCCTTCATGCCTTCCACAAGCTTTGTAATGTATCACGTGTAAGCTATTCCTATTCTCAAACACATTTACTGTTGGTAAATTTACTCTTGGTGTATTTTTTGTTTATCTTACAATTCATTCGACGTGTTCTGTTGATTCCTTTTATTTTAATTTTCAGTTTTGTCTCTCTTCTTATTAATCAAAATCAACTGCTATTCATCACCTCATCAATGCATTATTTTACTGTACGTTAATTGTTAGGATTTCTGTGGGATTACTGATATCTTTTATCATTTGTATGAACTGATTTTTAAATGTCAGCTTAATTATCCCAACGTTTTGTCATCTAATCAAGTCAATAGTTCAGAAATTTATGTTAACTTTAAAATTAGAGCTGCTTAAAATGAAATAACGACAAGAAAATATTTGGAAAGTATTTTGCAGAAAAAAACTGCCGCGTCAAATTATTTAGGTTAATCCATTTGTTAAAACCGTTAACGTTCACACAGTAAACGAAAAAAGGGTTAACCTTCTGGTGAAAAGGATAACAAGTTAATGTATGAAATCATGCTTAGAATTAAACACCAATGTCGGTACTCCGTGACTCAATCAAGGTTAATTCACGACTATAGAAATGTCCTAGTTCTTCATGTGGGAGGAGATATGTTCATCAATAAACGAGCACCACGAAACGTCTATTACTTTATATCAGTACAAGTCTTTCTTAAATCGTTAAAAACTGAACAGGAAGAAGAAGAACAATTTAAATATGATTAAAAAGAAAAAACAACCGTATGATTGGATTTTTTGCTTGAAACTTTAAGTACCTTTATAACAATCAAAACTTTATGAAAATCATTCAAAATAACTGTATGTTCACTTGCACTGAAAAACGAAATGTATGTTCATTTGCACTGAAAAAAGAAATGCCCAGTTGGTTTATTTATTATGAGTATCGCACACCCCACCAGACCAGTTTTCTTAAAACTGCTCACCACACTAACGAAGGGTTAAGTGTAAATAAGGTTTAAACTTTATTAAGTGTAAACAAGGTTTAATAAAGAAACAGCATTGCTTAAAACAAAAGAAATATACATTTGTGAGCTGTAACCATGGATACTTATGTTATTTTAAAATATCTTTTTTTTTTAAAAATGTATAATAGCCAAAAGGAAAAAAAACAAAAACGAAACAAAAATAAAAATGTCTTCATCGAAAAAAATATTATAATAAATAAAAACGAAAAATCCATCCAAATACTGGGTTTTAAACTTTGTCAAACAAAGTAAACAAAAATATTCAAATAACAAACAAAAATACTTATAAGAAGGTCGTTTAATAGAGTTAAAGTAAGAACTGCTTCTTATGAAGCTTCTCATGAACTGTAGGTGAGCCGAATGCCTCGGCAACAAAATAATACTTAATTTCAAGTGATATACTTCGCATTCAAAAGTAACTGAACTTCTCCTTTTTGTATTTCATGAGAATAAGATCCATTTTTTCGTGAATGACTGGTAAAATACAAAAAAATACTTATTGAATCTTTTGATAAGCTTTTGAAACTTCCTAGCCTGCGTTCGTTCATACAATTTATATAGTTTCGTAAAGGGAATTTCGCAGTCTTTCGAGGGTCTAAAGCCATTTCGGCCGGAGGAGGAGAAGGAGGAGGAGGAGTCAAAGGGTGTTTTAATCGGTATTCGCTTTCGCTGCTACCGAAATAAAGCGTGCGCAAAAATCAAACATTTCGGAACAAAGTGGATTAATTTGAGAGAAATCATAGAAAATTACTTCAAATAAACAGCTTCCTTCTTTTAAACACCCCCTTCAGTAAACGCCCATGTCTCTTAAAATTAAAAAAACCTCAATAAACGTCCCCTCTTCTAAACTTCTGCCTTAGCTAAACGCGTCTCTGCCACTAAGGAAAATAGGTGTTTATTTGACGATAGTGGTATGCAAAATAATTGGTTCGAAATAACAGAACAAGATAATAGTGAAGCGACCTATATAATTGTCCAAGGTGATGATGATATTGACGTAGAATGACCTATTTTCATTGTATGATATCATTTTTATCATTGATGTTAGTATTTTACAAGATAGTGTTTCCTAGTGAAACCCCGCTTTTGTGGCTCCTGGACTTTATGCTCTCCCCCTTAAAATGTGAAAGATTTAATAAACGTCGGGATCATCAATTATCAATACAGCCATTTTTTAATAATTTTTATTCTAATATATTTTTTTTCCTAAATACGCCTTTTCCGAATTTTTGCATCCAATCTCTCTACTGGGAGTTTTAGTATTTCTAAAGTAATATAAATAGCAAATAACAAATAAATAAAACAATATTGAAACCATAAATTTCATAAAAACGAGGCTGTACGTACTGACTAGGTGAAAACCTTCATGGTGTTTAAGCAGAAAGCCGGGAAAGGTGTATTTGCACACAGCGTAAGAAATAAGTTAGTTACTTTTGGAGTATCACAGTAGGCAAACATCACTATTTTTCTCATGTGTGACCTTGAACTTTGAAATAGAAATTGACTCACCGTTATACGAAATTCCATTAACGCTCCAACATCGATTGTATTCGAGCGTTTTCTTCTTTTCTCTTTTTGTTCAGCTGTTAATAATCGACTTTTCTTTCGTTCAAGCTTAGGTGGTGACAAACTGGTTACTTGGTACGTGCTACCTAATTGCCTCACTTCATAATACTCTACAGGTCTCTCTTTTCCAGAATTTATACTTAATGATCGAGACAAATTTGACTTGATTTTCTTTGGCAAACTCATCATCAATTATTTTTTCAAGTAAAATTTTCTGCTGGAAACTAAACACATACATAATAGTGGCAATTGTTTTAATTTTAAAAATTTTATTATGTCTTAATGAACATTTGGATATTTAAACGGTTTGTTTGTAGATGGGAAATCAGAAGATGAAGTTCTTATTCAGCATGATTACAAGGAAGGTGACACAAACAAATGAATAAGTTCCAGTGGGAATACCCCGAGAGGGTGCTAAAGATTTCCAAACTATTTTCCAATAATCGATATCCTTATAAACTTATTTATTTTTCATAGGAATATCTTATTTATTTTATAAGACTTTTTTCTCACAGTTTTAATAATCACACATGGATAGCATTTCTGCTACAGAAAAAAATTACAGGGAGACCCTAAAGACAAACTGGAAGGTGTTCATGAATAATCCAAATAATGTATCTGATAGAGATACCCTATATCCTCATGATGTATGAAGTGAAAATTTCTTCTTTTTAAGCAATATAACGCTCCTTACGTCACAAATTATCTTGGCAATTTTTCATATTTTGCTTAAACAAACCAATCAGACTATGGAATTGCATCTTTCCAAGACCTTTATTATACTCTTTACATCATTTTCTGAGAGAGATGAAACCCATCGACGCTTTGTTTTGCTTTTCTATTTGTTCGTTTATTTATTCACAAACATTTAAACCATCTAGACATGTACGCATGAAAATAAAAAATAAGAAATGATAAAATATGATAGAATAAATAATCGAATATTATTATTATTAGTTCTTTTGTTTATTAAATTCATGAAACCACCAAAATATTAAAATATTGTACTACCAAACCTACATCGGTATTTTCTGTCAATTAACTAAACAACTCTAATCAATTTATCACCACTATCATTCTGACACTATTAAACTTCACTGAAAATTCTGATTTAAAAGATTTGCTGATTTTTTCTATGTCTGTAACAGGGTACAAACTTATTTCTAAGTAAAGAAAGTAAATAGTCGGGCTGATTTACATAACGATAGAAAAGAACAATGTTTTTTTGAGTAGTAATGTTTAACTTTAGATTAAAAACCTGATTCTAATGTTTACTTAAAAATAACACTTAGTTAGTGACTAGTATTTCAAAATAAACCCAGAAATAATAAAAAAGTGCGATAAAAGTTTCTTTAATGAAAAGTATACACGATACCATCGAGAAGAGTAAAACATGGAACCGTTTCTAAGGAATATTCAGCTGGCCCAACAAACATGGAAAATCCATGGCAGACGAAAATTATGAAAGAAAGATCAAATTAGCTATAATGGATTTCATAAATGCACAAAACAAAACAAGGTATCTGGCAGTAAACTCGAATTAGCTTTTTCCTATTTTCAACGTTTATGAATAATGTACGAGCTCTCGAATACCTCGAAAATTATTGGATAGCATGAAATACCTTACGGCATTCTGGTAGTCATAAAAAATGAAAACCATATAACATTTCTAATGTTATGGGTTTTTAATGACGATTTCAGCAGAAAAATAAAATTGTGTAAACAACATATAAATCTTGTATCTCATCAATGAAGCTTTTTTAAGTTTTTTATGAAAGTGCTCTTACCTCGCTTTCTTCATGGTGCAAGTAACCGCTTCTCCTTTGTGACAACTATGAAATAACAAAAAGAGATTCGTTGCGTGCTGCTGTAATGGTAAATAAATTAATCAAACGTTCCTTGAAAGTTCGTTATGAAATATTCTGGCACACATTTGAACTGATCATTATATTTATGAGCACTTAACTCGTTGTATCATTTGCCAAAATTGTTTCTGCAATGTGCTTTATTTGGAGTATTTTGCGGTCGAAAGACAAGTATAGTTTTAAAAAACAACTTTCAAAAAAAACTTTCTTTATGGAAGACTTAAACAGAAGGGCTGATTTAATTGATCTATATTTCAATCGATATTTTGAATTCCAGGTGGCAAAGAAACCTAGAGTGCGATTTATGAAATTGTCTTAAGATTTGAACATCACATGAGTGATTGCTATCATAACATGTTTATATAACAGCCAATATATTTTTTTAAGAAAATAGTTTTGAAAACATGAAAGAATTTGAACAGAAATAATTCGATATAAATCATTCTTGTAAATCACGAAATGGGAAAAATACGCAAGACTTTAGAAATAAAATCACTTTTGAACATAAAAAAACGTGGCGACAACAACAGAATAAGCTTAAGATGAAATTACCCTATGAAGTTTCTCAACTGTTTGTTCAACATTACCAAAATCCTTGTGAGTAGTCGGTGTTGCAGTTAACAAGTCTCCCAAGAAATGTTCATACTGTGGAACTCGTTGGAGCTAGAAAAAAAAGTGGTTAAGTTTTACTGTATGTGATGAAGATACAAATCCCTCACCTAAATGGATAACATATCATAACCAGACGTAGTTCAAGGAACTACTTACAGAAGCGGGTAACGAATGTGTTATAGCTAATTTTCGTTTTGGAGGAGCGGTTTTAGGATTTTGTGAATGCTGGGAACCTGGAATATGTTTCTTAATCCGATCTACACTAAACCATTTATCAACTGAATGCACTGCTTCATCGCGTTTTGAAGTACAGTGGCTAGTGTCGAATGGTGATAAGTTAAATCTCGTTTGACTATTCTTTCGAGTTTTAACTTTAGATGAATGGTTTCGTTCCTGTCTTGAAATTGTCTGTCGTTCAATAATCGACTTTTGTGGTTTCGATTTTTGAAGTTTTTCCTTCGAGAAGACGTGCTGCAAACTGTGCGATCTCTTCATAATTCCGCGATCTTCTTTTATCTCCTTTTTCGAGTGTGATATAACCACATGACTATGTTTACGTCTGGCAACTGGAGAATGATTTTCAATTTCCACTTCAGGAACGGCTATCATACTTTTAGATCTGGTCAAGGAGAATTTTCGTGTTGGTTTTTCCATTACCATCTTGTAACGGAAAATATGAGTCCTTCTATTCTTAAACGTATTTTGTGTTCTGAGAAACAAGCAGTGAAAACCTTGATCGTAATTACTTAATTGTTTTGAAATTCAATCATTGATTATAGTAAACACATTGTAAAACCAATTGCCTGATACTTCCTAATTCTTAAGTAGTACAAAAGAAGAGGGGCTTAAATGATCTGGAAACAATACACGTACTTCCTGCAAACACTTAATATTTGAAAGAATGGATATTCGAATAACACATACTGAAAAGAAGAGAAAAGGAAATTTCTGTCGACCATATATTTTGCAAGTTATTAAAAAATCTTTATTCGACAATTACTACATCCTTCCTTTAATTGTGACGCTTTATAGAAGCTATATATTTTGTTTACATAAAAGTTTGTTACCACAGTTCATATGATGAGATGATGTCCGTCAGTAATACGTCAGAGTTATGTGGTTGGCCGATGGTTATGAAAATAAAACCAAATTATTATTTTTTTCTCCAACGAAAACATTACTAAAGTTGGAGGATATAAATCTGAAATCGATTAAAGGAATATTCAGCTGGCCCAACAAACGTTTATGTACACGGAAAATGCATGGTATACGATAATAAAGTCAAGGTTGAAGTCTCCCGATGCAACACAGTATGTAATCGATGGCACTGTCCTCAAGCAAAAATCAGATGTGGATGACCTAGGCATAAATTTCGACGAGCACCTTTCATTCGAAAAACACATTAACGAAAAAGTGAACAAAGCTAATGCTCTTGTTGGTATGTTACGGCGAACATTTGTCTACCTAGATAAGGATTGTTTCAAGCTGCTGTTCACAAGCATTGTACGCCCCCATCTCGAATATGGTGGTCCTGTGTGGAACCCTCACCTGCAACGACAGATCTCCCTTCTCGAAGATGTACAACGACAATATCGTCGATATAGGAGCGACATGATCGAGATGTATAAGATCACCCATGAACTTTATGATAAAGAAGCTATTGGAAATTTTCTTCGCTTTCGATCGCAGGATGGTCAAGAACACAACTTACGTCGTCACGAATTTACGGTCACCCGACAAAAGTGTCTTAAAGACGTAAAACAGTCGTTTAAAAATCGAGTTGCGGAACAATGGAACAACCTGCCACCGGACCTTGTGCAAGCACCATCTCTTAATTCCTTCAAAAGTCGACACGATAAGTTATGGAAAAGTGCTGGTATTATGTTCGATATCGATCTGAACTCGTCGAAGCAACAGCCTGTCGACAAACACGATATCGACAAGTCGTTAAAGATTGAACCTGGTGTTAAAGGCACCATGTGCCTACTTCCAGAAACTTGTATAATATAATAATAATAATAATATAATTAGCTACAATGAATTCCACAAATGCACAAAACAAGGTTTCTGACCAGCAAATTCGAGTAGCTTTTTCAAATTTTCATTGTTAGTGCATCAATGTACGAGCTCTCAAAAACGTCGAAAATGATTGGAACGGACAAAATACCATATGGAGTTATAACAGTATAATCATGTGAATAAATTTATTCGTATCAAATCGAAATACCAGAAGGCGTGAGTTTAGTCTGAGGGAAACACGTTGCTGACACCATTTGAATGAAAGAATCATCTCACGTTCTGCTTTAATTTTCAAAATTTCAATTGTTTTTAATTGTTCTACAACGATTTACAGTCAAAATATGTATTTTCATAATTGCGGTGAAGCAATAATTTTTATGAAACCACGTGATAAGTTTGAAGCAACGTTTTCCGCTACCTCCCACGTTTACCGAACGTTTTTCAACTCATCTCCAAACGACGCTTTTTCCACATCGGAATAAAAAAATAACGTGCCGCAGATTGCTGTATTATTGATGAAAAGTTTCAGCCTAACCTATTAATACATAATCCATTTTTTGAATTGTGATACTCACTGGAGATAGGATTAGGGCTTCTAATGCTGATTTTCCTGAGAAGCTTTTCTGCATGCTTACAAATGAGGTAAACACTGGGTCCGTCTCTCTTTTATTCTTCAATGTGCTGAAATCATACAAAAGATTTTTATGTACATTTCAACTGAACAAACTGTATACTTCGTAAATATCTTGATCTGGAAAATTGCTCATCTTTGCGACTGGAAACAAATGATCGAGGAGTGCAACAAACTAAACAGCGCTTATTTTTCAAATAATTTTATTTTTCAAACTTACCGTTTGGATAATTCGTAATCTGTAATGTAGTTTTCGTAGGTATCCCAAAATGGTTCGTCGAATAGTTCTTCTATAATATCAATTATCAAAAGTCATACGCATAATATATTCACTTACTGTAGAACTTGGTTTTCACCGATTGTCTTAAACTTTCAAGACATATGCTTAAGATTTAACCATATATGTAAAAAATGATGTATCGAGAGCCTTAAAATTATCATAATTCAATCAACACAAATGTCAATATTATTCAGCTTGATAACGAGGTTGGAAAGCTGTTATGACGTCATTTACGAATGCGGTGTTATCACCGTAAATTAGCGCCTAAGTCGGAAAAAGTACCAACCCTAGATAGAAATTAACGATATATTTGCGATTGTCATTCCGACATTTGCATCTCTTTTGTCGTCACACCTGTCATTTAAGACAAAAAAATGTTTTGATATTTTAAGGCTTAAGACACATCATACAGGCGTACGTCGATATATTGAAATTTGTTATGATATAGTAAACGTTTTGGTTTACATCGTCTTGAGCATAAAAACAATCAGTAAAAACCAACCAAAAACCCATTAGTTGCCCTTCACGTGTGTAGAAACAGAAGAAATATTTTGAACAGTTTTACCTGTGCATGTATTTTCCGGATCCCAGTTGTTGATCAAATTCTCAAGCTAGACACGAATTTAACGAATGGTTTATTTGATTGCTTCAAATGAAAGTAAAGATTGAATTTTTTTAGGAGAGTGAATATATTTTTTGAAAGTTTATTCCGTTATGTTTACACTTTTCCAGTATTTTGTTGTGGAGTCTTTGGTTTAAAACCTGGTTCACACGTTAAACTTACAAATGTCATGATTTTATCTCGTGTTTACTAAATAGATTTCCAAAACAGTATGCTAATCTCAAACTCGTATACACTACAGTTTCATCGCTATAGCTTTTAGTATATTTATTTTTGATTGAAAACTGATAAAAAATTTAGCTTATTTTTCAAAAAACGCATGTTTGCAGAATTTAGCAAAAAATACCTTTTCATATCTAACCAAAGCCTCCTCTTCAATGTTATTAATTATTACGAAATTAACATGACAGAAGAAAACGCTTTAAAGAGCTTCCCTATGGTATTAAAGCTGTTTGTAAACGAAGCAAACGTTATTAATATTCATTTTGAAAGCGAGGCTTCTGCGGTTATAAAGTTATTAATTTTATCAAAAATTACTGGACGATGTAAACAAAGCGTTACAACCATGTATAGTAATTGGTTAACACACGTTGGAGATAAAATGCC
Organism: Turritopsis rubra; assembly: GCA_039566895.2. Lineage (NCBI taxonomy): Eukaryota > Metazoa > Cnidaria > Hydrozoa > Anthoathecata > Oceaniidae > Turritopsis > Turritopsis rubra. Next base: position 1,462,639 of record CM077624.1, on the reverse strand, counting down.
GAGATATGCTTGACAAAAAGACCTTTTTAGGAAAAACAAAATTGCTGTCTTTAGAATGTCTGAAATAATTTAATTTTGTTTCTAAGACTACATAAATACAGAAATGAATGAGGATTTTTGAAGTGTTATTTTTAGTTCTTGGAGAGTCCCTTTATTCCCAATCTAGATGATCTACATAATCAATTATCTATACATTACATCAAACATTAACATTCTTTTTTCTTCGTTTCTTTTGTTTTTATAGGAATGTTTTAATTTGGATCTAGTGTATGACAAACAGAGTAAAGGTTTCTGTGTTGTTTGAGGCTGCTTCAAACGAAACGTACGTTTACACACGATTGGAAAAATACTCGACCGTAAGCTCGATGATACTTGGTGAAATGAATGTTTGAATTTCAAAGCGCATTTTCACATTCGATTTATAGGATAGAAATACTTGTCAACAGATTTTGTCGCATAGCCACAGATATCTTTCTCTTGAATAACTAAACTTCCGTTGTAGAATGCTTGCGAATTATAGTTGGGCACTTATAATTTAATACCTTTACTAGAAAGTTGTCTGAAATCAATTTTGCTTTAGCATTTCCATCAAACAGCAAGCAAAGCTCCGCATCATCAAGACCTAAATTTCTAAAAGACAGAAAAAAGTTTTTTGATAGTAGAGAAGTCACTGGTGAAATGGTCATTCAAGAATTATCTTTCAGAACATTTTCGGATTATATTGACACACTGTACATTTTTGGTCCCTTAAATTAAATAATTTCAGGCGAGATCTTTATTCCGAAAGTCTTTTGATGACGTACCTAGATTGTATTTTGTCTAACAAGATGCGATCGTAAACATTTTAGTTGAAAATCTCCTATATTCGTTTGAAAGAACGAGGCTATGTGCCACAATATTCTCGTTAACCCAGACAGAAATGTTTTGACCTTGAACTAGTAAGTGAGTAAGCGATGGAGGCATTTTATTAGACAAACCTACAGTTAACGAGAAAGACGATATTGAATTTATTTTAACTGTCCACAATTCTTTTAGTTCTTTCACTGCCTTCTTAACATATTTCTTTTTCCAGCAAACATTAGTACAAACAGTACCAACAGTTTCAAAGTAATAATTCCTTACTAGATGCTTAACATTTTACGTCATATTTGTAAAGATATTTCTATAAAAAGGAAACCGTGAAAACGTAACGTCCTTACGCCACTCAATTTTAGTATTCGAAAATTGTTTGCAAATCTGTTTGTTCGCATTTCCTGAAAATGTCCTACGAGCAATAGAACGTTGGAGAGAAAAAGTACATGCTATGAATGATTTAGTCTCAAATTTTCATTTTAAAAATCATTCTGTTGGGAAATTGTAAATGAAAATTCTAAGCCGAAGATTTGTTAAAAGAATGTTAATAATTGTCTTTAAAAAAACATGGAAAGCGAAGCTGTTGATTTTATTAATTCTTAATTGATATGTCATTTAGGAAATGGTTTAATCTGAACGATGTTCACGTGACAATTCGTGAATATATTTCACAGGGAGGTGTGAATGGAGTGCTTAGTACATAAATGTCAAACTTCTAAAGAATCAAAAACGAAAAACACTTTCTGGCTACTTACTGTAAAGGAAGTTTGTACACCTGTTTTGTTGCTTTTAATTTGGAATTATAGAATTGTTCAGATGTGCATAAGTCTCTTAACAACTGCAAACGTGTCGTTCCTTCTAAAATTAAACAAGCAAAATTGAAAGCAAAAACAACATTTTAGACATATTGACTTTTGCTAAACAACCTGAAAGAAATCCATCTGAAGATAAAAGCAGTTTAACAACAGAATATGTAGCGATTCCTTGTTGAAAAAATGTTGTAAAGATTCAAAAGTATCTTTGCACGAAAACAACAAATGCCATCATCATTAAAAACCCATTTCTCTACATATTGAATTTTTAGGTCGACAAACGTACAATTAATATGAACCATTATAACTGTAACATAGTCATCAAACTTCGTAGAGGTATCACAGGAACACATAATAATTTCATGGCAAACATTATGTAAAGTCACTTTATTAATAAAATTACTGCCAAGGAGTGACTGAATCTTAAAAAAGACTCTGTAGTTGAGAAAATGTTCGAGGATGTTATCATGGAGAAACTTACCTTGATTCTGTTCACCATCACATTTGTTTCCTAACTTGACAATTTTCAGTTCACAGCCAATAAAACTATTAGATGATTCACTTAAACTGATTCTCCTTTGTCCTTTTGAATCGTGCAAGCCATACGCCAAAATACCAAGTGGAAGTTCGTCTTTCACCTCCTCTAACACATCTTTTAATTTTGCTGTATTTGGGATTGCGACCTAAGATAACGCGATAACATCAAGTTAGTTTTTGTTTGATAAATTTTAAGACTAAAGAAATTTTTGAAACAATTAATAGTGTTTAGTGACATGGAGTGATTTTAAGCTTCTTATGTACTCAGAGATTTGCTTGTATAAATTAAACAATATATTGACTTGTTATCTTCTCGAAAAAGTTCAATCACCTTCCTACGTCATAAAAAACAAAATTTAAAAACTTCCATAAAGTTATTAACAGAATGCTGAGCGACTTTGATCCTCGTGTGGAAGCACAAAATTGTTATTAATTATATATCATATTTTATGAAGTGACTATCTATCTATCTATCAATCTCTATAAAAAATTCTGATGTGAGAGTTCTTTTTAAAATAAAGAAGATAATACTGATACTTTTCACCGTCGAATACAGTAACAAATTTTTAATTCGTCATTTCAAACACTAGTATAACAGAGCTCGTCCATTCTTCTATAAAGTAAAGCTATATTTCATTGAATTTTTATAAAACGTTAATTCTGTGGACAGTTAATTGAATTTATTTCATTTTATCTCTATCCTTCCACAGAAATAAAGTTACATCTAAATCATAAAAAATCAGCCAACAAAATTTGTTATTGTATCTCTTCTTTTCTGTATGTTAGGATTGAAATTACTTATTTAACCCTTTGATCCTACAGTGCACATGCAATACATATAACAGCCGCCATGTTAGTTTGAATAAGAGTCTCGGACAATTTTAAAAGCTTTCAAAAGCTTTTCCCATCTGATTTAAAATTTTCAGAAAAATGTCCAAGTTTAGTCCTTTCAATCTTCTTGTTGTGTTTTATTATAATTCAAATACTTGTTTACACTTTAAAAAATCTAATGTCATAGTCCTTTTATTGTCAATAAGAAAATGTCCATTTCATTCATTGGATGAGAAGCCACTTACCAAGTAGTGGTACATGATTTACTTGAATTTTGGTTTTCCAAGTAAGTAAAACAATGTTTTAAAAAAAATATTTTGGAAGGTGTTAGAAGGGTGTCGAATATGTTAATTTGTCAGTTTGTTCTTCTTATTTTGAATAAGAAGGCTCGGTCATTGCGAAAAATGCATTATAACAAAATCATCTATCCTCCAAAATCTTCCAACACAGACAGGTGGTAGGTTTCTCCTTCGGTTCCGTAAAAAAAACATGTACCTATTTTCACTGCCACTTTCAAAATACTTGTTATTCCAACACTTCACAATAACTTTAAAAATACATTCTGGGAAAGGAATTCAGCTTATTAGTTTCTGAAAAGCATTACAGATTGTTTTCTTGAAAGATATCTAACAGTTGACAGAGCATATGACAACTATAGCTTTTCTTAGCTCGTTGAAGAATGTGCTTTATTTAAGACATGTTGAAATGACATGAAAATATGAAGGTTAAATCAAAATAAGAATAATCAAATTGAACAAAAAATATCAAATTAACAACACATAATTTTTTTATCAAAGAAAGTATTTTTCATAAATTTTGTAATAGAAATGGCTGAAATAGAAAGTTGGATGTTTTTGTTGTTGTTGTTACGGTCTATATTTGGTTATTAAAAAGATCTTTTGATTCAACTTTGATATTGACTTACTTATGTTTGATATCCGGAAGATTACGCCATCTACACTTGATACGGGTGTGTATTTCATATTAACGTTTACATACGCCCTCATTTTAAATAAGAAAAATGTGATTTTTCAGTGTAGTCAGCGAATTCTTAACACGGGCGTATCATGTGTAGATAGCAAAACGTTCCTGATATCAGTTGAATTCGCAAATTGGTTTATAAAGAGGATAAGACCCTAGCGTTTATTCTTAATTCAATAATTTTTTCTTTCATTCATTAGATAAAAAGTGAATTCATTAGCAATGTTAAATATCTGGTAAAGGAGGATATTTTGAAATATTTCTAATGGATGTTGAGGATTATTCAGGAAAAGGAAATATGCCATATTAATGCATGACAAAATTAAATATCTACCATATGTACATGTGTACATTTTTACGCTTTTTACTCTTCTCACCACCATATTACGAGTTCGTCATTTATATGTAATAAAGCCCAAAATATTTAATATGAAATTTGTCCATTTTGAATTAATGTTTGCTGATGTATTGATAAAAAGATTCAAGCGAAAATAATCAATCGATCTCGATCTTGACTTTGAATTATGTATTTCCAAATGGCACGAACAACAGAAGCCATTTTGGATATTGTTTAGATATATCAGTTCAAATGATCCGTTATTGCCTTTATGGAATGATTTCTGAACTGACTTGAATATTAGAAACTCATTCAAACACAATTTTGTAGTAAAACCAATTGTAAGCTATTTTTAGTATTTCACTTTCATCACAAGTTTCAATCATCATAGTGCTGCTACAAAGCATGACGTCAGAGGTCTTGAAGACTACAGTGTTTTTCTATATAAATTCCCACGCAGATAGTTATCAAGAATGTCGTATCAATATAATCTGTAAACTAAGAAAAAAATTCATTTATCCATCAATATTTGAGGCTTTTAGGAGTCAGGGAAAATTCTTATTAATTCGATATGAGGGTGGTTTTGCTGTGATTTCCCTGATGAAAATAAGCAATATTGGCAAGTGTTATATTCCGACTTAGAGACGACTTAAAGGCGTCTTGAATTTCAATCTTATTTTTCTGTTTTCCTCGTATGTCTTTCTTGTGACTCACTAAAGCCAGGTTCAACTTATTAGCGGGAATACTTGAAATATACTTCATCGTGGGGGCTCACGCCATAATAAACATAACTTTAGTAATGCGTTAAATAGCAAAGTTTACTTTCCATGTATCTATTCACGCTCGGGATAGACCGTTAGAGTCTATTCGGCTGCACCTGTGGGAGCAATTGCATTCATTAATTAAAAATCGGCTTGTAATTCTGGATTGAAAAGAGAAATTATTTGCTGTTTATTTTAGGCAATAAAGTATTACACAGACACAAATAGTTTTGATGCAATATGATTTCCACCCAGTTCCATGAATGTGGAAAAGGAACTAGATAAAATCAAAGATTTAGGAGAAGAAAGATTTTTGTACTTACGACTTGTGTCATACCACTTGGCAACACAACAGCGATGGGATACATCGTCACTGAAGGGTTGATGCTCAGGCGACGCAAAAAAGTCATATTGGACTTTGTGTTCAAGTGATCTACTACGTCTAGTTTGTTACCATAGATACCTTGTTTACGTGCTTTCGATTGGCCAATAAATAATGGCATTGAAGGCATGGATATTTTGCGTCGCATTAATCTTGGAGATGCCATGATAAACGTGAATTTCAAATTAGTTCTCAACCTACAATGTCAAGTTTCCTGAGTCAATAAAAGAAAAATCTTGCATCTTGAATGTCTAGGCAAAGCATTCACAAAGATGCCCTCCACGATAAAGGATCCAGATATAAAAGTTTCAAAAATATTAACTTGCAATCCCAACCAGATATATTTCTCTTTCCGTTTTTATTAATTTTTAATCTATTTATTTAGGCATTTTATGATTTTTTGAGTCTTTTTACATCGATGTATTTATATATATATAAAACATTTCTTGACACAATTAGATTTGTTTGACTACCTGCTGATAAACTATATATAGACTGCATTCCTACAATATTTAGGTGTTTTAATACTCCTTAGACTTCTTTGAATGATCGTGGTGATTCAAGGAGGGGTAAAACGCGCCAGAATGCATCAAGTGTGTTCGAATAATACTCCCTTTTTTTATTTTCATCAGATTTTATCCCAAAACATATAAGAATTATTACATACTAAGGTACATAACTTTCAAAAATCCTTTCTCAGTTTTCTCAGTTTTCAATTTGGGAAACATTTAAGATTAAGGTTAACAGGCTAAAAGTTTGACAGGCTAAATGTTTGAGGGAATTTTGTGCACCTAATGGATACATGGATATTTAATTTTCTGCTTTCATTCAACATTTCCACACACATGGCTGTTTGTCTGGAATTTAGGGGCTGTTCATATGGATAAACATTACCTCGGTAGGCGAAAAACTTTTCGACGTACAAAAAGTTTCATTCTGTTCATATGTAAAGCGATTTTCTCGGTAAACGAGGAAATGACCTACACGTGCATGACGTAATGGTATATGAACAAAAGAACAAATACCAAATTTTGCTGAGTAAGCGTTTCCATGCTTACGGAGGAAATTGTGTTCATATGACAAAATATTATCCCGCCTACCAAGATCTGGAAAATCCCGCTTATCGGCGAAATGTTTTTTCTCGCAATGTACTTTTGTATAGCATTTCTCAAGAGGGGCGAGATCTCCCCAAGTAGGAGTAGAAAAGATATCCCGCTTACAGAGGTAATTTTTATCCGTATGAACAGCCCCTAAGGTTTAAACATAATACTTAAAGGAAGAAACTTTCTGCGAAATGTATCAAAAATGAGAAATAGTAAGCACAGTGGGCACGCATCCATCCTTCATGTACCACCTCTCGTCCATCCTTCATATACCACCTCTCGTCCACGTACCATTGCGGAGGTTCTCTAGACGTCTTTTGAACGTTCTTTTGAAGTCCCTGTTAGACACCCTATTCAAGCGGACCGATTAAATTTAACTTTCGATGTCCCTGGGCCGTTTCCGGGACGTCCAAACTGAACGTCCATGGGACGTCCCTGTATTTTTCCCTGTTATTTTGCTTTAGAGTATGATACAATCCAGCGCTTTGAAAATGACATACTTATTGTACTTCAAAATTCTGAATTTCTGAATGTCAGGATTTTGAAGGTAATCCAACAGAAAGTAAGCCAACTGATATTTCCCAATACTGTCCTGGGTGGACAGGAGCCCGACCGGATACAAGTGGAAGTGTCCTCGGGCTATTGTCCGGATACCTTATGTTAAACAATGCAGATCTTGATTGCTCATGCTTGGAGTCGATGATTTTGATTCACTAACAAATTGCTATTGGTCTATAGTAAGATTTTAATGGGGTAGTTTTTGGCGCCAAGCAGAATATGAGCAACAGAATTGTCAGTCGTTATCTTAAGGAAAATAATATTGTAGGAGAGAAGGAATAATTTTGAAAATACTTTATTCGTTTTTCCTGATAAAAATGCAGTAAATATTACAACACAAATAATTAGATTCAAAATTTACATATAACAACTGCACACCATAGCAACCAGTAATATCACGTTATTTCTTAGAACTTAAGCCATTATTGAATTTCTTCTATCTTAAATAATGTTCCTGTAGTATGGATGTTTGCAGTAAAAGGTCAAAGCGTTTAATGCCTGCTTACATCTGATTTGCAAGCACATTTAGGAATGTAAAACATAGAAGAATCCTTCTTTCAGATATCGATAGCAGAAATAAAAGCTACTTTCTCTACCAATATTTATGATTGTTTTGATACTCAGTCAAACTAGAAATGCGGAATGCCTTTCTTAATTTAAAAGCCTAAAAGTTACAAATAAAATGAAAGGTTATATATATTAAATATAAATATTAAATACAAATGGTTAGAAAAAAATAACGGAAACACGAAGTCTAGGAACAACAGCGAAAACAATTTGCGTGATGTTTAAGTTGCATTGTTAAGAACATTTTTTCATGCGGTTCCTTGATTATCTTAGACTATCCCTCCCCATATATACAAAATCATATTGCATGTGTTAATCAAAAGGAAAGACTTTTGAATTGCTTACAAGAAAATTGGATTACATGAAATCTTGCTAAAATGTCAAAAATTTATAAACATTTATAAGATGTCGGCTTTCATATTATCAGAGACGCCCTGTTTGTCTGTGAAATCAAAATTGAAAGAAAGATTTGTACCTTCATTAATTCATACATTATATACTAAAAAGAGCTTCCTATTTTCTAACAGTGTGTTTATGATAAATCCAGTTTACCTCACTGCAGCTCAACGAGCAAACCTCATTTCCCATCAGATAATAATCCTTTCAGCTAAATCAAGTTTTTCCGGCTTTTCATTCGAAATGGAAGTTATTGGTGATTATTTCAAATAGGATGCATGTAGCATTATCGTTACATTATTACACGAAGAAAATTTGAAAAGATTTTTAAAATTAAGAAATCGTATTTTTTAAAAGGTGTAGTTTATTTTCTCGAGTTGTTACCATTTATTCATGAAAAGTGAGACTTCGAACAATTGAAGTATATAAAATCACCGTGTTTTAAAATCAATTAGCAGGAAAAATAATTGAATAGTTGAGTAATATACACTTACAGAAAAATCGTTCAATTACAAAGTCATTGCATCCCATGATAATATACAATACTTCCTGCCAATGAATTCCAATATAGATGTCTTTACTGAATAAACGCCTGGCTAATATTACGACAAAATTATCATTCCTGTGATGATGAAATTAAAGTTCAATTTTCCTAAACCCTAACTCTCACAACATTTAAGGCCTGGTTTCCATCATAACACAATATCCATAAAATTTCCTTTCATAAAAGAGGAACTAACTTGAGAGAGATATATCCATAAAATTTCCTTTCATAAAAGAGGAACTAACTTGAGAGATATATATTATTATTTATTATCTTTATTAAACTATGATTAAAAATTTTATTTTATTTTCAAATGCAATGATAACCAGAGGTGGATCTAAAAAGTATGTCTAAATTTGTGGAGGAGAATGTTAGCTATTAAACAATAAAAGAAGAACGTGCAAGTAATCCCATTGGTGACACAAACTGAAAACAGAAATTAGGTTTATGTTCTCCTCCACAATTTTTGACATACCCTAGATCCGCCGCTGATAACTGGTTACTTTTACGAAGTTTCAATGCACTTGCTTCATAATTTCTGTGTAGAAACCAGTTAAATTTATTGTTAATATCGCACACAATAATCACTTTTTACAATTGACTCAACATAAGACAACTATGTGATATAAATTGTAACATTTGTGACAAAACTTTAAAACAAGAAATTGTGATTATTAATCTGGTTTTATCATTCTTCTGCCATGGATTTCAATGGAATTCTTTCAATAGTTTTATTGATTTAATAATAAGCTCGACTGTTTTTTTGCATATATGATCTGATTTAAATTCAGAAATACTTTCAAACAAACAACACCCCAGCCAAAATTGATTACTGAAAAACTCAATATACGGTAAAAGCATGTTGATCAGAGGCGGATCTGGTAGGTATGTCGAAATTTGAAGAGGAGAATGTTAGCTGTTAAAATATAAAAGAAAATTAATCTATTGGTGATACAGACTGAAAACAGAAATTATATGCTCCTCCACAAATTTCGACATCCTCCCCTCTGTCGATGGTAGATAATTTTAGCAACCGCGACGACAACGAGAACGGCAACGTGAGTGAAATAATAGCTTTGTTTCTCTTGCAAATATTAATGGTAAAAAATGAAGTTTTCAAGAACTTTCCTTTTGATTAACACATGTAATTTGATTTTGTATATATGGTGAGGGACGGTCTAAGATAATCAAGGAACCGCAATGAAAAAAATGTTCTTAACAATGCAACTTAAACATCACGCCAATTGTGATCAATGAAATGAGAAAGAATAAGAAATTTTATTAAATCGGATGAAAACCAATGCAAGTGAAACAGAATTTATTATAGTTCATGTCAATAGTTATTACATCAATAAATGCAATTTCTGATCTACTTATTTTAGCAAATGATATAAAAAAAATCCTATTTTCGCGAATTTTTCAGAGAAACCATTAGATATTCATTTTTGCGAGGGAGAAAATCCACTAGACCGACATTTGTTATCTGCGGCAAAATCAAAAATGAAGTAGAATATTTTAGGGTAAATTCACAATCCCGTAAGTGAAATCTCCATAAAACGAACGCACAATAAAGCGACCACTTTCTGTCAATCATAAAGAATGACCCGAAACAGAACGAAACGTGTTTCTGGTCAAACTCTTATAAAAACTCCTTTTTATAAGGCGGAATTGTGGGGATATTGATGATGGGAAGGTTGTTGGTGTAAATGAAACATCGAACCCAGGCCGTTTTCTCCTTTTGATATGAAGACGCCGAAACTAAAACGCCCTGGCGTCGAAAGTGGTTCATTTTATGGAAACTGGGCATAGCCATTGTTATGGAATTTCGCTTCATATGACCTATCTGTCAAATACATATGGTATTTACAGAACTGCATAAAAAAAATTGAGAATTCTATTGTCTGGAATTCTGTTGTTAAGTTCGATTGTCGGTATTTTATTACTCACTTGGTCACATGATGGTAAAATAATTGAACTATTGGTGGTAATTTGTCACGTGATCAAAGTAAGTACATAGCTATTGAAAAGATCAAAAAATGAACAACTTATATTTTATAATAAGTTTCAGAGAAGCAAATTTTCTAATGACTTTGCTCGTACGTAACTCCGAGAGTAGAAGAAAGTAGTGCTCAGAAAGAAAACATTGTAAAAGAAAGCTTATTCATTTCTTCGTCTATCATTTCTGATATCAGAACGTCATTTTAGCACCAACTAATTAAAAAGATTTACGTACATTTAATGAAATATTGTTGAAGGAAGTATTAATCATTAACCATTATTACTCACCTAAAGTTTTGTATTTCCAATGACGATCTCTTCTCTTCATTTACAAACTGGCTATAAAGATTCGCTATAACAATTTTGGTATTAATTCATTTCAAACAGTTAGGTTTCCTACACTTATTTATATCGCTTTTCATCTTTTTTTGTGCATGTATCTATATTGTTTCAGAAACGTTTTTTTATTGCATGGGAATTTCATTGTTATAAAGTTCGTCACTACACAACAGCAATGATGGTCATGTAACTTTTCTTTTTATTGTACAAATAAAACTTTGAGAGATTTTATAACAATATCTTACAAAAACATTACGATTTGTCATGACAACTGATAATCGCCATCAATTCAACGTCAGTTACAGCCCAGCCGACATCCAACGTTAGACCAACGTTGTATTTTGATTTTAAGTTATCCAACATTATTCTAACGTTATATTAACCTAATAACCTATTAACTTATTAACGTTAACTTTACAACATTATGGCAACGTCAGAATAATGTTACTTAAAAAGTCAAATTTTAATAAATTTTGACGCTTTCATAAATGAGTGCTCACTTAAAAATAAAAAAAGTAACCACGTACACTAAGCACTTATATATGTATTTAGAAACATCTAATTGTATTTTCATTATGACTCCTCAGAAAACCAAATCAACATAAAATTTTGTTAGGAGCATTCAATAGCCTAATAAGGTGCGTGATTTAATTATTAATATTTCACTATCTAACAAATACCGTGAAAAGGAGACTTGAAAAGTTATTTATTGTTGTCATCACTTATAAAGAGAAATTTATTATGGCTATTTTTGTTCTTGTCTGTGATGAAATTGTTTAAACATAGTTCCGACGAAAAATTGTGAAAGAATTTTATGACGGTGAGTTTGTCATTTAGATCAGAGCTTTATGGAGTTATAAATTTATATTACTTGGTATTAAAGGCGTATCGAACTACCCAGGGTATCACTTATTTTGAGTTCGATGACTCGGGGCAAGTCACTACGTGTTACATGCTTTTCAATTATGCGGACCAGACCTTATTTTTTATTATTACTTTTAACTTATAATAATTTATTATTCGCACTTTCATTAATTTACTGACCGTGGAAAGTTAGCTGGTCTATATATTGTTCTGACAATTTTTCATCGTTTTCAAAGCTAAACAACATGGAGAGAATAAGAAGAATCACGATCAAATTTTGGTGGCAATATTCGATGCATAAACACAGTTTAGTGCAACAAAGATAATAAAAACGTATTCTTTAATATTTCTAGTTATGTTATATTTAATTTTTCAAAACTTTTCTTGGTTCTATTTATCTTTTTCTAGCAATCCTCACAGACACTCTGGTAAACTTTTATCAGAAGTTTCTTTTGAAAATCATATTTTTCTGCTAAATGGTTAGACGTAACAGCCTTTTTTGTACAGTATAAACATTCTTGTAATGTTTCAGAAGAAACTTTACACTTAAATACTAAATTTTTGGTGAAAACAGGTTAGTACTTTCTGTTTGTATATTCTCTTGCTTAAATTTTAATTTCGAGGAGCCACCATTTTGGACAGCACATAATGGAAATTGCTAACGAAGATGACTAAGATGATAGCCAGGATGATCCCGCTGATTATTGACGGCTAGAACGTAAATGTTTACAAATCACGTTGCATTATTTTCGAAAATACCGATTCAGCCCTGCTACGCAGGTATAGGGAATTAACCTAGGATACTATATATGAGAAAATCCAATCCAAAGTTGTATCTATATACACCAACTTCGCATAAGCATCTGCCATTATAATATACCAACTTAAATTCTCATTTAGATCCAGTTTTCATATCATAACATCGCAACAGGTATCTCACTGGAGAGTATTTTCTCAATGTGCAAGTATTATTTACTCTCTAGTTCAACACAGTTCAACTTTGCAACTATTAAATGAAAAACTAAATTATTTTTATTTTTATCAGTATCAAATTTATGATAAAAAGACTTGGCACCAATTTGGAAGTGAAAAAGGTTGCTAAAACCGGGCGGATAACCATAAAGCGCATATGGGAGCAGAACGAACCAACACCAAACATGCCATGGATGGAGAAGGTGAAAGCAGAGCTGAGGGAAACAGTAAACCTCGTAAGTGACTTCGTTATCACTGACGAGAAGCTGAAGAAAGAAATATCTAAACGAAAAAACTGGACAGCACTGGGAATTGATGGTAACCAAAACGTTTGGTGGAAGAAATTCGAACCGGCGCAGAAGGCATTGAGGAGAGCATTCGCAGATGTGCATGAGAACACAACAATGATACCTGAGTGGTGACCGTCTGGAAGAACTGCTTGGATTTCGAAAACTAAAAACCTGAATGATGAAAAGAATTATCGGCCAATAACATGCCTCAATACGTCATATAAGATCTTGACAGGATTGGTGGCAAAATACACGAGAGAACACACCCTAGTAAATGAAATATGGTACCAATGACAACTTGGAGCAGTGGAAGGTGTCTTAGGCACAGTAGATCAGTTGATCATTGATAGGTGCATCATGGAGGAAGTCAAGCAATACCATCGAAATTTGGCAGTTGCCTTTTATGATTACAAAAAGGCTTACGATAATGTCCACCATGATTGGATGCTACATGTCTACGAATGGATTGGAATACCAAGAAGTGTGATCAATCTAATTGATGAGTTGATGAGGAAATGGAGAACGAGATTAGAGATCTGGAATGATGGGGAAAAATGAGTCGATGGATACAGATATTGTGTGGGTTCCTACAAGGAGATAGCTACTCCCCAGTTGGTTTTTGTATCAGCGAAATACCGGTATGTATACTACTCCAACATAACCGTGGATACCGGATGGGAGAACCGGGCAATCGTCTTGTGAAACGAACGCATAGCTTGTTTGTGGATGACCTAAAGGTGTACCAAGAAAGCCACAACGCGTAAAAGAATATCAACGAGATCATTGTACAAGCCAGTCAAGACACAGGAGCCTGTTATGGGATGTCAAAGTGTGCGGAAATCATATTTCAAGATGGTGGGAGGAGAAGGATTTCAGGTCTTGGAGGAGAGAATGAAGATCATGGACCCAGATGAGAATGAGGTCTACAAATTCCGAAAACAGTGGTTGAAAGAGTGAAGGAAGAAGTATCAAAGAGGGTGAAAATGATAACAAACACCAAACTCAATGACGCCAACCTCATCCAGGCGATAAATATGAAGGTTATACCAGTCGCAGTTTATGCTATGAACATTTGCAAGTTCAGTGTTGTAGAGCTGAAAGAACTGGACCAGGTAATAAAGAGGAAGCTCCGATAAAAGAATATGTTGGGGAGACAGACTAGTGATGAACGGTTATACTTTGAGAGAGAAAAAGGGGGAAGGGGATTGAAGTCATTGAGAGATACATGCAAAGAGTCGAGATAAGGGTAGCATGTTACATAGCCAAGTCAACAAATCGATGGATTGGAGTTGCATGGAGAAGGGAGACAATCAAGGAGGAGAATGCAATCGTTACGGAATCAGTGAGAACTATGGAGGATGTTGCAGTGAGATTTCGCTTTGAATGAAATTCGATTAGACTTGATGATAAATTGATTGAAGAAGAAACAGAATGGAAACCAACATGTCAAGAAACAAAGGAACGGCAAGACAAAGGAACAACAAAGACAAAGGAACAACAATGTAAATTGTACCAAGAACAAGAAGAGGAATGTCACATATTGTTACACTAAAATCTACACGGAAGGAAGACATCTGCAATCATGACTATGTTAGAACAGATGTAGAGAAAAGATCTTGGAAAGCAGCGAGGGGATTTGTTGAAGATAGATGTTGTAGAGTTTGTCATGAGAGGGATGAAACCATTGAACATTTTATTGCTGACTGAAAGGACCTGGCAAATAGTGAATACTTGTCGAGACATAACAGAGCAATGATGGTCATAGCAGTTGCTTGGGCGAAAGAGTACGAACTTGTCGGAGGCGATACCATATGGTGCAAGGAACGGTGGGACCGAGGAACGGTGATGGAAAATGACAGGGGAAAACTTATGTGGGATTTCAAATCAAGACTGCAACTGCAAGGAGATCCTTGAAGACAAAGAGAAGAAGAAGATTTGGATCTGTGACATGGCATGCCCTCAGCAACATTACATTGAAGCTAAACGTTTGGAAAAGCTAACAAAGTATCGACAATTAGCCTTTGAGACGATAGAGAGGCGGCTCGGCTACGAAATCATTGTTGTGCCTTTGATAATTGGAGCCCTCGGTGGTGGCATAAAGCAAATAGCGAACGATATGGAAAAAATCTTTGTAAACAAGGAACATATGAATGGTACGATGTGTAAAATGCAGAAGACCGTATTGATGGACAATGAGACTACCTTAAGAAAGGTTCTCTCAGGACTTATACAACCAGTGGATGAGTGATGGGGTTGTGTCTTCCTGTTATTCAGTCCGAACATTATTGTTTAGTTATTCAAATTTATGTCTTCAACTGTAACTAGCAATTATTGGCTTGTAGCTTTAAGGCGACAAGCTTTTTTAATCAATTTATAACAAGATCAACATTTTTTATTAAAAAGGTTTCCGTAGACAGTGTGTCCCATAATACTCGTTTTATCAATGTTTATGATAATATTAACTCCAGAGGAAATAGAAGCCTTATATAATAGGGGTGTTTGGTGGTCTCAAATACGGTCCTAAATGGCCAAATCACGATTTTTCAAGAGGGCCAAGGTAAGGTATTGTGAAAACATGTCATTGAATCAATCAATAGGGGTTCAAATCCGATGGCGGATTATTTCAAATACATTTATCGTTTAGCACTAAATCTGTCTCTAATCATGTTTACTGTAACCTAGGAGGATAGCTGTAACCTACATTTACTTATTGTAACTTATTCTAAAAAAACGAAAAACGCCTGTCATCTTGGATGTTGTTCGAAAAGAAATGCAAATGTACACACTTAAATAATAAGCTTTTTTAAAATTTAACGTAATTTTACACATAATCGTCGAAACCATGGATATAAAAAAACATTATTGGGGAAAAAAAAGCTTCTCGACACGGACTTCCGCCATTTAAAAACTGATAATCGATTCGGAAAGGGGAGAAAAACGGTTGCAGCGCAAATCTTAGTCGATATACAGCCTAAATAAATGAGATTTCTCCCTTTACGAAGAAATCTTAATAATAATGGTCGATATATTTCTAGTTGCATAATTGACATGGTTGTTCTGCTAGAAATGCGAGATTTATATGTATATGCATAGTGTTTATATCAAATATTTTTTTTTCACGCACAAAGCTATATTTATCATAGTCACCTCGAAGGCCGCTGACTTAAACAGCATTGTTTGGACACCAGCTTCAGAGGTAGGAGTACCCATTCTTCAGTTCATAAATCATGCTCTGGGTCCGATTTCGGAAGGGAAAATTTGTACGGTTTCTTTTGTACCCGTACTGTATTGTATTTTGGACTGGGCCCAGCACTCCGAATATTCAAAAAATTGTTGAAGATTCCGATAGCACTTCTGAAAAGATTACACAGTCGGCTAATAATTTAATACTAGTGGTCTGCGAGAGAGAGTTATGGAATTCAGTATTAAACATTAACTTCGATTTTAATCATAAAATCCCAATTACATTGCTGGCGCTTCGCGTCTTGATGTAATTAAGGAATTTTCTTCCATTACTCATGCACAAATGATGACATTATTGGCGGAAACTTTTCGCAGAAAAGGATACAGAGGTGTTTCTTTTCACATTGTTTTCCTTGCAAATAGTTTTCTCTAGAATATCTCAATGTTTCTATATTTCCACCGGGAAGCGAATGAAAATGGGTAAAAAGACTTTTCTGAAAAACTTTTATCGTCACTATATATAAAATTTATCATTCACGCGCAAACAAAAAGCAAAGATCATACTGGTTTAAAAGCTTTTTTCTCAAAATATAATTTTAAAGGTGTACTCTTACGTTTTAAGTTCCTCTTTCAAATGTTTTCACGCTATGAAGCTGAATAAGACCCTGATCTACATAAGGGTGTGACAGTTTGTTTTAATACTCAATATTTTGCTTGATATTGCCCCCTGAACTTATGTTTTGGATGTAAAGTTAAAGGTTAAGATGTTTTTAGTCATAAATAAAAATCGAAAGCCTTTTTTAAAAAACTGTGATAACTTATTTTAAAATGAGGAGTGCTGATTATGATGATGTAAATGATGAAAAGATTTAACAATAACTTTTGAAACAGGAAATCAATGTATGAAAGAAGGATGATATTTTTTGCATAACAATTTATTTTTTTCAAATAGTAAGATAACTTCCGAAAAATATGTTGGATGAAAGTACTTTTCATGAAACTTTGGAATGATATATACATCATTTGATGAAATGTAAGTGGAAATGTTTTTCATGCAAAAGATCGTCATTACTATTTTGATTTAAAACGAGGCCAGGGCTGTACAGAGCAAATGTGATGTAATTTATGAAAGTGTCTATTGGTGAAAGTAGCTTGCCTTCTATGGATACATTATAGAAACGTTAAATAAGTATACAATCATGGGAGAACTTGCTGCATACATGAAAGAAGTTTCGACTTCCTTGTGTACAAGGAGAAAATTATTGATGATAAATATAACGCAAAAATCACACTCCGCCGTTTGTTTTTTTTCCGAAAAGCTGAATGAAATCGACGGAAAGTATATTGCTGACAAAAACAAAGAGCAGTTTCATCGACGAATATGTAATAATGTTGTATGAGAAATTAATGAGCTTTTAAAGACTCTTTAGACGAAAAATGTATTTACCTGCCAGAATTCAAAGAAACAGCATATTATGAAATTATACTGACTGGAAATTAACTAATGAACGAAATTGTTTTCTACGAATCTGAACTATACGTGACTAAAATCAAATTGTTATGATGTTAAGTGATCTTGATCACATTCCGTCAGCAGGAGTCCAGCGAATAGAAGCCAGGATAGATGAGGTAGGAGGTAGCGAAAATGTAAGAGGTTTATCTGCTTTACTGGTTACACAGCTATCTGTTTGTCAGAAAAAAGATCTCCACAATCTAAACACTTTTCTGAAATTTTTTAAATGAACAACAATGCAATCTGAACTTGATAGCTACTAACGATATTAACGATATTCTTCTCTTTCAAAGCAAACACAAAACGGTGGCTGTGTAGAAAGCAAAGAAGAAACACTTGTTGATGAAGTTTCCTGTTTTCAAGAAGATGCACTTTGTCTTTCAAATTGGAGTCATTATTTTGTGAGAAGGATGATCAAATGAAGAGGACTTGCAATAAGGGAAAGATGAACCACCAGAGCGGCGGTGTGAATTGGGGGTGCAAATTGGCTACGAAGCCTGTTATATTTGGGGACTATTGACTATTGGTACGGATTATTAATTTCAGTTTAATTAATCCTCCTGCTTCCCAGGCTTTTTATATTACTTACTAGCAGAAAACCTCAATAAATTGGTAAAACTAATAATAAAAATGGTTGATTGTCAGTTTCTAGTTCAGATAAATTCGACGTCAACGTTGTATAAGCCAATTACAATCTTAGTTTCATATATTCTTTTAAAAAGATCAAAAAAAAAAACTCTTTCAAACGACTTCAAATGAGTTGTTAAACATCGCTGGAAAGTTTTGCAAAAATTTATTAACAGTAACAAAAAAGTTATCCCATTTTAGATTTTGGCGTTGTTTTGTTTGGTATGTTAACATTTTTTGTTTCATTCTAATATTTCTCTGTTTCATATTTTCATTTTGCATTTACAGCTACACTTTATGACATTATCCATACTTTATCAATTTTATGATATCAAAATCTCTTTGACGATTTTTAATTTCCGCAAAACGTTTTGAAAGATTTGAAATAAGCACTGAAAGTCAGTTCGAGTTTGTGAAAAGGACGTCTGAAGAGTTTCCAGGTCTTCATCCATTAACATCCATCCAATTATCTTTCGAAAAATTGAAGCTTATTGTCAACTCTTCTCTTAAATTATCTATCTGTATTTTGTTTTAAATTAATCACAGACTAGAAAATACTGTGTACTGGTTGTAATATGTCATGTGATCAAAGTGAGTACAAAATGAATTTTTTTTATAAGCAACTTTAGGAACAGAACTGAAGTTGCTTAACTGATTCCTTAATTTCTTCAATACGTTTTTTGGCAAAGAAGAAATTCTGATTTTTTTTTGTGTGAGTGAGATATTTCACAATTTGTGAATATTTTTATCTGAGATTTAGTATTGATAATTGTAAATCTGTTCACCACAAAGTCTGAAAGTATTTTTGGTTGACAATAAAGTTAGAAAGTGGAAAGAATTAAGAATTGGTTAGGATTTATTTTAGAAAGGAGAAATCAATAGTTTTACCTCAATACACGGAGTTATCAAATGCTTAGTATGGCGGGTAAAATATTAATGAATCTATGAAAGATTTTAGGATGGCGTTTTGGACTGCGTTTTTGTATTACATAGAGTTATTATAAAATGATTAGCATATCTTGTAAAAACATTTTATTGGGAAAGATGTAAAAAAATTTTACACGGTATACTAGTTATTCTTATAAACCAAAAGTGTATTAATGAAACCATGAAACCGTGATTTTTTCATATGAAGCTATATACTTTTTCTGACAAACTTTAAATAAAAATTACTACTACTGCTAGAGGGAGTCTGAATATCCTGGGAGTACTTCTTTACTTAGCCTAAAAGTACAGGAGAACGTTTTTAGGGGAATACTTAAATATCCACCCATACTTTGGACAGTTCCTACACGTTTTTTTATAAGAAACCTAGTGAATGTTTTAGTTACAAACGATTCTTAAATTATGAAGTGAATTTAGTTCTTAAAGCTTCTTATTTCAGGAATTGCAATTTTGATTTTGAGAGAAAAAAACACTGAATTTAAGTATGAGTTTCATGCAATATCTATATCTAAACATTATATAAACATTTTACTCTATTAAAGTTGTCGATTCTAAGGAAATCTTCTGATCTATTCAAAAACCTTAATATTTGAGGTTTGCAAAAAATGTTGCTTATTCGGAAATTGCCATTTCTATGTTAGTTCAAAAAATTTCTTAAATTTTGAGGGGTCTATAGTACTACATTTCTTTTAAAGTGGTTTCTTATTTAAAAACATGTGTATTTCACGGCCTTGTAGACATAAATCTGCACTTTTAAATTAAGAAACCCTGGGATTTTTGAATCGAAAGTTTGCTAGTTTTCTCATGAGTTCATGGTTACGTGCAGATGTTGTTGACAGAACATTAGATTGTTTGTTTGTTTGTTTGTTTGTTTGTTCCCTAGATTCGGATATTTTGATTATATCTTAATGATAATCAAAACTATCATCTCTTTCTGTGCATATCATTTTGTAAGAATCGGATAACAACAACAATGATAATCGTTATGGAAGTAAATCTATTTGGTTTCTCCCACTCATTCATTCATCACTCATTCATTTCTTGTTTATAATTTTTTACGGACTTTGAAATTATTCAGATGATGCTTATTGAATTGGACATTATTGGACATTATATAATAAAATACATGGTCAATTGCCATGCATTTCGACCAAAGACCATTGCAAACAACCAGAAAGTGATCGATTAGAGCTAACTTCCTTATAATTTCCTTTTAATATGAACATTAGTGTTAGCATTATTATGATTACTTATCTCCATAACACGAGACATCAAAGATACAATGTTGAAAATTCTTTAATCCGGACTTGACTGACACTGTGCAAAGGGAAAACTAATTTTCGGTTTACATAAATATTTTTGCCTCAATAATTATCACAAAAGTGTTCAAAGAATTAATTCGCCAGACATATTTTCTGAAATCTTGATTTTTCTTTTCCATATTGCCTATGCATCATTGACAACTTTGATGTTATGAAAACAGCCTGTCGTACCAATAAGCCACCTCTATACCTCACAAATGCTTACAAATCCGTACAGGAGCAATTATAATGAAATCTTATACTATACACGTGTACATTCTCAGAGAATTAATTGGTCTTACTTGTAAATCAGTGAAGAAAAAAAATCGCATTAGGGAAACAAATCTTAAAGGTTTTAAAGGAGAAAGGGAACACATTTCTCTTTAAAAGGTTTACAATTTTGGTGTAATTATTAACACGACGTTTCTTCGTCACCTTTTAAACTTTTGATGTCACGTCATGCTGGATTTTACATCATTCGATTAATTAAAAGGATTTTAATTATTTAGTAAACAAATCGAAAAGTGTAAACAAAGAATTCGATCGATTTTCTTTATTTTCACCATTCGATTATTCTAATATCGTTTAACTGACAATTTCTCCTCACCTACGTTTATACTTATGATGAAAACCTTATAAATTTTGTCTGGGTTAGTGAGGTTATGCTACATTCTTTCGAACGTTTTTCACCGTCAATTTATAGTGAGGACAAATTGTTATTAAAATGTTCTCTAAACAAACAATTACCTGTTATAAATTTAAAATAAAAAAAAACACTTTATGGAGATGCCATTTTGAACCAAATTCTAAAACCAATAAAAATGAGGAGACGTGGTAAAAACTTTTACACGGGTAGTACTAAATGTATGGGACCAATGTGTTATTATCATATAATCTATTCGGAAACAATACCGTCGAGCGACTGGGTATATTGAAAGAATCACACTTAAAATGAAATACACAACTTCATGTTTCTGGAACAAATCATAAAACATTAACGAACTAACAAGATAATGATGATGGTTGTCAATTGACCACATAAACATATTACTGCAATCATAAAATCTTTGCAAGAGTTGCAAAAAAATTGGCAACCTATACATTATTGTCTCGGTTAAACAAATATGGTAACATTGAACTAGATTTGGTAATTGTTTCGGAATGTTTCCCGTCCTTTCTTCCGCTCAACGTTAAAATTAAAAATATTGTCGATTTGGCACAACCGTGCTTTTACGTGGGCAAAAAAAGAATATTTTTAACAATTACAATGCCATTTCGTGTGGAAATGACAAGGTTTATTTGATGTAATTCACCCGATGAAATTCTTTTATTAACCTATTTTAAGCTAACGATTATTTCGAAGTAGGATTAAATCATCCCCTCACATGAAATTTATACGACTTTCCGTCTCTCAATAGCATATTTCCAATTTTTCACGTTTTGTTTTTAGTAATTCATTTCCTTTTCAAAAATAATTAACGTTTAAGAGGTCTATTAGGTTATTTTGAACAAAAAAAATTAAAAGTTTCAACATTTTTTTCGTTTTCGCGGACATTATTTAACAAATTAATATCCCTTTGTTTATGGTCGACACACATGACACATATGGATTGCAAAAGAGGCATTGAAGCGCCTCCAATGTGAAATTCACTCCGCGGCACCTAAAACAACCACATAAAGAAATTATAAACAATTCGTGCGTTAGTTTTTCGTCAAAACTCGTTTTTGAGGCGGTCACAACATCAGTGTTAAGAGAAAATGCAACAAATTTTAGATGGAATAGTAGAATTGGATTGAATTGTATACTGAACAAGATATTCGATACTCACCAAAAGACGTTAACTCTATCCTATCGAAAGTTAACGCATTTATCGTGATAAATTCATCACAAATGAAAATTCCGAAATGATGATGTACGTCAATTTGAAATTTCGAATGAAGTTGTTGTGACTGGTAATAACGTGAAATGACGTCCTATTACGTCCTTATAATATTTGATGCATGATTAATCTTCTTCATAGGTTGAATCCATTTTAGGGAATTCTAACAATCAGTCATGCAAACATAGTCCAGAAATATGTTTTATATTAACCCATTAATAAGGTATATGAAATTTATGACAGAAGGACGTCCCGACGTTTAGAATATTTTAATCCTTTTTTGTGTTAACGTTTTTCAAATTCAATTAAGTCTTACACAGGGGGTATATGGAGGGTGAATATTAAGAGTTTTCGGAAGTTATTTCAGAATATATTTTAAACAAAAATTCGGACAGACGCTTTCCAGTTCTTTTTCATTTCATACGTGATTCTTGAACAAACTGCACTAAAGGTTTATCAGTCAATTGCTTAGTTACAGTCAATAGCATAGTCACAGGGCTATAACCATGGCTGTGGTTTATCAGTCACGTCTTTTACGTCGTTCCAAGCTACTTATAGATAATTATGATGCTTTGATGACAATAATCGCTCTTGATTCCTTCTTTGACGCGTTTATTAGGTGTCCTATAATTTTTATTACTCTCTCAAAGGTTCTGGAAATTAATGATTCTCTTAATGTCATTAAATTTCTTAGGCCATTAAGGGAAAACGAGGTTGTTAGTGAAAGTTCGCAAGTTCACGCCCTAATATGATGCTTAATATATATGATGCTTAATATATACTTTCCATGCTTTTGAGTTGTTAGATTTGTTCATTTGTTATGCAGAATTTCATTTTCAATCATTTCAAATGAACTTTGCAGTGTAGAACGAAAAGAGTGAGACAAACACGGTCATGTTTATATCACTCTTTCTGCTCTACACTGCGAAGTGAACTAGTTAAAATTCTTGAAAAAAAATTCTCAGTTTCTCATGATCTGCATTAACAACAGAATGTTTGAAGTACAGGAGAACATCATAATGATGTATAAAACATGTCAACATATAATGATGTATAAAACATGTCAACATATAAGTTTATCGACCTATTCTTCTAATTATTTTTCTCTAACTAATTTTTTTCTATATCAGCAACTTAGGAGTAAAAACTGTTTCCTTAGACAACAAACGATGACCGAGAGATGTTTTTGATTACCACCTGTCCGAAAGATTTTATCCAACCGAAGTTTTCAAATTGAATTTGACCAAATTGATTTACTTTCTTTTTTTTACGAAACACAGTTTTGTATCAGAGACAAAATTCGCTCTACCCTTACTTAAAATCTGTGTTTCCGAATTTTCAGATGGATTTTAATCAATGAAATTAAAACACCTTCCGTAATCTCAACCCATGATGCAAAGTCAAAACGTTATGGTACGAAAAGCCATGGTAATGTCACTCAAAATTAGTAATCAAATATGATAAGATTGTGTTAAATAACAACGCTAAAGTTTTCATGGAACGTAGCTACACTAACATGCAGTTAGTGTAACAAAGGTTAATAATATCAAAGTCTTCAAAATTTACTGCTGGTGAACAGGAGTAAAAATATACCTAACAACAAACAACATTCATAGTGTTGCATTTTTTGTCGTGCTTCATACGAATTGTGAAGCTATTGTTTTAGTTCAAAAGCCTTGTGCCTTGGTATGTCACCTAAATCACGAATTATCCGCAAAAGAAATTTAGAAGATAGGAATTTACAATTTGCTTAACAATGGCATGTTCATTACATATTAAACCAAACTAGGGAACTAAAGTTCAAGACGCATTTTTGAATGGCTATTAAAACGTGATCGATTAACAATCATTAACAAACTTTCAAAACACCATTCATGATGAAACCGTTATGGCGTTTGTTTTAAATGCTCTTGTCCAATAGACATTTTGGACAAACAATTAAAACATTAGGGCCTGTGTTTTAACATAATATATCCAACTCTCAGGTGAGAAAGACTTAAAAAAACAAGAGAAAAGAAATAGGAAAACATAGCTTCAACTCATAAACATTAAAGTCACTTAAAGTAAATAAAATTGATCTCATTTTTCGGCTGACGACTTCACTTTGTTGTCATGGCGTCTGTGTGTTTAAAAATTATAAATCATTTATGAAACTTCCATATTGGAAAGCAATAAAAACATTCAGATGGACATTGTCATGAGCATGTACAGAGAAGCCACTTCCTTTCTTCCTAGTTGAGCCATTTTCCTGTTTTGAAAAACTAAAACATATAGGACGGACATTCATATGAACAGTTAAGCATTACAATCACATCAAGTTTGCTCTATCTGTAAACATACGATTTGGTTTCTCAAAGAACGTGATCCTGTTGGTTACAAAGATCGTGCGTGTGATCTCTGAATTAATGGACATTCTAATTTTAATATCCAATATCAGATAAACCTAACGAATGCGGATCCTTTAAATGATTATTGATATTTGTGTGGAGACATAGGTGGCGACTGAAACGTTTTGTATCAGGACCTTATAAGGACCTGCGGTTGGGTTAGCCCGTTCCATACCTTTCTTGTGGTACAAATGAATTTCTTTAAAAATAAACAATACCAGAAAGAAAGATATAACAGAATTGGGATCGTTATAGACGTGCTCGACATATGATACTTCAATTGTATTATTTGTCAACATTTTGAAAAGATCAGTAATTGTTTTGATCATATCGCATATGTTCGATTTTCAATATAATTCAATTTGACATTTGGATTGCTATCAGATGCTATTAAAAGTTATTGAGGTTGATTTGGAACTTAATTTTAATCACGTTGGTGGATTGTTCTTCTTTGATGTAACCTCAATTTATTATCAGTATATGATATTGAAGACATCTAACTCATAAAGCGATTAAATAGCTAATCTCCTCGTAGCTTTTGGCGTCATCTTCCGCAGAAGTCAATCGAAACTAAAAACGGGCATATATTTATAGAAATGGATGACACGAGTGGCTAAAATATCCCCAGCATTAACACAAATCACGCGTTAACCTTGCCTTTATGCGGATATTGCTCAAGACGTAAAAGGGATCGTTTAAGAAATATTTCATCCTAATTACAATTTCTTTGGCTTTTATCTTTGTTGTATGTATTTATGGAATTTCTATCACATTGCCTGTTATGCAAAGTTATCTTCATTAAATATTAGCAGATGTCAATCGGAATAATATTAGCACGTAAAGACAGATTAGCTGATTTTCTAATGCTGCATCATTAGTGGGGTAATGGTTTAAATAGAGGTTAACGGCAGTTTGTTTTTCAGTTCTACTAAGGTACTGTGAGGGGACACATCAAGAAAATACTGGTAAAACTATTGAAGCTATCATTTCCAGGTAAGTCACTTGAAACAAGTTGAATGTAGAACTTACATAAGGTATTCGGTTTTTAAAATGTTTTTGATGATTGTTTTTTGTTTAGAATAAAAATGATTCCATCTCCAGCTTTGGCTGCTGTGTTTCTTGCAATCGTCAGCATTACTATCAAAGCATTATTTTGGAAGAAACAGAATAACCTGCCACCCGGTCCAACAGGGATACCTATTGTAGGTAGGAAGAAAACATATTAATATTTTTCGTGTTTCCTTTCCCAGGAGTTTTGTAAAATTGAACAATCAAACAATCCTAATTACAATATTATCCTTATGTCGTCATTTAGGTTATCTCCACAAAATCTGTTCTAAACCGATCTGCAACGTGATGAATGAACTCTGCCAAACATTTGGTGACATTTTTTGCATGCAACTCGGATCAAGACTCACTGTTGTTCTGAACAGCCGAGAGGCTATTTATGAAGCTTTCGTGAAGAAATCAAAACAATTTGCTGGACGTCCCGATTTGGCAACGTTTAACAGAACACGACACGGGTGTGTTGGCGTCAGCATGTGTGATTTTAGTGAAGACTACAAGCGAAACAGACGGATGACGGTAAAAGTGTTGCATCGCTTATTAGCAAATGAGCAACGTCTGAATCAGATTTTACAGGACGAAACAACAAAGATGACAAATTTGTTTGATGATTATGCAGCAAACAAAACTTCGTTTTCTCCATTGGAAGAATTTTACAGAATCGTACCAAGCATTGTAGTTAATGTCATATTTGGACGTTGTTTTGACTATGACGACAAAAAACTGTTGCAGCTGGTGAACTTCAACCGAAAGTGGTTTGAAAGTGCAGAGGGTAATAACCCTGCAGACTATTTTAAAATTCTTGAAATGTTTCCTAATCAAAGATTGAAAACAATTCAGGAATGTGGCGCTGCATTCTATGGATACATCTTGCAAAGGATCGACGAACATGAGGAAGGCACCGATGGGATGCTTCAAATTTATTTGGAATTGTTTCGAGAAAATTTAGGAAAGAAGGACTTATCAAAGGAAGACAAATATGAATTAGCACGTGTGATTGCAGATATTTTAGGAGGTGGCTTTGATACGGTGGCGATAACACTTGGTTGGGCGTTGTTATATCTTGCCAGACAGCCTGATGTAATGCAAGCGTGCAGAACGGAAATCAACAACATTTCAGGAAACCGTCACTTACATATAGATTTTAACAAGCAAATGCCATTTTTCAGTGCTACAATTTACGAAATCTTGCGCATGTCATCCACTGCACCTATGGGATTACCACGTAATACAACAACCGATGTTAAATTACGAAATTTCACCATACCAAAGAATACCATGGTATTTGCAAACTTGTGGTCAGTTAATAACGACAAAAGTCAATGGGTCGAAACAGAAAAACTCTATCCTGGCAATTTTCTTACCCACGAGGGAGAGATCGATCATGCCGCCACAAGGAAGCTGGCTACATTTTCATCCGGTATACGCAGATGTCCTGGTGATAAATTCGCGTTTGTTGAATTATTTGTTGTACTTGGAACATTTATCAAGAAATTTGATTTTGAAATTGTTGCTGCTCCTGAAACTATGGAACCGTCAAAAGGATTGACATCACAACCCAAAGATTATACAATAAAACTGAATCACGTGGAACCCAATAACAATGTATAAAATTATTCTCTAATCTTTAGTTCTGAGAAAAGTCTTCTTTTTATGCGATCTCAGTAAGTTTTTGTCGCATTCCTTACAAAACGCATAAAACGCGTGAAATCGCGGGTCACTTTTAATTTGTTGAAATCCCTTTCACGTTTTTGTAGAGATTTGGAGGTAGCATGTCATTCGAGTAAGTAACTTGTATTTGAAATAATATCTCTTTACAATCAGAATTCTTTTGAGATGTTATTTAATAATAAAGAAATTATTGCAAGAAACCTTTAGTTGTACTTTCCTAAACGTTTCCCCTCGTTTCATCACATGAAAATGCATGTTCTCGTTACACCACACGAAAATTCATGTTCTCCAAAATTCCATGCGTTTAAAACGTGACGTTTATACATTGAGAAGAAATTAATAATGATATTTTGCTCAGGCCTATGGTTGTTTATTTGTAACAATTTCGACTTTTTGATGGCATTTCATTATTCAACAAAAATTTCAGCATGTAGCGAAAATTTCAGCATTCAAAGACTAAAATACAGAACCTATCCACTTCGGCAAATTATACATTTACTATTACTAATTTACTATTTTTCTCGAGTTAAAAAAAAATCGAAAAAAAGAAGATATAATAATATACAGTATAACCCCGTTAAGTCGGACACGGTTTAAGTCGGACTTTTCTTTAAGTCGGACTAAAACCTTGTCCCCCTTGGGACTAAATAAGTAGAGTCTGACTTAAGACGAAGTTCGGATAGGTCGGACTCCCGATAAGTCAGACCGATTATTTCGGTCCCCTGAGAGTCCGACTTAACGGGGTTATACTGTAGTATGTTGGCAAAATATTTCATTTAGGCGGGATTAGACGTCGTCTTTTAGCCGCGCCAAACTAAATGATTTTAAAAAAAATAATCAAAATTCAATTTAGATCGGCAAAAAAGAAGGCGTCTAATGTGATAAAAAAGATTAGTTCAACGTTTTACAGTGAAGTTGTTGATAATGTATTTGAAGCATCTGATAATTTGGAAGAAATTCGTAGATTGAAACAGTGAAGAGTCGTGGGTGTTACCTGTATGTTTTTCCTTTCATGTGCCACGGAATTGTTTTGATTTTGACGATAAAATGTCTAGCGTTTCTCCTGAAATACAAGCCATCATCAACGCCACTGTCCACCAGGCAGAGCTTCGTCTTCTTGGACAAGCATAAACGTGTTGCCGAAGAAGTATGTGAAAACAGCTTGGCAAACCTAAAGAAGAAGAAAAAGCTAGATAACTATGAATTCAAGAAAAATGGAAACAAGAAAATGTATGAACATAACGTCGAAGTGCTGGATTTAATAGATGAATCATTGGATCATCTAGGGAAAGGCGACGTGACCGAAGCCAAAGAAAATTTGGATCAGGGTAAGAAAGTTTTACTCAAACGTATCAAAATTATTAAATTTGCTGACAGGGAGGACTGGTTTACTGCAAAGAAGTACTTAAGAGATGAGTTGGCTGACGTTTCAAGCGATGAAAAACACTTATCCAAAGCGATTAAGTCAGCGTATTCTAAAAAAAGAAAAACGAAATCCCGAGAAGCGTCGCAATTTCTCAAAAAATTATAATTCATTCAATTCGAAGTATAAAGGTTATTCCTCTGAAGTGTGGTGGGGTTGTGGCAAGTCCGGTCATCTCATATCTTCCTGTTATATAATGAGAAACCTCAGGGACTCGAAAGACAATTATAGAAAATAAAACGCATATTCTTATTGATTTTCTTTTTATATATATATATATATAATCTGTCACAGTTCATTTGAGATAATATTTTGTTCTCAATAATTAGTTTTATAATTTCCACGCTAGGTCTAAACGAGTGTATTGGGATAAGGGAGCAAGAAACAATGGTTGCAGGCAGGCTCGAGAAAAATTATGAATTTTGGGAAAACTCTCGGCGCTTCGGATTTCGTGCTTAACATAATCAAAAACGGATATCGTTTACCATTTTTATCCCAACCTTCTTCCTATTATTCTAAAAATAATGCGTTGAGAAACAAGGATTTTGTTGAAGAAAGCATAGCAGAGCTTTTAAAGAACGATTGCATCGAGCAAGTATACAGTGTGCCTTTTTGCGTTAACCCATTAATCGTCGCAGAACGAAAAAACAAAAAACGTTTAGTACTCGATTTTAAGCACGTTAACTAACACATTAATGTCACAAAATTTAAATACGAGAATCTCAAAACGTTTTTAAGATATTTTTGAACAAGATTTTTACTTCGGTACTTTTGATTTGAAAAGCGGTTACCGTCATATAAGAATCGCGGAAAGTTGCAGGGATTACTTGGGATTTGCTTGGGAATATTCAGACGGGACAGTCAAGTTTTTCAGATTTAAAATTTTACCTTTTGGCTTAGCATCTGCTTGTTATATTTTTATTAAATGCACGAGACCCTTTATCAAAAGATGGAGGGGCTTGGGAATCAGAACGGCTATTTACATAGATGAAGTTTTAATCTAGCTAATTTCATATGCAACGAAATAATAAAGAAAAATCTACAATCGGCTGGCTTTGTTATCAACGTCGAAAAGTCTAAATTAGCGCCCTCTCAACGGGGAAAATGGCTGGGTTTTGAAATCGACACGAGTACCATGAAGTTTTACGTACCTGAGAAAAAGATCAACAACTTGTTGTCCATGATAAGATCAGTTCTTCTTACGAACGCTACATCTGCTAAATTTCTGTCCAGAATTGCGGGACACATCATCTCTATGGGATTAGCAATCGGTCCTTTAACAAGATTATTTACAAGGAGCATTTATAAATTTATAGAAAACAGGCCATCTTGGTTCGACGTCTGCACTTTGCAGGAAAACGTCGTACGCGAATTAAAATTTTGGGAGAAGAATTTAAAATTTTGCGATGGGTTTTCTTTTCATAAAAAGCCAGACACGACAAAGGTCGTTTATTCCGATGCCAGCAACTACGGTTATGGGGGGTACATAGTCCAGAGATTGGGAAACATAATCAGCAGAGGAGACTTCAAAAAATCTGAAAGAGAACAAAGTTCAACTTACTGCGAGTTGCTCTCTGTAAAACTGCTATTACAGTCGTTTGGCTCGGCCCTTTCAAACGAAAAAATTCTTTGGCATTCCGACAACCAGAAAGTGGCTCGAATTATTTTAAACGGTAGTACAAAAGTTAACCTACAAAGTCTGTCCCTAGAAATTTACAATCTATGCATGCAATACAAAATTCAAATCGAACCTAAGTGGCTCCCCAGAGAAGAAAACTATATAGCAGACAATTTATCAAAATTTTATGATTCGGATAATTGGGGCATCGATTTTGATTCTTTTAACAAACTTCAAAAGAAATTTGGCAAATTCGCAATCGACCGATTCGCTGATGATCTCAACACAAAACTACTTAATTTTAACTCAAGTATTTATGTCCAAACATAAAAGCTGTTAACGCATTTACATGCAATTGGAAAGGGGATTTCAACTGGCTATGTCCACCTAAAAGTCAAATAATACGAACTATAAACCACCTGAAACTTTGTAAAGCTAAAGGTGTCTTACTCGTTCCTGAATGGAAATCGGGATATTTTTGGCCCGTTATCACCAAAAACGGCAAAGATTTTCACGAATTCGTCAATTCATCAATTACGGTGCTTATGATAGCGTTTTTAAAGATGTTATTAAAGTTAATACGATAGCGTTATTAATAGAATTTTCTTAAAAACGACTCGTCCACACGAAGACCTTGGCGAATCCATTCGAGACCGACTCGAACACACGAAATCAAGGCGCGTCCTCAGACGTTATTCACTCACATGAGGTGAAGTTGTGTCCACATGAGATGATCACACAAATTTTACTTCTGAACCAAAGATCCGACGTTAAGCTCCAAACCCTCCACAGTGGTACAGTGATGTAAAAAATGGTGATGGAATACTTTTCTTAATTAAGGATATCTGTGTTGCAATGCAAAAAGAATTGTATCTACTTGTTTGATTAGAAATAATCTTGGACAACCTAATGAATACTCTACTTTATTGAAATTTCGAAATAGAAAAGGTGTGAAGCTGTATATTTTCTCCACAAATATAAACGAAACTGATTAAAATGTTCCATATGAAATTCAGCATGTAAACATTGAAAATAATGGCAGGGAAAATATCTTTTCCATTCAATACTCTGAACTTCAAAGACATACAGACGAGGTTAAACAAAGGGAACGAGAACGTAGGCAGACTGAAAACTACAAATAAAGGACAAAAAAGAAAGAGTCTGTTGTCTTATAAAAAACGTCAGCGTCTATATAGGACCACTGCTTCTTATAAAGAAAGTCAGTGTCAATCCAAAAGCACTGCTTCTTATAAAGAAAGTCAGCGTAAATACAGATGCACAATGACTTATAGAGAAAGTCAACGGGATAGTGAAAGTACTTTTGAATTTAAAGTTAAAGAACGAAAGCGTAAAAGTACTGAATCTTATAACGAAAATAAACGGCGACACACGGCTCGGAAAAAGTAGATTCAAAATAATAGAACTCTATATAGAAAAACTGTAGAGTTTTTCAAAAGAAATCTATGCGAATATGTTGATAACAGGGCTTTATATGCAAATACTTTAAGTTTCGATTCCTCGAAATATATTGGTCGACATGCGATAAGTACTTGAAAAATTCTGAAATTCCTGTTTGGAATAAATTAGAACTTGTTGAATTTCTGAAATTTCTACGTTGAATAGCCTAGTATTGATTTCCAAAAGAATTTTATTTACAAATTTGTTATCATGACTAAAGGACAGCAACCGAAAATCAAAGGTGCTATTTGTAATGTACCAGTTCAAGTTAAAGCTCTCAATAATTGCCTTCCTCATGGTATTGTAACTAGTGGATCACTGAAATTGAAAATAAATATATCTTATAGGGGTCATGTACTGAAAGTGTTCGCCTAGAAGTATTAAATGATGCTCTTCAATATTTAAGAAATGACAACCCTTTTTATTTGGATGTTTTGATAAACATAGATAATATTACCCATGAATTGCTTTGTTTATCTGATGCAGATACTCTTGCAGAACAGAATGGAATCACTTTTTCCATAGAGAGAGGAGATAAATCTTTAAGTAGTAACTGTGGCAGGAGTGACGAAATGTGTGTCATATCGAATTTTCTCAACCCTGCTGAGGAAATTTTGGATATAGCTCCTGGTGTAAATGGGCTGCCCACAAGCTTTTTTTAATCAATGTGCTGAAGACTTAGCTTCCCTATTTCTTTTTATTACAGGAAATTTGAGTACAAAGTTTCTAGATCAATTCATTTGACACCAACTTGGTATTTTTATCAACTGTTATTACATTTACTACATATTTTTTGCACATTATATTTTGTAGCAGTTAAATCATATACATGCATTTCTTTTGCCTCACAATTACTGACATATTTCAAGTTTGGTGACAGAATTTCTAATGAACATAGACCGGCTGCAAATACCTTCACTCTCTAGATTCTTTGAGTTTGACTTTTTTCCCTATAGGACAATTTCACATTCCTGGTTCCAAGTCCCTTCCTTAAGACAGATATTTCCGTGGTTGGGGGCTTCCATTTTATGCGAATAAAGATTTCATCTGCAAACTTTTGACCAGCTATATATTTGACCAAAATATGGAAACTTTCACATTAAAGGGGCTGTGACACGGATCATGTAATATTATGAATTATGGCGCCGCACCAAAATTCGATTTGAGACGAGAAGAAATGAACATAGAGACAAGAGCCTTACGGCTTGAAGATCAGCGCTTACTTAGACTTTGTCCATGCATGATTTGAAATTGGATAAACCTTCACACTGAGGACGTTTTTTGTGGTAACATAAATTTGCAATGCTTTCATAGACTCGTGGCACAACAGTTCTAAACATGTACCAAATAGATGTTTGGGCACTAGTTTTTTCCTAATGCACTTTACAGAGAACAATACAGGGAACGATGGATGTTTTCAGTAATATTAGTATTGCTATTTACTTTTTGAATTCTATTAACTCTATTTTTCCTTTAAACCACCCAGGTGCTTATTCATTTTTGCAACTTGGATGGACAGTTTTTAAGAGGAGGGCATTTATTAACAATTTGGAGAATAATTTGAATGAAACATTATTGCGTGTGGTTAATATATTTTTTTCTCTTCTACATTCTCTAGCACTTCTGTTATACTTATGTGTATATTTACCCTCATTATTATCAAAGAAATTTTAATAATTACCCGGTGCTCTTTTACTAATTTGAAAACATTTTGTATCTAAAATTATCTACATGTTTTATCATCGTCACCATACTCGCTTTATCATCCCTTTCTGTGTCTATTGTTTTCATTTTTTTATATGCACGTCAGTTGACTTTTTTTTCTTATTTTTTAAAGAATGATAAAATGCACGAAAAACTGCTTGGCATGGGTTTTCTTAATTTCAAATCAACCTGAATATTAGTTCCAGACTTCTATAATTGTTCGGCGTAAAAACAGTATTTGTCCGACCAAAGAACCCAATCAACGGACATATTTGTCTGGCGAGAAATATCAAGTGTGGTGCAACGTAAATAAAATACCAAAGGCAATCAGTATCCTTACGTTAAGGGTTCACAGGTTAAATTGTCCCCCACTTCACTGTTCTTTTCGTGTCGTATATATAGAGAGAAAACGCTAGGATGATGTTAAAGTCTGGACCGGGTTTACAGTTCTACCTGTGGACATCTTGTCTGACATGGAAAAAAGTAATCTTCAGGCCTGCACAATATCATCCCACAAAGTTAAATCCACACAAAAATTAATTCACATATACTTTAAGGATAAAGTACACAAATTCTTAAGATTAAGAGTTTTGATGCATGAATCAATTATATATAGAATAGTAGTACTGCTATTATACGCATGCATACCTGAATTTAATCCATAACATAAAGGCCAGTGGCGGATCTGGAGGGTAGTCAAAAATTTGTGGAGGAGAATGTTAGCTATTAAAGTATAAAAGAAAAGCATGCAAATAACTCCATTGGTGATATAGACTGAAAACAGAAATTATGTTAATGTGCTCCTCCACAAATATAGACTACCCTCTAGATCCGCCGCTGATGGCAGTTATATGAGACGCCTGTCTGCATGACCGGCAGTTTCTTTTGTTTTCTTAGCCTTAAATGACTTGCAGTTAACTTGCTTTTTTAATTTTTATTGTTTATAAAGAATAATATAAATGATTGCATATCTATATACATTGTGTACACTGGAATGCCTTGTGGCTGTGCTGTCAGCTACAAAAATCTGCCAGCCATGCAGAAGCATAAAAACAAACAGAAACTGCAGCCAGAAAATTGTTGAGGTATTTGGAATAAAAATAAAGTTTTAAAAATTGGAGCTGGTGGTGGTGAAGAAGCTGTCCTACACTATCACTCTAATACATCTATCCCCATCATCGTGGCAAAGTATACATACAACTTAGTTCTGTAATGTATTAAAAACTGTATTGATACACTAAGAATACTTACCTTTTTTTGAAGTAAAGTTTCTGTCTTCTAACCCTAACCCTTCACCCACGTTCGGGAATCGTTATCCACAAACCTAGAACTTTATGCCATTTTTATAAGCCGTTTTATAAGCAAACCAATTAGAGATCGACTTGATGAGTAGGCGTTGAAGGAACGGACTGCGATACTCCAATCCATCTTCTCATGATTACAAATTATTGGATTTCTGCGAAAGCAAGGAATCCTTTTTTACAATCGTCCGGGGGTTTCCTTTCATCTTTTTACTGTCGAAACTTACGCATTTTTTATAAACATTAACGGGAAAGCGCTCACTTAAGGTTATTGGTTATTGATTATTTGCGTACCCTGCTTTCCACCATACTATACCGCTGACATATGTAGTCTTCTAAAATGGCGTGCAAGTTGCGCTCAAGCTTGGAAAACGTTTCAGATGGCTTAAGATAAAACATTATCGTGTAAATAGATACTTGAAGAAAAAGCTTTTAGGATATTTTTTCATTTCATATGGTTTACCCATGGACGTATAAAAAGAGAAGGGCTAACAACTGACTTCTAAAGCTTTTCAAATCTATTGTTAAAATCTTTCATGTTGGCGTCCCTTTGAAGTAATCCTCGCCTCGCGTTTCACTGGATTTTGTTGTCTCTTGGATGTGTTGGTTTAAACTTAATATCTTAATATTTATTTCTGGTTGTTTTTTTTAAATAAATAAATAAATATAATACATGTCCATTATCTTTTTCAACTTGAATTAAACAAAAAAACAAAACCGGATAAAATTTTAAAAGTGCTTCAATTTTCACGAAAATTTTCACGTAGAACAATTCAATGGTGCTGCTTTCAAATTTTTTAATCGTTTTTCATATTTTGGTCAAAAAGGGCGATTTGGGCATAATTTGGACCAAATTTCGAAAGTGCTTCAATTGTCACAAAAAATTGCACGTAGACACGGCTGTTTCATATGAGAAACTCAGTTTGCGCATGCGTGGCGCTTGACGGCTTTTTATTAACGGCTTTATAGAAATCCAATATTACACCAAAAATTATTCAGACACCCTATTTTGAGGTAAAATCAGGTTAATCCGCATGAAAGTGTTTCTGATTGATGACACTCCAATTTTCATGAAGTTAAACTAACCATTGCATACCAAAGCATATCAGTCCATTAGAGAACACCATCAACAGAAATTTCTCATTAATAAACATTTTCTCACGCGTTACCATGTATTACCCACGCGTTACCATACGCGTTACCATAAGTTTCTGCAAGTTACAAGTGTGTGTGTGTGTGTGTGTGTGTGTGGGGGGGGGGGGGGGTGTTGTAATGCGTTGCTTTCCCCTTGAAACATACAGAAATTTATGGGAACGCGTTGTTTTCCATATCTGCTAATAATCTGTTACAATCGAAACTGAATTTCTATCCACATTGTTTTTTTAAAATGCATATATATTATTTTTATAAATATTGACGGTAACGCGTTGCTTGCTCTTGAAACATACAGAAATTTATGGGAACGCGTTGTTTTCCATATCTGCTGATAATCTGTTCAGTCTGAGCACTCGGCAGGAGTGGAATATAGTTGCTCCATGTTAGTACCACTTCACATGAATATTGGATAATGTACAAACAAGCTTCACAACTGATGACCAACAACAAGTTCATTCGATGCAAAGAAAACCTGTCCGTTAATCGGAGTATCCGTTAATTGCCTGTCCGTTATTCGAAAAGTCGGTTATAAGAGTTTGACTTGGGTTTTGCCGGTACAAAAAAATTGTCTGCTAAAAAGAGGTGTCCGCTTATTGCCGTGTCCAGTAATTAGAGTGTCGACAAACATGAAACAGTAAGGCCGCCATTATGAAATTTTAAAATTTTCACTATCCAACTCGTAGACGGTGAGATTACTATGTCATTAAAACTTTTATCACAAATAAAAAACCAACAAAGACTGCAATATTTGCGTTTGAAGTTTTAAGAAATTCAACCAATCCTTTACAAAAGTTTTTGAGACACGCTATTTTGAGGTGAAATAAGGTTAATCCGCATGAAGACCCATCCCCCTAAATTCAATGTTGAAAATGTTTTCACATTTAGTAGATGGAGATAAAAAACCATCCAAATTTCATACAACACTCTAACATTGATTATAGGGGGGAGGGGTGGCCGTCTCATAATTTTTGTGAAGGTTTGTAGGTACTAAGTTCTACTTCTTTTGTTTCTTTTGTGGTTTAATAATAATATAATAATGACATTATATTTCAATTCCAAAATATTGCTTGGCTCTTACATTGAAATAGCGTATGGTAGATGTGGTTGTATAAAAGTAGTTGAAAAAAAACAATTTAACGATAAAATAAACGGCTATAGGAAACTGCTGAGTTGAGGGAAGTTGCTTTTACTCTTTGTGCTTTGGACACGACCATAATAATAATAATAATAATAATAATAATAATAGATGCTGGTTCATTGTATATTCCAGTCGTTTAACTGGGTCCTTCACTCCGTTGTATCTGTAAGGTAAGAAAACTTAATATATATATTTGTTTTGATTGTGAATAATGCACCACACTTTGTTATTATTATGTACTATATTTCAACAGGTTAACCCAATCAACAAATACACATGTTGCTATCCATAGGGGACCTGCACGCCACAATAAATATAAATTTACCTTGTTTTCATCTGTTTGACTAGTTTTGAAATAAGCGTAAGAAATAAGAATTCGAATAATTCAGTACATCAAATTCAATAGGTCTACATCAGTGCCGAAAAAATAGGTGCGGTGGAATTTTTCTAGCTAAAGATTTTTAAAATGCGGAATTATGCTAATGGTAGGCGTATTCAAACGGTAGAAATGTCTCTCAGAGTTGTCAGAGACGAAAGGGCTACAATAAGCGAGAGTAAACAAAGCACTCTACTTAAATCCACAAAAAGGAAATCAGGTTAACATAAATAAAAATTTATTTTCGGAAAGCCATATTATATTTGTCCTGCCAAACTGAGAGAATTTGTTCCTAAACTACGGTCGCATATTCCTCACCCAACACCCGCTGAAATATAAACCTATACTACTTGGTTATATAAAGATTACTTAATTTAAAACGTTTTACCAAAAAAAACTTATAATATGTAATTAAGATATAATATTTATATAGTGTAAAAAAGACTATCGTTTATCTGAATGACTTGCTCAGAAATTGTATGAGATTTGTTAACAGGATGTTTTTAAAAATCATAGAAATTACTAACACAATAGGTAATGGAACACAATGGAACAATGACGTGAGGTTAGTAATCCGTAAACTTACAATCTGTGAAGAA
Source organism: Turritopsis rubra (assembly GCA_039566895.2). Classification (NCBI taxonomy): domain Eukaryota; kingdom Metazoa; phylum Cnidaria; class Hydrozoa; order Anthoathecata; family Oceaniidae; genus Turritopsis; species Turritopsis rubra. The sequence continues at coordinate 1,424,171 of CM077624.1, read as the reverse complement.
AGAAAACAACATTTTGCTCGTGTTGTGCGTGGGCCGTGGACAAAGTAACTTAATAATCACGTGAGCATATAGGGGAGAGCTTATGAAAGACCTTTTGTTGTAATCCTGTAGGATAATGAGCATGGGCAACAACAAAAACAAATATGAAACACAACATTCGTTTGCTCACGCTTTCCAACGAGCACACAGAACTTATTTTGCTCCTGGATTACACTCTTTTTGTATTCATTAAAATAGGTTTATTCTTAAGGTTTCTTGGCTACATTGATACTGTTTATTGAAAAGGACTTATAAAGTATTCTATATTACTGACAATTTCACTTTCCATTCTAGCGCAAAAATCTCTCGTTTCAATTACCCCAGTCGTCAGTTGTCAAATGTTTTTATTCATGAATATTTATGGTTTATCGAAAATGTTTTTTTCTTTATTATCGGAGAAGTTATAAATAAACATAGAAATAAACAGCCTTAACAGCCGTAAGTAAGTTTTACCAAAGAGCCGCTTTATGCTAGGACGTAAGGGAAAGAAAAAACTGTGTTTTTCTTTAAAGTATCTTTAAAGATGAGCCACGCATGCGCAAGATGAGCTCTCCGCAAAATTGTTGTTATTTACTTCTTTATCCACTTTTTCCACTAATTAAGAATTTTCTGCATGTGAAAATTTATAGGACGATGTATACAATGTTCAAAAACCAGAAATTTTGATTTTTTTTTCCATTTTTCCCTTTACAGTAACATTTAAGTTAAGTACATGAAGGCTATTCATATAAAGCTTGTAATCATAGAAATCTAAGAGACACATCTAAATCTAGACAGTGTGAATCAAATGATTTAAAAGTGAAAATGAGCCAATCTTTTGATTATTGAAAATCAAATAAAAGGAAAAGTCAAATGAAAGGGAACAGATGGCACAAAACGGTAGCAGCGGACGTAATTCACGTCATTGAAATATACTATGCACACTAGTTGTTGTGACACTATATGTCGCAAAATCCCCACTTTATATCGCAACACAATATGTCACAAAAAAATGCAAATTTGACACTACATGTCGCAAAACTTATGTTCACCATACTCTCATGATAAATAAAAGAAATTGAACTACCGGTTACCGGTTAAAATAAGATCTTAAAGTTGACTTGAACGTTAAACCATATCTAACAGGACAAGATATGACGTCAAAATGACATCATGAGCTATTCTTAGAACTCGTTATTTAAGGGTTAGATCAGTTGATAAAACTTGCTGGTCTTCTGTATGCGCGAACTTTCATCTGACAAACATTGTGCTTTAAAGTTACCGACATCAGCTTTTTCCTTTTCAACTGTGTCCAAAAGTCATATTGAGAAAATTATCAAGAATCTACCTAAAGCAAAGCGAACATTAGTAGAGGTATTCCAGAAAACATTCTTAAAAGTTCAATCAATTCTTATCTACCAAAACTTACTGAAATAATAAATTATTCAATCATAAATGAGATCTTCCCGAACGATATGAAACTTAGTGAAATAACGCTAGAATTCAAAAATAATGATCCTCTAAATAAAAGAAAAAAAAGAAAATTGTAGACCTATAAGTATAATGTCACATATCTCTAAAAAAATTTAACAATTATTTCAGTAGTTGGCAAAAAATTAACGCAGGAGTACCACAAGGGTCCTTTGATATTTAACATTTTCATAAATGACATAATTTGGTTTACTACGTAATGTGATATCTGCAATTATGCTGACGATAACTTTCTGTATGCAATAGACTTTACTGCTGTTAAAAGCAAACTGGGGAAAGACTTCCAAGTACTCACTGGATGGTTCTTTGAAAACTTTATGGTCCTAAATGAAAACAAGAGCAATTTTATGGCACTAGGAAATAGTGTTTCCAATGAAAATTTTCAATTTAGAAATACAACATTAACTGTAACAGAAAAGCTAAAACGTTTAGGGTTAGCAATTGACAGAAAACTAACTTTCGATTACCATCAAATATATCTGTAAAGTAGCAGCTCAAAATCTAAACGCACTTGCAAGAATATCCTCTTGGATTGATTCAAAGCACAAACAGACTCTGTTCAATGACTTCATTCGCTCGCAATTCAGCTATGGTCTTGGATGTTCTGTTCTCAGACATCAAATAATTAAATAAACAAGATTCACGAACGATCACGACTTATACACAATAACTACCAAATAGCTTCAAAGAACTTATGAATATCTATAATGATACAGCAAGTCATGTAAGAAACCTGCACACTTTGACATCATGATAGATATCATGAGCGATATCTTTACCATGAGAATCGTGGGATATCATTTACGAAATGCTAGAGAATTAAACTCACATTACCCACGAACAGTAAGTTCTGGAACAGAGACTGTCTCAATTAAAGCAGCTCAGATCTGGCAACTACTCCCGAAGAATCTAAAAGAAAGTAAATCACTAGCTTCGTTTCGACTAGCCATTCGCTATTCCTGAAAATATTATACTTTGCTAATAGTTTTTATTACAATATGGTCGATTTTAATTAGCAACAGCTATGTGGTATATTGATGTTAAATATGGAAGGGGAAAAAACATTGCTAAGAAATAAGAAGTAGCACCTTCAGTATATGAAATGCTAAACAAGAAATGCTTCGAATAGCAACAAATTGCGTGTAGTAGATGGACGCAATGATGGTGACAGTTTAGACTACAGTAATATAATGGCAAAGTTTGTGTCTAATAAATTCATTCTTGTGTCGTTTTCAGGATACGAAAAATTCGGGAACAAACGCATTTTCTCCGATTTATTTATTTTTTACTGGGCTGCGACTTTTCATTTCTAGAGAGCCTCAAAGGCAGAAACAAATAACAAGAGAACACAGCAGATGAACTCTTAATATAATCTTCACTTATACTTGTCGAATTCTTACAAAATATTTTACACAGTAAAATGAAAAATGAAAACGTATTATAGCTTTTATAATTATCAAAATATACATGAAATATAATTTATGAAAGGGGAAGTTTCACTGAAAGGCTGTGGTCGACCCCCTGAAAAATTTCAAAATATAACGCAACCAAACACGGTACTTCACCCTGAATAACCTATCCGTATGAAGGATTTTCAGAGAATATTGCGGAATTATATAATTGTTCGGTTAAACAACTTTTCTTCATTTTTTTGTTGATACATATTTATGCAGACGAGACAATATCAAATATTTACCGAGAAGTTATTTTTGTGGGATAAGCAAATGTGGCATATATTTTGAAGAAAGTTATTTTCGTGGGATAAGCAAATGTGGCATATATTTTACAGAAAGTTATTTTCGTGGGATAAGCAAATGTGGCATATATTTTACAGAAAGTTATTTTCGTGGGATAAGCAAATGTGGCATATATTTTGAAGAAAGTTATTTTCGTGGGATAAGCAAATGTGGCATATATTTTGAAGAAAGTTATTTTCGTGGGATAAGCAAATGTGGCATATATTTTGAAGAAAGTTATTTTCGTGGGATAAGCAAATGTGGCATATATTTTACAGAAAGTTATTTTCTTGGAAATGAAATTCCAAATTTTTACAATGATGAAAATGCACAATATATTTTGCTATGATACAAATGCTACCAATCCCATCATCTTTAAAATGTTTGTATACAGTGAAAGGTTTTCCTTGCAACTGTACTAGCAAACAAAATGTAGCATGGAAAAAGTAACAACACCTTTTCTGCTGTTTATACACAATTTATACAAAACGTTTATAGCTATTAACAACCGATGAAAGCCTTGTGCTTCTTGCTTTGCTTGAATATTGGCAAAAAAAGTCTCTATCTTTAAAGCTGGTTTTCAACTTTTTGCCTGCCGCTGGCGAACATTTTTCTGGCACAAAATCTGGCACATTACTAACGTCATATTTCATTAATAACGTTTATGACGTTATGACGTCATCATTCACATATCTTATATAGAAAATATGAAATAATTTTCTTGCGACATATAGTGTCAATTTTAAAAAAAATTGCGGCATTTTGTGTAAATATTTACAAAGATAAAATCTTAAACATTGCGACATATAGTGTTGAATTTTGCGACATATAGTGGTGTTTACGACATATAGTGTCATTCTGTAACACTGTTTTAGAAAATTTACCCAACGTAAGCGAGCACAACAAAAAATTTAAAGGCACAAAAAGCCAAAACAAACCATCATCTTCCGAAACCTAAGTTACACTGACAACACATTTGTATTTAATAGGGATTCTTCAGTGTGAGTAAGGTTTACCAGAAGCTTTTTGTTTAAAACAAAAGAAATATACATTCGTGAGCTGTAACCATAGATACATATTTGAAAATGAAATAGATGAAACAGTTTATGTGCTAGTAGACACTATAACTCTCATATTTGGCAATTTGTGTTGACTGAGTATGCCAGACATTTTCTTCCTCCCGTGATTAATACCTACAAATCAGTTGGAGACCTCAATAAGATTAAAATTACCAGTCAAATGTTTAATTACATGAAGAATCATAACATTCATCAGCCACTATGCCATTGCGGATGGCTGATCGCATGTAGGTTTCCAATCGGCAGCACGGTAAAGATAAGGAACATTTTTTCTCAGTTTGGTAAGACAAAGAAATGGTTTTTGGAAAAGAAATATTTACAGAAACTTTACTTCAAAAAAAAGGTAAGTATTCTTAGTGTATTAATACAGTTTTTAATACATTACAGAACTAAGTTTTTTGTGTATACTTTGTAATGATGATGGGGATAGATGTTTGAGAGTGAAAGTGTAGCACAGCTTCTTCACCACCAGCTCCAATTTTTAAAACTTTATTTTTATTCCAAATAGCTCAACAATTTTCTGGCTGCAGTTTCTGTTTGCTTTTATGCTTCTGCGTGGCTGGCAGATTTTTGTAGCTGACAGCACAGCCACAAGACATTCCAGTGTACACAATGCATATATAGATATGCAATCATTTTTATTATTCTTTTCAATGATAATAAAAAAAAGCAAGTTAACTGCCAGTCATTTAAGGCTAAGAAAACAAAAGAAACTGCCGGTCATGCAGACAGGCGTCTCATATATGCTGCCTTCAGCGGCAGATTTAGGGGGTAGTCTCAATTTGTGGAGGAGCACATTAACAAAATTTCTGTTTTCAGTCTGTATCACCAATGGACTTATTTGCATTCTTTTCTTTTATACTTTAATAGCTAACATTCTCCTCCACAAATTTCGACTACCCTCTAGCTAGATCCGCCGCTGGCCTTTATGTTATGGATTGAATTCAGGTATGCATGCGTATAATAGCAGTACTACTATTATACTATATATAATTGATTCTTGCATCAAAACTCTTAATCTTAGGAATTTGCATACTTTATACTGAAACTATATGTGACTTAATTTTTGTGTGGATTAACTTTGTGGGATGATATTGTGCAGGCTGGACAAGATATCCACCGGTAGAACTGTAAACCCGGTAAAACATAAGGATACTGATTGCCTTTGGTATTTTATTTATGTTGCACCACACTTGATATTTCTCACCAGACAAAATATCCGTTGATGATGCCCTTTTGTCGGACAAATACTGTTTTTACGCCGGACAATTTCAGATGTCAGGAACTAATATTCAGGTTGATTTGAAATTAGGAAAACTCATGCCAAGCAGTTTTTCGAGCATTTTTATCATTCTTTTTCACACAGCTGTGGATGTTGACATGGCCAAGAAACAATAAAAAGGGATGCTAAAGCGAGTATGGTGACGATGATAAAATATTATGTAGATAATTTTAGATACAAAATGTTTCCAAATTAGTAAAAGAACACCCAGTGGTTATTAGAATTTCTTTGATAATAATAATGACACATATACACATAAGTATAACAGAAGTGCGAGAGAATGTAGAAGAGAAAAAAATATATATTAACCACACGCAATAAAGTTTCATTCAAATTATTCTCCAAATTGTTAATAAATGCCCTCCTCTTAAAAACTGTCCATCCAAGTTGCAAAAATGAATAAGCACCTGGGTGGTTTAAAGGAAAAATAGAGTTAATAGAATTCAAAAAGTAAATAGCAATACTAATATTACTGAAAACATCGTTCCCTGTATTGGTCCCTGTAAAGTGCATTTGGAAAAAAATTGTGCCTAAAAATCTATTTGGTACATATTTAGAACTGTTGTGCCACTAGTCTATGAAAGCATCGCAAATTTATGTTACCACAAAAACTGTCCTCAGTGTAAGGGTTTATCCAATTTTAAATCATGGACAAAGTCTAAGTAAGCGCTGACCTTCAAGCCGTAAGGCTCTTGTTAAATTTCGCATGCAATAGAATACTTCAACAAGGAAAATTAGTTTTGATATAAAAACAGTTATACGTGATAATGGAATTCATCTAATTTCAATAAACTTAGTAACTTGCACGACCTCCTTTGCGATCAGCAGGACCTCCTTTTTGACCCGCACGGCCTGGTTCGCAACCCGCAGCATGCAATATAGCTAGACCTAATAATGTTGTGAAAGTGCAGTCTATTCCAATTTTGTATGTGAATATTAGCCTATGACATTTTGGGCCCAAAATTAATAATGGTATATGAAAAATGAATCAAATCAAACAATTATACCCTGCTCCTCTCTTCTAGTGGCGAAGCTCCTTTCACTTTTTCATTTATGGATAGTCCATCATCATCACAAAGTTTACATAAAATATATAATGCATTAAAAACTGTACTCAAACACTATCAGAATACTTGCAATTAAATTAAATCAAAGCATTTTATTACCTTCAAGTAAATTTCTGTCTTCTTCACTTCCACTCCACGTTTAGAAACGTTATCCAAAAAACGGAACTTTCACGCCATTTTTAAAGCCCGTTTTCTTGAGCAAACCAATTACAGATCGAATTTATGGAAAGGCGTTGAGGAAACGGCAAAGAAAAAATCGATATTTAGAACCGATATTTAGAAGGGTGTTATGAACGGGCGCAGAGAACTGCAACATTACAGACACACAGAGCCACACGGGCAAATGAAAGGTCAGATGCCTAACGGCGCTGACCAATAATTTAAAATAAGATATATGGTTACAGCTCACGCAAGTATATTTCTTTTGTTTTTTAATTAAACCTTATTTACACTAACGATTTTTTAAAATGGCGACAAAGTTTAAAACTCGGATGGATGAGTTTGTATCTGTTTTCTTCATATTGTGACTTAGAAATGCTGCTACCGTTTTGCAACATATGGTTCTTGTTAGTTTTCAAATCTGCTAATTCTTGACGAAGTGTTTGAATTTCTTCGGAGTAATTTTTGTTATTCTCGCTTTCGATCTGTTTTCTTTGTAACGACACATAATAAATTTATTATGCTAAGAGAGCTTTGACAGGAACGAAAATAGACTTCTTAGAATAAGTTGCGAAATAGAAATGAAATAAGACAAGAGGCCCTGGGGCCTGAAAGTCAGCGCGGTTGGGCATACCAGAAGAGTAGTACACATTACGAAGGACCCTATACCTAGAACACTTCAGATAACATTTCGCGTGTATTTACTAAATTTCACAGCCTTTCTCCAGCGGCGGCAAGAAGTACATTTTCGAAAGAAAATGTGGACCAAACAAAGAATTCTATTCTGAATCTGATATCCTTTATAACTGTCGTTTCCATTTCAGAATCAGCGGTTTCTGGTTTGCGGTTAACGATTTTCAACCTGAAGTCCTTATAACTGGAGTATTGAATACAAGTTTTATTCATGTATTATGAACTCAATCTATTATAAAAAAATGTTTATAATGTTTATACAATGTAACAAAATATGTGCCAAAGTAAAAACTGAAGAATATATACTTCTCACGTGACAAAGATAGCTATGCAAAATTGAGCAATGGAAATCATTTTTTGGAATTATCTGAAAGTAAAAAATCTGATCAAGGTCAGATAAGGCCGACATGTTCATAGACTTCGGACAAGTCCAGATACGTCTGAGTTTTGAGGTCTAATGAAAAAGGAGGAGTACTGGCAGCAGATACGAGATAATACCAGAGATGATGCCACCAAAAAAGGCCCTAAAAAATAAATTATATAACTGTTATACAATCTCAGGTTCACTAGTAATGAATTTCAAAGCAATTTTCACAAGTATTTTTAGAAATTTTAGTGGGAAGAATAAATGTGTTTTTTTTTTTATTTTAACCTAAAAAAACAACGAAAATTGATTAATAAAAAAAAATAATTCTGCAATAATTCTTTAATCTCCCAAAAGTTAATGGGCAAAACTTTGAGGTCAAAAGGAAGTGTCGTAGAAATATTCGGCTTAGTTGCAGTTCACTCCTGAAACGATTATCTTGCCCTGCAAAAATGAGTCATAATGAATCATTGGCAACATTACAGGTTTATTAAACAGGTCGATAGTCCCGGGAGTGAACTGCTAAGCCATATATTCTTTAGGATCAAAAAGTGCATACCATAAGCTGATTTTAAAAAACCTTTTGGTTAAATTGTGAAAGTTTATATTCACGAAGAAACTTTGGATTAACATCCTAAATTTTTCGTGTCTGTTTTGATATGTGATATCTTAAAAAGCAAAGAAAGTGTTGGGTACAAGGTTGTTAAGTTCCATAAATTGCTATAAATTTATTCATGAAAGTTATTCTCCTGAAAGTTCAATGCCCGAAAATTTCTGATCCATAGTAGCAGTTTTCGTGCAAATTTAATTTCGTGAATTGAGATAAAATCCCAGGGATTAAATTTAAACATGAAGTTAATTTCGCAAATAATAGTCTTCAAATTTTTTTAAAATTAAATATTACCATGCATACGTTGACAGACAGTGAGGCAAAAAGTATTACTTTCCTCTCACAAGAATTTAATTTTGAGAATACGTGAAATCCATTTTTTTTTTCCAGTGAAATTTTCTTACCACCTTAAAGTATTTGGTACATGGACAGTACAGCCCGAAAGAAATTTACATAAAAATGCAAAAGATTTTCGTGTAAAGTTTTATCTGTTACATGAAGTAATTGTCTTCAACACGATTTTATAGGGAAAGGTAATAATTTTACGTGGAAATGTAAAGTTTCTTTCTTTCATTTGGATCATTTTTATGAAAATAAAAGTTCAAAAGTTCAAAAGAAACTCCATTGCATTGTCATATTTTTGTGGGTGAAATTTATAAGAAAGTATTTGGAAAAAATTGAATTTTTAGTTCATAAACGAATCAGTTAATACACCGATATAGTGATGTATATAGCATATTTTCTTCAAATCTTGCCGAGACTGTTTTTTAGGCCATACTTGCCAACTGTCACGCGTTGTTGTTGCGCAATACGTCCGCATTGAAAATTGTTAAGAAAAGTCCTTCATTTCAAAAAAATAAGAAAAGTCCTGCATTTCAAAAAAATTTGGATGTTTGACTATTGATCTAATATTTTTTCACACCATAAGACGCTATCACACATTTTTTATTATTACGGCAACCGATCTTTCATGAACACAAATGAGATGTTGCTCCACAACCCATGATTTTTTATCACGTAATTTTTTTGACGTCACGAGGTGAAGACATTGCATAACATTTTCATTGATTTGAGAGATAGAAGGTAAATAAAAATGGTGACGTCAAAACAGCAAGAACTTTCAAAGAAAGAAAAAAAAAAGATTGGCGGCTTACGATCTTTCACGGGAAAGAGATTACCCAATATCAAAAGTCTCATATCAATATCAATTATTTTCTTTGATCTATTTGACCGTAAATATTAGTCCAAAATGCGTGTAAAATGCCTGTTTAAGTTAAATTTTCGTCGTCCCCCAACCGTTATCGACTACGTAAATTTTCATCCAAATGTGTTTGTTGTTTTTAAAATAAAATTAGGAAAGTAAACAAGTCTTAAGTTAACAAAAGAAACAGCCAGACACCCAACAATTTTTAAAAGCACACAGAAACTGCACCCCACAACAACAGCAGGGGCTGTCTTTTTCTCTACATTATGTGTGTGAAGTGAATTTATACAGCTAAGAGAACGATATATAGCTACCTGTTTTTAGACACCCAGGAAATACTTTGTGTATTTGTATTTTCATCAACAAAGAATTTGTAAAATTTTAAGTGGCACACTACTATAAAGGAAAGGAAAGGCCACAAAAAAGGGGAAAGGAGGAAGCAGAAAAAGAAGAGGAGGGAATAAAAATCGAAAGTGGAATCGAACAGTTTCTCAGAAAATCAATGTCATTATAAAAAGTAGTAAGAATTTCCTAACCTCGAGTGCTGGAGATTAAGTGGCTGTTAATATTTTAGTATTCTGAAAAAATATAGTGCAGTTCACTGCGCTATGTCGTTCTCTGGAACACAAATTAGGATTGCACGTTTTCAGCATTATAGGCCGCACTCACAATAATTAAATTACTTCATATAACTTGTAGTGTACAATTCATACATTAACCGCGGTTTGTGGAAAGCCTCTATTCTAATGTTTGGCGGAATCAGCATACAACTGTGGACAAAAAATCTTGGAATTACGGACGTACGTACAAACGCTAATGAAAGATCAGCTACTCTCCGCGCTGCCCAAAATCCTTTTAGAAAGTTCATTTGATCACAAAATAAGTCAAATCGAGAAGGTTTTGCACATCAAAACCGTTCGAAAAAATAAAAATTCCATTTTCACAGTGAAAACCTTCATAAAACATAAAACGTATTTAACACTGTGAAGGAGTAGACATTTTTCAGAATTTTTGATAAGGTGTATTGCCAAAAATGATATGGTTATTACTTCTTGTATTTGTGATTGTCTAAGGGAAAAAACTAACATGAAATTTATAGATTGAAGTTATAGATAATCAATTCTGAGAACAAAAGAATTACCTATAAGTTTACCTATAATGAATCTCCAGGCCATTTCCACTTCAGAATTGTGATTTGTGTATCTGGCCAAAGATGTATAAATATTGAATGAATTAAGCAGTGACACCTGACACTGTTACATTTTCCAGATCCTTGTAGTATCTGTTCTTAGAAAATACAAAGTTATAAAGAGAATCAGAAAGTTCAGAGGAGTTTTAAATTTTGTAAAAGATGGAAAGCCACTTTTTTGACCTACTCATTTTTTATGTCATAAGGTTTTTGGTTAATTGTTATTTGTATTTTTTGTACAAAATATATACACTAGTACTAACGGGACTCTGACCGTTTTGTGCATCTTTACTGAAAAATAAAGCGTGAGGTCGATGGTCGAATCGAACTTGAGAGACCTTTACATTGTTTGAGTCAAATTACCTTTATATATTTAGTTATTATCAATTTATTTCTATATTTCTATATAAACACCTTATTACGGTTTCAAAAACATTTATTGACTACAAAGTCATACATAAATTTCAGTAACTTTTTAGTCATGACCGAATATTACATTTCAACGTCAAATTAGATAAAAATTTTAAGGAGGTCAGCCCTTTCAAGTATCAAAAACTTTCACACTTTTATATATAAATATACTTTGAGTTGATTAGCAAAAGATTTTGTTCGTAATAGTATAAACATCCGTTTCTTTAAAATTAGCAGCTTGAACTTGAAGAGTTTTTAAGTTTCTACAAGGATGTATTCATGGCTACAAAACAAAAATGCAAAGTAAAAAAGATGATAACTTTATGTAATTTTTATGTAAGTCCAAATGAAAAACACAAATAAAATTGCAAAACACATATAAGAAAAATGTCATGCCATATTTTCATTAGAATCTCTCTCAGACAACTAAATAAAGGGAAATTAATTTTCAAAGTGAATAAAAGGTATTCATTTACCCGCACTAAGGGTGTGTGTGTGTGTGTGTGTGTATGTTTGAAGAAAATTGACTTGATCATTGATATTAAAGTGTCTTGATGCCCGGCTGTTTCATACACCGCCAGTGCACCGTTTAAACATTTTTGCTGTTCTTCATAAAGCAAAATAAAAGTAATCAAGCCAACTTATATACCATGCATGTATCGAAAAGAAAACCATAGAAACTGTTGTGCATGCAGGCACAGCCTTGGAACATCCAACAAATATTTGTATGTCCTTGAAAATCTATAACGATGATGTGTTTGGAGGGGAAAAGGGAATCAAGAAAAGTAAATTTGTAATAGGCTAGCTAGGCTCTATTTCTCTCTCTGTCTGAACCACGGTGATTTTCAACTAGAAATTTTTGAGTGAGAAATCTCTTTCCCTCAAATCCTATCAGCTAAACAACGTCGAATCCAATAACTCCCCAACCACGCGCGAAGTTAATAATGACTTGTAGGGAAGTGCCTTTGTGTGTAAAGCAATAAGTTTTCGATTTAGGTAATTTAGAAACACATTAGAATATTTTTAAGGCTTCGCCATATTGTCAGTATATAACAATAATGCCAGAATAGCAACAGATCATAGTCGCATTAAAAATTGAACTTGAAAACATGAAAAAAAAACAAAAAAACAGTTGGGTTTCGTCAAATATAATAATTAAATCAAAAAATACTGACAAATTAAAGACCGCCCAAAGATCGATTACATATTTAAAGCTTGAAATGTTGTTTCAAACGCTATGCAAGTATTACGAAGTTTGAGCGTAACTTACGCGCCATTTTTAAAGACGTTTTTGCATAGATGAGAATGCAAAGTGAACAGTCTGCGTTCATCGGTTTAGTTAAGTAGGCTGGCTAGACCTAACAGCCAATCAGATATCAGAAATTAGCTGTATAAACCAATGAACTTTCAGAATGAAAAACTGTCGAGGTTTGGAAAGTAAGAAAAACAAGATGCCCTTGCAGGCACAAGGATTTTTGCTTTTATTTGCTGATAATTTTCAAAAAACATTTTCTATCCTTATTGGCTCTTCTTATGCTGATTTCTATTGACTTTTTTTTCTAAAAGTTCGCCGTCAAACATTCACTGACAAACCTCATATGTATAAGAGGCCGTTTGAAAATTTAACATCACGATGAATATCATCACCAGGCCGAGGTGCAGACTAGATTTATCAGCCAATCAGATATCAGAAATTAGCTTTATAACCAATGAACTTTCAGAAAAAAACTTGCGTAGGTTTGGAGCAGATGAAAAAAACCCAAAAAACCCGAAAAACACGGACAGTTTAAATAATCTAATCTTTACAATACACTAAGAATAATTATTTTTAGAATCTTTTTCTACTCATAAGGAATAATAAAAACACTTATTTAAATCTTCAGATTCCCTTATGTTTAAAAACATTATTACCGTCAATGTCAAAAAATTCAAAAACATCAGCAACAACAAAAAAAAATTCAAAAACATCAGCAACAACAAAAAAAAATTCAAAAACATCAGCAACAACAAAAAGTCAATAATACATAACAAATACCTTATTTTGATCGTAAGAACAAAAGAATTAGTTCTTCTATAACAAGAACTGATCTAAAGTTAGACCTTAGTTCCCCTTTAAAGTTGTAACTAGAGCCCAGATGCACATAAGGCTTTCTGCAAGTGAGCTTATTGTAACCAAACTGCAAGGGAAAACCTCGCCAATGATTTGTTCATTGCAAATTTTCATGAAAATTGATGCACTTTCGAAACAGTTACTGTGTGTGAATAATGTGTAAGAAATAACAAATGGATCATGGTGTTTTTGATGTAGCAAAATATTAATAATTCAGTAAGTGAATAAGTGAGTAAGGGAGTGAGTAAACATTCTGTTATTATCTAATTTTCCTTAAAGTTGATAATTTTTGACACAGAAACGAGGTCTGCATGGACATCTGAATCGAATAAGTGGATTTTTTCTCCGACAATGGAATTATTAATAGGTTAATGTGACAATAATACTCAACCTCCGTTGAAAAGTCTCATAAATGTGTTTACAAGATAAAAAAAACAACATCTGACCCTAAAGTCACTAACGCAACAAGATTTGATTTCACTGATTTTCAAGGGATTTTATGCATTCGACGCCAGGGTAATCTTTCTCTCTGTTAATCATGAAATTAAGTCCCACTGGAATCAAGGTTGCAATAACAACATGAACAGCAAATGAAAAAACATGAACAGTAAATGAATTGAATGAAAAAAACATTGTTATTCTGTTTCCTTATTTTGTTTCCTATTTCATTACACACAAACGAAAGAAATGTAAATAGCGGAATAAAGAATGCGGAAAAATCCTCCGGTATTTCAACTTCGGTGTGTTACATTAGCTCCGGATAAAGGCGTGATGTTTTTGTTTAAGATTAGAAAACATATTTTTTCATTGAAGTATCGTTGGTTGCAGCATAGTGTACATAAATAATATAGACCAACTGGATAAAAAGTTGTAAGATTACTAAAGAAACGTAAATATAGATAATACAAAATATATAAAGTTCTTAAAAATTAAAATTGAATACATACATTATGTACATATAGTATAAATGAACGTAATTGATCAACCTCTTCCACAGGGCTTCTTTCCTTTTCGATATACCCGGATGGCTTCGAAGAAAGACTGGTGCAGGCCGGTCAATTCTGACGTTTGATTGGATATTGAGAATTACATAATTAAGAAAAATACTACTCGCACAGTCGAGTGAATTTTAAAATTTTTAAAATTATCGAACAAGATACAAGGAACCTAAATCCTTTGATTAGTCCACATAAAAATTTATAACCGGTTAAGTGTGTAGGCCCAATCATAATCTTAATGAGATGTTAGGAAATTTTAACCAATTTTTTGAATCAGATGATATGGCATAGCTAGCTAGTTATAGGTAACAAACATAAACAATTCCATAACGAAATGAGTTGTTAAGTTCATTTTACAGATGATATACACTTTAAGCAGCAAAAATAGCAATACAATGCTGATATATGAATCAAACTTCAAATAAAACATTTCTAACCAACGCATTATACTGATCTGATCGAAGAGTAAAATGATAGAACCCTGAGAACCCTAGCTGAGTTGCTATCCTTCTTTCGTAATCAAACACTTGTAGGGACAACAAGGAATATCTCAACCAAACATGACTATATATAATATACTAACTCTAAAACGAAGTGGGAAAAACAAGATACAGCAAAGCTCGACTAACTCGACGCTTCATGGAAATCTCGCTTGCCTGAAGATAAGATCTACATAAAAATTGGGGCGAAAAGACAAATGACGTCAAACACTTTGCTTCTAGTTAACCCACATAAAACTTGTATGACGAGTTTAACTGGAACACTCCATAGATATGAAAGGCAAGCTAAGTACAAATATTGCAAGTATTGACGGAAGGAGCATCTTGGAGCAAGCACTTTTAAACAAGCTTCGACTTTCAAGTCTTTGTTTTTGTCTGTTTTGGTTGTCGTAATTGGAATGATGGATAACGCAAAATAGTGACATCTTTCATTTGACTTAACTGGCGCACGAACAGTGTAATTGCATCCATACTTATATCGATGTAGAATTGGTAAACGTAAAGTAATTACTGGTGTGAATGATGTTTAATATTGTTTCCTTTCCAGGTAACACTTATTGTGATAAGCATGGGAAAAGGAAGAACCAGCCATTATTGTTTTGGTTGTTGAGAAGTTGTTTTGAAACAACGCTTTAGTTACTCTAAATTTTGGTTTCTGAATCTGAAAGTTCATAGCTATTTGAATAAGGCTTACACGTAAAAGGTTAAAAACACTATGTCCAATTTCCTGAACATTATCACTGTTATAAACGTTATAGTTTGATAGGGTAATCAAGAAAAGTTTTTAACGATCGTAAAAATGTTATGTCAAGTTACCAGTAAATTTTCATAAATAAAGCGCATCGGAGTATCGAAATGTGACACGAGACTCGAACACGAGCCTCAGTCGAAGGTACTATCCACACCATCGCTTAATTTCAACAACAAGTTCACGCTGGATTTCAACAAGGCCAATAATACACACTATACTTATTTTTCGCATTTCGCATGTTCTGACAAATTTTTTAAACCAATCAGAAAGGTATTTTATGCGAAAAATCTGACTTATTTGCCTAATGGAAACCTACCTCAAATTTATCACGTGTTTACCTCATTTAATTTAATGAGATTATTCAAAAGCGGAAAAACTTATTAGTGGTTTATTTCAAGTGAGCTTTCAAGCCTCGACTTCCTTTGGTTAACAAAATGTACTTGTTGATCTCGTTTTGACATTTCACGAAAGGGATTTTGGGATCAGCCATTCTTATCGGACCGAAAAAGCTCCAGTATTTCATCATATAATGTCCAAGAAAATGATTGACAGAGAGTAAACAACTCTCAACGACCTTGATGACAGGAAAAGATTAATGTTTTACTAAAACTTATACAAATATGCCAATATCTTGGTTCAATCTGTCAATATGTTTGTTATATTATAAGATTTGCGCACTCATATTTGCATCTAACAGAATAGAAAGCTTATTGTTACATTTATTTAAAGGAATTTGTTTTATATGCTCAATGGAGTTTACGGAAAGTGAGTATTAACATTGAATTGTCATTATAGAAGTATTTAACGCGATTGCTATATCAGAATCTGCTCAGTTATGATAAATCTACACATTAGTTGATACAAGAAGAAACGAAGATTTAGCTTGAAAAATTGAAGAAGGAAAAGCGTAAATAAAGCATTTTCCCTAGAATACAATGAATAAATAGAGATTTCATAAATCACCTCACTTTCGTTCTATGCAGCCTTTGCCTAGTTTCAAATCAAAATAATTGACGTTCGTATGCAAGATAGTGATTTTAAACACCGCAAGATACTACGTCCATTTATCTTGAAAGGGTCTATTTATAAAAGGGTCTATTAAATCTATTGAACTTGATGTACCATAAATAATTTTCGGCATTTTTAAGCATATTTTACTTTATAACTGATAATCACAGAAAGATATTCTAATGACATAATTTCTGTGCATGCCGTTGGCCACATTCTTCCTGCCATGTTCCAAATTCTATTTTAACGCCATTTTTTTCGCTCGAGAGGTTGGTCCTCATAACTTTTCCGTAACTGATGTATATTTATTGATTTATTCATAATATTTAAGACAAAATGGCGGAATACGAACCAGATTGGTGTTTATAACCAACATTTCCAACATTCCAACAAAACAAAATAATGAAAGTAATTCTATTTTTTTGCAAAGTGGTTTTATTTGTTGATTAAGTGTCGAGACAGGAAGTGTTAATGCAAAGTATTTGTTTAAATGGCTTGAGAAAAGTTACAAATTACAAGAACGAGCAAACATATTATGTTTGGGGGATTTACTTTTTATATAATTGCTGCTTTTGATAATATGGCAAAAATATTAAATTTTTTAAAACATTTAAAATTAAAAAAAAATCTTATTATATTAATCGTGATCTGTGCATACCACTTTTAGTTTGGTAAATGTGAATAAAAGGACTAGTAACGAAATGTTGTATGGAAAATAAAATAGTGAACTTTTAGATCGTGCGTAACGGAGTTGTGCAATTCAATAGCGATTAGTATTAAAAGGGGTTTGGCGTAAGGGTCTTCTTTTACCAGTTTTGTTTATACAACACCTGTCCACCATTAAAGAGGTTAGAAATATTGAGAATCCAACAGAAATCTAACAAATTCTCTGATTTTATTTTTCGTCATCCTACTGTTATTTAGAAACACGGGTGGGAATGGGGTGGTAACTCATGGGTGGAAAATGAACCTGTAAAACGTTTTTACACGCTATACTAGTATCTTTTAAACGCGTGTATTTTGCCAACAAGTCTGGTTTTGATGCGTTTTATTGTTTTATAGAAGTTATTCAATATCTTACGTATAAGTGTGAAACAGACACATAATTGTCGTTACAAATTTTATGGTTTGCTTCATAATCCTTACGCTAATTTTGAACCTATAAATAGTATGAGCCCAACCTAGCATAAATTTTTAATTAATTTTAAAAGGAAAACTTTTTTGGTCAATCAGCTTTTTGTTTTCATTGATGTTTTGAAACAAGTTATTCAGTTAACAAACAAACAAAAATAAGTTTTTGCTTTTCCACAATATCATAATTAAGATTTTCCCGTAAAGGGAGAAATCTTATTTATTATTATTACAATATTATTATTTCAACCGGAAAAAAAACTATATGCATTATATTGTTTTTTGTTATAACAAAGAATTCATAAACGATACGATACGATTAAGTTACGGTTATCGAGAATGAAAGAACTGGAGTCAGAAAGTACAAATAGTTTAATTCGAATATGACGAAAAATATAATGACGAATGTCTATGTTGCAAAAAAGGTTAAAAGATATTGTTACAGGGTAATTCTGTCTTAATAAGTTTGACCACAAGAAGTTATGTTATTTAAGTTTGACACCGATCAAGAATTTATTAAAGTTTGAACACGAATCTACTGTGTCAAAAATGTTGCGCCCAGACACATGGTAGCCACATTATCCATCAGTCACATCAAGTTTCGTTATAAAGAAAGTTATTACCTTTACAGAATGTCCCGCCAATTTATACATACCTATTAAAACCTCATCAAAGTGTAACATGAGCCATACTTTTTTTTATATTATTAAGGAAGAGAAGGTTACAATCGGATAATTCATTTTCGTGTTTCTGATAATATAAAGGTTTCCTTAAAATCTCTGCGAAACTAAAATTTATTGCGAAAATTTGCAGAACAAATGACGCACAGTCTCGGTATATGAACAAATGTGATTATGGTTAGCAAAAAACAAGCAGTACCTGATCAATCCTTTTTAAGTATTTATTTGTTGAGAAGATAATATAGGTCTCCCTGTTGTAGCTTAAAATATCAAAGTTCAAGCATCAGACAAAAATCTAAAAGTATTCAAAATAGACTTAGGCACAGCAACGTTTTTCCATTACAATCTTTCGGAAAGAATCAGTCATTTTGAAATTGCAGCGACAGTGTATCAAAGGTGGAAAGAAAAGAAAGAAAGGTTAGTAATTTTTTCTTTTAAAGTTAAAAATGTAATGCGACGAAACTCTAAACTACAGTCAAATCCCGGTCTTTTAAGGTGAATGGAATATACTCAAATCAAGCGGAGTAAGTAGGAGAATCTAAGAGAAATTAACAACCAGTCCAGATATTCAGGGCCAACGATCCAACAGTAGTTTTTAACTGTAATGTAAGATAAATTCAAAGGTATATTCTTTTCATTATACGTTTCCTTGAAGTTAGTAAGTAACCTGGCGTTTTGAGTCGCTGGTTTCAAAATGAGGTGCCGCGCTGCTTTTTTACGTCCATCGGAGTGCAGTATCGAGAGGTAGCATGACTGGTACTCGAACACCGATCGAGCACTCGAAGGTACTGCCCACTACACTATCGCTGCACGATTAAATTTATTAAATTCAAACAAATGTTTCGACTAGTGGAGAGGTACTTTAGTGAGAAAAAAACGGCTTGTGTACGATAGCAAAACTGTTAGTTCTAATTATCAACAAAAATCACCCTACCGCGAACAATGATATTTTTCAGTTATATATTTAATTTGCAAAAATGATCTGTTAACAAACTTCCCATAACTGATCACACTACAGGAAAGTTCATTTCAGTTAATTTTATAAATGTGTATTTACCTGCAAAGCCTATTTTTCCGGCTCAAAGAAAGTTTTTAATCAAAACAATATCGATTTCTTTGCTTCCCTTTCCGGCGTTGTCTGTTTGTTATTCAATGATAAAGATATCATTTGTTATTTTACTTGTAAATAACCCTCTAGATGACACGTTCTATTAATTTATTTCATTTTAGGTTTACAAACCTCAATAGCAGAAATGCAATGTTTGCATCTGTCATTTTCATTTTCATTTTACATTACAGATCTTCTAAGTACTATAGATTTGTGGATGAACGACAATTTTTTTTGAGATAGCGGATTGCAAATAGCAGAGTCGATCACGAAAGTTGGCTGTTATATGAAAATGAATTTCTAAAATTAATATTACCAATAACATATTGTGAAAATATCGTGAATTTACGATGGTTCCATCGAAAGGATCTGCATGTTATAAAGCTTGTTTCACACCAGTGCAATAAACCAACTTTCACTCACATGAAACTTGGCTGAAACACCACTAGTGTGAACGTTAAATTTTTGTTTCACCGTGACATTTTCAGTGAGATTTCCAGTGAAACAAATATCAAAACAGTTTGATATTTGTTTCAGCGAAACGTTTCACTGAACAAAAGGACACGTGTCAATTTAAATTTAAATTTAAGTTTCACAGAAAATTTTGTTTCACTCAGTAAGATAGTTTTAGTTTCACTGGTGAGAACTAGGCTTAAATGTTAGTTAGGCTCCTAATGCGTTCTTAAATTCTATCTCTGTATCGCTTTGCGAAATATAACCATTTCGAGTTTCCATTCATCGTGCATCAATAAAAGAAATACAAAATTGATGACTATGCAAATTTGATATAAAATAAAAACCCACTGTTATTTCATGTTTGCTTTTTTTTTATTTCTAGATTTTTTTTTATTTCTAGATTTTGTATTTCTAAAATGATATAATATTGTTCCTGCAGTCATGAAGATCTTGTGGTTACTTTGGATGGTTCTTGTTCATATTTTAATTGAAACTGTATCTTCTCAAGGACATTTGGGTAAGTAATATTATTGACATGTTTTTTCAACTCTCATGACAAACAAAAATGAATATCAAATCAAATTATCATCAAGGATTTATATGTTATATGAATACTTTTTTCTCCTGCTGACCGGCTTCACGTGTCAACTTTGTCCCCAGGGCTTATTGCTTTTCGATGTGCTGGAAGGCGGCAAAGAAAGCCAACGTTAACCTAAACTGAAATATGTTATACGTTTTTTACTATTAATAACAATGGGGCTATAACATTAGCTCAAAGTATAAGATTCTTTAAAAAGAAGAAAACATAACGACGTCGATGGTGCCAACGTATTTTTGTGGACCAAAATCTTTTGATGTGGTCTTAATTTATTGACACTTTTGTAAGCACCTAATAATGATTTAAAAATATAGAAAGATTTGAATTTAAGTAGGGTTGGCGTGCACTATCTTAGACGGTGAGAGTGTCTGCACATAGTAAGTAATTTTAAGATTTTCTTGTATATAATGTAAACATAAAAACGCCGTAAAAGTGGTGTAACGCTACCTTTAAACGCCGTGTTTTTGTCTAGTAAGTACATCCGGCCTCGTTTAAGTTATCAAAATTGCCTCTTATCATTCTACTGAGAGTTTTAATAATAGAGATAATTACTAAGTAATAAAGTTAAAACATTATTAAAACAATAAATTTCATAAAAACGAGGTTGGATGTACTAACTATAGATCAAAACATGGTGTTTAAACAGAAACTTGGGAAAGGTATATTCTGGCGGTAATGATAGCAACAATGAAGTTTTTAACCACGTAGTAAAAATACAGATTTTTTTTCATCCTCGATCCCAGGGGGTAACTTCTCTTTCTTTTTAATTCATATCGGACATTTACGGAGAGAAAAACAGATTGGTTTCCCAAAAATTAGATATTTCACGGGGCTGAACAAAGTTAAATGAGTGTCAAAATAAGAAGGTATTTGAAAATGATCACCAAAATTAAAGAAAATGACTAGAAATAGGGTGGTGGTTATTAATAATAGCTACTATATCCACTGATTTAAAATATATGATTTTAGCTTTTAGGATTTCTTGTAAAAATCTCCATTGAGATATCATGTAATGTTTTGATTTAGAATTTAAAGTTGTTTGCATTTTTCTGTTAACAGTAGTCACATTCCTTGGAATAAGGGACAAAGCATGCGAAGAAGAACATGAACTGAAAAAAATCATTACAGGACCGTTTAATAGCAACTTATTGAAAAAGTACCGCAAATCCTCTAATAAGCATCCCTCTCTTAAGCCTGGTCTCCCCATCTATGACATAAGCATAAACAGAAGCATAAGGACGACATAAGATACCAAAACTTTTTAATATTCTTATGCTTTTATGTTTTCAGCACAGTTTTTATAGTGTGAACCAGAAAACATAAAAAAACGTAAGAAATCTTTGTAATATATCCTTATGCCATTTTCAATCTCTTGTAATGCGCATGCTCTATGGCATAGATCGGAACCAGGCTTTACATAGGTTGTTTGTTTTAACATGTAGTGTTCACTTGATAAAAAGAAACAATGTATATGAGATCATTTCAAATGAACAAAAATAACACTTGTTAACGCCTCCCTCTAACAAACGCTCCACTATGTCGGAAAATTAAATAAACGCACGGGTTTATTAAATTATTACGGTACCGTAATAAAGGATTTTTTTGCGCAAAAGCTCTCAAGCGGGAAATCAGATCAGAGTTTTTTTGAAAAATGTTACCCTTGTCTATATAGCTAATGTCATTATTGATCATTATCCTGTTTTATTGTGTGTGTTTTTTTAATTAGTCCGTAATATTCGCGTATAATAACTAACGTTTACAATATTGAAAATAAAAATATATAAGGTATATAAATAACTTTTTATAAATAAATCATAATCTTTGTCAACACTTGACAAAGATTTTTAATAAATCGAAATATTGTGAAATAAACTTTTTTTTTTCGGTTTTATATATAACTCAACACAAACCAGTTATATATATATATATATATATATATATATATATATATATATGTATATGTATATGTATATGTATATTATATTATGCTAGCAACCTAGATAAAACAAAAATATATTTTGGCACATAATTGGCGTTTTAGATAGTAACATTATAGTTTGCTAGCACCATATCATTGTTACTTATGTTCATTTTTTTGTTGAAAGTGATCTTGGTCCTCGCACACATAGAATTCTTGATCTCAGGAGGGCAAATGATACTTTGTGGGTACATAGATAGAGCCACATCGTTGCTACACTATATTCAAGATTTCTTTTCACACATCCTCCAAAAGCATTGAATACCAGTGGTGTGAACGAGCCGTGTTCAATTTGAAGCACTCAATTGTTGTACAATCTTTTCTTTTCATGTTCAATAGGTTGTTTGCAGTTTAAGGGTTTGGTTACATGTGTCTATTGTTGTTTTTTAAGTTGTATTTCAGTGCTACAATGAGGTGAAAAAGATATACTTATCATAATGTGATAGCACTTTGTGTAAGCCACAAGCCACATGTTTCTATCCGTAACAATTTCTTTGTCCTGCAAAGAACGAGTTAGAACATAATGAATTGTTCTTTGAAACCATTACAGGTTTATAGAACAGTTCAGTAGAATCTAGTAATCTCTCAAACATTCTGTTAGTCCCGGCTTAATGTTATAAATTACTTTAATAATGGACTTTTAAATGTTTTTATCTACTGCCAGCAATGGATTTAGAGGGTATACATATGCAATTAATACAATACAATTATACATATACAATTAAAATCTTAAAACTTTGAATACGTATCCATTTTATACAACCTAGGTACTTTCACAGGAAAGTTTCTTCTGTGAAAGTTTCTTCCTTTAAAGTATTGCTTTCACCTTTTCGAGAATAAAATACTTAAAACCTATGGAAATCCGGTTTATAAAAGTTCTTTTTGCTTAAGATTTTTAGGCATCAATCATTGATGTTTTAGATTTTCAGATTTTATTTCCGCAAATTGCTCATTTTGTTTACATTGTGTGCAATCTACAGTGACAGCCTGAGAGAAATTTTACGGGTCTGCATGAGATAATTAACTTACACAAAGTATTGGTGTTTTTAGAAGTATACAGTCTTGTTTATTTAACTTGCATTTTTATGTTCAGTTCAATTGCGTGTCTAACAAACTGCATAGAATACGAAAGATCTTTTGTCTTTCCATGTAAAAATTCCTTCCTTCACAAATGCACAAAGTTTCTTTTGGATTGTACTGTTACTGTAAAAAGGGTTTACGTATATAATTTGTTTAAGCTGTGAATTCCATAGTCACTTCCCTCATTTTCATCAGGAAGATGGAGGTCTCACACACGTATTCCATGTCTGCCTTTTATCTGATGATTTGTCTCTATGAGTTTTATTCAATTTTTGAATGATTTCTGTTCTTTAGAGCTTATGGATAACCAATATTATAAATATTTTATATAAGACAAAAACTTTAAAACAGATTTTAAGTTTCTATTTCTGTATTGCTTGTGGCAAGTTATACTTCAAAATTTCTTTCTTTTACAATTAATTTTTTTTTACTTTAGGGAAAATTGGAACTCCAATAAGTAACAATGTTGTGGATATTGGTTTCCTGTTAGATGGTGCATCAGGAAATGAAGCTGATTTTAAGAAAATAAAGTCATTTGTTAATAAAATAGCTGCTTCATTTCATATAGCTACAAATGCTGCTCGAGTTGGGGTAGTATTAGCCAGTGATGATTCTTCAGTTGAAATCAAGCTGTCTGACCATCATGACTTATATAGCTTTCAAAATTCTGTCAACAAGTTACAGCTATTTGGTGGGAAGATTGAAGTTAATAGAGCATTCGAAGTTACGAATAATAAGTTATTCATTGAACTAAATGGTGCAAGGCAGGGGGTGCGAAAGATATTGTTGGTTTTATTTCATGGCAATCAGCTTGGGTTCAACATTGACCATGTGAAGGAAAGTTTGCAGTCACTTCAAGATGAAGGAACTAAGGTTGATTTCTTTTCTTTTAATTTTTGATGATCAAATCTACTTGCAATGCATTATAGATTTCTCCAGTAATCCACTCCAGTAATTTGTTGGTTTTTCTGAACTGATATATGTTATTAAATGACATTTTGTTCCGTATTTTGTTCCTTTCTCATATCGAATCTGTTTAAATTATAAAGGAAGTTTTCAGAGCTCTGTTTTTTTATGTAATAAGTTACCTAATTTTTTCTAAATGTTGTTATTTCGTACCTGGGATGAATTTGAAAGTTATTTTCTCCATATACAGCACAGCCCGAAAGAAACTTTACATTTCCGTGTTTTTGTAAAGAGTCACCATCTTTAGAAGTTAAGGTTTTTGGTTTACTAATGCAAGATTTCCAAAGCATCGCGTTGAAAACATTATGACTTTATGCAAATAATAAAACTTTACACAAAAATCTTTTGTGTTTTCATTATTAATTTTAACTGCACAAGATGTTTTTGTTTTCAAAGAATTTATGCACATTATGAAAAACTTCAAAACATTCTGCAAAAGAATGTTAATCAGAGAAATAATTTGTTTCTGTTAATAGATATTTTTTGTTGCCATCACTGACAAAGAAGAAGTGCATCTATTGAATGATGTCACTGGTTCGGAGAGTAATGTTTTTCTGGTGAACAACTATGAAGGACTTGTTTCTGACAATTTTATTAACAGGGTTACAATTGAGATGAGGAAAGTGTTACCAGGTATTATTCATTCATTGGTCCTAATACCCAAATCTATTAAAGGTCCAATATTTCTAAATAGGATAGTGGATGTTATTTTTCTTCTTTAAAAATTTAGTGTTAAAATGTCATCAAAAGATGGATATTGGTTTTCTTCTGGATTCTTCAGCAAGCTTAAAGAATGATTACAGCAAGGCAAAGGATTTTATAAAGTCTTTTGGAAACTCTCTTGATATCAGTGTGGATGGCACCCATGTTGCTTTAATTACATTCAGTTTATATGCTGTAGTAAGCATAAGATTTTCTGATTACATGAATGGACAAGAGTTTTTTGATTCAGTTGACAGAATTCCTTTTATGGGTTCAACATCACGGATTGATCGTGCATTAAGTCTTGCCGGGAAGGAGTTGTTTTCATCAAATTATGGTGGTAGAGAAGATGTGCCTAAAGTTTTGGTGTTAATTACTGATGGAGCTCAAACGATTGGACCTGGCTCAGTAGACCCTGGCATTGAAGCAAAAAAATTAAGGGAGGGTGATATCACAATAATGGTAATTGGCATTGGAAATGAAATAAACAAAAAAGAATTGATGCATATAGCAGGGCAACAAGGAAACCTTTTCTTATCAAAAGACTTCAATGTTTTGCGCTCTGGCAGTTTCGTGGAGAAATTTTCAAGCACCGTTTGTTCAAAAGGTTAGTTATATATTTTTTAATATACTGCTGCCTTCTAACACTACGATATAGTATATTTTTTTATTATTGCTTCTAATTTCAAAAAGATATAGCATTGAATTCTGAATTCTTTTTAGGGGCGTTTTTATCTGGTCGTTATAATGTGTTGTCAGACATTGTATTCGTTGTTGACTCATCTCAAAATGTTGTTGATGACTATAACATTTTAAAGGGATTTCTGATTAAAGTGATTTCTCATTTTAAATCAGTAGGAGAAAAAACTAAATTTTCTCTTATTTTATCTGGTGAAAGTGCAAAAAAGATTTTATCATTTTCTGATGTACATACACTAGAAAGTTATTCAGATGAAATTCATAATATGCCACTGATTGGTGATGCAATGGCAAAAATCCTTCCGGCATTTGAAATGGCTTATAGAATGCTCTCTTCTCAAAACACTCACGACCGTGCTAATGTTCCGAAGGCTATTGTGTTACTTACAAGTTCTTTTATAGAAGATAATGGTCAAATGGAGGCTTTAGCAAGAAAGCTGAACCAGCTTGGTAATTTTTTTTTTACATCAATAGCTACAACAGAACTGCCAAGTTTTCACTTTTTCCTGACGTATTGAGTTCATAATAGAGTGAATCTAGTTTACTTGTGTAACTAGTGACTATAAATTTGTTTTAGGTGTTTCGTTATTTTCAATTGGTGTTGGAGCAAATGTTAACACTGGTTTTCTCACAAAATTATCTGCTAGTAATGTAAAGGTTATACCAAGTTTTGATGATTTGAAAACAACCTCCGTAATTACTGACATAAGCAGAAGTATATACCAAGCAACAGGTAAAGGTTTTTCTATTGGACTTCATACAGTATGTTTCAGATTCCTCATGTTATTTTGCTATTTTGTTGCAATTTTGAAATTGAGAGAAGAAACGGAGAAGGGAGAGTTTTGTTGTTACAATGTTTGTTAAAACAATTCTACATTTTGATCATGTGGCTACAAACGAAACATTGTTTTTTCTGTGTATGTGTAGCCCCTCGTGGAGATTGGGGTTTGTAATTAACATTTTGGTTTCATAAAAGATTATGTAATATTTAAAACATTTCATGGAAATTTCTATTATCTTTAGCCTGATAATCGTTGAACATGAAACTAGCAATTTTAAATTAATTATTAAACAAAATGTATTAAGAACTATTATCAGCTAAGTGACTGTTAAAAATTGCATATATCTTTGTATTACTACATGCATTTATTTTGTATCCTTTTAAGACTCACGATGCTATGCTCAAGTCGATATTGGTTTTCTTCTGGATTCCTCTGGTAGTTTGAGAAAATCATATTACAAAGAAAAGGAACTTCTTAAAAGCATTGCCCGAAAATTCCTAATTGGTCCAAATAAAGCTCGTTTATCAGTAATAACATTTAGTAACTATGCTGATCATACCATAAAATTCTCAGATCTTCATTCTGAAACAAGTTTTTTTTATGCTGTTGACAAAATTCCATTGATGGGTTCAACCACTCGGATAGACAAAGCATTGATATTAGCAAAAAACGAAATGTTCACAACAGAAAATGGGGCCCGACAAGGAATTCGTAAACTACTCATTGTGATAACAGATGGATCTCAAACACCAGGTGTCAATACCAAAGATCCTGCAGGAATAGCCGATGAGCTACGATCAAATGGAGTAAATCTTTTAGTTGCAGGAATAGGTAATGAAGTTAATGAAACAGAATTACAGCAAATAGCAGGAAAAAAAGAAAATATTTTCTTACCAAAATCCTTCGATGAGGCAATCTCGGAAAAATTCATACAAAATATTTCAAGAGAAACCTGTAATAAAGGTAAGCCTGTAACTCAACAACACCAATTCTATTCCCAAATTAGCTATTACTAATAAATTTCCGTTGTTCCTTTGTATTTTCAGCTATAATTAGACCGAGCTGCGACTCTATTGTGGACGTGGGTTTCATCCTGGACTCGTCTGGCAGCCTGAAGAACGACTATTCGAAGGAGAAGGACTTTTTGAAAGCGTTGGCTGGCACATTCGGCGTGAGTGCTCAAGGTTCCCGAGCTGGCGTCATCACGTTCAGTTACTACACCGAGCACAGCATCAAGCTGAACGATCACACCGACTTGAGCAGCTTCAGTGCGGCTGTAGACAAGATCCCGCTGATGGGTTCGACAACAAGGATCGACAAGGCCCTTCGTCTCACAAAGAAGGAAATGTTTAGTCCGGCCAACGGTGGCAGAACTAACGTTCCCAAAGTGCTGATCCTGCTGACGGACGGCTCTCAGACACAAGACGTCGGTGCTGAAGATCCGGGAGACGTTGCTGACGAGCTTCGAAAGGATGGCATTAACATTCTGGTGGTGGGCATCGGAAGTGGTGTTAACGCAACAGAGCTGGCACACATTGCCGGTGGTGCAGCTAACTCCTACACTGCGGCTTCCTTCCAGCAACTGTTGGACAGCGACTTTGTCAAGAAGATCAGGTCAGACAGCTGCAAGGCAGGTGAGTATCATGCCTTTTTCTAAGCCACGGTGGATGGCCGATTATTTTGTATTGCCAGTCAGATTTCCTTAGCCAGTTCGTGAAGCGAGTTCCGTTCAGCCAGGCCATGACAGGATCGTGAAGACGGTGCCTGTGTGTGTTTGTTGTGCGGTGTCCATCTCGGAACTCGAGTGGGACATGCTCCCGCACGGACGCTAGGTCACTCGAACATTGGGCGATCCTAGTTTACTACTGTCTTTTCTTTGTATTTTCAGCTGTAATTAGACCGAGCTGCGACTCTATTGTGGACGTGGGTTTCATACTGGACTCGTCTGGCAGCCTGAAGAACGACTATTCGAAGGAGAAGGACTTTTTGAAAGTGTTGGCTGGCACATTCGGCGTGAGTGCTCAAGGTTCCCGAGCTGGCGTCATCACGTTCAGTTACTACACCGAGCACAGCATCAAGCTGAACGATCACACGGACTTGAGCAGCTTCAGTGCGGCTGTGGACAATATCCCGCTGATGGGTTCGACAACAAGGATCGACAAGGCCCTTCGTCTCACAAAGAAGGAAATGTTTAGTCCGGCCAACGGTGGCAGAACTAACGTTCCCAAAGTGCTGATCCTGTTGACGGACGGCTCTCAGACACAAGACGTCGGTGCTGAAGATCCGGGAGACGTTGCTGACGAGCTTCGAAAGGATGGCATTAACATTCTGGTGGTGGGCATCGGAAGTGGTGTTAACGCAACAGAGCTGGCACACATTGCCGGTGGTGCAGCTAACTCCTACACTGCGGCTTCCTTCCAGCAACTGTTGGACAGCGACTTTGTCAAGAAGATCAGGTCAGACAGCTGCAAGGCAGGTGAGTATCATGCCTTTTTCTAAGCCACGGTGGATGGCCGATTATTTTGTATTGCCAGTCAGATTTCCTTAGCCAGTTCGTGAAGCGAGTTCCGTTCAGCCAGGCCATGACAGGATCGTGAAGACGGTGCCTGTGTGTGTTTGTTGTGCGGTGTCCATCTCGGAACTCGAGTGGGACATGCTCCCGCACGGACGCTAGGTCACTCGAACATTGGGCGATCCTAGTTTACTACTGTCTTTTCTTTGTATTTTCAGCTGTAATTAGACCGAGCTGCGACTCTATTGTGGACGTGGGTTTCATACTGGA
Organism: Turritopsis rubra; assembly: GCA_039566895.2. Taxonomy (NCBI): domain Eukaryota; kingdom Metazoa; phylum Cnidaria; class Hydrozoa; order Anthoathecata; family Oceaniidae; genus Turritopsis; species Turritopsis rubra. The sequence goes on along the minus strand of CM077624.1, from coordinate 1,394,539 downwards.
CTCGTCTGGCAGCCTGAAGAACGACTATTCGAAGGAGAAGGACTTTTTGAAAGTGTTGGCTGGCACATTCGGCGTGAGTGCTCAAGGTTCCCGAGCTGGCGTCATCACGTTCAGTTACTACACCGAGCACAGCATCAAGCTGAACGATCACACGGACTTGAGCAGCTTCAGTGCGGCTGTGGACAATATCCCGCTGATGGGTTCGACAACAAGGATCGACAAGGCCCTTCGTCTCACAAAGAAGGAAATGTTTAGTCCGGCCAACGGTGGCAGAACTAACGTTCCCAAAGTGCTGATCCTGTTGACGGACGGCTCTCAGACACAAGACGTCGGTGCTGAAGATCCGGGAGACGTTGCTGACGAGCTTCGAAAGGATGGCATTAACATTCTGGTGGTGGGCATCGGAAGTGGTGTTAACGCAACAGAGCTGGCACACATTGCCGGTGGTGCAGCTAACTCCTACACTGCGGCTTCCTTCCAGCAACTGTTGGACAGCGACTTTGTCAAGAAGATCAGGTCAGACAGCTGCAAGGCAGGTGAGTATCATGCCTTTTTCTAAGCCACGGTGGATGGCCGATTATTTTGTATTGCCAGTCAGATTTCCTTAGCCAGCTGTTGAAGCGAGTTTCGTTCAGGCGGGCCATGGCAGGATCGTTAAGACGGTGCCAGTGTGTGTGTGTTGGGCGGTGTCCATCTCGGAACTCGAGTGGGACATGCTCCCGCACGGACGCTAGGTCACTCGAACATTGGGCGATCCTAGTTTACTACTGTCTTTTCTTTGTATTTTCAGCTGTAATTAGACCGAGCTGCGACTCTATTGTGGACGTGGGTTTCATACTGGACTCGTCTGGCAGCCTGAAGAACGACTATTCGAAGGAGAAGGACTTTTTGAAAGTGTTGGCTGGCACATTCGGCGTGAGTGCTCAAGGTTCCCGAGCTGGCGTCATCACGTTCAGTTACTACACCGAGCACAGCATCAAGCTGAACGATCACACGGACTTGAGCAGCTTCAGTGCGGCTGTGGACAATATCCCGCTGATGGGTTCGACAACAAGGATCGACAAGGCCCTTCGTCTCACAAAGAAGGAAATGTTTAGTCCGGCCAACGGTGGCAGAACTAACGTTCCCAAAGTGCTGATCCTGTTGACGGACGGCTCTCAGACACAAGACGTCGGTGCTGAAGATCCGGGAGACGTTGCTGACGAGCTTCGAAAGGATGGCATTAACATTCTGGTGGTGGGCATCGGAAGTGGTGTTAACGCAACAGAGCTGGCACACATTGCCGGTGGTGCAGCTAACTCCTACACTGCGGCTTCCTTCCAGCAACTGTTGGACAGCGACTTTGTCAAGAAGATCAGGTCAGACAGCTGCAAGGCAGGTGAGTATCATGCCTTTTTCTAAGCCACGGTGGATGGCCGATTATTTTGTATTGGCAGTCAGATTTCCTTAGCCAGCTCTTGAAGCGAGTTCCGTTCAGGCAGGCCATGGCAGGATCGTTAAGACGGTGCCAGTGTGTGTGTGTTGGCGTGTGTCCATCTCGGAACTCGAGTGGGACATGCTCCCGCACGGACGCTAGGTCACTCGCACATTGGGCGTTCCTAGTTTACTACTGTCTTTTCTTTGTATTTTCAGCTGTAATTAGACCGAGCTGCGACTCTATTGTGGACGTGGGTTTCATCCTGGACTCGTCTGGCAGCCTGAAGAACGACTATTCGAAGGAGAAGGACTTTTTGAAAATGTTGGCTGGCACATTCGGCGTGAGTGCTCAAGGTTCCCGAGCTGGCGTCATCACGTTCAGTTACTACAGCAAGCACAGCATCAAGCTGAACGATCACACGGACTTGAGCAGCTTCAGTGCGGCTGTAGACAAGATCCCGTTGATGGGTTCGACAACAAGGATCGACAAGGCCCTTCGTCTTACAAAGAAGGAAATGTTTAGTCCGGCCAACGGTGGCAGAACTAACGTTCCCAAAGTGCTGATCCTGCTGACGGACGGCTCTCAGACACAAGACGTCGGTGCTGAAGATCCGGGAGACGTTGCTGACGAGCTTCGAAAGGATGGCATTAACATTCTGGTGGTAGGCATCGGAAGTGGTGTTAACGCAACAGAGCTGGCACACATTGCCGGTGGTGCAGCTAACTCCTACACTGCTTCTTCCTTCCAGCAACTGGTGACTAGTGAATTTGTCAGTGTTATTACGCAGCAGGGATGCCAATCTGGTTGGTTTTCTTTTTTTCTTTTTTTGCCCTTTTCTGACAGGTTCGCACAAGAGTGCGATGGTGTTCACATTCTCATTTTCTCATGTTATCTGATGAGGTTGCTCGAGGCTGTGATGGAGGATTTTTTACTCGATCTTCCTCCCTGTCCCAAAAGCGAGTGTTTTGCTGTGCTTGAAGTTTGATTTTTTCAAGATGCGTCCTCAGATTATCTTTATGATTTTCTTGAAGCTGTGCATTACTTTCTTTTCGTTTAGTTCCAGGTCGTTTGAAACCAAATGAGGTATGGTAACTTTCCTAAATGACATCAATGACCTTCTTTAATATATGACAAATTCGATAGCATGTTAAATATTCCTTTTTTATTAGACAATTTGCCAGATAGAGAATGCTTTACTCTCGGCATCAAATATGGTGAAATCTAACATGGAACCGGGATGGATTCGGAAATATCTCACGAAAACTGGCAGTTTATCGGTATGTTAAGAGATTTGACTTATTTTTGTGTTGCATTCCAATTTGTAGGAGGTTTGTAAGAGATGTAATTTTCATATTAATTTAGAGGATGATTCGTTACCATAAGAAATTAAATTTTGTAATGGACAGATTACAACCAACAACTGTCAACAACTGTCAGTCACAAACGACACAGTCTATACTTACAGATATTTTCAGTAATGATGAAGGTTTGTAAGACAAATGCATTTTAATCTATATCTATTGTAAATACAGAACAACAGGTTTGACTGCATTATCTTATTTCGGCTTATCTTGACCATAAAATTATCATTTGTGTCATATGCTTAAGAGACATGTCTTCATCTCATAGGAACACAAAATAGCTTTGATACCATCCGAGAGAACAATGCAGGCTATTTTGTTGACTTGCTGTGGGCGAGTGGTCTTGCTCAAAATCTCTTATCGTCTGGTGACAAACACACATACATCGTGCCTTCTGTTGAGTCATTCAAAAAAGTTTCAAAACAAGTCCAACACAAGTTGAAAAATACTTGCTACCTGCGGAAAGTGTTGCGTTACCATATCTCTAAAGGGAATAAATACTTTCCATTGGTGAAACAAAGTGACCATATCGTTTCCTTGGACAATAATAAGCATGTTTTACAATTCAATGATGACGGGGTAAGATATGATTCATGTCTGATAATGATAACATAATCTTTATGATATGATAGTTGTCTTTTATGTTACTATAAACTCGTGAATGTTTCATCCTTAGGTGAAAACAATTGGTACAGCTGGAGTATTAATTGAAAATATTACTGCAAAAGACGGTGTTGTTCATTTGGTGAACAAATTACTTTTACCGCCGGAACAAACGACGAAATCTCTTGTATCAACTCAATAAATTATGAAATAAGGAACAGAGAGAATGTTTCTTCTTTAAGGAAGACATTTTGTGAACGGATTTATTTAAGATACAAGATACTGAAAATTAATATTAAGGAGATTCTAGAAAAGCCTTCATTAAAAATTCCTCATAAAGAATGCAATAAACCTTTCCGTAAATTACGTCAGAGTGGTAAATTATGTCGCCTCGTTTTCAAGTTGAGTAATAATCACGATTGTTTCGTTTACAAAAGGAAACGACACCTCAGGGAAAATTATCTTACGAATTCCTTTTATCATGCTTTAGTACGTAATAATTATTGAGATTAGAAACGAGGCGAAACCTGCTCTGACGTGATTTACGGAAAGGTCTACTCTATTAGGAAAGGACAGCATGTTTGAAAAGATTAGCATTATTGTATATTATAGTTTTTTGTAAAGTTTTTTTATTATTATTGTTTCGCATAGTTACTGCAAAGTTATCTCATTATTGTTAATAATTTCTTGTTATTGTGGAAAGTTGTTAGATTATCCTTGTTCCTCTTTTTATGCTTGCTATTCCCATTATTCAGTGAAAAATACTAAGTGAAACATGATAGAGATATCATACTAAATATCATACTAAGTGAAAAATGATGGAGATACTTGAATTAAGGGAAATTAATATAAACAAAAGCCTCGTGGCACAAACACGATTGCAAACCTCAACTCGATGTGTGCATAATTTACGTTATTATCAGGGAATTGGTTACATCTCTTTTATACAGGTGTAATACACGTTTATTTGCTCACATTAGATTGTGTTTCGTCAAATATAATAATTAAATCTAAAAATCCTGACAAATAGAGACTGACCGATGACCGAATAAATATTTGAAGCTTAAAATGTTCAAAGATAACAAAAGATTAAATTTGGATGGGTTCAAAAGTGTATATTATCAAAGTACAACTGAAGATTGCTCAAAGCACTCTGAGTATTGAAGAAACAATCGTCTTTTCATTAAACCTAATATCCAAGTACATACATACGTTTACTTTTAAACATTTAAACCTTATAAAACATTTGAAAAATTTCAGAAAAGCAAAAGATACAATGTTGCAATGTTGCCACGAGACCGAAACACTCTATATATAATATATTCCTACCTTCTTATAAGCATCAAATGATGACTACTACAAGAAATATTTTACCAAAAGTATAGAATATAGAACAAATTCAAACTCTGAAATTCAAGTTGAAAAACATGATGAATATAATAAAATATAACCAGCCCAGGTCTAGAGAGTGGAAGCTGTGCTATGCATATCCAGAAAGCTGTTGCTATATTTTATATTATCATTGAAATATACCTCTTTCTTACTTGATAAATTCATAAAATTGATTCATTGACGCAGCATAGCAGTTTTTAATAGATATGAAACCAGTCCACTAGTTGTCCCAATTAGACAGAGAGTAGAAAAATAACTCACTAGTCGAGCACACAATACAGTAACCACCGGACCAAGGGTACAACGTAACGTGGAAACCAGTAAGTTGAAGTGACCTGGTGCGTGAAAGAAGGTTTTGCGCAAACTATATTTCAAAGACGATAGTTATCTTACTATTACCCTATGTGTTAAGAAACATTAAATTTATTAACGACTTTTATTATTAAGTAAACAACTCTGTCATACCGACTGGTGGCCTTGTGGTAGAGTGCTCGCCTCCAGTGCGGGAGGTCAGAGTTTAAATCCTGGCCGACGCTAGCGACTATAACAGTGTGAATCGATCCACTCAGACAGCGGGATTGACATCTAAGGGGGTGGTCTGGTTGAGCTGTTGAAGCATACTTGCGGCTTCCGTAGCCCAAATGGGGGCTTTAAATGCTCTAGGACCTCCTACGCAGGACCCTCATTTATAACAGTTCTATCAGAACTGAAGAGGCTATCCTGAGTAAACATTAATAATAATAATACTAATAATAAATACTAATATAAAATAACATAGGAAAATGAAAAGAATTTATTTTAAATCATAAATAACAATTACGTCTGGAAAATAGATGTTATTGTAATTTAGACTGTGATGTCTATGCACGAGCGTCAGGCTAAAACCACAAAACTCGCCGCGCCCTCCCCAACGCCCTCCCAACGTCGATTTAAACACGATTTTTACTAATGTTGCAATCGTGAACAAGAGTCTTACTGCTTGAAGGTCGGTGCTAACTTAGATCATGTATGATATGAAATTGGATAAACCTTCACACACCGGGGGAAAATTTTGCGGTGACATAATTCACAACGATATCATAACATACCACGACGGGTCTGAACATGTACCGGATAGATTTCCACTTATATCGACAAACTTTCATTTTCTATCGGGTATACGGGGATTTGAATAAGAATTGAATTCGCATGATACGATTTGTTTGATTGCGTCATAAGCTAAATTTTCAAATCGATAGGGTCATGTGGACACAATACAAGGAACTATGACTTGAGAAAATTGTTTGTAGTTGTCAGTAAGATTACAGCAGAATCTCGATATTACGAAACCCGATATAAGGAAATTTCGTTATAACGAACCTTCTCTTTTCCCTCCCTAAAGAAAAACCCTCTTAAAATCTCTCGATTTAACGAACTCTCGATATAACGAACTGATTTCAAGTTCCCGTCGTGGTTCATTATAATGGAGATACTACTTATTTACTTGTCGAATTCTATGAACTCTATTTTTCCTTTCAACCGCCTGGGCGCTTATTAATTTTTTACAACTTGAATTAACGGCCCAGAAGAGAGGAAGGCGCTTATTAAGAATTTGAAGAAGGACTTGAATAAAACATTATTGTGTGTGTTTATGTTTTATTCTCTCCAAAATTCTTTCCCATTCTGTTATATTTATTCTATATGTGTATATTCATCATTATTATCAAAGAAATTCTAATGACAGCCCGGGCGTTCATTTACTAATTTACTGATTTAAAAACTGGAAAATGAGAATTGAAGTTAAGACATGTTCAGAATGTTTTTGTAACAAAATTGAAATTTGAAATTAACAAAAACTAAGGGGCTGTTCATATGGACAAAAATTACCTCGAGGGATAAGCGGGATAACACTTTTCTTCTCTCTACTTGGCGAGTTCTCAAAAAGTTTTCCCGCTTACCGAGGTAATTTTAATCCATATGAACAGCCCATAATTAAAATAGCACAAAAAAAATTATGTAGTAATTCACTTAATACGAAACAGAATCTAAAAAGTCTAAAAATTAGGAAAAAGATGTTATATAATATGGTATAAATGAAGCTACACATTCATAGCCCTCAAAGAAGACCCTGGCGAACGCTGCTGGAATTCTATTGGCTGAAAATATAACAAACCGCAGGAATTGTCAAGCAAAAATAAATCATTCGAGTGAAAAAATTACAAAATATTGCTGAGGAAGAAAAGGAAGGAGAAGCCCGAAAATATTTAACTATTCATAATAACATTATTTTAGCTATCAATAAATTTTATATTATTCAAAATGCTCTTGTATTATGGCAGCATTATCTAGTTTCTATTTATTAGTAGTGGAGCTAACCTCACACCCTCAATAGAATAAGGATAGAATAGAATACTTTATTTATAGTCGATGATATACATAGTGAAAAAATAAAATATCGAAACATCTAGCTAAAAATAACATTTCTCCAATAGCATCAAATCAGGATAGTGATACTTGATTCTAGTGCAGAAGGTGGCTAGTCTACAAAGACTAATTAAAAACGACTTTTTCAAAACAAAATTTTATAAATTTAAAAATCCAAGATTAGGAACATACTCTGATTGATTCGACATTTACATCCAAGATTGCTAAGAGCTTTCAGAGCTGTACAAAACTTGACCACTGCCTCTGCAAACTTGGTTTCATGTGGGAGATAATGCCATAATCGGGAGGCAATATATCCGACTGTTTGCAGACCGTATTTAGATAAGTGCACTCGAAACCTAACTAATTTATTCGACACCTTAAATTATACCTCGTGTCATACCTAAACTGAAAAACATTTGCCATATAAGAAGGATTCAGGTTCCACTTCGTTTTGTAGCCTCAGTAACAGTAACAGTGCTGCACATGAATACCTTCTCTATGTGGCTTAATTTCCAGTCCAGACAGAATACTTGCTCGTTTTAAGACCTTATCAATATTTCCAATAGACTTTCTACAATTAAAACCCCATCGTAGAGGACAGTAATTGAACTCCGATAGAATAAATGATGAATATAACATATTTATTTGTTTTTCATCTAGAGCATAAGAAATTCTCTTCAGGGTATTAGACTTGGCACTTGCTCTTTTTCATAGCCTGGTAACCTTTGCAAAAGTCAGCTGGCTGTCAAATTTAATGCCCAGAAGTTTCACATATTTTGAAGCAGGTAACGTTTTACCGTGTAAAATTAAAGTTTCAACTTGGCCTCTTGGTTTCCCAAAAGCAATGAATTCACACTTATCAGCATTTAGCTGCAAACCGTTGTCAGAAAACCAGGAAGCTGCAGACCTAAAAAGTTGTCCAGAGAAAAATTTACTTCATGCAAATTTTCAGCTGATACAGAAAACGTATTATTGTCAGCATAATTACACACAAGAATATCAGAGTTGCTAGTATTTACGTCATAATTAAATAAAAAATCATTCAAAAATATATTCAAAAACAATGGTCCCAAAATTGATCCTTGAGGAACACCAGGGAGGATTTCTGTCACGAACTGAAAACCCCAAACCTACCCTTTGAAAACGATGTCGCAGATAGCACCAAATATAGGTTAGTGCACTTACAGAAAATCCATACGCATAAAGCAGTTTATGGTTAATACCGTCAAAAGCTTTGCTGAGATCCATGAGCAACATATGAGCAAAGCAGCAACACACTTTTTTTCTTTCTTTGCAGAAAGTTTACCAGATTCAAAAGAGCGTCCTGGCTACTGTACCCTTTCCTGAAGTCAGACGGCATCTTGCCCTGCATAATCTCACTGATGTGTTCGAATAAGATCGTTTCGAACACCTTAGACATGTTCGGCAGTTTACTAACTGGCCAATAGTTCTCCTTGGAAACTCTAAATTTTGCCTTGTAGATATGATAATACATTCCAAAATTAACGCTGTAAATAAAACCATATCTCTTACCCTTCCAATTTTGAAACGACTTCCCTCCCCCTCCTCCCAGCCTTAAGCAGTGATTTTTTAACACCTATCGGACATAATCATGAAGAAAACAAACAAAATGAAAATGACATCATGGCACATTGACAAGTTAATCTAGACAGTGTTTTTTTTTTTGAAAATCATTAATCTTAGATAAATTTTCAAAAATTCCACTCCAGAATTTAGTTATTTTTCATCTTTACAAATAGTGTCATATTTGTAAAGATCACGTGATACCACTTAAGGGATAAAAGTGTGCGGAATAAATTAGTGCGAAATGTGAATCGAATGTTATGGCTCGGAAATCCGTAATTTATAATTTGTAAATGTTTATGAAAGTTTGCGAATTTAACTTGATGATTTTTACTTCTTTCATATTATTTAGATCCTAAAACCTTGAAGACCTAGGTATTATTTTCAGTTTTTTGAGAATAAAAATACTTAGACGGATTTGAATGTTTTGTAACATAGTAGAACGGTTTCAATAATTGCTGTTTGCATAAATTATGTAAATAAACCTTTGAAATATGTCGTCTTACATGGCAAACATGACTTCTTAGAAGACAAATGTTTGAACGGTGTGTTTCCTGTGGATGAAATAGTTTACAAGTTTGTTCTAGACCTCGTTATTGTTGTCGAATTCTTACACAACATTTGTCAGAACGAAATAAAGAATAAGACGTGAACATGTTTTCCTCGTTTTCATGTTAGTCACACGTTATAGTTATTCTTCACAAAAAATATAAAGAAAATATAAAGAAGGATTAACTATTCAAACCAGCTAGCCGTTACATGTTAAGTATAACGAAATTTCGGTACTTGTAATACACGGAAATAGGAAACCAGATGACGATTTCAAACATTTTCCTGGTGCTTTTGTGTGAAAATTGAATTATCATCGAGGTAAAATTTGGGTCACATGTCAGTTATAAATGGTTGATAAAGATTCGATGCAAGTCATTGAAAATATATCTACTTTCTGTCGGGAAAACATTTTCATAAAAATGAAGGATTATGTAAAGTGGAAAAAATGAATTATTTAGTCAATTTATCAACAGGATTGCTGCAACTAATAAAGGTTTGAAATTAAGTAATCATAACTACGATACTGCACTAAAGCTGCTTAAAGATCCAGATCCACAAATCCTTATTTTGTCATATATGAAACAACTTTTAAATGCATTAATGACATAAATAATGTCAAAGAATTAAGATGGCTCTATGATCGTATTGAAGCTCAAATCAGAACTTTAAAACACTTAGGGGTTAATCCGTCAAATTTCAGACCAATGTTGGTTCCAGTTTTACTTTCAATACTGTCAAACGAATTTCAGCTAATAATTAATCGACAGACATGTCGGGGACATAGAAATTATCACAAAAGTTTTCCAAACGGAACTTGAAGCAAGAGAACGTGTTTCTACTACTACAACTGATAAGGAAATTGAAATGTCGTCCGGGTTTGCGTTACATTCACGCAGTAATTTTAGAAAAGAGAAGAAATTTCATAGTTCCACTAAATTATTTTCTGACATGTGTATTTTGCGATAAAAATCACAAATCGCAAAATTGTTTCATTGTTTCAAATCCTCAGGCGAGAAAACGCAGCATCACGTGGAAACTGTTGTTGTTTGTTTAAAAAACGGTCATTTTGCTAGAGACTGCATGTCTAAAATATCATGTTTTAAAAGTAAACAGTGCCACCATGTCGCCATTTGCTCTTCTCAAAACAAAGAGGTCCGTTAACTAATACAACAGCACTACCCAGTGGGCACGCATCCATTCTTCAGACGTCCACAGGACGTCCTCTCGTCCACCCCTCGTCCACGTACCATTTGAACGTCCTCTTCAAGTCCCTGACTTCGAAAGTGAAGTCTAAAATTCGCAAATCCATGCAAAAATTATTCACTTATAATAACCTCTCAATGTATTACCTAAATCTTAATGTCAAAAGCTCATATTTGTAGATAGGGTGTGTTATTTCATGTTTACAAATCATTTTATTTCCCAGTTGTTGGATAAGCTCAGACATTGCAGTACACTTCTTATTTGTGCATGTTGTTTGTTCGCATTCCGTTTGTTATTTGTCAAGGATGACGTCATTTGTAAATTTCGTCACAAACTTTATTTTGTTTTTGTTTGCTTTCTTTATCCTTCATGACGCTTTATGTAAACAAAAAAGATAATTTCTAATTTAGTAGGAGAACGGTAAGCCAATAACCACGATACTGTGTTTAGTTGCAATGATTTAGTTAAAATACCCCAATAATGCAAGCTATAATTTTCAAAAGCAGTACAAACAACATAATAGTTTTCTAGTGTTCTAAGTAAAAGCTCCATTAAATAAGTCACTTAGATGAATTATATGAATTTCTCTGATACATGTTTACACAAGAAACGAATAAAAAAAAAAAATTATTAGCATTCCAGTGAGTGGGCTTTTATCTAATACACGTGATTAGGGTCATGTGAATGACCAAACAAGACAAGAAAACTAAAACAAAATACTCCTATAAACACTAAACTTATAATCCAGCTTTATAAAGAACCTAGCAGTAATAAAACAGCAAAGGCGATCAAAAACAACGAACAAAGTTCTTAGTTTAAAGTTCGAAGTTACGTAATAGTGCTTGATAAGTTTGTCAAAAACGGCACCAAAATCAGGTCAAGCAATATATCGGAGGTTGGGTAATCGAAGCAAAAAGTGCCGCAAGGAGCATTTTTTTGAAATGGTCTGATTTTGAGTCTGAATTTGCTGCTTCGATATCCCAAATATGCGGCACTTTGACTACTTCATTGCTTCGATTATCCCAGAGCTTTATGTAAGTTTTGTACTGTTTTTGAGCTGTTTTAATCGAGTCACGAAAATTTTTCTTGTCTTGTTTAGACATTCAAATTGTAGTGAGGAAATGAAAATGTAAACAACGCTGTTCTTTTTTTGAAAAAATGTTTTCAACTTTCTTATACATTTTCGAGTGTTCTTTTTTTGAAAATAATGATTATTTCGAACATTAAACATTCGATCTGTTCGTGAAATTGATTTAAACACGTTCAAAATAATAACGGAGAATTTCATCATCGTTTTTGAATTATTGAATAGTAAAATCTTAGCATATATCTTGTAAAATCTTGTATATATAAAATCTTGTATATATAGAAATTTATATGACGTAATATATATTTGATCTTGCCAAATGAGCTCCAGCTGCAAAGTAACTTGATTAACGCTCGCTCCTTTTGGTTACGCAATAAACGTCGGAAATAAAATGTAAACACTGTTTAAAAATGTTTTCAATTTTTTCTGAAACATCTTCGAATTTTCTTTTTTATTATTTCGAACATATCAAACATTCGATTTGTTCATGAAATTGATCATAGTCATTCATATATTGATTTAATACAAGTTCGTACAAGAAGTTCCCTGATATTTCCAGCTTAACTCTTTCAAACCTTCTTATATTACCTTTCTAGTTTGTTTTACTTCTATTTGTAAAGACCTAGTTTAAAAAGGAGTATTTTGGATGAATTTTTCGTTTATGAAATCATTACTTTCTTCGAAGAATTTTTTTTCGAAGGTATTTTTTCAGTTTAAAAAAATTATTTTATGTATCTTGGTTATAGCTCGTGCATGTATATTTCTTTTGTTTTAAACAATAAGTTTCTGGTGTTTCTTAATTAAACCTGGTTCACACTAACTTTTTTAAAATAAATTGTGTTGTCAGTGTAACTTAGGCTTTTTGGAAGACGATAGCTTGTAATGGCTTTAAAACTTTTTGCCGCCTTTGTTGTGATCGCTGGCTTTGGGTAAATTTTCTAAAACAGTGGTGTTATAGAATGACTTGTGTGCATAGTATATTTCAATTTTCAGTGACGTCTGCTGCTACCGTTTTGCGCCATCTGGCTCTTGTTTTATTTTTGAACAGCATTCTGAACTCGATAATTTTTTAATTCTAATTTTTGTGGATATAAAACACAGGTGATTCACTCAGTGAAATATGTAGTCCCGTTTCATCCCCATTTTTTCTCCTGCTTCCTCTTGGCTTTTGATATTTGGCTTGCCAACTTAGCAACTAGTCCTTGCTTACGTAAACCTTAATATAGTGATATTAGTCTTTTTATAGACTAGTATAGCTAGTTACGAAGTACAGTACAGCTGATTCAATCTATGTATAGTTGATTTTTTGACGGCTTTCAACATTCAAATAGGCATTCTAAATCATCTAGGAATTTGTATTCAGAAATATAATATTTCTTGTCGGACTACTGTAGATTAATGTAGTTTCAAAGGACACGGAACTTACATAATATATCAGCTAACTAAGGAGAAGTTTGTTTATTTGTTTTCAATAAATATTTGAGTTGAACGTTTTTCAGAGATGTTCAATGTTATCATTGGTGGTTATCAAATATTTCCGTTTAAAGCTTCTGCACCATTTATTGTCCTATAGTTTAACTACAACCACTAGATGGCGTCTAACAGTCACCTTCTGATGGGTAAATGATTTTAAGATCAATCAGGAAAGATGATTTGGAAAGTGGTGATACGAAATCTACTCTTGAGTTTCATTTTCCAATGCCTTGCTGCAAACGGAGGTATTCATTTTTCTTTTATTGTTTATTCAATTTTAAGTTCTTAGTTTCATTTGACCATTCATAACAATAAGTCGAATAAGTTGTTTTAGTACGGTGCTTTGCCTAAGAGTTCATTTCATTTCATTTCATTAAGAGCGGCATTTCCATTTTATCTGTAGAAACATTCTTTCAAAAAAATACTTTGGATTGTAAACAGAACGGAAATAGTTGAAATTATTCACCACTACAAAAAAAACTACATGTATGAAATTTCTCTATAAATGCTCATTGTTGGGTGACTTTTCTGAGTGGAATGGTAAATTCAGGAACTAGCATTCACGAATACTCACTAATTAAAGAGTCTTATTTCTTTTTCTCTCTCCTTCAGACAGACTTTGTTATTTCTGTTTCTCCTTTAACAATTGGGCCTTAATCGGGCTGTTGTTCGACTAATGTTGGCAATCAAGGCGAACGAAATATTTGAATGGCTGTTTGAAGCTGAACCAGAAGCCCCTAGGCTTTAACATTTTCCGCAAACTACTTTAGGATCAGAACTGTGGATATAAATTGCGCGAAAAAAGCAATGTTGGCAGTTATGAAGAAATTTTTTGAATTAAGGTGGGTGGTCATTAGAAAAGGGGAAGGGTGCTAAAAGAGGTCAACAACAGAAAAATCGGAATGGGAGACTGATCACGTGGTGTTTACTTAGCTTGTAATGTTTTAAAAGAATAATATTATCAAATATTCCTTTAAAAAAAAAAACACTTTAATAACATTAATTAAAAAATATTGAGCAAAGGTTATCTTTCTGGTGTCTGGTGTTTTAACATTATAAACAAACGGCCCGACATCCGGAATTTGGCATGAGACAGAGCACGAAAACAACAAAAAACGCTTCAAATTTCGCGGACCATTAAATTGAATCATTTTCGCGTACCTCTTATTAATATTTTTTGTTGACAATGTAGGGTCGCGACCGAAATGAGCGCAGATATCGTTAAAAAAATAGCGGGTGTTTATTACTAAACACAAAATATACTATAAAAGAAAAAATAGAAATAGCCTGTTGTTGCTTTGTGATTCAAGAACAGGGGTCTGTGTTTCCACTGACAGAAATGGCGCATAAAACGTTACAAAACCATTACCCTGCCTAGAACAGCGTATGAAAAGATTATTTTTTTTGCGAGTGCATTATATATGTGGTGGTATAAAAACTTGTTTAAAAAACAACTTAAACGATGAAATAAACGGCTATTAGGAAACTGCTGAGTTTGCTAAATTGCTCTGAAGTGGAGATATATATAACTGGATTTCGATCTCAAACATTCCACATTTAAAAGATGCCTTTCAAAATGGCGTATATTTGTTTGCAAATGCCTGTGTGGCCCGTCCTTCAATATAAATGGCTGAATGTTTCACCACATGATATCCAAACACTGTCAATAAATATCTGAACGCAACAGCCAATAAAGAAATCTCTTTTATCTTTAACTGAAAGTGTGGAGCAAGGTGAGCACAATAGCAGGTGAAGGAAGAAGCTGTGCTGAGCTGTGCTGAGCGAGCAAATACGCCAACACCAGGCCAGGAGACAAGAGGACGTACTTCATCTTACACATCTCAAATGTTATTTTCATTATTTTCATTTCAATACATAAAAATTCCAAACAGTATCTTTTGTATTTAACTTCAATTAGTAAGAAAGAAATTCTCTTCTTTTACCTATTTCAATGTCTTTTCTATCTTCTTTTCACACGTGAACGAAACTGCTCCGCCTTTTTTACAAGTGTTTATACATTACTAGCTTAAACTTAAGGAGAACGTCACAGACATATATACCCAAAAAATAAATCAAAACATAGACCGGGAATGAAGCAGCTAGAGATTGGGGAGATAATCGTTATTAGGGAGACGGTTCAAACAACTGCAGAAAACAACGGCGATTTCAATACTCAGGATGCTAAAGCCGCTCCCTAATAATGGGTGAAAAAATGTGCGAAATTAAGGTGATCTGTTGATTATTTAGTTATTATTCGTATATGAGTCAACATATGCTAGCCATTTTCGCCAAATTTTCCAATATTGTAAAGGGAATAAGAAAATAAGGTGAAAAAGTATAAAGCTCAATTCATTTATTGGCAAAGCTTGTTAATTTTATTCACGTTAATTCATAGAAGCGTAGCTAAGCTTAAAGGGCTTAATTTTATAGAGACTCTTGCAGCGTCCTAATTTCCTGTGACACAAGAGAAATCAAATATTATAGAGAAAAAGTTGATTTGATTAATATTTTAGAGATCCTTTTTCTTAATAATCCATCCATAAATGGTCCTATATTTAAATGGCTATCTTATCATAATAACATCAATGTTTATATTATTTCGATTGAATAAAATTTTCTAATAGTCACGTTAAAAATTCAGGAAGTCACTCAATGTTGACTCAGACACAGTAAACGAAAGTAAAATCGAACTAGACGCCCTACTGGCAAAACTGACAAAAGGATTTCTGCTGAACCTGCTGAACATGAAGGCGTTTTCCAAAACAACCGACCACCGACTACTTACACACGACCACTGACCAACCGACCAGAGAAAACCGACCACCGACCAACCGTACCAATTAAAGGCGCGACGCGGTCAAATTTTTTTCTTTGATAATTCAGAAATTTAAAGAAATTAAAAGTGCGTATTGATCATGGTGCACCACAAATTTAATATGTAGGTGTCGACATGCATGCGATACAATAAAGAATTTATGAGAAATTTTATCTGGAATGATTATTTCTGTTTAGGGAAATTCGGATTTTCATACTCAAAATTGTAGGTAGTTCGGTATGTCTTTAATGTCAAAATCACGAGGAGTATGTTTTAATATCTACGTACCTTATCCGACGTTCTTTATAAACCAAATCCTAATGAAGCACAAATTAATATCGTATATTCCTATTCCGTTTTCTTAAATTCCGTTCCAGTCCAAATCAAAGTAAAGCAAAAGATGTAAAAAAGATGTTCGGAGAAAATTATATAAGCACGTGTTGTTGATGATGATTCTGAATATGTCAGTTTCCATCGTTTCTAACATTATTTTCAATCAAGCACCTTCCATCACTTCTCTTTGCGTAACTAACTGCAGAAATCAAAGGGAAAGCTACGTGGTGAAGGATAGCACGTGTATTGGAAAACAATCAAAAAGTTGAATGAAACATACAAGCGGGCATGTTTTTGAGCCAATTTCTAATTCTTTAACAACTCCCACGCAAATAAAAAGTCAAACACAAACTTTATTTCAAATCTTCTTCTCTCACACACAGTTCTGCAAAAATGAAACATGTTTCATGTAGAAATTTTAAGAGTCGATCGTCGATGAGATATTCAATGTCTGCGTGTAAGCTTGTTATTTCCGTAAATAACAGAGTAGCTTGCAATGCCTCTCTTCCTTAGAGCCATAGAACAAAATTATTTTTGTTAGTTACTAATAATCCCCCTAAATTTGAATAAAAAAAGTGATCGTTTTGTACGTTGTTATTTGGTCATGCAGGACTCCCTTACATTTGCATATCTTATGCGACAGTCTTGACAAAATTGATGGTCTCGAATAGTGTTGCATTTAATGGATTAAAATGAAATTAGTCACGGCATATGCCTTTATTTTTTCAAAGAAAAACATTTGACCGCGTCGCGCCTTTAATGTCGGTGGTCAGTTTTTTTCTGGTCGGTGAGTCGGGGGTCGGTTGTTTTGGAAAACGTCGAACATGAAGAATATAAGAAAAAAGACATTACATATAAATCTGCCTGTAAAGTGCTGACGTATGTGATAATGAAAAGATCTTTCTGATGAAATAATGAAATGCAAACACAGTAAGGCTAAATTTAGAAATAATATGGTTTCATGTCGTTAGACTGACTACCGCTTAAAATTAAAAAAAAATTGAAAAAGAAATATGAACAATGTCAAAAAATAAAATTGAATGTTTTTCGATAAGCATTATGAAGTTACGTATACGTTTACCTTGGAAACATGTACACCTTGAAAACTATTAGAATATATTTAAGGCTTCACCGTTTTGTCAGTATAAATTAGAACAAGAGCCTTACGGCTTGAAGGTCAGCGCTTACCTAGACTTTGTCCACGCATGATTTGAAATTGGATAAACCTTCACATAGACTCATGGTACAACTAAAAATGTACCAAATAGATTTTTGGGCACATTTTTTTTCCTAATGCACTTTACAGAGAACAATACAGGGAACGATGGATGTTTTCAGTAATATTAGTATTGCTATTTACTTTTTGAATTCTATTAACTCTATTTTTCCTTTAAACCATCCACGTGCTTATTAATTTTTGCAACTTGCATGATAAGTTTATAAGAGGAGGGCATTTATTAACAATTTGGAGAATAATTTGAATAAAACATTATTGTGTGTGGTTATTTTTTTTATCTCTTCTACATTCTCTCGCACTTCTGTTATACTTATGTGTATATTCATCATTATTATTATCAAAGAAATTTTAATAACCACCCGGGTTTTCTTTTACTAATTTGAAAACATTTTGTATCTAATTATCCACGTCATATTTTATCATCGTCTCCATACTCGCTTATCATCGTCTCCATACTCGCTTATCATCGTCTCCATACTCGCTTATCATCGTCTCCATACTCGCTTTAGCATCCCTTTCTATTGTTTCTTGTCATGTCAACATCAACAGCTGTGTCTATTGTTTCATTTTTTTTATATGCATGTCAGTTGACTTTTTTTTTCTTTTTTTAAAGAATGATGAAATGCCCGAAAAACTGCTTGGCATGGGTTTTCCTAATTTCAAATAAACCTGAATATTAGTTCCAGACATCTGAAATTGTCCGGCGTAAAAACAGTATTTGTCCAACAAAAGAACCTAATCAACGGACATATTTGTTTGGGGTTCACAGGTTAAATCGTCCCCCACTTCACTGTTCTTTTCGCTTCGTATATGTACAGAGAAAACACTGTGATGATATTAATGTCTGGACAGGTTTACAGTTCGACTGGCGGACATCTTGTCCGACATGGAAAAAAATAATCTTCAGGCCTGCACAATATCATCCCACAAAGTTAAATCTGCACAAAAATTAATTCACATATACTTTAAGTATAAATTATGCAAATTCCTAAGATTACGAGTTTTGATGCATGAACCAATTATATATAGTATAATAGTAGTATTGCTATTATGCGTATGCATACCTGAATTTAATCCATAACATAAGGCAGTTTCCCAGCGGGCAAAGACACATCCTATGGATGTCCTGAGGACATCCTCTACAATTTCTCCGGAGGACATCCTCTGTTAGGCACATATGTAATACCGGTGGACGTCTTTCTGAGACATCCTCAAGAAGTCCTAAAACAGTGTCCAGAGGACGTCTTAAGAGGACGTCTTAAGAGAACGCCCTTGGGATATCAATTTCGGACATCCTTTGGACATTTTCTACAATTTCTTCGGATGACGTCCTCTGTTGAGTACATAATGTAATACCGGGTGACGCCCCTTGGTGACGTCCCATGTTGGCCACCGCAGGACGTCGTCCAGAGGTCCAAAGACATGATCATGAGGACAGGTTGAAAGAAATCTTTACGCCAAAAATGAAACTTTACTTACAGGGAAAGAAAAAAAGACTGATAAATAATTTCACAAAATATTTTTACAACAAATCCGCGAGTTCTGAACATACTCAACAATTCATTTATGAAATTTCTAGCACAATTGTTACTTGTGGCCCATGATGCAAGGTCAGCAGGCATAGTATTTTGATAGTCTTCCTCATTTTCATGAGATTCTGAATCAATATAACGTATGTAAACTAAATTTTCATGGATATCATCTTCAGGATTTGCGACAATAGCAACTAGTTCGTTGGTTTTGCTCAAGATTTGATTAAGTCTATCTTCTTCAAAAAACAATGCAGTGTCTCTTGCAGCTCTTTTCCGATAACGCCTTATATAATCCGCAGACATTTTTCTAAAACACAAATTGAAAAGCAACTTTAATGAATTTCAAAGGTGTTAAAGAAATGTTTCAATTTTAATCTTTGCAAGTCATCTATCGCCCACCATATAAAACAGTTAAAGAAAATAACTATTTCTGTTTTGTGTGGAAGGGATATTTAAGGATCAGAAATTTCCATGCATACAAATTCAAAACATGAAATAAACAAATATAAATAAACAAGCAAATAACCTCTTCAATCTGTGGATTTTAACAGGTCAATTCTTCATATCTGGAAATCCCACTAAAAATGAATTAATGAATAGATAACAAAATAGAGCTTTTCAGTTAGACAACGTTGTTATGAATATGTATAGAAGTTCTTTATATGATTTACATCGAAACTAAAACATTGGATATACACCATCCGGATAATTTAACTGAATTAATGACAGCTATATAATACTTTTCATTTGCTACGAGAATCCATTGATTTACTATAACAACGCTACGATAGTACAGAACTTACCAGCAATATTTTTCTTTTGAACAAAAAAATTCATCTTGTTCATCGAGAATCGACAATATTTTCTGGCACGCTCCACAAGTAAAACAATTTCAACAAAATTCTTTGAGATGTCAGATCTAAACTCATGTCTTCAATAACAGTTATTAAATCACTATTCGTCGATCGATTACCTGTTTTTGAAGAAAAGTTAATCAATCCTAACTTAAATATAATTACCCGAATAGTGAAATTTCCATGTCCTATTTAAAATTCATTTAGATGCGGGCTCCCCTGGGATTGCTATGATATGATATAATTTTTCATCAATGGACAATTGTGCGAAAGAATAACCAGGTGCATCTTCATCACATTTTGTTTTTTCTGTTCTTTGTTTATACAAATAAAGGTACTGCTGGTAGTTTCCGCTCTCTTGTCGTTATGCTCTCCAACTCCGGTGACTTCGTCATTAACTCATCGAAATTGAGTGCTGATATGAGTGTCTGGTTTAGGAGAGCAAACATAAGAGAATTTCAAGAAACAGAAAATTAACAACTAAACAATTCAGTTAATAAGTTGCTCATTTACTAGTTTATACACACAAAGAATATTTTTCTGTATATTTGCCAAATTTTCTTTGAATATGGACTAGAACGGATTCTGGACACTGGAACGCATTATTTGGAATTTTTTTTCCTGGGACTGCTTTTAGACCATCCTTGCCAGGCAATTTTTGCATAGTTGAATTTAACTTTTGCCGTTTATATTCAGTTTTAGCTGCATACTTTTTTTTCTAACCCCACAAGTTCACCATCATCAACCAACGATACATGGTAAACAACAGTACTCCAGTTTCTATATTTTTCAGCGCTTTACGTCATGTACATCACAATTCTCATATATTTAAAGAAATTTGTTAATCAAAGAATGAAGAAATGAAGAAAGCAAGAAATAACTATATAACAAATATTGTTTTAAAATAAATGCTCTCGATTTTGGTGCAGTGATTTCTAATTCATATTTTTGCCTTAAAGAGAAGGGTTATGTTCGATAGGGTCCAAACTCTTAAATGCTTATTTTCCTTTTAAAATTTCCATTGTTAACAGTTCTGTGGAATTATTTCTACTAGTGGGGGTTGTATCAATCAAAAAAATGTTGAATCAATCCTTGTTTCTTATAAACTGTTGTTGATATCATTATTATCATTATTATCACTATCCATTTAAACATAGATAATAATTCATTCATTCATTCATTCATTCATTCATTCATTCATTCATTCATTCATTCATTCATTCATTCATTCATTCATTCATTCATTCATTCATTCATTCATTCATTCATTCATTCATTCATTCATTCATTCGATGCAAAAATATGGGGTTTATTTGTTTAATCATACTTAGCATGTAAAGCACTTAAATGACGCCAAGCACGCAAAGCACGCGATCACGCAAAGCACGCGATCACGTAAAGCACGCGAGCACGCAATTTAGCAGACTCCATTTTAAAGGTGCGCATCTGAGTATTTTGATTAATTCCATTCAGACAAAATCCAATCAGCGTCTCGAAACGATGGGTGTATAAAACAATATTCATATATAAAAACATTAATATTTTTTTGTATATATGGAAATTACCTTCATCTTTTAAATTTTCTTTTAGTGTGTATCACTTTGTTAAGCATTTTATAAATAAATTGACACATTTTAGCAAAAATCAATTCTACTTTCAAATTTCAATTTTTATTTTTATTTCTGATCAATTGATGAAAAAAAGTAATGTGGTATAGCGTTATATGCAATAAAATGTAGACTATCCGCCAAAGTCATACCCAGATCGTTTGTGTAAGAGGTCCGATCGGGATACAATGGGAAAGTTCTAAAATATGGGAATAGACGGTTAATGGACCTTTTCCGAATTTCTGTTTAAACACCGTATTATAGCTGTATTATCAAGTTTCGCCTCGTTCCCATGCTTTTTATAGTTTTACTGATTATATAACTTTATTACCTAGTAATAGTCACATAATATTCCAAATTCCCGTCGGAGCAATTAACTTGCTGACTAGGCCATAACACAGCGTTAAAACAGAAATTCGGGAAAGGTGTGTTAATCACTGACCCATCTGCGGTGGTTTATATTATTCATAAGAATGGAGCTTTCCAGTTTACCAATACACACACAAAACAATCTCACATGCATAAAGTATACTTATTATAACGGAAGTGGTTCTTTATAGATAATGAACTGTTATAAATAGAACTGAGGGTTGTACTGTGCTGGTGTCAGCAGTAGAAATCCCTCATTTGAAGTATAAGAAATGGGTCTGGAAGGAGCAGCTGACTTATCAAAACGGCAAATAAACGAGGTAAAAAAAGGAGTGGCTCTCTTGTGGAGATTCCATTATAGAAGACTGCTGACTCAGTTTTCTCACGACCTTTTTAACAGTTCATTATCTTTAACTGATTCATATGAAACAACACAGTTTAAGAGATTTACAATACAGCATCGTAAACACAGCCTTGTTTCCATGTTGATTTAATATATTTTGTTGAAACATTTTTTTGCGCCTGAAATATTCCTAACTATTCACATTAGTCATTACCCAGGAAACATCACAGAGAGTTTGTCGCTATAAATATTCAAAATTACCGAGGAATTTTCAAACACGTTTTTATATAACATCGATGAATTGCGATGATCCAACAACTCTTTTCCTTATGAAGTTAATTCGGCGCCAAAATCTCGTCTCTCAAGTCGACTCGTTACACAAGTTTGTTCCTTTTAGATGTTGACTCGTGACGTCATCAGTCGACTTAGATGTAAACTTGTTTACGAAGTTTTCTCGTTTTAAATGTTGACCGTCCTACAAAATTATTCCGTGAATTGTGTACTCGGAATCAAAATATTCGTGAGTTGTTAACTTGATATCAGATTCTTTTCGGAATCTTTTCATTGGTTATTATGGGCTTTTTTAAAGTTTTGTCAACTGCGCTATACTGATGTAGCTAGCACTACATCGTCACGTCACGTCACGTCACGTCACGAAACTACTTTTAAATTCCTCCTTTATTTACTACTTACCAAAAAGTTGTCAGAAAATAAATATTTTGTGTATAGATAAAAAAGTTCCTCTGTGAAGTGGCTTCAGATATCTGTCATATGACTGAAAAACTAAAAAAGAAAGATTTAGCTTTACAGCCATGTTTGACGAAAAGTGTGGTTGTGTACTCGTGCTTCTTCCAAATTCCACTGCATTGTTTATATCAACTTCATTGCAATACCACCTTAATGATCTTCAAGATAACCCCGACAATCCTGGATCATTTCCTTGTAGAATATAAAAAAATATTATCAATAAATAAAAACCCACCAAAAATACTGCGTTTTAAACTTTCACGAATAAACAAAAACGTTTTAATAAGAAACAAGAACAGTTAGAAGAAGGCTTAATAGAGTTTCTCATAAAGATTCTTATAATTAACTATAGGTGAGCTTCAAAGCACGAGGCATTACTTACAACAAAATAATACTAAATTTCAAGTGATACTTCAAATTGGAAGTAACTGAATTTTTCCTTTTTGTATTTCAAGGGAATAAGATCCATTTTTTCGTGACTAAGTGCTTAAACGCCAAAAATAATTTATAGAATCTTTTAATAATTTTTTGAAAGTTCCTAGCCTCCGTTCAATCATTATATAGTTTCGTGAAGGGAATTTCGCAGAATCTAAAGCGTAGACTAAACTTGATTTTCCGCCGAAGAAGGAGTATGAGTAGTCCGAAAGTACTTTAATATTCGCTTTCGCTTTCGCTTTCGCTGCTACGGTACTAAACGCTTAAAATAAAAGCATTACATCTAGTAACACTGGTTTCACAAAGAAAGTTGAACATCCAATAACCATCCAGATATACTACTAAAATAAAACAACTTCTTCATTTTTCTTTTATCTGCGTCGTATCAAACAGTGACGGCAGCTCCCACTAGGTTCTGCGACGTAACAATTGACATTGGATTCATGCTGGACTCTTCCAACAGCTTGGAGCAAAATTACGATGTGGAAAAGAACTTCTTGAAGCGTTTAGTGCGGGCGTTGGGTATTTCAAAAGACGGTAATAGAGTGGCTGTTATCACGTTCAGTTACCGAGCGGAACACAGTATCAAGCTTAAGGATCACACGGACAACAAGGGCTTCGATGCTGCAGTCGACAGCATTCCCTTCATGAACTACACAACAAACATCGACATAGCACTCACATTAGCCCGGAATAATATGTTCACCGAAGCCAATGGCGGCAGGCCTGGCATACCCAAGGTACTCGTTCTCCTCACTGACGGATCGCAGACCCCATATAATGGTTACACCAAACCAGCAGACGTGGCTGATCAGCTGCGAAAAGACGGCGTCGTCGTATTAGCTTTAGGAATAGGCCAATCCATCGATCGGCAAGAGCTTAAACACATTGCAGGTTCAGAAGATAACGTTCACATTGCTACAACGTTTAGCCAACTTCAGAGTAAAGAAATTGTTCACGCCTTCATGCAGAGTCTCTGTAAAACAGGTGAGACTCTTTAGTCCAAAATTTACACATTAAAGACCGAACGCTTCCATCTAAAAGAGGAATTAATGAAAATCGTTCATTGAATTACCAAATGGGTACACCTGATATAAGCGTGCTATTTCCCTTGTCAAACGGGTGGCTTTTATCAAAACGGTTTACTTAGACTGTTTTTTCGTCCGTTGATTCAGGTCAAATCAGTACAACGACTGACGCACCTTCTACCGTGGCAACTACTTCTTCTACCACTACTACGCCCACCAGCAAAAAGGAAGCCTCCTCAAAGCCCACCACCTCAACAAAAGGTAAGTGCATTTGAAGACTGTCTATGTTAGGTTCCATAAGTTCCTTGCCGACCAAAGTATTTCTTAACTCGTAGTCATTACTTTCCCGTTTTTCTTTTATCTGCGTCGTATCAAACAGTGACGGCAGCTCCCACTAGGGTCTGCGACGTAACAATTGACGTTGGATTCATGCTGGACTCTTCCAATAGCTTGGAGCAAAATTACGATGTGGAAAAGAACTTCTTGAAGCGTTTAGTGCGGGCGTTGGGTATTTCAAAAGACGGTAATAGAGTGGCTGTTATCACGTTCAGTTACCGAGCGGAACACAGTATCAAGCTTAAGGATCACACGGACAACAAGGGCTTCGATGCTGCAGTCGACAGCATTCCCTTCATGAACTACACAACAAACATCGACATAGCACTCACATTAGCCCGGAATAATATGTTCACCGAAGCCAATGGCGGCAGGCCTGGCATACCCAAGGTACTCGTTCTCCTCACTGACGGATCGCAGACCCCATATAATGGTTACACCAAACCAGCAGACGTGGCTGATCAGCTGCGAAAAGACGGCGTCGTCGTATTAGCTTTAGGAATAGGTCAATCCATCGATCGGCAAGAGCTTAAACACATTGCAGGTTCAGAAGATAACGTTCACATTGCTACAACGTTTAGCCAACTTCAGAGTAAAGAAATTGTTCACGCCTTCATGCAGAGTCTCTGTAAAACAGGTGAGACTCTTTAGTCCAAAATTTACACATTAAAGACCAAACGCTTCCATCTAAAAGAGGAATTCATGAAAATCGTTCATTGAATTACCAAATGGGTACACCTGATATAAGCATGCTATTTCCCTTGTCAAACGGGTGGCTTTTATCAAAACGGTTTACTTAGACTGTTTTTTCGTCCGTTGATTCAGGTCAAATCAGTACAACGACTGACGCACCTTCTACCGTGGCAACTACTTCTTCTACCACTACTACGCCCACCAGCATAACAGAAGCCTCCTCAAAGACCAACACCTCAACAAAAGGTAAGTGCATTTGAAGACTGTCTATGTTAGGTTCCATAAATTCCTTGCCGACCAAAGTATTTTTTAACTCGTAGTCATTACTTTCCCATTTCTCTTTTATCTGCGTCGTATCAAACAGTGACGGCAGCTCCCACTAGGGTCTGCGACGTAACAATTGACGTTGGATTCATGCTGGACTCTTCCAACAGCTTGGAGCAAAATTACGATGTGGAAAAGAACTTCTTGAAGCGTTTAGTGCGGGCGTTGGGTATTTCAAAAGACGGTAATAGAGTGGCTGTTATCACGTTCAGTTACCGAGCGGAACACAGTATCAAGCTTAAGGATCACACGGACAACAAGGGCTTCGATGCTGCAGTCGACAGCATTCCCTTCATGAACTACACAACAAACATCGACATAGCACTCACATTAGCCCGGAATAATATGTTCACCGAAGCCAATGGCGGCAGGCCTGGCATACCCAAGGTACTCGTTCTCCTCACTGACGGATCGCAGACCCCATATAATGGTTACACCAAACCAGCAGACGTGGCTGATCAGCTGCGAAAAGACGGCGTCGTCGTATTAGCTTTAGGAATAGGGCAATCCATCGATCGGCAAGAGCTTAAACACATTGCAGGTTCAGAAGATAACGTTCACATTGCTACAACGTTTAGCCAACTTCAGAGTAAAGAAATTGTTCACGCCTTCATGCAGAGTCTCTGTAAAACAGGTGAGACTCTTTAGTCCAAAATTTACACATTAAAGACCGAACGCTTCCATCTAAAAGAGGAATTCATGAAAATCATTCATTGAATTACCAAATGGGTACACCTGATATAAGCATGCTACTTCCCTTGTCAAACGGGTGGCTTTAATCAAAACGGTTTACTTAGACTGTTTTTTCGTCCGTTGGTTCAGGTCAAATCAGTACAACGACTGACGCACCTTCTACCGTGGCAACTACTTCTTCTACCACTACTACGCCCACCAGCATAACAGAAGCCTCCTCAAAGCCCACCACCTCAACAAAAGGTAAGTGCATTTGAAGACTGTCTATGTTAGGTTCCATAAATTCCTTGCCGACCAAAGTATTTCTTAACTCGTAGTCATTACTTTCCCATTTTTCTTTTATCTGCGTCGTATCAAACAGTGACGGCAGCTCCCACTAGGGTCTGCGACGTAACAATTGACGTTGGATTCATGCTGGACTCTTCCAACAGCTTGGAGCAAAATTACGATGTGGAAAAGAACTTCTTGAAGCGTTTAGTGCGGGCGTTGGGTATTTCAAAAGACGGTAATAGAGTGGCTGTTATCACGTTCAGTTACCGAGCGGAACACAGTATCAAGCTTAAGGATCACACGGACAACAAGGGCTTCGATGCTGCAGTCGACAGCATTCCCTTCATGAACTACACAACAAACATCGACATAGCACTCACATTAGCCCGGAATAATATGTTCACCGAAGCCAATGGCGGCAGGCCTGGCATACCCAAGGTACTCGTTCTCCTCACTGACGGATCGCAGACCCCATATAATGGTTACACCAAACCAGCAGACGTGGCTGATCAGCTGCGAAAAGACGGCGTCGTCGTATTAGCTTTAGGAATAGGCCAATCCATCGATCGGCAAGAGCTTAAACACATTGCAGGTTCAGAAGATAACGTTCACATTGCTACAACGTTTAGCCAACTTCAGAGTAAAGAAATTGTTCACGCCTTCATGCAGAGTCTCTGTAAAACAGGTGAGACCCTTTTAATCCAAAATTTACACATTAAAGACCGAACGCTTCCATCTAAAAGAGGAATTCATGAAAATCGTTCATTGAATTACCAAATGGATACACCTGATATAAGCATGCTATTTCCCTTGTCAAACGGGTGGCTTTTATCAAAACGGTTTACTTAGACTGTTTTTTCGTCCGTTGATTCAGGTCAAATCAGTACAACGACTGACGCACCTTCTACCGTGGCAACTACTTCTTCTACCACTACTACGCCCACCAGCAAAAAGGAAGCCTCCTCAAAGCCCACCACCTCAACAAAAGGTAAGTGCATTTGAAGACTGTCTATGTTAGGTTCCATAAGTTCCTTGCCGACCAAAGTATTTCTTAACTCGTAGTCATTACTTTCCCGTTTTTCTTTTATCTGCGTCGTATCAAACAGTGACGGCAGCTCCCACTAGGGTCTGCGACGTAACAATTGACGTTGGATTCATGCTGGACTCTTCCAATAGCTTGGAGCAAAATTACGATGTGGAAAAGAACTTCTTGAAGCGTTTAGTGCGGGCGTTGGGTATTTCAAAAGACGGTAATAGAGTGGCTGTTATCACGTTCAGTTACCGAGCGGAACACAGTATCAAGCTTAAGGATCACACGGACAACAAGGGCTTCGATGCTGCAGTCGACAGCATTCCCTTCATGAACTACACAACAAACATCGACATAGCACTCACATTAGCCCGGAATAATATGTTCACCGAAGCCAATGGCGGCAGGCCTGGCATACCCAAGGTGCTCGTTCTCCTCACTGACGGATCGCAGACCCCATATAATGGTTACACCAAACCAGCAGACGTGGCTGATCAGCTGCGAAAAGACGGCGTCGTCGTATTAGCTTTAGGAATAGGTCAATCCATCGATCGGCAAGAGCTTAAACACATTGCAGGTTCAGAAGATAACGTTCACATTGCTACAACGTTTAGCCAACTTCAGAGTAAAGAAATTGTTCACGCCTTCATGCAGAGTCTCTGTAAAACAGGTGAGACCCTTTTAATCCAAAATTTACACATTAAAGACCGAACGCTTCCATCTAAAAGAGGAATTCATGAAAATCGTTCATTGAATTACCAAATGGATACACCTGATATAAGCATGCTATTTCCCTTGTCAAACGGGTGGCTTTTATCAAAACGGTTTACTTAGACTGTTTTTTCGTCCGTTGATTCAGGTCAAATCAGTACAACGACTGACGCACCTTCTACCGTGGCAACTACTTCTTCTACCACTACTACGCCCACCAGCAAAAAGGAAGCCTCCTCAAAGCCCACCACCTCAACAAAAGGTAAGTGCATTTGAAGACTGTCTATGTTAGGTTCCATAAGTTCCTTGCCGACCAAAGTATTTCTTAACTCGTAGTCATTACTTTCCCGTTTTTCTTTTATCTGCGTCGTATCAAACAGTGACGGCAGCTCCCACTAGGGTCTGCGACGTAACAATTGACATTGGATTCATGCTGGACTCTTCCAACAGCTTGGAGCAAAATTACGATGTGGAAAAGAACTTCTTGAAGCGTTTAGTGCGGGCGTTGGGTATTTCAAAAGACGGTAATAGAGTGGCTGTTATCACGTTCAGTTACCGAGCGGAACACAGTATCAAGCTTAAGGATCACACGGACAACAAGGGCTTCGATGCTGCAGTCGACAGCATTCCCTTCATGAACTACACAACAAACATCGACATAGCACTCACATTAGCCCGGAATAATATGTTCAGCGAAGCCAATGGCGGCAGGCCTGGCATACCCAAGGTACTCGTTCTCCTCACTGACGGATCGCAGACCCCATATAATGGTTACACCAAACCAGCAGACGTGGCTGATCAGCTGCGAAAAGACGGCGTCGTCGTATTAGCTTTAGGAATAGGCCAATCCATCGATCGGCAAGAGCTTAAACACATTGCAGGTTCAGAAGATAACGTTCACATTGCTACAACGTTTAGCCAACTTCAGAGTAAAGAAATTGTTCACGCCTTCATGCAGAGGCTCTGTAAAACAGGTGAGACTCATTAGTCCAAAATTTACACATTAAAGACCGAACGCTTCCATCTAAAAGAGGAATTAATGAAAATCGTTCATTGAATTACCAAATGGGTACACCTGATATAAGCATGCTACTTCCCTTGTCAAACGGGAGGATTTTATGAAAACGGTTTACTTAGATTGTTTTTTCGTCCGTTGATTCAGGTCAAATCAGTACAACGACTGACGCACCTTCTACCGTGGCAACTACTTCTTCTACCACTACTACGCCCACCAGCATTACAAAAGCCTCCTCAAAGCCCACCACCTCAACAAAAGGTAAGTGCATTTGAAGACTGTCTATGTAAGGTTCCATAAATTCCTTGCCGACCAAAGTATTTTTTAACTCGTAGTCATTACTTTCCCATTTCTCTTTTATCTGCGTCGTATCAAACAGTGACGGCAGCTCCCAGTAGGGTCTGCGACGTAACAATTGACGTTGGATTCATGCTGGACTCTTCCAATAGCTTGGAGCAAAATTACGATGTGGAAAAGAACTTCTTGAAGCGTTTAGTGCGGGCGTTGGGTATTTCAAAAGACGGTAATAGAGTGGCTGTTATCACGTTCAGTTACCGAGCGGAACACAGTATCAAGCTTAAGGATCACACGGACAACAAGGGCTTCGATGCTGCAGTCGACAGCATTCCCTTCATGAACTACACAACAAACATCGACATAGCACTCACATTAGCCCGGAATAATATGTTCACCGAAGCCAATGGCGGCAGGCCTGGCATACCCAAGGTACTCGTTCTCCTCACTGACGGATCGCAGACCCCATATAATGGTTACACCAAACCAGCAGACGTGGCTGATCAGCTGCGAAAAGACGGCGTCGTCGTATTAGCTTTAGGAATAGGCCAATCCGTCGATCGGCAAGAGCTTAAACACATTGCAGGTTCAGAAGATAACGTTCACATTGCTACAACGTTTAGCCAACTTCAGAGTAAAGAAATTGTTCACGCCTTCATGCAGAGTCTCTGTAAAACAGGTGAGACTCTTTAGTCCAAAATTTACACATTAAAGACCGAACGCTTCCATCTAAAAGAGGAATTCATGAAAATCGTTCATTGAATTACCAAATGGGTACACCTGATATAAGCATGCTACTTCCCTTGTCAAACGGGTGGATTTTATGAAAACGGTTTACTTAGATTGTTTTTTCGTCCGTTGATTCAGGTCAAATCAGTACAACGACTGACGCACCTTCTACCGTGGCAACTACTTCTTCTACCACTACTACGCCCACCAGCATTACAAAAGCCTCCTCAAAGCCCACCACCTCAACAAAAGGTAAGTGCATTTGAAGACTGTCTATGTTAGGTTCCATAAATTCCTTGCCGACCAAAGTATTTTTTAACTCGTAGTCATTACTTTCCCATTTCTCTTTTATCTGCGTCGTATCAAACAGTGACGGCAGCTCCCACTAGGGTCTGCGACGTAACAATTGACGTTGGATTCATGCTGGACTCTTCCAACAGCTTGGAGCAAAATTACGATGTGGAAAAGAACTTCTTGAAGCGTTTAGTGCGGGCGTTGGGTATTTCAAAAGACGGTAATAGAGTGGCTGTTATCACGTTCAGTTACCGAGCGGAACACAGTATCAAGCTTAAGGATCACACGGACAACAAGGGCTTCGATGCTGCAGTCGACAGCATTCCCTTCATGAACTACACAACAAACATCGACATAGCACTCACATTAGCCCGGAATAATATGTTCACCGAAGCCAATGGCGGCAGGCCTGGCATACCCAAGGTACTCGTTCTCCTCACTGACGGATCGCAGACCCCATATAATGGTTACACCAAACCAGCAGACGTGGCTGATCAGCTGCGAAAAGACGGCGTCGTCGTATTAGCTTTAGGAATAGGCCAATCCGTCGATCGGCAAGAGCTTAAACACATTGCAGGTTCAGAAGATAACGTTCACATTGCTACAACGTTTAGCCAACTTCAGAGTAAAGAAATTGTTCACGCCTTCATGCAGAGTCTCTGTAAAACAGGTGAGACTCTTTAGTCCAAAATTTACACATTAAAGACCGAACGCTTCCATCTAAAAGAGGAATTCATGAAAATCGTTCATTGAATTACCAAATGGGTACACCTGATATAAGCATGCTACTTCCCTTGTCAAACGGGTGGATTTTATGAAAACGGTTTACTTAGACTGTTTTTTCGTCCGTTGATTCAGGTCAAATCAGTACAACGACTGACGCACCTTCTACCGTGGCAACTACTTCTTCTACCACTACTACGCCCACCAGGATAACAAAAGCCTCCTCAAAGCCCACCACCTCAACAAAAGGTAAGTGCATTTGAAGACTGTCTATGTTAGGTTCCATAAATTCCTTGCCGACCAAAGTATTTCTTAACTCGTAGTCATTACTTTCCCATTTTTCTTTTATCTGCGTCGTATCAAACAGTGACGGCAGCTCCCACTAGGGTCTGCGACGTAACAATTGACGTTGGATTCATGCTGGACTCTTCCAACAGCTTGGAGCAAAATTACGATGTGGAAAAGAACTTCTTGAAGCGTTTAGTGCGGGCGTTGGGTATTTCAAAAGACGGTAATAGAGTGGCTGTTATCACGTTCAGTTACCGAGCGGAACACAGTATCAAGCTTAAGGATCACACGGACAACAAGGGCTTCGATGCTGCAGTCGACAGCATTCCTTTTATGAACTACACAACAAACATCGACATAGCACTTACATTAGCCCGGAATAGTATGTTCACCGAAGCCAATGGCGGCAGGCCTGGCATACCCAAGGTACTCGTTCTCCTCACTGACGGATCGCAGACCCCATATAATGGTTACACCAAACCAGCAGACGTGGCTGATCAGCTGCGAAAAGACGGCGTCGTCGTATTAGCTTTAGGAATAGGCCAATCCGTCGATCGGCAAGAGCTTAAACACATTGCAGGTTCAGAAGATAACGTTCACATTGCTACAACGTTTAGCCAACTTCAGAGTAAAGAAATTGTTCACGCCTTCATGCAGAGTCTCTGTAAAACAAGTGGGAAACAGTATAGCAGGATTTAATTATTTGAAACACTTGCATACATTCAACAGATAATCTACCATGGACGGTAGACTGTAATGAGGAATCATGAAATCCACATAGAATGCTGAACTGTTTCAGTAGAATTGTATTTCTATAGAAAACAGATAGGATGAAGGGTGCAAGGGAATTAGTATATGCCCCTAATGACGCATTCACACGACCATCAATTTATCGAGGGTAGAAGAAGAAGATTTTAGCCAAAAACTTAAGAAATTAATGACAACAATTTTTTCATTTGGAGCATGCCACATAAAACCACTAATGATAAACTATCTATTTGTGAATAAAACGGGAATATTGCAGTAAATAGGTATACATTGTAATAGCATAAAGAAATAAATTTTTCGTGGAGTATATTTTTTCGAACATCATCAATCACAAATGTTTCTTCCGAAAAAATTTTAAATTTAGTAAACAGCCAAAATTTACATATCATTCCCTCTGAACATTCTTCTTTCGGGCTGAACCGTCATGAAGGGTCTACCGAAAAATAGAAAACTGTTTGTATGAAGTTAATTCGACACCAAAATCACGTTTATCAAGTCGTCGAGTCGCTTTAGATGTTGAATTGTGACGTAATAAATCTTTTAGAAGTTAAGCGGTTCTTAATTAGTCGACATTCTAGTCGGAAGTGTTGTCGAGTCGTTTTAGATAAATACTTATTTTTCAAGTGGAGGCGTTTTAGAAATTGGGTCGCTATAAATGTTGAATCGTTCTTAAAAATTTGTCAGTCTTCAAATCAGAACCTATTAAAATTTCGTGAACTGTGTATTCCGAATCACATAATTCGTGGGTTGCTTACTTGAAATCAGGCTAAATAAACAACGTGGATTTATATCATAGTGTTAGTGTGTGGTCTATATTTTTAGGTAAAGTTGATGGATCTTTCTAATCGATTTCTTACAAACGATGAAATATACATAACTTAAAGAAGAAGAGATGTTCCTTCTGCCTCTCATGCAACCACTTGAAAACACCGCGAGGTAAACTTAGGTAAATGTTACACAAACATCTGTTTTCGTGTAAGAACTAGCATCGAAATAAGAGAGATTGGTAACTAGATTATTGTTCTGTTTGCCTTTAAGGTTAGATATTTTCGCGGTGGAAATTCGCGAAATTGCGTTGAATTCGCCAAATTAAATTCCCGCGAAAAATCTGGTAACCGTCTCATAAAATACGTGGCATATAGTTTACACGTAATTGTGTCACAAATTTCAGTTTGAAAATTTCCATATCCACATAAGACCATCTATTTTCATCAGCACCATTGTACATTTCTTACAAAAAAAATACCCGTCTTAACACCTTTTAACAACAGTATTGTAAGAATTGCTTTGTGGTGAATGAAACAAAGTTATAAAGAACTCAGAATCTGCAATTACTTTTGTGAACAATAGTAGAAGATAATAACCATAAGAAGTGCTTATTGATCGGAATATTTCGGAATATTGGACTTTACTCAAAATTTTAAACCTAAAGGGATAAAATGAAAATTTGTTATTTGTTTATAAACCAGGAAAAAACAAGATTGCCATCTGACTTTTTTTGACAGATATCAATAACTGTTATGCAACACTGCAAAAACGTAACAGCCTTTCGTTTCGCTCCTTCACTCCAAAATTCAGTTATAGTGTCCAGTCCCCACGCACCGAGTGACGTATGAGTGGAGTAAACGAATGTAGAATGACTGTACTCACCCAGTGGAGATCCACTTGTTTTGACCTTTTTTAAGGCTCATTGAACACTTTTATCCATACTATGATCAGTCACAAGTATATTATCCATACTATGATCAGTCACAAGTATATTATCCATACTATGATCAGTCACAAGTATATTATCCATACTATGATCAGTCACAAGTATATTATCCATACTATGATCAGTCACAAGTATATTATCCATACTATGATCAGTCACAAGTATATTATCCATACTATGATCAGTCACAAGTAGAAGAGAGGTTAACTAACAAAAAACTGTTATGAAATTCAAATCCATTTCCACAAACAAAACAACATTTTATTCGAATTTCTCAAGAATCGACTTTTCGGTCATTTTCCAGAAGCAAAATCAAAACAAAACATTCATCTTTACAACCCAAATTGAAGGATTCGACCCAAATCATAGGCGTACTCAGGTACAGTCAAAAAAGGAGTCCAACGTTATGATATTTCTTTTCAGTCTTAAGTGTCAATAAGATTTCTTGCACGTTTTTCTTTTCACTTTAAATGACTAAACTCTCCTCCACAAATTTTGACTGAGCTGTACGCCTCTGCAAATTAGCAATATAAACTCTTTTAAGTTCATTAATTTGTTCGAACAGATGACGAAGATTATGATTCAGACATCTTGGAAGTGCTCACCGTGCTTGTCTATATTTATTCACACCAAACTGGACTCTGTGACAACTTGAACCGCGTAGGACTAGGGCCAACTCTGAATTTGTCTTGATGAGGAAGAAGCGAATTCTCGGAAAGACAGTACAATATTAAAAAATAATGTTGGCTGATTATCGACCCTAGCGTTTATTTTATACCTTATAAGATATGGGGATGTTTTATTTATGGTCTGAGGAAGTATTTTACCGAATATTTTTTTAGATGGTAGGATCCCATTCATAGGGCTTTTATCGATTTTTTTTCGGATGTTTTTTATTCGGTAATATAGAAGAGATTTTTTTGCTCTTTCCAAAAAGTATTTATGTGAATGATATTTTGGTCAAGAAATAGGATAAATCTGGGATTATTTTTTGGCTAAGTTTGTTTACAGAAATTTAAGTTTTTCTTGTTACAAAAGTTCTTTTTCTCAAAGAAATATTTTCTATAAAAATAATAGAAGTTAAAAAGAAACTATTAAAATATGTTAATCTTCATTCTATTTCTCAATTTCTTCATTCAATTTAATTTGTAAAACACATCCGGACTCATTGTTTTTTAGTTTTAAACAAGCAGGTAACACACGAAAACTGAAAATTCATTTACCGTATTTCCTCTAATAAACGCCGCCCTCTGATAAACGCCTCCCTCTATTAAACGCCGCACTTATAGCCAAGCATTTGTAATAAACGCCGCCCTCTAATAAACGCCGCCTTCTAATAAACGCCGCATCTTGAAAAGCGGCGTTTATTAGAAAACAGACTAAACAAGCAACAAAAAATAGTTTACACGAGTTGGACTTGTTTTCTATCAGCAAATTTTTCCACAACTAAAGATAAAAACGAATATTGTTTTTCTCGTACTTCTTTTTTACCATTTACGATTGCGTGCACGTGATTACCGTCAATTTCAATGTAAAATGCTA
The DNA here is from genome assembly GCA_039566895.2 of Turritopsis rubra. Classification (NCBI taxonomy): domain Eukaryota; kingdom Metazoa; phylum Cnidaria; class Hydrozoa; order Anthoathecata; family Oceaniidae; genus Turritopsis; species Turritopsis rubra. Next base: position 1,358,737 of record CM077624.1, on the reverse strand, counting down.
TTAGCTTAGACAGTTTTTTAGGAAGAGAAAACATTGTTGTTTAAAGTCTGTTTTTATTTGATTTTTCATTTTGTAATAAACGCCGCCCTCTGATAAACGCCGCCCTCTATCAAACGCCGCATCCAAACTCTGCAATTTGTAATAAACGCCGCGGCGTTTATTAGAGGAAATACGGTATCTGGAAAAAATATTTTCCGGGGGGTTCCTGTACATATTGAGTTTCTGTCTCAAAAGTATATATACGAGCACCCTACCCTTTTGGATTTTTTTTTCATATGAAAGAGGAGACTGGTAGCTAAATAACGGTCCTTTTTTTAAGCGAAACACTCATTAGAAACGCTTCCAATTTTTGTAGGTTACACGTGCATTTCACACATGCATTTCAACATCACAAATATTAAGTTCAATTAAGAAAAATTATTTTACTCTTAATAACAAGATGATGGTAAAAGGAGTTAACAGTTTTGTTATTTTGTTTAAGTAATGTTTAACTACGACCCTGTTGTTACTTCTTGTAATTTTGTTGTTAATTAAGATGGCGCAACAACAAAAACACCTACAACATTTACGCAATGAGGCAGTCATGCCAAGAAATACTGCATTGTCTAGATATCCTCGGGCAAGGCCGAGGTTCGTAACAATTTTAATTAACACTACTCTACACTAACACTACAAGAGGGTTTTAATACAACGAAACAAGCTACACCTAGTAACTACATCAGTATAAAAACTTTCTGTATATATTTCACAAATTGTTTCCTTCAAAATACAGCTAATACTCTTATACAGCTAATACTCCTAACAGGTAATCCTTGTATACATCCTGTATGTAATCCGTATTAATTTCATGCTGGCGTAAAAAATATTCGGGAATAAACGTTGTTTTTAGTGAATTTCACACCGAAGTGAAATTTCACTTCACCTTTAACGTGTGACCAGTTATAAAAGTTTAATAGGAGACAGGAGTGAAATTTGACTAAATTCATCACCAGTGTTTGTTTTCACGTTTATTTTGGAAGTTTTTCAGCGAAGAGGACTTCCCCTTTTGCCGTGATAGGAATCTTCTTTATCTTCTTCTGTAAATAAGAAAGTCGGTTTCCACAACAAATTGCTTTTTTACCATTTATCCTTTTGCTTTTGTTATAAATAACCAAAATATTTTTCTTTCAGTTAAAATAAGATTTTAAAGTAGAAAATTAAAGCATTCATTTTTTCCAATTCTTTGTTGTTGTTGTTGTTGTTGTTGTTGTTGTTTAACAATAGTGGTCCCACAATAAAGAACTTTCAAAATAGCAGTGAGCCACTAACTATATGTCTACCTAAAGCCGGTTTTCCACTAGACGTAATATTCGGTGCGGAGCGGCTATTGTTTTCTCCACGTGATCACCGGAATATTTTGCCTAGTGGAAAACCGGGTTAACGGATTGGTATCTCAATTGTTTGTGGTGAAAAATTAGTTACTTTGTTCTGGGATAACGAGATGATGGTTACTTCGTGCCTCGTTCTTTCAAACAAAAAAAGAGACTTTCAACCGAAACGATTTAAGATACTCATCCGTTAGATAGACACACTCAGATATGAAGGAATTATAGGCTTCTCTGTGGTTCAGTCCATAAGCTTTCATTAACAGTAGATTGTGGGAAAACAATCAAAAGACCTTGATATGCACAAGATGACATACACCAATTGAGCTTAAGCATCTACCATTATGATTTACCAACTTGATCTTTAATTTGGATCCAGTTTCCATATCATAGCATCACAATAGGTGTCTCACTGGAGATATTTTCTTAATGTGTAAGTATTATTCAAACTCTAGTTCAACATGGTGCAACCATTAAACCATTAAATGAAGAACTTAATTACTTTTATTTATAATTTTCCTCAAGAGAGTATCAAATCGTGGTAAAAAGGCCTGGTACCAATTTAGAGGTGAAAAAGGTTCTAAAACCATAAAGCTCAATAGGTGTATTACAATAATGTTTAACTATAAAATAAAGGCCGTTATGTCTAACCATTTAGCAGAAAAATATGATTTTCGAGAGAAACTTATGGTAAAGGTTTACCAGATGGGCTGTGAGGACCAAGAACCAAGAAAAGTTTTGAAGAATTTGCATATAACATAACAAGAAATATTAAAAAATACGTTTTTATTATCTTCGTTGAACTAAACTGTGTCTGTGCATCGAATATTTTCTCTCCGTGTTGTTTAGCTTTGAAAACGATGAAGATTTGTCAGAATAATATACTTTCCACGGTCAGTAAATTAATGGAGGCGCGAGTAATAAAAAGTTCAAAATTAAAAAAATTAAAAAAATCTGGTCCGCATAATTCAAAAGCATGCAACACGCGGTGACTTGCCCTGGTTCGGTATGCTTTTAAGTGTTTGGCTTGTCACGCCTTTTACGACGATATTTCATATTCAATGATGAACTCACTGCTAGTGACAAAATAATTGGATTTCTGAGATTATTACTGTGAATTGTGAAAACAAGGAATATGCGGAGCTTGTTAACAATATTGCAAATTCTCGCCAACTGGTTCCCTAATGATACAGTGCTCGCCTCGGCCTCCAGATGTCAGGGTTAACAACATGGCCGAGTTTTGCCAGCGACTCTTGTATCCATCCAATCAGCTTTGTACTCAAATTGAGAGATGGAATGATGTCTATTACTATTGAACGGATGGAGCAGAGGAGAAAAACAGTAATAACAGTTCTCCCAGAAGGCTATCCTGGGTAAACATTAGTAAATTAGTAAATATTGAAATAATGAGTTGAATAAATTCTTCACTTTTTGGATTTAGTGCAATGAAATTATTATATCCTATACAAAAGTCCTCTCTTAGAGTGATACCACGTGTGCCAAAAACACCCCTAACATTGAAGTAACCATTTATTAATGATTTATATGAAACTTTCCAGAAATGTTGAAAAACTATCTTTAGGGCATTGAAATTGATTTGTACGAAAATTGACGTCAAACTAGAGTCTAGCATCTTTTTGCGGAAAAAATGGATTGTGAATGACTTCTTCATCACCTAATTGCCAATCTATCATCACTCTCTAAAATGCTCGTAATGTGTGTTGTTAAAGATTTCTGGAAAGTTTGGTTAAAATTCCAAAGGTTATTCCATTATAATTTGTTTTTTTGTTTTTTTGGCACCCCCAGTATAGTGAAAGTTTGGATAAAGTGAGAGTGAAGTTACCATTTATTTAACAACTTGTTACAAACTGCTGGACCTTGCAATTGGTGTGATCATTCTGATGTAAATAATTATTGGTTTCAAAGCTTGGACTACTGTTTGAATCTGTATAATATGATGAGTCGGTGCAGAAGCTGTCTTGTGGAAAACGAACTTTTCCTGCTCTTTTTGGCGGCTTTAATCCGTTCATTCGATTCGAAGGTTCTTGATTATGGTTTGCATCATGTATAAAGCTTAGTCTTTCAGACGCTGCTCGACTTCGCGTAGCCACAGATTCAGAAAATGTCCGAATTTTTTCACGAACTCTTGTATAATCACATTTAAACAAAATCCTTTTAAATGTGCGCCTAAAATCAGGACTACGTACTGCATATACAAAGAAGTTCATCATACTGTTGCTGTAATGCATCATTTTTGAAAGATAGATCACCTGTTTTGGAAATTCATCGCAAACTCCATAACAATACACGTACACCATGTTGATGATAAAAAATGGCGCCCAACAAAGCAAGAATAGACTGATTATCACAGATATTGTTTTTGCCACGTGTAACTCATGCACCATATTTCCGTGCTCTCTGAATGTTTTCACCATATTTTTTGCAGTATAAATGATAACAAAGTATGAACCGATAATTACAGTCAGAGGAAGTAAGAATACCAACACAAATATGGAGGTAGTATAGTCGCGGAGTTTTTTGATGTCGTTACCAGTCACAAACGATAAACCAGTGAAAACAATCCCGCAGCACCATGTCGCGACAATAGCAGTCATTACCGGAAGTTTGGACAAGTTAAAATGTCTCGTTGTAAATTTGACAGCAAAAAGACGTTCTAAACTGATAGCGGCCAAACTGGCTATTGAAACGGTTCCAAACATGATATCGAGAGCGATAAAATAATTGTAAACATCATTAACCAAATGTTTGTCTGAATGAAAAATTATCTTAAAGAGGACATAGGAAGTAGAACGTTATATGAAAAAAATGTCCATCTGAACAGGGATGTTTCAACAGACTTTAACACATTTGGGTGATAGAATAAAAATCATCCCGCTTAAATGAGTCATCACAGATTTCATTAGAATGGAACCAGGATTCTCGCGGGTTGATTTTTCTTCATATGACACCGAGAGACGAAAAACGCGTAGCTAGCATGTTTTTTTTACTCGTGTAACGACAGCACGAAATCACAATGACATTTGTTTACCCTACCAGCCGGGAGAATGTCTTCCAAATAATCGAAACATAAAATAAACCTAACTATACATACCTGCTCTGAACACGATCCAAAAGGGTAAAGACAAGCATCCAACCATTAGATCTGATACAGCAAGGTTCACAACAAAATAATTTGTATATGTTCTTAAAGTTTTCGGACCATAAATGAATGCTAAAATAACCAAACAGTTTCCAAGCAACGTCAAAACTGCTAATGTTGTTAAACAAAAAAGCTCTATGATTTCGAGTGGTGTTTTTCCCATAACCGATGTCTGTGATGATTCATTTGGTGGTTGTAATGTATTAGTGAGATTTTTGAGATTTCATATCCTGAGAAAATCGCAGCTATAATAACACAAAAAATAGAAAATTAGAAACCGCAGAAAAGTGTTTCTTTTGTATATGAGAAATTTTTGAAACAGAGAAAATCTTGGCTGAGTGAGACTCGTATAAATGCGGGATTTTTGTGTAAAAAAATATGAAAATGATAAACCGTACAAATAAGTTATAAGTATCAATAAAATAATCTAAAATAAAGACTTCACAAAAGTATTTCCATGATCGCAAATCTACTTGAAATAACATTTGAATAGAACACAAAGGATTTTGGTTATTGAATATAATGCGATAGAAACACTTCTGCTTTCATATGAAGTAACCATTTCGTGCCCAAGTTTTTAGGAGTGCAGCAGGTTATAAAACATAACATTTGATGAAATTCAAAGATTTCAATTTACAGGTTTGAACTCTGTTCGAAAAATATTGCACTTAGAACATAAACACGTAGTATTCTGTACCCAATTTGTAATAACGGTCTCGATTTGTAATAACTGTCCTGATTTGTGATAACCAAAAGCTGCCTCGATTTGTAAAATGTTTTGCGCGGATTTGTAATCATTTCGAATTTTAGAGTTACGCTTTGAAACCAAATCTGGTGTAATTATGACGTCATAATGACGTCTACCTCATAGTTGACCTAAAAACTTGGTACGCAGGTAAAAGATCTTTCACTGATATTTTGAAAGGTGACAAATTATCCCTGAATCAGAAATCTGTACCACTGATTTGTTTCACTAAGTGGGAATTTTGATGAAAATGAAAGTGAAAGTTTCCCTTACCAAAACATGAAAAATAACCAGATCTACGGTATTGTAGTGAAAACATTTTAATGAACACCAGAGCACTAAATTTGGTTGAAATTGCCCAAAAATTTGAAAAATGACCCACGAATGCAAAATCAGCATTAATTTGTTCCAAATGCAAAGTTTAATGAAAGTTGAACATGAAAAATTTAGTCCAATTTTTGCCAAAATTGAGCTTTTTTCAAACCTTTTCGTTCCAATTACAAACAAATACCTGCAAATTTAAAATTACTAATGTCCTTATGTATACCAAGTTAATATATGGTCTAACTTCATCATGAAAATTAGCCAAACGTGCGTTTCAAAGTTTTAAGCGCTTTTCACACTTTGAGGGGCACGATTTGGTAAACGCTTGCACACAAAGATGGAAGTGCTGTTAAAAGTTCTCACTTTTTTGTTTCATAGAATAACTAATCTTAGACGCCAGCATGTCACAGGTAGACAATACCCAATGAGATCATGGTCAAAACACTGATTTTTTTGCTCCATGCCCATTAATAAATGTTCGTACTATATAATGCAAACAAATTGACATTATTATAGTATTAACAAATGTATGTACTGAACTCGTAATCTTCAAAAAGTCTCTGTGGAGGAGTTTTTTTATTGAAACAGAAGGCGATGTTCCTTGCCATTCCTTTATAAACCACTTCTCCTCATATACTTTTTGAAGATTTTGCCCACTGGGTAATAGTAATTGTCATGGTTTACAAGACTCCCAGTCACGTGATGAAATATGAGTCTTACTTATATGTTGTCTCTTATATATTTTACGCACGCTTGCTTTCAAAATCAACAACAGCAACAACAACAACAACAACAACAACAACAACAACAACAACAACAACAACAACAACAACAACAACAGCAAGGACCTCATCATTTTTTTTAACAAATCTGGTCCATGTTGCAAAAGATATCTTAGAAAACAAAGTCAGTGAATCTGCTTCAGGTGCAGTTGTTTCCAATGAATCCGTTAATGCACATGTCAAGAGAATTTTCCCAAGCACTCGTGGTGGAAGGGTTGGGTTCAAGTTACTTCCGTAACTCACACAACATAGCCGCCATATTGTTTATCTGTAATTCTAATGGAAAACTAGATAACTAAGCCTACGCAGATCACGTGATAAAGTGTCAGTTTTAATTATGTTGGAATGGTATTTTAAATTCTATAATAGTCAAAGATAGTACTTTATATTGAAAAGGTATTTTTTGTTTAAAGAATTACTACGATCTCAAAATCATATTTGAAGTGAATACTATAATTTTAAGAAGATAGCAATAAAAGCCTTTTTGGCGCGCAAATTTGGATTTAAACAATCGATTGTACATCTATTTTATACATACCGTCTTTTTGAGACATTATAACGTTGTAAATATTTTTATATATTCGTCATCAAGTAAGGTGGAAGTTTTACCGAAAAGTAGCTTATGTAGCCTACGTAGGTGACGTAGAAAAAACTCATTTTTTTCTTCTTCTATCTTTCTTCTACTGTCTTACGATTTTTCCTTAAAATTTACGAAAGCATATTATTCCACTCAGAAATATCTTTCGAACAAGGGTAAATTCATCAAGACAGCGCTGAGAAATTTTAAATAATACGCCAAGTGCACAAACTTTTGAGACAGACTTTAATCTCCGTTTAGAGCTATCAGATTTGTAAGACCTTCTCTTTTAATCTTAATATTTTTTGAACTGATAAAGGTGCGATAGACGAACAGAAGATATATCGAATTTCTAATGCAATCATGGAGAATAAAAAAATTAAAAACCAAAAAAAAAGCTTTTTTTTTTATAAATTTAGAATTTCCATTAACAAAAACCTAACTTATCTCCCATATTTTCACTAACTTATCTCCCATATTTTCACTTGCGAATAATTAAGAAGGAAATATATCCTCTTTTTTTATAGAAGAATACACTTTACAAGAATATTCAGGCTCAGAATGGGCCAAAATTTAAGAATATTGTAAGAATATAGCTCAGGCTCGGTTCATCTTAGAATAAAATAACGAAGGCTAAACCCTCTGTTTATTGTACATATGACATACATACAGACATAATATAAACGACCATCTTTAACTTCCATTTAAATCTTCCTTTCAGTTTCCTCTGGTTTATTAGTACTAGGTATTCCATTCCAGTAAATAAGAATATATTAAGAATATCCGAGGCTCAGGATTGCAGTTTTCTTAAGAATATTGAGGATCACTCAAATTTTTAACATTCTTATAAAAAAAAGTGTATATGTCTTTGTAGCTACTTACAAATTCAACATCCAACAAAGAAACCTGGGTTTCTGTCAATTTTTTATCGTGTGTTTTGAGAATTATAGATTCATCAAATGATAATTTGTCAAAATTTTATCTTTCATACGTTTGTCACATTTCAGCTTGAAATTATTCCTAGCTATACATCATACAAGGTTTTAGATTTACCTATTTTGTTTTCAACATAATGAAAGTAAGTCTGTACAAATAAGCAAATTCGTTTTATTTTAAAGCCTTTTTTAATATCTGTATGTCATGTATACGAGTAAATTAAACTTTTACTAAACATTAATGTTTGCTATCCACAGCTTTTCTTTCGAAAAGATTTATTAAAATAAAATGGATTATTAGCAATAAGATAACAGACTTTTGTTGATAACAGCTGTTATGCTGTTTTTGCATCTAAAGCGCTTGCAATTTTACATTTCACTCAAATAATATTTCGCATACGAATTAACACCACTTCCTTGCAAAATGAAATTATAGACTTTTGAACTTCAAGTGCGACAAACTGACAATTTAAAAACACTATACATTGGCTAAAACTCTTCAAAAGTTAAAAATAAAAGTTGATGAAACGAGGCAAATATCTTTCTAAACATACCTTGTTGTTCCACCTATAGTTCGTTTACATAAATTATATTTCCTTTTTGAAAACTTTGCAATTATTGTTGTGCGTCGAAGAAAGAAAGTGACACTACTCATCATTTCAACTCACCCATCATTGTTAGATTTCTTACAAAAACAAGGTTGCTGAACCCATGGATAAAAACCAATTAAAAATAGTCAGTCATGTCTTCTTGTGATTCAATTCCTAAGGATTCAATCTTGGTAAATAAATATTTTATTAAATATGTATACCTAATTGAAATTGCGGTTGGTAACCTGCCAACTTACACCGTATCAGAAAATTACGTAGTTTTTTGTTTTTGTTTTTGTTTTAAGTTCCTTACGAGGATCCAGGTTTCACATTTTTATCAGACTTTTTTAAAAAAATGAAATTTGTTTTTCTGAATTTGTGTAAACAGATGTGAATGAATAATTGATTTGATTAATCAAGTAACATCTCTTCTTCTTCCTCTTCATTCTCATTTTATTAGAATTTCTAAATTATTCTCCATCCTACACCATTTATTGCGATTTATAGATTATCATATCACATTTCTGTTCTTCTGGACCGCTACATCATTTCTCTTTATTTACCTCTCAACCATCTGTTGATCTTTAATAATTCAAAGACTGTTAATACAAACACTTAATAAAGAGAGATCCTTGTTTAAGGATTCAACAACCGATATTAAGTAACTATTAAGAATTAAGTCGCGAAAGGTAGTTGAGTTTTCACATACAACAATATTTAACTTGGAAATTATTGCCCAATATTTCCATTAAAGAAAAAAAGAAAACCTTAAGTTTCTGATTTGTCATTTCAACTTTCTTCCGAAAATCCGAAACTGCTGAGTTGTAATCCTTCCTACTTATATTACTTCTATTAAAGTGATTTTCTTCCGAGTTCCGAGTTTCGGGTTTTTCAACACAAATGATATTGACTATAGGTTAATGTAACAAGATGCGATCATCGCTATGGTAACAAGATGTGATCATCACTAGTTTGCGGTGAGAACCTTGTTATATCTGTCTGGTTTAAACGTGGTAAGGGTTATGTAATGCCTCGTTCTTTCAAACAAAAAAGAGAGACTTTCAACCCAAAAGTTTAATGACCGCTTTTGTTAGTTTAATAATAAAACTACAGGGGAGAAATAGTGATACCCCTCTTTTAGGTTTTCTCCACTAAAAGATAAAGTATAGGTTTGTCTCGATCATTACTAGCTTGTGGTCAAAACTTTTATTTTTGTCTGGGTTAACGAGAACATTGTTACGTATTGCCTCGTTCTTTCAAACGTAAATAATAGACATAATATGTAATGGAACGTACCAGTAATATTTTCAATGATACTTTGAAGTCCAAAAAAACAATTTCACCATCGCTTAACACTGTTGATTTTCAAAAATGTCAAAGTTTTTGTTGTTAATTTTTCCTTTTAATAGACAAACTTAAGAAATGTTAGCGAAGCTTTGATTAATTAAGCAAATCAATTAGTCTATTCTGTTGGGAAGTTTTGAAATACCAATGTATTCGCGACAGAAATGGCTGCTCAAAAGAACACAACATCAGCATTGAAATGAATTATGTATGTCATTATATTACCTATTGTTTCCATCAAATCCCTACATACGTAATAATTACTTGTTTTTGTTTTTTTCTTAATTTTATAAATATTTATATCAAACATAAAATGAAGAGAACTTGCGAAGGAATCATCATCCCGACAACTATACGAAAAACAGTCTCTCAGACTTTATCAGATTTGTTTTTGTAATCCAACTGTGCTTAAATATCAACAATCTTTACTGTTTAATCAACAACTGTTTGAGTTATGAAAATTAACAAGGAAAATTATATAAATTATTCACTAATACTCATGTTGTTTTGGTTGTAGAGAGGTGACATTTTCATATCTTAACGTAAAAGAACGTTTTTCTAGCTCAAGAAATCAACGAATGTAAACAAGGCATTTGTTTTAAGTCGTAACGGTATTTATTTTCGCGGGTTTAGATCATGTCGACGTTCAAACATTATTCAAATAAAAATTTGCCTGAATCCATTGAAATTAGTATACTGTCTCTAAAGAGAAATCCGATCATTACTTTAGTGTCATTCTACTGACCAGACGAGAAACACAATCTCATTTTTTGTTACATTTTTGGATATTTCTGGATTAGTGCAGTATTTGTATTTTTGCTGGTTCAGCGTATTTCCTCTTTAAATATCGTATTTTGTACGGCACGATTTATTTTCCTGATGTTACCACCTGCTCGCTTATAAGAGGGGGCGCTTATTGTTGCCTCTTATTACAACAGCCCTTATTGGCATTAGTATTTAGGGCCGGCGTAAAAAAGGAAAGTTTTGAAAGGAAAATGGTCTTGACCCCGGCGTAATTTACAAACCTCCTAGTCTAGTTTGATGTGTTGTTCGATATTGTGTTTGTTAGTTAATTTTGTAGCCCCTGTTGAGAAGTATTCGTTCAGTTTCGATGGATCAATTTTGATTCACTTATGACTTTGTTTTAGCAATCGATTTATTGTACTCCAGACGACTTTCGGCTGTTTTGAAGAAAGCGGTTTTCGCAGAAATCACCATTTTGTGTACTTGATGGATTTTTTCAGTTCATTTCGGGAAAGTGTTAAACTACTTTTGATCAGAATTTCGTCTTAATTCTTCTTTTAATTCTTCTTTTAATTCTTCTTTTAATTCTTCTTTTAATTCTTCTTTTGTTCTTTGCAACGTTGTAATAGAATCTGCATTCATCCAAGGTCATCTTGTCATTTTAATTCTTTTCAGAGGGGCGTGTTCATCGATACAATTTTTTATTAATGAATTCATTTCATCGATTTTGTCGTCTGCATCATCAAGCGAGTATACGACAATGAACGCCAGCGTTTTGGATTCTTCTATTTTATATAGAAGTTCCTTTCATTACGGATGTATTTAAACCTTTGACCACTGACATACGGTACATATCACACTTTAACTGACTACAGGGGAATTACTGATTATATGCTCAATTAGTATTTTGCTTTTACGGGTTGTTTATTTAATTTATTTATTTAAAACATATTTATACAGGGTGACCTCTTCAACTTATAAAATAAATTGCTTTCAACGAGGGCCCTGTACTAAATAATAAAAATAAATAATAATACAAAATAAAGCAAAATTATTAGTCATTAAAATCAGTAAAAAATGCATATAAAACAATATAAAATAATATAAAAGCTTTTGTCTTCTTGATTGACAACAGATTGGAGTTTCTTTTCAGTATATCCAATTATTTGATTCACACGGGAATGTAGCTTGTCAAATTTACGCTCGTTGGTTGGTAGTTTGTTTAAGCGTTGCGAGAGAGCAATACGTGAGAGTTGGAATAACCATGGTTTCGTAAATTGTTCTCGCAGCACAGCTTGTTAACATCGGTCGTAGTTTATTAAGTAACCGTAATCTTCCATTAGCATACAGGAGGGACCTGGATTCGATTCTATATATCGTTTGAAAGGACAAGTTGCAGAGTTGACATAGAATTTGCGTAGTATGCTATTCTAGATTTAGAGGACCTAACCTTTCTATTTCATGGTAAACATGGAGATGTGTTTCCATAGTAATCATCAAATAATATTTTTCAATATAGTTATTATTATTATTATTATTATTATTATTATTATTATTATTATTATTATTATTATTATTATTATTATTATTATTATTATTATTATTATTATTATTATTATTATTATTATTATTATTATTATTATTATTATTATTATTATTATTATTGGCTTCATTGACAAGTCAAGATTTGACAGTTCCTGATGAAGTCATTGCATTGAGATCCGTTTTCAATTAAACCGTAACGTTTTCTCGAAAACAAATTCAACGAATGGTATTCGGATCAGGTGAAAATACAACTGGATGATGACGTGTCTTTGGAAAATGTTACCATATTAAATGTGACGTTACCAGGGAAGAATTTCAAGTTCTTTGTGGAGATTACATGAAGAAAGTAACGAGGATTACGAATGGTAGAAAGACGTTAAGGAAAGAATGCAGCCATGTTTAAAGAAGTCAAACAATGTGAAAGTTTTTTCCCACAAAATTTAAAAAAAAAATAGTCGGTGGCGAAAGTTTTTGTTAAGAATTTTCGCGTATTTTTCTCCTCGCAAAACTTTCAGCTCCTAAAGTAGTCTCTGTTATTCAACAACAAAAAATAGAATGCAATATTTTTAGGAAACGGATTAAAATGCTACCTACTGATTCACTGGAATCCGTTTTTCCGGTTGCCGAGAATTCTTAGATTTATGTTCGACTGTTTTGAGATAACATCGTTCTGAAAATATTTCATACTTTTAAAGCAGTTGCAGATATTTAGAATAAAAAATATGTTTACGAAGTTAAACTCATTCAGTTAAGTGTAAGGGGATTGGGCCTATGCGAAAGCTCTTTCTCTATGATGATATACAAAAGTGTAAAACCAACTCGTATTTCTTTCGTGAAAGTTGGCAATATAATCCAAGGAAACATGTAGCCGAGTTTCAAGGTGTTAAAAATAACGACTTCTTTTTTCCAACGAGATAAAAATATTAGAAGAAGATAAAAAGTGAGAAAAACCAACCTCTTCCTCAGATCCTTTTTTCAACCATCATACTTTAAGTTGTTAAATTGTTAAAATGTTCATTTTTCTTTGAAAAGAATAATAGTGCAATGAAATAAAAATATCCTCAAAACAATGTCGTTTCAATGTTGACGATAAATCATCAAGTCAACATTACGAATGACGTAAAAGGTCTGCCTTTTGTTGAAGTTTTAATTGTAAAATGTAAAATGTATATACACGGAAATGATTAACATACAGGGAGAGATTTTAATGGCCACGTATGTTACCATAACTCAACTAAATTAATCGTTTGTCTGTGGTCAACTAAATTAATCGTTTGTCTGTGGTCATATTTGTGCAGTTTAAACGATTGAAACATTCTGAAATTTCCGACATGAAATTGGCGTTACTTCCCTCTGCCATGAAATTCCTGACACTAAAAAAAATTCAAATGAAAAATGACTTTAGGCTTGTCTTTTCTTTTACAGGTCCTATTTTGATAACAGAAATTTTATTATATTTCTGATTTAGTCAACCTGTATAAATATAAAAGATGATGATAATAATAATAATAATAATCTACAATATCTAAATTATTTCAAGCTGTTCTGGAGAATCAATGTTGTAAATATATGTGTTAAAAAGCACCAGACTAGGTGGATAGATAGGCAGGTGAAAGATATAGAACAACAAAGCGAAATTATTTTCTTGCTTCGTGTTCACAAGAGGACTGTATAAGAATATATTATTTATTCATGTCGGAAGACACTTTTATAAACTTTGATCTGTATCATTCTGTAAAAAAAAACAGTTTAAGAACGAAGTCATTTCTCTCTGTCGGATATTTCCTTCCAACATACTTAATATATTCATTGCGGCTTGGAATTCAGTATGTTCAGATTTTCCGATATCACCGTCCGTAGATCGAAAAGTCAAGTTTGAGGTTTATGAAATGTTCCACCGGGGATCAAATTTAAAGCACTCATGATTTGGCGTAGTAGTACATTCCAGTAGTACATTACATCAACTCTTCAATTCTGAAAACATTTTGTTCTTGAGCATATTCAACCTCGTCTCCAGGGATACTTGCCTTTTCGATATACTGGATGGTGGCACGTATATTAGCATTTATTTTCCCTGGCTAAAATGGTTGAAGGCAAGGGTTAAGGGTTGTTTTTTTGGTCACTAGCTATACTTGTCATTTACAATTAACACTTTGACTTCACAAAAACTTGCTTTAAAAGAGTTTATTGAATGATATAAATTACATGGAATTGGCAATGGTATCTGCTGACTCGATTGGTACATCCAAAAGAAGTTTCCTTGAAAAAAAACAGCTGCAAAATAAATGAATTGCTATGGAGATTCGTGGTGAAAAAAACAGACACGTTTTGATTTGCATACTTTGAATAGTCAAAACAAACAAATACGTATAAACACCTAGAATATGAGAACATAAGGCCTTGATTGGCTAAAAGTTTATAACATAAACAGAAAGGCTCAAGTAAGTTTACCAAATGAATCAATCTATAGTAATACACTGTCTGGTTTCTATAGTAATACACTGTCTGGTTTTCGGAAGAATAACTCTACAATTACTTTGCTCCTTAAGTTAAAAGATGATATTGTTAAATCAATGAACAAAAGGGAAATTACGCTAGCCGTCATGGCAGACTTCTCAAATGCGTTTGACACCATACTTCGACAATTTTATAAAAACTTTACGAATCGGTGTATTACAGTGTGTATAGATATATTCATGAAAAAAAAAAAAAGGATTCGAAACTTTACAGAACTAACAGCATAAAACGTGTATTCAATAGACCAGAATATCGAAATTTGCAGTATATAAACCAAATAAGTCAGATTTCATTATTGACGTTGGGCAACATTTTCATACTATGTTTACGATAATGACTCTAGCGATTTTAGGGTCAGGACATATTTTGTTTGATCGGTGCGAAGATTCTTTGCATGCTGCGATATTCCTTGCTGCCCCTTGGAAAAAGCCACTTAAGGTCACATAATTTGATGGCAATTTGGTGGCTCGTATGAAAAGCAGGGAAGGGAACATAGGACCTTAATGGTAATTTTACGTTAACCCAAGGACAAATTTTTGCGGGTACTTTGTACTACAAATTTTCCCAAATTTTGATCAAATTCGCAGAATTAAATTTCTGCAAGATATTCTTCCAGTTTCAATTCGCGAAAATTAATATACTCATGAAAATAAATGATGCATCAACACTAAGAGAGAGGGAGAGTCCTAATAAACTTGATTTTTGCGGACATTTTAATGACGAACAATCAGAGTATTTTGTTAAAATCATTTAGAAATATTATATACTCTTGTAAAATCTCAAATTTCCTTTTTTTAACATTATTTCATGGTGGACACCATCTCTTAGTTAAAAGATAAGAACATTTCGGACACGGAGGAGGGGGGAGACCTAAGAAGGGCGCATACTTCTTTTTAGGGCGGCTCCTACTATTAATCACCACTTGTGTTATGTGCAGGTACTTGGACCACAAATAAAAATTATTTGTGGAAACTGTATGAAATAATACAATATTACATTATCTATTGACTTATATTTATAAAAATTAGGAATATTCTTATATTTTACTTTAATAATAGTTACAGTGTAAAATTAACCAGCTACTCTTTTTGCCTGTACTGAACTGTACGTAACATTCCTGTGTGCTTCGCACTGTTCTTTGCTCTTCAGTGCGGACTTCAGAAAAGGAGTAAAACGACACAGCCTTGAGAAAGCATCTTCTTGTTGTAGTTTTATTTAAAGACAATGACTGAAGAAAACACCGAAATTATTGAAAAAGCAGACCTTAGTCCAGAAGAAGAACCGGAAGAAGAATTACCACAGGAAGATGAAAGTAAGTTGCACTTTATACCCCAGAGCAGCCAGGAACCCTAAGGAAAAACATAAGAAAATTAATTTCCATATCAAGAAACATTTAGGAGGAAATAGTAGTTTAGATAGATTTTTGCAGATAAAGAAAATGTGTGGAAAATATTGCCATTTTAGAAGAATGTGCCCTACTGCTACACACACACTGCTGTTATTTAACCATCCAATTTAAATATGGTAACGAGGCTAGAAATTATATTGCTGATTGTATAACACCCACTCCAGGTCACCTAAGAGGAGTATATCAAATTTAATTCTCAAATGATGTCAATAATGACATCACCATGCTTTAGTCTACACACCAAGTTTCATGGCGAAGGAGGGTTGTTGTTTTTTTTCATTTTTGGGGTCGAAATTCTAAAAATGAAAGCAAATTTCAAATAAGCATGCTTTATATAGTCTTCATATCAAATTTCATACCAAAAGAAGCATTTTTCATGAAGTTAGGTCAAAAAATAGAAAAATAGATTAGGTCCGGTTTTTCTAAAGGCCCAGGATCCATCTGTATCTGGTTTTTAAATATGCCATAAATATAATATAAAATATTTTGTCCGAATGTACACAAGAAAACTTTTTTCTGCAATGATTTTTTTCTGTCACTGCAGGAGAAAGGCTATGAAATTTAGTAAATACACACAGAATGTTATGAACTGTTCTAGGTATAGGGTCCTTTGTAAAGAATCCTGTGTACCACTTTTCTGGTCTGCATACCATGCTGACCTTCAGGCACCATGGCCTCTTGTCTTTCTTTTCATTTCAATTAATTTTGGTAAAAAGTATACCATGATGCTAACTAAGTATGTGTGGGTGGGTTAGGGAATTAGCATCAATATGTTGCTAAATTTGGACAAAACAATATGTGTGTCATCCCTAAAGTGAGGTGCATTTTACATCGACAGATATTACAGCTCTACAGTATGGAAGTATTTCGAAGTATTTATCAAGGTTAAGAAGGAACTTAAGTCTGGGAAACTTGAATTCATTATTTGTTCTTTCTTTACAGCTCTAAAATAAGGCAAATCTGACAGCCATTTCTCCTTCCACATAATCATATCCATATTCATGATCTACCGAAATCACTCATTTGGCAAAATTTGGTCTCATATGCAAAATTGAAGTTGGTTTAATAGGCACAATTTTCTGCATAGCGAAACGAGTGTATATATACTGTTTTTTTCTGAAGGAAATTTTATGTGCAACAAGTCTTAAAAAATTATACCTGAGGTCTTTGTCCCAAGATATGAGTGCAAAGAAAAGAAAATGAGAATATTCTTTGTTATTTATTTCTGTGGCTTGTTGCAATGGAGCTATTTCAGCATTGAACTGATTGTAGGCCTCCATCAAGAATGCATACTTGAGATAAGTAGAGAACCGCCACCACTTACCAGTCTGATAACTGATTGTTATCATTACATGATTGTTATCATTACATGTATTATACAATAATCATCAATTATCATTATCAACTCACATCATCAACTAATCATGTATACTGTATATATAATGTCATTCAGTGCTGGGATTTGAACCACCATCAGTTATCACCCTACCTTTACAAGTACAATGGCTTACCAAGGAACTATACCAAATGAGCTTATAAACCATTCCATGTTCATTGGTTCAGTAGTTATTGTTTTTCAATCAAATCAGACGAATAATACTTTGGTCATGGTGATCATTCATTACAATATAACAGTTATGGAGACTCTGGCTGTAGCCAATCTACCATAAGAAATTTGTTCATGGAAATTTAATTTAAGGAAATTTTTCACAGGTATTGGATTTCGTGAATTTCACTAAATCGTTCAAAATATTTTAATCAAAAATAACCATAGATACGTTGACAGACTTTCAATTTAATTTTGAGAATTTAGTAAAATCCGATTTTTATTTTTATTTTCTGAATTACTTGAATTATTCCGATTTTTTCAAGGAAATTTAATTTTGCGAATTCGAGACAGGTACCTGGATGACTTGTATGAGAACTTTACAAATAGATAGATTGATATGGAACAGTTCATCATATATCTCACAATTACCTTTGAAGTTTTATATGGTATTGTGGTGCATGAGCTTTTTGATTTTCAACAATGAAAAATGAAATTTCAGCAATTGATTTTCTTGCAGAGGTAGGAAGGAACATCAACGTACTGGAGTGATGATTTCATGATGGTGATACTATCAGCAATACTGCAATAAAGACTGTGGTGACTGTTCAAACTAGTAGTTTTAACCTAACATAGCAGTTAAACTAAACATGATCCACAACTCTTTAACATTAGTGACTGAGTACACCTAAAAGATACCCAAGTACCCTTCCATTTACTAGGTTTTATTGGATTTTTTAGCTACTCAGAATGCTGATGAAGACGATGATGGTGATGAAGAGGAAGATGAGGAAGACGAGGAAGATCCTATTGATCCGATGGACACCTTACGTGAATCATGTAGCAGCACCAAAGCATGCACTGATCTTTATTTCCGATTTGAAGAATGCGAAAGTCGTGTGAATGGAAGATCTAATACTGAAGAAACATGTACCGAAGAAATTTTAGACTTTTTTAAATGTCAAGATTCCTGCATGGCCAAAAATCTTTTTAAACATTTAAAATGAATGATGAATAGTTTGTAGTTTTATAAGCAGTTGTTCAATATGCTGAATGTGATCGTGTATATTAGAAAATATATGGAGTTAATAAGATTTTTTTCTGTGCTCATGAGAGAAAAAGGAAGAATATCAAAAAGTTTTGCTTACCTTGAATGTTGACTGTGTGTTTACATGTTAAATTTTCACTATGTTACCTGGACATATTATAGCATTCTGGTTACCTAGGGTACATACAAGAAGGAAGAATGTTAACAAAAAAAAGCAAAATGATATTGATGTTAGACCCTTAAATTTTCAAATCCTTGATTTTTATTACACAGCAGATATGTTTATCATTTACAATCATCATGATTTTCAGAAAATCATAGTAGATAAAAATTGTTTCAATTCTGTTTCTGAATATCTAGATGAGCAGTGATTTCAGTGAAAAGTTGACTTTGTTTTCTTTCAAACATCCTGCAAGACCTATCAATATCCTTCAGCAACCATATCTTGGCAATTGTAAAACTGTTGCAGACTATGAGAAACTTAACCGAGTTGGTGAAGGAACATATGGTGTTGTTTATAAAGCAAGAGATACAAAAACCAACGAGATTGTTGCTCTTAAAAGAGTTCGGATGAATAAAGAAAGGGAAGGTTTACCGATAAGCAGTTTAAGAGAGATAAATCTGTTGTTGAAACTGAAACACAGAAATATTGTACAGTTGAAAGATGTAGTTGTTGGTCGGCCGTTAGAATATGTATTTCTTCTAATGGAATACTGTGAACATGATTTAGCTGCATTACTTGATAATATGACAACACCATTCACAGAAGCTCAAGTGAAATGTTTGTTATTGCAATTGCTCAGTGGAGCTCAATATCTTCACGATAACTTCATTATCCACCGTGATATTAAAGTTTCTAATCTTTTGCTGACTAATGAAGGGAAATTGAAAATTGGTAAGTATTTTGAGATTCATTTGAACGAAACTAAAATGGAGCAGCTTCCATGGATTTAGTTGGTGGTTTTAATTAACTGATGATTTTGAATGGAGAATGATTCTTAAGTATTTGTTTCATAGCGGACTTTGGACTTGCACGAACCTTTGGCATCCCTCACAAGGAGATGACACCTGTTGTTGTTACATTATGGTATCGAAGTCCTGAATTACTACTTGGTTCCAGGCATCACACACCTGCCATTGATATTTGGGCTGTAGGTTGCGTAATGGGTGAATTATTATTATGTAAGCCATTGATGCCAGGTATGTCTTTGTTTAAGAAGTTAATCATTTTAATCTTGTCTTAACATTTGAATTTTTTATGATTTAGATTTAATTTTACCACGTTTTTCTTATTTATTATAGGTCGCTCTGAAATACATCAGATGCAGTTGATCATCGATCTTCTTGGATCACCAAATGAAAAGATCTGGCCTTCCTATATTGAACTTCCAGGAGCAAAAAACTTCACATTTAAACATCAACCTTACAATAATATCAAACAGATTTTTCCATGGCTTTCACCTTCAGGAACGTTACTGTTAAACAATATGTTTATGTTTGATCCTGACAAAAGAATAACTGCAAAGGATTGTATGAACAGTTCCTATTTTCGTGAGAAACCAGTTCCTCTTGAAGAATCATTGATGCCAACGTTTCCAGAGCACAGAAATTTTAAGAAAGTTTGGGATAAAACTCCTGATAACAACCCCACTGATAAAAGAGGTACATCGAGTAAACGAAAGAACGCTAAAATAACTGGGAAACTACTTGAACACTTACAAGTGAAAAAAAAGAAAAAATGAGACTGTCACATTTCGTACTGTTATGTCGGACATGCCAGGTACTGTTATGTAGGACATGCCTGACAACTATTTTTAATGTTGTTTATACTGATGCAGCTGAGGTTTTTCTGTTCATCTCTCAATTTTCCAAATTTCCTGACAGGAAATTCTGTATTGGCTTCCAAATTTTTTAGTGTTTATAATTAATAACATGGCAGACGACCAGTCTGTCTCAATCATATTTTTGGGTGATGTGATGTTTGGTCGATTAATTAATGAGAAAGATTGCATTAGTGAAGAAATTTTTGATTACATACGAAATAGCAACTTGAGAGTCTGCAACCTTGAATGTGTGATAACAAGGCAAGGTCCTTCCAAACGTACTATCACATCTGCACCATATGATTATATTTGTAAACATAATGCTTCTCTTGATCAAGCACAGCTGCTAATTGATTTACATATTGACTTTTGCAACCTAGCAAACAATCATATCTTAGACTTTGGTTTCCTTGGAGTAAAAGATACGATAGAGTTCTTAAATCAAAAGAAAATCAAATGGTTTGGTTTTGGGAAAAACTGGGAAACTGCTTGGAAACCTCGAATTTGTTCTATTCCATCAAAATCGAATGTGAAAATTAAATTGGCGTTATTTGGTTTATCTGATCATTATGTGGAATGGAAAGCTACCTCACATTCTGCTGGAATCAACTATTTTGACATCGAAAATTTCAATGCAGGAGATGAAAGGAATCCAAATCATATATTATGGACAAACATTGATGCTATATATGACTTGATAAGTAACGGTATGCTTTGTTTTCGCATTTGCTTTCGCAATTCTGTTTTCTTACAAATAGATTTATAGTTTTGATTTTGGTTTCTTTTCTTAATGAACTTCAATTAAACTTCATATAAGGGAAGAATAGAGTTATAAACACCAAAATCGATTTAATTCTTTTCAAGAGAATCTTGAAAAATGTTTTCTTAGAAACAAGACTGCTTTCCTATAACAGCAGCTTGTTTATGGTGAAGTGAAGTCCTGTTGGACTTGAATTAAACAAAAAACGTATCATTCACAACAATTTGTTTGTTTCTAAAGTTCGAATGAAATGTGATGTGATTGTGTTCAGTATCCATTGGGGTGAAAATTTTCAGGAGAAGATAAAGAAGACGTTCCAAGTATTTGCAAGGCTGCTAATTGATCATGGAGTTGATATAATTCATGGACATTCTACGCACCATGTAGTAAGTATTAACTTCGAAACTTTAAAATGCTTTTCCTAGTTAATCTGTCAGATTAACTTAGATCTATGTTTTAATCCACGATAATTATGTGTAGAAGAAACGGTTATTATTTTGTCAAGCCCTTCCTTAAAAGAAGCTAATTATGTTATATCAAAGGGGTATTAAGTTTTTTTACTATCTCCTATTTTCCCTTTGACATTCCACTCTCACCATTTCAGCAAGGAATTGAAATTTATAAATCTCGGTTGGTTCTATATGGATGTGGTGAATTTCTAAACGACTACCAAATTTTGGAGAGGCACCTTCAAATTTTTCAAGTAAGTATTTTAAACAAAAACCTCATTATAATTTGTCAGCAAATATACTGAGAAGACCTTTATTCATATTTCCATAGTGTAAAGTCTTATGAAATATAATCTTTGGAAGAATTCTCTGGTGGTCTGTAGTTTCTCTTTTATTATTTAGAACAGTCTTGGTCCTGAATATGTAAAATATAACAGCGAGTTAAGTTTCATATACAAACTATATCTCAAGCGTGGTGAACTTAACCAGGTGAAATTTCATCGTCTCGAGTTATTTCCGATACAAATTTGTGATGGAAAAGTCTGTCGGTAAGGTTTCCATTTTCCATACATGTAATTATAACAATCTGCTTATATCAAAGGATTACATAATTTTTCTATTTAGTTGCAACAATGAAAAAAGAGATGTTCTAATACATAAAATGATGACTGAATGCGGAAACCTTTCGACTCGCATGGAAGAAGAAAATGAGCGATTGTATATATATTTTTAACGTTTGATTTATTGTTAACATACTTAAATATATAGTATTGATGAGTATTTTATTTGTCTGTCACTTGTTTGCATTTTAAGACCTGATTTTTTCCATACTGGGTGGGTTGTGATCCACTTTCGTCGTAGTTGTTATGTGGACGACTATGGGAGGTGTATTACGAAATGATCTTTT
The DNA here is from genome assembly GCA_039566895.2 of Turritopsis rubra. Classification (NCBI taxonomy): domain Eukaryota; kingdom Metazoa; phylum Cnidaria; class Hydrozoa; order Anthoathecata; family Oceaniidae; genus Turritopsis; species Turritopsis rubra. The sequence continues at coordinate 1,336,169 of CM077624.1, read as the reverse complement.
ATTTTAGTTGTGTAACAATTAATTATGAAAAACAATTTGTTTGTGAAAATATACGGAACATTATTTATACGTAGTTTTATGACTTCAGCTTTGAACACAATGAAGGCTGTGAAATTAAAAGAATTTGGACCACCACAAAACTTATACATTGATGAAAATGTTCCCATTCCGAAACTCTCCTCAGAAGATCATATTTTGATTCGTGTCGCTGCTACAGCACTCAACCGCGCTGATACTGTTCAACGAATTGGTGCTTACCCTCCGCCTAAAGGTGAATCGGATATTATTGGTTTGGAAGCAAGTGGAATTATTGAAAAAGTTGGTGGAAATGTCAAAAGTTTCACGTATGGATTTTTATTTGATGGTGGTTTTATATAAGAAGTTTATGACCCAATCATTAGTTTTGACGGGCTGACTATAACGATGTTTTTCTTAGAACGTGAACATTTGTGGAAGCTTTGTGTTTTTCTGAAACTAAACGAGCAAAACCAACTTTAATTTTAAGTCCTTTTTGTGGCCACTGTCGCAGTTGTCGCAGCGATTTTCCTGAAAAACAAATTTGTAAATTTTGCAATCTCCTTCGGCAGTGAACGTGTATTTTGTTCATTTTTTCTTAGTGTTGGCGACAAAGTCATGGCATTATTAGGAGGTATTGTCACCTTTATTTATTTTCAAGACAAGTATGCCTTTAGATAACTTGCTTGCTTTTCCTTTGGAAGATTGGCGGTCTCTTTCACTTTTTCTTGTTTGTATGTTTACAGGTGGTGGTTACGCAGAGTATGTGTCTGTACATAAGTACCAAGTAATGAAAGTTCCTGATGGAATGGATCTGGTTACAGCTGCTGGAATTCCTGAGGTCTGGCTTACTGCGTTTCAACTTCTTCACTTAGTTGGGAACATAACAGAAGGTGAAACGGTTTTGATACATGCTGCTGGAAGTGGTGTTGGGACGGCGGCCATACAACTAGCGAAATGTATACGCGACACAAAAGTTATTGCTACAGCTGGATCCCAACAAAAGTTATTAAAAGCAAAGGAACTTGGTGCTGATGTGTTGATAAATTACAAAGAAGGAGATTTTGGTGAGATGGTGCAAGAGTATACACAAGGTTGGAATGGATTTTATTTATTTATTTATTTATTTAGTGAAACACTTTATCTTAAGAAGCAAAACAGACAAGCACCATGTCCACTATGCCATTTATTTTGAATATAAGTTCAAGGAAACATTTTCTTGACTTTTTACATGGAATGACACCCCTTGTTGTCTCTCGGTCACTCCAGACTTAATGACACAAGCATGTCTGTCTTTGTTATTCTAATGGAGTTTCAATGAAATTTCGAGGTTGAATACTTTGGAATTTCCTCTAAAACCTTTTGGAATTAACTTGTTGTTGAAGAAACGTTTTTTATTATGTTACGCAACAATTTCTCTGGTAAATCTGTGACCAACAAAAAGAAAGATGAAAATCCTTTAAAAATATTTTTTGTATTTTACGCAGGACATGGTGCAAATATTATTCTCGATCCTGTTGGTGCAAGTAACTGGCAAAAAAATCTCCATAGTTTGAGTGTTGATGGCAGATGGGTGTTATATGGATTACTAGGTGGAGCGAAAATTGAAGGAAATTTACTTGGTCAGCTACTTAAAAAGAGAGGTCACTTGAAAGCGACCACTTTGCGTACGAGATCACTTGAGGTGAGCGTTGAATAGGGAGGGAGGGTCATCCTTATCAAGTTTCTTATTTATGCTGGCTCTGTCGATGTTCATATTTCTATTTTTTTATTTAGTACAAAAGAGATCTCGTCCATGCTTTCCAATCCACTTCGTTTAGTAAATTTACTACGAAAGAATTACTTCCCATCATCGACAGTATAACAACACTGGAGCAAGTGGTCGATGCGCATGTGCGGATGGATTCGAACCTTAATACCGGTAAAATAATCATGAAAGTTTCCAATCTTGAAGAAGAAGAAAAACAAGAATTGTAAATACGATGAATTTAACACAATCAAATAATTTCATGTTCCGTTTACATCAACCATCAAAATTGTCCAGACAAACAATATTTATACTGACAAATATTGGTATCATATTATATCGGTAAATAGCACTTAATCACGTGATTCGTTTACCGGATCACGTGATCTATCAGCTTTTGATGCTGATTCAAAACAAGAAGTTTCGACTCCCTTTTTATTATTGTGATTTGCACAACCTGTAACAATTCTTGACACAATATATATATTGAAACGTTTCTTACATAGTGCTTCTTTTGTTGGTTTTGCAATTGAAGACATCCAACGTTCTCGCAATATTCACTTGTTACATTTCTAATGCGTCACATTGTTTTACGGTAATTTTTAACTTCCGTATAGACAACTGAGTCAGGATGCGACAGATAAGCATGACTTCGTGTACTATTTGTTCGCTTTGGCCCACGGTGCAACATTTTTGTTCCCATACGACGATGTAGTCGTGGAGACAAGTGTAAAAACATTGGGCAAAATGCCTCAACCCCGCCATTCTCAGCAATAAATTTGAGTGCACAAATCTGAAGGAATAGCCCTACACACAAAATTAAAATCACTGATCTTGGCCAAATGCACACAATTTTTCGTAATGAGGGGACGCTCTAAGTTTAGCTGATGAAATTTTTGTTTCGTTTTCGAGCATTGTTTACATTCGATCAATCTAAGCTCTCTGATTGGATATGTCTTTATCAAATATCTGTTTCACGAAGTACAACAACATATTAAAATCTTTCGTGTAACAACGTTGCATGCAAGATTTTTGTTGCATTACTTGGGGAGATAAGATAGCACTTGGATCTACTGCGAAATTTTTCAGGCGCTAAAATGTGGCCCCCAAGGTGAGTAGGTTGTTTACAGACACTTGATCAACACAAGTCGTCAAACAATTTTCACGTTGTTTGGACCACTTCACTTCTGGTTAACGTCAAGTCGTCAAAAGAAGATTCATATTGTTCGATATACTGGAAAAGACTTTGCCGAACAACATTTGCGTCACTTATTTCCGACAAGAATTTTTGTCCTTTTTCCAAAGTTTCATATAATTCCTTGTAGATGTATATATTTGTGATGATATAATATATTATTGTGTTAAAAAGTAAAAAATACATACAATGCATACTTTTTTAGTTATCACGAGTTGCCCCATAACAATTGACGCAAGTTATCGTGGTTTGCTACTGCGTGGGAACAGAGGTCCTATAGCCCACTGGCTCAAACAAACGGTCAATAGAGAAAATTTTTGCTGAGGCCAGCATTTATTATAAAAACAATCATTTATTGTTAGAAATTAATGTTTTAATTTTACGATCTGCTTTGACATATATAAGGGGAAGTCGTTCACGCGACAGAGTCTCTGAGTTATCGTGTTCGAATTAAGGAGCATCGTTTACATTGAGATCATAATTGCTTCGAATATATGGAGAAATAAAATTATAGAGTTCGAAGAGTCTCCAGGACTTCTCAAAAAGAGACTTCAGGACTTCTCAAAAAGAGGATGAAGTATACTGACAAAAAATTAATTTTATAAAGTTTTCAAAACAACTTTCAGAAAATGTATGTTTGCTCTCCAAACCAGTCCTTGAGTGACCCAGTGTATAATGGTGTGTAGTTATATATCAGAAAATGTTGTTTCGCAGAAGGATCTGGAAATTTATGTTTACTCCTTCTAGCCTCGTTCACGAAAAAGTTTGCAGTATATTGCGAAATTAACACAGCTCCTACAGAATGGTTGATATTCGGTCCCAAACCTTCTCCAGTACCAAATTCAAAAATATTCATTTCTGGATGCCATTGCACGCCATAGAATGGATAATTACGCGCTAAAACGAAAATGAAACTATTAACAATCATGACATTTTTTTCATGGGATAAAATCAGGTGTAGAACTGATTCCTAATCTCCATCCAATCCATCACGCGAGGAATTCGGAATTTTGTATTCCATAATGATTCAGTCACCTCTATGATTTAAGATAGCTTATTTACACACCTGGTGCCTACCAGTTCGAAACCAGCTAAAAATCCCAAAAAAATTGGAGATAAATGTTAATAATTACCTTCGATGGTGGAGATAAATGTTTTTTCCTTCATGTCTTCATTCGTTGACAAAACAGAAAAGAAATCATGCAATTTGGAGGTTGTCTCATAAGTTTCAGAAGAAACACAGTTTCGGTGGGCGTTATATGTAACATTTTCTGATTCTAAAATTCGCAATACTTCCATAGGTGCACCGGAAAACAAACGACTCGACTTTACATTTTCGGTGAAATTCAAAGGCATCGCTTTGTCCCATGTTTTGGAAGATGCAGATATAACATCATCAGATCTAGTGACCAAAACACACAATGCTTGAAAACCTAAACACGTGCCCCATATTGGAAAATAATCATGATTCTCGTTCGCTTGAATGGCAAGCTTGAAAATAAGTTCTGCATTCTTTCGATATGATGACTCCATTAAGTCAGCATCGCCTCCGGGAAGTAACACACCGTTAATGTAAGAAAACATTTGAGTCACTTGATCACTGGACATGTCGGTAGTGATGGGAACAACTTGTGCACCAGCAGACTCTAAGAACTTTACATATGAAGAGGATATAAATGAAGTACCGTTTACACAAGGAAAAATCTTTTGATCATACTTTTGACTAAGTATACCAATAATTGGGTTTTCATTACGGCAATAACCAAAATTTAACAACATTGGTAAAATCAAAATATATACCATTATGTTAAACCCTAAAAAACAAAAATATTAAAGGAGAAACACACGGGCTAATATTCAACCAATATATGCAGAAACATAAGCCGGAAGAACAAAACAAAGAGAAAAAAAAATAAGGTTGGTTTAGTTGTGCCATGGTAAAGAATATCAAGTAGTGATGTAAATCAAGCGAAGAAAACAACGTATCGAGCCAGCCAGTACACCGGTAACCGAAAGTTTAAACGATTGCAACAGTCTCGTTTATCACATACATCTTAACACATCTTATCAAATACATCAGAATATCTTAACAATGAGTAAGTAAGCCAACCTGATCAATGTACAAATATTCATTAAAACTCGGTTCACACTAGCGGTAGATGTGAATTTCTGACGCGAAATTAAGTGCTGGGAAATTCAATTAAAATTTCCTGCTGGAACTCCTGAGCTTGACTACACATATAAACGACAAAAATTTTAGTTTTTCAGGAAAACAAAAATGCAGCAACTTTGTGAAATATATCGTTGATGAAATCATTTACAAGTTAAGCGACAGAACATAATATTTTATATAAAAGATATAAATAATTCGATATAATACAACCAAAGTCAGATGGAGTCGCATGAAGGAAAAAAACCAAAAAACATTTCTTGAATAAGGAAAACAAGTTTTGATCATCTTGTCCTGAACCTTAATTTCTACGATGAAAGAAAATTTGTATGATTGTCGACACTGAATGAGGTTCTACATTTATTACCACAGACATTAAGGAGATAATAAACTAATTCTATACATCAGTCTTGAAAATCTAGAATTGTGCCATCTCCAAGTTTTTTCGCTCGAAAATATTATGCAACATCTGATGGAATCAAGATCTGACGGTGGAATCAAGGAATCAGCAGAAGTAACAAAGTTTGTGTTTCTTTAACACAAATCCTGCGTTAATTATCACTTTTATTTTTGACAGGTTTGAAATGATAGAAATGTAAAACGATACGAAATCGATGAAAACAAATTCTGAAATATTTACCAAAATATATATTTGTCATCCATTAAGCAAACAAGGCGCCATCCTCACTAGTTTGCAGTTGAAACATTATTTTTGTCCAAGTTAAACGAGATCATGATTGCGTCATGCCTCGCTCTTTCAAACAAATAAGTGAGACTTTGAACCACAAGGATTTATGATGGCATCTTGTTAGGTTAACACTCTTTGTAAAAATCAAATGCATAATATTATTTTCATAAAAAAATTTGCGTACGAAATATTTTTCTCAAAGGAGGTGCTGATACAACAGTACATTTTGAGCAAGCTTTAATTGTTCAAAAGGATGATCGGGATTATTCTAAAGAACGGATTATAACTATAATTCAGCATAACAGAATATAGAAAACATAAAAAACACACAATATGATGTTTTATTCAAATGGTGTTCCTCAGTTATTCAGTTATTCGCTGATTTTCAAAATAACATTATAAGCAGCCGGTGGGTGGGCGGCCGGAAGGTTAAAAAAGCAGGTAGCTTGGATTAGCGAAAAAAACTGTAAAAAACGAGTAGAATTGATGATAAAAAACGAGTAGAATTGAATTGATGATAAATTCAAAATAAATAGAAAAAGTTCAACTATGTATGATTACGATCGTGTATTTCAGGCTTTAGCGATGAAATGGTAAGACGATATATTGAAAATGAGAAACAGTGAAAATAATCGTCAAAATATACGGAAAGTCGCTTGAAAAAGCTTGTTTAGCAAAGTGGATATATACAAACGCTTGGTCGGTGATTCATAATAATAATAATAATAATAATAATAATAATAATAATAATAATAATAATAATAATAATAATAATAATAATAATAATAATAATAATAATAATAATAATAATAATAATAATAATAATAATAATAATAATAATAATAATAATAATAATATGAAATTTCAGTTTTCTATCCAAAAAATAAAGAAGAGAGAAAATCTATAAACATAAATCAATAAATAAATCCAAGTTAAGGTTGATTGTCTTCAACCTCATCATCCCACCACGAATAAATTTCACTTTTATATTCCTTTCTATCATCTCCCTTTCGACGACGTAATCCAGAAACTTCCAGACCACTTCCCATTATAGATGCGTCATGATTATAGACTCCTGTAGCATATTGTACTGGACCAGGTGGATAGATTACACCAGAATGTAATGAAGGGTTTATATCGTCTAACTCGCTATGCTGGCTATCCATACTTGGCACGGATAGTCCAGAATTAACTAAATTGAAGATATATTATTTCCTGATTTCTATTTTATTTTATTTTTTTCATGTTTTGTTTTTTAACATGTTTATGTTAGTAACTGATCACGTGTAAATATTTGTCAACCAAAGAACAAGTATGGACAGTTATAATGGAAAATGTTATTAGAAAATTTATACTAACGTCTGACGCCAGTTGCAAATGTCGGTTACCAAAAAAAAACATAACAGGTTGTTGAATACAAGTTGTAGAGTTTTATACATTTTATGTCAAAACTAACCTGACAGTCTCCTCTCCAAACGCTTGCGTTTGCCTGACAACATTCCACGACGTTTCTTCATCACCATCTTTACCCAATGTCGGATAGTCTCCTTGGCAACTTCTTCTAAAATCGTATAATCAGCTTCTTCCCTTTCCAATCGTTCTTCAAGCAGTAAACTTTTCGACACATCAATTTTCTTATATGCTAATATGAATAATAAATTATGAAAAGTCACATTCTTTCCGTTGCTCTTCTTCTCAATTTCCGCGATTAATCGTTTGAAATGTAACACGTTAGCATTTTTCTGCTTTTCCAATTCGAGGCCACCTCTAAGAAGTCTCACTATAAATTTTGCTCTACGTATGCTCACTGACCCAGTTTTGTCACTGTCAGCTAGATTCCAAGTCTCTTGAAAATGCGCAATATCTTGTTGTGACATGATTGGATCATCATCGGTCGAATAAAAGATGGAGAAATTCTCGATGACAACTGCAATGAATAAATTTAAGAAGATATAACTAATGATGAGGTAATAGGAATGAAAAAAGATGAGTGCTCCCCATCTATTACCACAGTTACTATAACGATAGTCTTTATCATCGAACATTTCACAATATGGCGGAGACAGCATAGCATCGTGCATAACTTTATTCCAATCTTCGCCCGTCAAAATCCGAAATAACAACAACAAGGAATTCCAACTGGTATCAAAATTTGCTGTTTTATTCAAAGATATACCGTGTTTCACTTTCCCAAATAAAATAACACCAGTAAATGCATAACAGGCCATTATCATCAACAATACTGAAATGGTGTAGAAACTCTTGGTCAAGCTCATCACAACAGTCAACATCAACATGCGGAGGCCATTATGCTTTCCAGATAACGATAAGAAACGAAGTACAAAAACAGCAACACCGAGCAACATCGATTCACTACACGAGTGATTTTTGGTAGCACTTATATGACAGGAGAAAATCGTCCATAAAGAAAACACGACACCACCAAGCATTAGGATGAAATCTGCCCGATTACGCCAACTTAACATGTACCCATTGAAGGAAAATGCGTAAATTTTTAATACAGTTTCTACGGTGAAATATAAGCAGCAGATGATGGAGATATAAATTGCTGATTGATACAATTTATCACTAGCAACATCTACATCAGTGGGGGACCACTGTCCAATACATAGTGTACCACAATTTAAAAGAACAACCACTGCATAAAATCGATTGTACGCTCTGCCAACAAAGATTTCATAAAGTTTGGCACGTAAACTCCCCTGTAGTGGTCGAGATGGTAAATGCAAAGGTTGGGCGAGCTCAAGCTTCTTTTTCAAATCTTTCCAACGTTTTTGTTCAACGGTCAGCAATGCGATTCCTTTGTTTTCATTGAAACTGCTAACAATAACTCCAATGAATAAGGTCAAGCCAATCAAAGCAGCAAAGAAGACATAAAAATGTGGGTAGAGTGAAGCGGTCCAGTCGACCTGTTGATTGATGATATCACGTACATCAGTCCAACCTTCTAGTGAGATCACTTCGAATAACGCTAAAAATGCTGATGCCATGTCATCGAAATTAAAGTTGCGTGGGTTTCTCCAAACACGTGGTACAAGCATTTTAGCCTGGGCACCACTCAGATCTTTGATTGCTTTGGGTGAAGCCAAAGTTATATTGAATGTACCGACACACAATTCTTCTGTAGGTATTGTCGCGTCATTACATGCTTTAAGTCTTCCACCAAGCGTTTGCACACCATAACTAGCAAACACAAACATTAGAACTCCCTGCAAAATGGCAACTTTTATCATGTCTGTATAACCACTGACTAAAACCCATACGACCTTGCGTAGTTGAGGAGCCAGTGTTATAATTCGTAAGGGCCGTAACGCACGTAAAACTAACAATACTTGGGCGACGGACCTTGGTGAAATAACTGTTGGATGCCAACATACAAAAACCAAACTAACTATATAAATAAATACATGTAGAACGGAACCAAAATCTCGAATGAAAGCGTTCGGAGCAAAAAACAATCCATCAGCAATGATCTTTAATGTGAGTTCAATACTTGTTGATATGACGAAAGTATATTCGATTCCAGATAACCAGTAATTATCGAATGTGCGATGACTCGGAGTTTCGGCTAACATTGATAGACAACTAATCTGCGTTAACAATAACATGATCCAGTCTAAGTAGGTTTGTGTTCCCCAGTAACGCTTAAATCGATCAATACTGAATGCACCAATCTGAGCACCTCGCTCATCACGAGTAAATTTATCGTATCTGGCATGGACAATTTTGTGAATAAATTTTCGAACGGTATTGTTGGCAGAGAATATAAACAATGATTCATCAAATTTAGGATGATTTTCACGAAGACTTTCGATTAATAATTCTTTCCTACGCTGTGCTTCTTCAAGTTTTTGTCTCACTAATCCAACATCGATATCTTTATTACCCCGGTCACGTTTCTGCTTACGATTTCGATCTTTCTGTTCTTGTTGACTCCATACACTGGATGCATTTGTAAGTCTCACGCCAAGTGTCGGATGCACACCACGTGGAGCCGTTGATCCGTTCGAACTAATACGTGAATGTTTACTTCCGAGGCTTGGAGATTGGGCATTACCTCGACGTAATGTTTTAGGTGTAGTTTTTCTTGTAACCGATTCGGTCCCATGACTGAAGATACTCATTCGTTTGATGTGAGCTTCCTGGATTAACGCTGTCACACTAGATTGTTTACGAAAATGTGACGAAAAATGATAATCTTTCGGTTGATTTTCTACGAAGCTGAGTTGTAAAGCATCATTATTTTCTCCTGGCGTCTCTGTGAGCTTCATAGACACAGAAGAAATATCGGTGATTAACGGCACATCACCGTCCATATCGGTCGCAGAGCTGATGAAACGTGACACAAAACTTTGACGGACTTTTGGCAAATTTCCATCCGTGGCTTCCATGTTAACCACTTTCGGTCTGGGTTTCAAATGATCGTAAAATCGAATTCGCCTAGGTAGCTCCTTTTGTGTTCCTACAACTTCTTCCCCAATCCTCCGCTGCTTGGCAATTTTCAGTTCTTCACTCAATTCAAGATTATCGAGGATTAAAGCCACAAACACACTCACGAGTATAAGTGCTGCCAACATATGAAACAGAATAAACACTAGAAACACGAGAAATGCAACTTTCTGTCCACCAACATATAGAACTTTATCCATCACCTCATTCCAGGCTTCAGCCATAAAAACCTGAAAGATTGCTCTCATTGCTTGTGGAAACATATCGAAATCAAAATCTTTTTCTTTTAAACCAAATCCACAAAATAATTGCAACGTAATTCCACTGGCTATCACTAACGACGATAAGGTGAATAATACCAGGCTAGTGATTTTCTTCCCACTACCCAAGATGCGTTTCAAAAAGGTGGTTAACGCACCCCATAGTAATATCAGTCGAAACGGTCTCAAAACTTGAAACACAGCAAATCCATTTCTTTTCATGAAAACAGGAGCAAGAAATGCGGTGGAGCCGATACACAACACGGCTTCAAAACGGCATGGATGAGAGCTCCAATAATGACGTAATCCCATTCCATAGATTTTTAGAAGTGCTTCAGCGTTGAACAGCATTGTAAAAACAATTTGTACATGTCCAGTGTACTTGAAGTCTGAGAAGAAGCTTTGAAAACCTGCATCAACCAACACACACAGATACATAAAATAGATGAATCCTTTCCAATGGACAAAATTGTATACGGCCACTCTACTCGAGCTCGTGGTAATGTGATCTTCTTTAACCAGGGACATAGTGTTATCACTTTCCAGTTTACGCAACACGTGGTACTGTTCTTCTTTCGCTTTACTTCGTGTCGAATACTTGCTTACTTGAACACGAAGATCAGCAAACGCTTCAGTAACAATGGCAATAAAAACGTTTCGAACTAACAGCGAAATGAAGAATATCAGACATATGAAATACAGGACTCCAAATAACAGATTTCTTGTGTCCATGGTGTCGTACATGACAAACGACCATCCTTCCATCGATGTCGCTTCATAAACAGTTAATAAACCAGGCAGGATATATTCGAAGTATTGTCGTTGTTGACGAAATTTCTTGAACTCAAGTTTTTTACAAGCAAATCCATTAGGGCATTGGAACGAATCCTTATGCAAATTATTTTGAGAACACCTGGTAGCGGGAATAAGAAAGTCGTCGTATTTCGTCTCGTTTACTAACGCGTTAGATTTTACACAATAATACTTCATAAGTCCAAACGTCTGTACACCGATCAACGCTGCTAACGTCATGAAATAGAATGTGAACAACAACACTCCCCAAATCTGTTTGAGTGAGCGAGGAGATACGGTTTTTGGTAAACTAAGGTTCAGTATTGATTTTATGACACGTAGGAGAAGTAAAGGTCTTGGAACACGAACCCAGGATATGAAGATATATTCACTAACTTTCTCGTCAAGGTTAATGGTGATTTCCAGGATCTGTAGGACAACAGAAATATTAATACAAATTACATTGATGAATTCCAATATTCTTCCTGTACTGCGAATATATGCTTTCTGATTGCGTAAAAATCCTTTTGATCGAATTTTTATGAAAGCTTCACCTGTCAGAATAAATCCAGTAACAATATCGATAATCAATGTAGCATAATTCAACCATGGATGTCTTTTGAATGTCTTTGGTGTGTTCATACATACGGAGATGACACTTGCTATGCAACATGATCGAATCAGAAGGAGAAACCAGATCTTGTGTCGATAATATCTGAAAGAAAAAAAAGAAAATATGAAGTGCACCCTATGACTATAACGAAAAGTAAAATATCATTGAAGGTCCTATTAATAAAATCGAAGAAAGTGTTGGATTCATTCACAAGTCATAACTTTATTCTTAAGAGATTTCATTTTTCAGAAAATAACTTATCAAAATGGACATGTCAGAATTTTAGAAAGTGATCTGTGCTGCTGTATAACTACATGACCTTGAGATAGCAAAAAGTGATTTGAACAGTTGTTTTGGAAAGGTAGGATTAAAAATTCAACAGTACTTGAGTTCCTAGAGGTGACATATAAAAAACATGGACTGCAACCACCACACCCCAAAGAGCAAATACCCCGATCTAAAAATATTTAGAAATTTAGATTTTTCCTAGCCCCCAGCACTAGATAGGATTTTTAAAGTTTAGCTTCATCCGTGACACCAAATATTTGGGGTAACAGGTAGATACCATGCTTATGATGCAGACACTTGATAAACTGTACAATTGAATTCATATTCATGACCATTCATGAAGACAACTAAATATCAACAGAAATCAAGAGGATATTCATAGAACATCAATTACAATGAAGTGATGAAGAAATGAAAGAATTAAATAATGTCGAGAGAAAATGGCTGATTTGAAGAGCAGCATCTTAAACATTAACCCAAATTATGTTATATGAATCTCACATAATTTTCACCAAAAGTAATTCAAGTCAAGCAATTAAGGTTCGTTAAGTAAGCTGGAAATTACTTCTTGCATATTTGATACACTTGATGTTACTGGCCTTTCAAAATAATGAGAGAAGTTAAAATGGGAGCGAACTAATTTTACAAATATGCTGTGTCTTATTACTAATATAATATAATATATATATTCATTACTAATATAAAGAGGAACAGTCGTGTCCATAGGTTTATGTATTGAATATTTGGTTTAATTTTATTTTCATCATTTTGCTGCTTTCCACAGACAGGGACAAAACAGAAAAGGCACATTCAGAAAACTGATCCAATACAAGTATCAAAAGTTGTATAATCAGATTGGTACTTTCAAATTCTACTTTCTTTTTCAACAGAAGGAAATAGAAAGAGTGCTGATCATGTGATGTAAACAGAACATGTAGGCTTACTCAGAATCTTTTCTTTTCCATTCTAAACCTGTCGCAGAAAATTTTCAAGACATGGAAAGCCGCCTAATCAATCACTGTTACTTCCGACAATGGCACAGATGTGAACAAATAATTTTAATTAATTAATTAATTAATTAATTAGAGATTTGCTGATTTATAAACCAAAAAGTGAAAGAGTTTGAAATGGATGAGTTAGTGCTAAACAGAAAAAAGCTGGTATCCAACAGAATGGGAGATTGTTCTTGAAAACAGAAGACTTCTTTTTGTTCTTTTGTTTGGTTTGGACATCTTTATCAATTTATTAACTTTATGTTGTAATGTACACTTTATTCACAAAGCAACAAAAAAGTTTGGCTTCTTGTTTAAGGCTGATTTCCTAAGCTTACCTACTGTTAATTGAAGTCTATTACTAGTGATTACATTGTATGGTCTTCTTCTATCACTAGTGTTGTACATATTGTATGTTGTGTTTAAATGTGTGCATTGTTCTTGATGTTTCGAAATTTATTTCTTGAGGCTCAACTTGTTCTCAACTTGTTTTTATTAACCAAATTCGAGGCTCTTATTTTGTAAAGGATAAAGAGAAGGATTCCGTTACAAAGAATACTGTTTCGATAACTTTTGATGATATCACACACACGAACTAAGATGAAGGATTTTTATTATTGATTTTGTATGACAAGTGGGAATACGCTGGCCCGGAACGACACTCACTACTATGGGTTCCTAGGAACCCATCTCACATTTCGACCTTTACAGGCCTTCTTCAGCAGACAACCAGTGCCAAATACTTGATATGTACATGATACGTTGTATATATCTATATATGTCAACAAGGAAAACACATTTTTTTATAAACAATTAAATTTTGGCATCAAGCCTTCTTCAGGTTACATGTATATATACATGTAGATTATACATGTATCCAGATATTCACATATATCACATTTGCTCCTCCTACCTGTCACCATTGCACATGCGGATTCTACTATGACTTTTATCAGACTTTTATAAATATATATATATGTTCAGGTTCATCTCTTCGCCTTTTCTTTTTTGTTTCTTATTTGACCTTGTTTTCTCTTCTTCATTTGGGGTGTCTTGTTACGCTGATTTGCGTTCTTAAGTTATCATTTATGTGGTAGAATTACAAAATAATTATTATTGTCATTATTGTTATTTTAGCGTTAGTACATTGTTAGTACGTTGTTATGATGTTGTTTGTTGTTATGATGTTGTATGTTGTTATGATGTTGTATGTTGTTATGATGTTGTTTGTTGTTAGTGACTACCACATTGTGCGCACATAGCTAATTCATGACCTATTTAAACAATGTATACGTCATAATGGAAATTTGTCAGTAAACCATTGACAAATCAAGGTTGTTGAGTTGTAATGAATATTTTGCCTACTGTACGTAAATGGCCTTCTCAATGAAATATGTATATATATTTATTATAATCACAACAGAAATTCTATTTCCAACATTTGATAGCCCTGAACAAAATTGATTTATTCGTTTCAAATAATCATATAAGCTTTTCGTAAAAGTTATATATAATATTATGGTTTCTGAGATAAGGCCAGGAAGGCCTCTGGTACTTATATGTATGATCGAATGATGTTCTTGAAGAAAATAAATAGTTTTAAGAAAATTTGTTTCTTTTATACAAACTTGATTATCAAAGTATACATGAAGCTATTTGGAAATTATTTGGAAAAGCAGTTATTCTCTGATCTTGATTATATACATTTTGTTTTCAATAGGAGGATGATTGATAGTAGATAAAGAATAATGAATTGAAAGACTGATTTTTAAGAAATTTCATACAATGAAAGTTCAAATAATTCAAAAAATCTGCCTTATATTTTCAACTAGCTACTTATATTATTTCTCATTGTTCTAAAACAATAATGGAGAGCAATAAACTATCTGAAAATAACACAGTTCATTCTACCACAAAATGAAGCTTTTTAAAAATCCTTATAAAAACAACGAGACTTGAAAGAATGTAGTTACATACCGAGTAAAAACGTCGTCTTCTTCAACACCTTGACCTGCTGCAACTTCTCTAGGAGAGCTCCCTCCTACTACTCTTATATTATATTTTCCAGGGCTTTCATCTTCTTCCTGTGATGTTCTGATGTAAGCAGAATGTTGACCACCCATAGTTGTTGAATTGTCTTGTACATATGAAACACGAGGTGATGTTAATACTTTGAGACTACCATTATCGTGAGGAGAATGCTGCTCGTTTTTTCTTAGAAAACTACTGTTATTTACGATTAATTCTGTATCGCCAACTCTATAATCGTTGTTTATTATTAAACTAGGATTCTTTGTGTTTACTTGCAAAGACTTTTGGATTTCCATTTCGTTTAATGAATAATGAATGTCTTTTGTTCTTCATGATTATTTCGCGCACTCATCATAAACAAGCTTTCGATGAGTGGAATTAACATATTTTTTTTTCGCCTCCTACAATTTTGTTAGACTTGGTTGTAAAATCGACCGCCGTTCAGTTCAGTGGTCAAACGTAGCGCAATAAAAATAAACAAAAAAAAAACGTATAGCGTGTAAAAACATTTTACAGGTTCATTTTCCCCATGAGTTGCCGCCCCCAAGTGACGTCAGTTATTCCCATTGGTTATCGAGATATTTGCCCTAAAATATCGCGTTCTATTAGAACTACTACTGAAATGCTATTATACTCGCAACTCAATGTTACGCACGATCTAAAATGTCACTATATCATGAAGTCCATACAAAGATTTCGTTTACAGTCGTTTTATTCACACTGACTAAATTAAAAAGTTGATATAAGGAGATAGTACAGCGTGTGAAAAAATTTTTTACAGGTTCATTTTCCCTATGAGTTGACACCTCTCCAACACCTGTGTTTTCTCTTCCCTTATATATGGGGTGTGACGAAAAATAAAATCACAGAATGGTGAAGAATAATTAGTACCATCCTGTAGAGCTCGAAAAGCTTAGGAAAAAAAATGTATGGAATCGCGTGTTGACGACGAAATATCGTCGATCAAAGATTATAATGACGTCACACTCGTCCCCGAAAAGTTTTAGACCCAAATTTCTTCGTCACCCCATTGCCTATATCGTGGACCCCAAGTGAATTCAAGATATATCAGGATTTGGGTGTTGCTGTTGTTGTTCGGGCAAAAATTCTATGCAGCGATAAAAAAACATGACGAAAAAATTGTTGGCAATTGCAACAAAACATTTTTATTTTGCAACAGCATGAAAATTTTTTCTCATACTTTCACTGATTAAGGGGGAATACCCCTTATTTTTATAAGGTTTGGAGATAATATTCCACATAATTTTTATGTTTTGCTAGCTCCCTATTCACCACAAGTGTTCCAAAATCAAATAAGCATAAATAAATCTAGGGTTTCTTAGCGCGCATTGATGATCGCCGCCCTTTGCACTTTGAGATGGCGTTGATTCCATGGTCGATGAGTTGGGCGTATTGGGCGTATTGGTGACTACCTTCGATCTTGTGTACGCTTTTGAAAACGTCTAGGACAATTTTTCGATTGCGCTGTGTCTAGAAGGTGGGCCATGGGTCTTGCTCACTATAGCGTTGGCTCTATTCTGGAAGTGTTGAAATTTCAGCTGTTTGGTGTTGGACATGCATAAAAATATTGGGTAGCAGTACATGAACAGTGGATTGATCATGGCATTGTATATCGTTTTCGCTATTATCGGTGAGATGCTGTGACGTAAGCGCTTTAGTAGGGCGTTCCTGCTGCTAATCCTTTTGTAGACCCTGTCAAAGTGATCATTACGATTGAGGTGATTGTCTAAGATTACTCCTAGATACTCATAGGATTTGGGATGATTCACCTGGAGTGATTTAATTGTTATTTCACAGGGCGGGTGGTTTGGGATTCTGAAACCGTAGATAACAAACTCGGTTTTGCCCTTTTTAAGGGTAGGACAAGACAGTTTCCAGCCACCCAACGTTGGACCAGTTCTGCTTCACAGTTGATAACAATTTGTATTTGCTGTTTATCTTTATTTGAGAAGTAGACCACTGTGTCGCCATCATACATACGGTGAATTTATAACCTTACGTGAATATTTTTTAGAGAAGCGGCCATTCGCGGAATTTAATCCACATAACGTCAGTTAACATCAATATAGTGATAAGGACTTTCGTGCGTCGCGTGCAATGTTATGAACAAAAACAGGGACGTCAGATCAAATTAAATCAATTAAGAATTAAATAGCTATTTTGAATGATGCCATCGCCATTATTCGGTAATATTTCCGCCGGAATTGGGTTACTACCGACAACCCTACTGGAATTATGACCCCGATACCCCCTGATAAATAATCTAGGTATTTGTCCTCTACGTCGCGTTATATTGGAATACAAGTCAACTTCCTAGTTGCAGGTTGGCGGGCAGAATAGCCAACACCACTACGGATGGAAACCCAAGGAGTTAAAACTCCTGTTACTTAACTTACTTACTTGTTGAAAATATAATTATCTGGATTTTCTGTCATATTGTCCTGTTGTTCAAATCATTATATTCAGGTTTTATGCAAGCAAGAGCTAGTTGCTGTGTTGGCAAGCCAAATATACAAAACAGTAGAAACAATATACGAAGCTTGTGAATTAGGAGAAACAATGAAGATGAAATAAAACAAGGCGCCGTAGGACCTGGTTGAGGTCAGCGCGGTGTTGGGCATACCAGAAAAGTGGTACACAGGACTCTTTATGAAGGACCCTATACCTAGGACAGTTAACATTCCGTGTTATCTGAACTTACAAAATTGTATTTACTAAATTTCATAACGGCGGCAAGAAGTACATTTTAGAAAGAAAATTTAGGCCTAAAAGAATTCTATTCCGAATCTGATATCCTTTATAACTGTCGTTTCCATTTCAAAATCAGCTGTTTCTAGTTTGCGGTTAATGATTTTCATCCTGAAGTCATAAGTCTTTATTATTGAAGTATATTATGTATATTATGAACTCAGTCTATTTTAAAAAGTAAAAACTGAAGACTATATATAATACTTCTCAGGTGACAAAGATAGCTATGTAAAATTGAGCAATGGAAATCATTTCTTGGAAATATCGGAAAAATAAAATCTGGTCAAATTCAGATAAGGCCGACATGTTCAAAGGCTTCGGACAAATTCAGATAAGTCTGGCAAGGTTTTGAGTTCTGATGAAAAGGACGGGTTCTGGGAGCTGATGCAAGTTAATACCAGAGATGATGCCAGCAACAAAGGAACTAAAAAATAAAAAATAAATTATATAACTGCTATACAATCTCTGGTCCACTAGTGATGAAATTCAAAATGTTCACAAATATTTTTAGAAATTTTAGTGAGAAGAATTAATGTGATTTATTTTTTTAATTTAACCTGAAAAAACAACAACAAATGGTTAAAAAGAAGCGCTGTAGAAATATTTGGCTTAGTTGCAGTTCACTCCAGGAATGATTATCTTACAGGTTTATGAAAAGGGTCAATAGTTCCGGGGGTGAAATAGAACTAAGCCAAATATTCCTTAACAACGTTTTAGTATCAGAAAGTAATACCATAAGTTGATTTTCAAAACACCTTGCGAAAGTTTAAATTCACGAAGAATTTTTGGAATAATATTCTAATCTTTGAGGTCTCGTGTCTGTTTTGATATGTGATGTCTTAAAACCAAAGAAAGTGTTGGGTAAAAGGTAGGGAATAAATCGAAAGTGGGATCAAACAGTTTCTCACAAAATCAATGTCACTACAAAAAGTAGTAAAATTTTTAGCTAAGTGTTGGTGATTAAGATTAATATTTTCTGGTAATATTTCAGTATTTTGAAATAATAACTTTAAGCAGAACGTCTTGGCAAAAACTTGGGGAGCAAGAATTTTGTATTGCACGTTTTTCTGCAAAGCCGCACTCACAACCGTTAAACTGTTTAAACTATCAAGAAGTTCACCATCCATAAATTAACCACGTTTGAAAAATAGCCTATATTCCAGTTTAATGCGGAATCAGCCTATAACTGCGGACAAAAATCTTGGAATTACAGACGCTAATGAAAGATCAGCGGCTTTGTGCTGACC
The DNA here is from genome assembly GCA_039566895.2 of Turritopsis rubra. NCBI lineage: Eukaryota > Metazoa > Cnidaria > Hydrozoa > Anthoathecata > Oceaniidae > Turritopsis > Turritopsis rubra. The sequence continues at coordinate 1,316,892 of CM077624.1, read as the reverse complement.
AATTAGAGAATGCCGAACAGAAAGTAGTCCTATGCTTGAAAACCTTATTACAAAATGTATGGGATCACATTTTACAAGCAAGTTACTAAGATATCGTTGATCTAAAACGGACGTCCAGTTATTGCCATTAAGTATCGAAATTTCCCCTTAAACGTCACATTCATTTTTGGTGCGGTGGATTCACTTTTTGCCGATTGACGACAGGATTTCTTAATGACATCACAAGGCTCGATTATATCGTCAAAACGGCGCAGAAAGTCCGCAGACAAATATATCAGAGTTTTTGTAATCGAAGCGTCTCACTTTTTCACACAGAAAACGATCCATCAAAAGAAAAGAAATCTGAAATCTTTTTTATATTATATAGAGAAAATATATTGCGCATTTCTGTGCACACACGATCATCCAACACTTTTAAAGAAAATTTTATAAATATGAATGTCTGTGCGTGAACCGAGAGATGGCTAAAGAGCGCAGATTTCGAGGGAATACTCGATTACTTAAAGCAGAACTTGTTGCTTTATGCGAAACTCAGTACTAAACCCGCCAAAATTTAAGAAACTTTGGGAACTAACATAGAAATGCCAATTTCCGAATAAGCAATTTTTTTGCAAACCTCAAATATTAAGGTTTTTGAATTTTTTGCAAACCTCGAATATTGATAAAGCTTAGAATCGACGACTTAATGAAGTTGATGTAATTCTGGAAGATTTTCTGTATAGCTGAGATATTGCATGAAAAACAGTCTTAAATTCAGTGTTTTTCTCTCAAAATCAAATTATAATTTCCTGAAATAAGAAACGCGTTAACAAACTTTTGGAACAAAACCTTTCGCTAGATTTCTTATAAAAAAGTGTATTATCATGAAAAGGATTCCCAGACCTTCATACATTGATAGAATGGAAGAACAGTAAATTTAGCAGCCCTTTTTGGAATATTTGCCTTTAAATTTATCTATATTTTCATATAAACAGTAAATATTTACATCACAAATTTACAAACTTAACAAATCATAAAAAATATTGCAGTAAAAAACAATATCAGGTTCTTTTATCAAAGTTATAAAAAATAAATATAAAAACCATCATCATAAATATAAGATATAAAATATAAGATATAAAAACTTTGTAATTGTGAAGAATTGAAACAACTGTCTCCTTTTTCATTGCTCCCAATACTTGAAAAAACGAAAAATAAAATTTAACATAATTATTATTATTATTATTATTATTATTATTATTATTATTATTATTATTATTATTATTATTATTATTATTATTATTATTATTATTATTATTATTATTATTATTATTATTATTATTATTATTATTATTATTATCTTAACTTTTCAATGGTCAGCAACAACTATTCTCATTATATTGGTGCTTCTGTCTTTATATTTCAATCTCAGCAAGTTAACTGCTTCTTTATGCGTGACATCCACTAAACTTTCTCCATCCACTGAGATGAGAACTTGTCCAATCTGAAAATCAATAACAAATTAAATTAATAACAACACCGACAACAACAACAACAAAAACAACAACAAGAATTGAACGAAAGTGGCTTACTGTTAAGTTAGATTCACCAGCAGAAGAATCAGGAGATATAGAAAATATTTTCGCATCTCTTTGCATTTTAACATCGTTACCACCACAAATGCTTAGACCTACAATCAAAAAAAGTGAACCCAAACATTAACCAAAACTTTTTCCAAATTTGATTGGGTCAAAAAAATGAAATGAAATTCAAATGAAAATGTTACCTAAAGACTGATGATCTTTGGAAAGTTCAACCTCGTGGAAGTGATTTGTACACTCTTCGTCTTTCAAAACCTTTTGTGTTATCAGATGGTCATCAGAACACGAAGAAACTCCACTGGAGAAAGATGTGTTCTGTAAATCGTCTCTATCCAAACGTTCAGAAGAAAACTCGTACACTTTATTCGGCTTATTGATTTTCACATTACGAATCGAAACAGTATTGTCGTGATCTAGTTTTGCCGACATACTTGTTGCAACGTCGTATGACGTGAAACTGTCCGACACTTTGATTTGATTTCCAACCTGGTTCAATCTTTTGTGACGGCATGTTTTGTCGACCGTCGTATATAAATCTTCGTTATGTTCTTCTTGGTTGCTGGATGGAACATCTTCATTTTCTTCTTCATCCATATCATCAAATATCAAGTCATCGAAAGGATTCTCTTTCTGATCATTAGACTGGAACCTAGGTTGTCGAATTCTATAAGGCTTTTCTTCATCATAAAGGGCACATAGTTTCTGTTGTGGTTCAACATTGCTCAATTGCTTTAACCTTGGAGAGTAAATATAACAACTATTTAAACCTTCTTCGTTTTCTTCACTTTTACTGCTTCGAGCAGAATTTTTCCTGTTCGGTAGAATATCACGAAAAGTAGATACTTTTTGTGTTCGGTAATTTTTCATAATGCTCAGTTTAGCAGGAGGTAGGTCGCAGCTTCCAAATGGATACGCCCCTTTAAAATCATCATCGTTTAAAAATGAACTAAAATCAATGCTATCTGATTTTCCCGATCTTTTCCCTCCACTTTGAATCTTCCTGTATCTTAAAACATCTGGTTGTAACATACCAGTGTACATTAGAGAAGGTTGCGGCATATGTCTCATTGAACCAAGCATGTTTGGACTGATGCAATGTTGAGAGACAGAATAATCAAGACTTTTTACTCCTTTTTTGTTCCTTTCTTCAGCTGATGTCACGATTGTCTTTGAATGATATTTTGGATTTGTAGGTGCTATAAGAGAGTCCAGTCAGTTTACAAAAAGTTTTAAAAGACGTACTCAAAATTGAAAGTAAGAAGTTTAAAATGGCTAGTACTCACATTCAACAGGAATAATCAAGTCGTGCCTTGATTGTTTTTTATTATCGTATATCACAGGCGTTGCTAGGAAACAAAACAAATAATCTTTTAAATTGACAGTGAAAAACCAAAATGATGAACCCTGTACATAGTGAGCTGCATGATGAACCCTGTACATAGTGAGCTACATTATTTCATATGATATTTGACGAGGGTATCATTGTAGTCTGTGTTTTAGAAGATAGAATTGTTTGGTGAAATTCTGGTTTTCTAATAAACGCCCGCATTTTCGGAGTATATAATGTACAATCAAGTCCCGCTAATCCCGGACTGTCAAGAAGGGATAAATTAGATGTTCTAGATAGTGAGAGATTTCTAAGACAATGAAACGCTCAAGGGAGCAAATGTTGGTTCGAGAGTTGAATGTTGATGCATTTTACTCAAAATTAAACCAAATCTACAGAGACCACTAAAAATGGTTTCAGAATTTTTGGGAATTTTTTCTCAAAATTTGAGATAAAAAATAGAAGATTTCTATAATTTTTTTGCAAAGCTTCGCTATGTACAAGCTTCACTATGTACAGACTTGAAATACGTTTTCGGTCTCCATAATATTTTTGAAATATGAAAAAATGAATGAACAAGATTAGACAAGAGAAACAATTGATATCTTACCTGGGTTAGCAAGTTTTCTGGATTGGTGCTTCTTACCTGGCTTAGCAATTTTTCTGGATTGGTGCTTGGCTACTGCACAATCAAATCGACCGATATCATGCGGTAAAACGATATTTCTAACAAGAAATTTAGAAGTATACAAATATATAATCCACTAAACTATAAAAGAAATTTTAAGTTGTTATGACTTCTTTAATAGTTACCAGCATCACTATGGCAGCAGTATCAAAAAAACAGAAAGGCGACAAGAGAATGACGAGTGCGGAAAAAAACACGTCGCCATTCAAAACATGTCGCCAATTAAAACACGTCACCATTCAAGGAGTTAAGAAACACAATTAAGAAGCTTTATGACGTCAACATTTTGTTTGAATAGAGAGTTTCAGCTGAAGGGAAATCTCTATGCTTTATGTTGATCCTCGAAAAAAATTCAAGGACCTTAAGTAAGAATTTATTTGAAATCAAGAAGAAAAATGAGACGAAATAGAAATAAGGGCATTTCTTTCTTACTGCTCAAATTTTCATCGACTATATATACGTTTATATGAAAGAGTTTTATGTTGATACCATGGTAACGGATCATAACATTAGAAATACAAAATAATTGAATAAGTAAATAATAACTTATCTTCATCAATGTTTAGAAAAATATCATATAATAAAATCAAAAGACAAGCGCGTGACAACATGTTTCATCTCCAAAACAGGTATTCAATATTAACAATCAGGACAAATGACAGAATCATTTCAAAAGGACAACGATAACTAATGATGGTTCATAAAGAAATAATAAAAAAAATACTCATTGAATGCAATAATGGTTTAATTAACCTGATGTATGGAAGAACGTCTTCTTTATCTCCAACAATATCAAGCAAATGTATAGCAAATATCTCAACATCTCCTTTCTCTAAATACTAAAGGAATAATAATTTCATTTAAATAGCTAAACAATTTACTTGAAATAGATGTACAGATGAACAGACATTCTTACATCTTTTAAATGTTCTTGTATTAGCTTATAATCTGCCACAGTCATTATTTCTTGTAACTTCAAATCTAATAATTTCATTTTATCTTCTGGTTCATCAAATAGCACACTAGCAAATAGATTCCTTTTACCTGAAAAAATCAATTGTATTGACAACACTCGCTCGTTTATTTAAACACACAAATTCTCTTCAACAACACATCTTAACATGAACAAACTTACTATCGTGGGCTATGTTTTTTTTCTTTGTACTGAATGCCTTCAAAATTTTATCACCTTGTCGGCGAAAAAATGATTTAGAATCACAAAGTGTATCCAAGCTTCCAAATTTCTTTTTATCAAGTTGTTTCAATTGAAACTTTTCTTTTATATCTGTCAGATCAGTAAAACTGGAAGATCTGCTGGTCTGTATTTTATCACCACTGCCATGACTACTAACCCTTCCATGGAATCTTTTAGTCCTTAAAGGTGTTGATGTCACAACAGTTTTTGATTTAGTAGGTTCTTCAAGGACTTGCACACATGCGTCTTTTCTTCCAAGTAAATCCTCTTCTAATACTTGAGTTTCTACAGACTCCACTGCAATCGTTGGGATTGGAGACCTGCTATCGAATGGGATATCAGTAATTTCACTGACTGTACTTGTCAAAGTGGATAGTTGTGAAACAGATCTAGCAAGTATTGTTGGAGTTGGAGAAGCTGAAATTGAAATGATAGATTTTTGCGTTCAATTGCAGAGGAAAATAAATACAAAATGAAGTTTAGAAATGATACATTGGATGTCTGAGAAAAGATAATTATGATGAAGACTTTAAAAACATAAAATCTTAAAATAGACAGTGCAGGGTAGCCAGAAAGTGTCTGATTTTCACTGACTTGTGCAACCTAGATTTTATGACCTCGTATCGAGATAAGTTTGCCTTTTTAAAAGTGATATTAGACACATTAGTAGTAGATCCGCATTATAAATTTTTTTTCAGATAGTAAATTAATTTAGTAAGTAATTTCATTCATGGTAAACCAAACAGTGAATGCCAACAGAAACTAAGAAACTGTGATAAACACAACCACCTACAAGAACATTTACATAATTTATTTGCTTTCATCAGATTACTTTTCAAATTCCTAGAATTCCCTTTGTACAGAAAACCCTGTAATCACAAACATTAACTGATTAAAGCTGATGATGACAGATGTACAAATAAAACTTACCATTCCTGCTGGTTTCTCTTTTACCATCTACTCCTAACCAGCTATACTCATGAACCAACTGTCGTCCTTCAGGAATTTTACCAACAGACTGAAAAAATTAATCTTGTGATGGCTTGCATTGCAGCAAAAGGTAAGGTTAGACCACATGGAACTTAGAATATGTTCAAAGAAGACATGATTGTAGAAGAAGAGGCGGGTGATTTAAAGAGGAGGAGGAGGGAGATTTTGAGATATGAATGTAAAGATGATGTGGTGAAAATAAACTTTGACATGTACGAGAATCCCTACCTTCAATCGAATAATAAGATGATTTTGACATTTTATGAATTCCACTGCATCATTATGTGAAATATTTTGAAAATCTCTCCCATTGACAGCTAGGATGAGATCACCTGTCTTTAAACCACTTTTCTCGGCCGTAGATCCAGATTCAACACTAGAAAAAGAGAATAACTTGATTGATAGGATGTAGTTCAAAATGCTTTGCAAACAGAGAAAGAAGACACAAAAACAACTATACACAACTTTTAACACACATTGTGAATGCATGTTTGCAAAGAAGACAGATTTGCATAAAAACTTTTGTTTTTTGCAAGTTTTGATATCAACTAATGTACATCTGCAATCATCGATTTTTTTCTCAGAGAACAGTGACTAGCACAAAGACTAGCCCGAATACTTTAGTAATCAGAGAACTGCTATATTAAGCGTGTAGACACTGAGGTCGGAAGGTGGAGGGAACATGGAATACATTTTAATTTAAAGGGGTAATGGAAGCTAAAAAGTGAATTACTCAACCTAAATTGATCGGATTGAGTTATGCCACGTCTCGCTTCACTTAACCCTTGTTAATATGGAAAAAAGAAACTTGCTTGAAGATATCACACTGACATATGTGGTTGATAAGATGAAAACATTTTGTAAGGAGAAACAGAACAACAGTGAGGTGTATAAGTTTGTAGCTCCAGCAACAAATGCTGTTCAGAAAGAAGTTTTTCTGCTCTGAAACGCATCAAGACTTATATGAGAACAACAATGAGCTCTAACTGCCTCAACCACACCTTTCTGTGCTATTCTTTTCCCAAAAATGCTGGAAATTCTTAGTGGCTGCACAGACCACTCCTGCTGTTCATTCATCGTGGAATTTGGATTTTCATGCAGAGCATTTACAGGGTTCGTACAGTTCTAAACCTAAAAAAAACCCTGACTTTTCCTAAAAATATATACTATTTTTCCTGAATCAACCACCCAAAAATGATATGTTCCTACCTGACTTCCTTGTAAACTAGAAATATATGTTTTCACTTCACTTTTCATTCCACAACTTATGAGACATCTTACAATATAAGCAAAAAATGCCACCTTTCATCCTGACTTTCCCTGACTATATGAACCTTGTGACATCAGTGGTGGGTGGTAAAGAGTTAAAGATCAAAAACAGAAAAAAAGATATTTGTGTCTACAGGCCTGAATATTCATGAGCTATTTATTGTTAAGTACATGTTTACTTTACCTTGATATAAAAATTCCCACGCCAAATTCTGACCCACCTCGAATTGAGAAACCAACCGGTTGTGTGCTAACAAGAGCAAGCTCTACACATCTTTCAGATGCTGAATCTGAAAATTCATTATCCTAAAAGAAGCCAAAGTTAATTCTCAAAGGAAGTATAAAAAAGCTATTTGTGTAAAAATCTTACAACACTTTTTGTTGCTCTTTAATTTTTATTCTTGCCACAAGTCGATGTAACAATACACATTTCATCAGAACGAACAAGGTAGTGTATCTTTTTTATACCTGAATTTTTATGAAAGGCTTTCTAAACTGTTTTCTCGCTTCTTCAAAATGTTTTGGAGATGTTGGTACTGAAAGTCTGTCGTCAACTTTTGGTGAGGAAATTTTCTCTTCCCCTGTCCTGTTAGAAAGATGGGAAAAAAATTTGACAAAATATGCTATACCATCATTCCTAGAACAGTTATATCGCAACATACGTGCTACTAACTGTCAAACTACTACTTATTAGATTTCATCTGACACAAAGCAACGTTAATTCTCATACAAAGTTTTGTCATTGTCTATCAGAACTCTGTAGTACACATATTGAACAAATACATCGTACAAACATTGTTACTGCAATTTGAAATTTGAAGGAATAACATTGGATAATAACTAATGGATAACAACTGGTGAATTATTGGTGAATGCTTGGATATTATACAATAAAAAAATACATACCAAGGATTAACAGAAACAAACTTCCTCTTATTATACAACCAATCATTAGTTCGAATTATCAACTTTATTTCTCTTAAATTCTTTAACAGCTTGACAACAGAATGCAATGACATATGATCCAGAGATAACCCATTCACTTCAACAATGGCATCACCCACAACTAAATCTGTTTTCCCTGCTGGGCCATGTTGGCTTATATCACCAATGTAAATAGATGAATTGTTTTCTTTACCACCACAAATTGAAAATCCCAAGTCTTCAAATTTATCAGGCTGGGAAAAATTTATGACTTTAAATTTTGATAAAACTTTAATAGGTTTATTAGGCAATGTCCAGTTTCTCAGATTTTTGAGTTCATTGTAGTTTGTTTTTGATTTCCTTGGTAGAGAAAAGTAGCCATCTGAACAAGCATCATCGGAACTATAGATAACTGGTGCAGTTTTTGATCTTCTGTGAACTTTAGAGATGATGTGATGATCTAATGTTTTGCGAGGTGCGCTGATAGTTCTCATTTGCAAGCATAAAGCCACAAGTTGGTCATAGTAGTTCAAATGATGTTTATAAACAATGTTTCTTATGTCTTTCAGAAGTTGTAGTTTATTTTCTGGTGCTAGTAAAGCAACAAGCTGTTGCACAAAATTTTCCACCAGTTTATTGGCTTGATATTGCTGTATTATAATCACCAATTCATGTCGTTCTTGTTCACTCAATCTGTATTTTGCCAGTTGCTTCAAGAAATACAACCTTTGGTTGATTTGTTGATCCATTGTTTTGTCCAAAGAAGAATTTTCCTCATATGATCAGTTTCCTCATTTAATTTTAATAAATTCAATTTTCTTAAAAAAAGAGGAAAATACATGAAGTTAATGAATATTTCCAGGTGATTTATAAAAGATATGGCTAAAATCTATGAAATAGGATAAAGTTGTAGGGCTGGACCATAGCAATAGTAACGAATGCGAAAATAAGTTTCAGTCGCAGTTTCATTCAAACAAGAAAAACACATTTTTGAAATAATAGGCATCTATTTGACAGTTATTTATTCATACACTATAATTCCAACATATAATTTAAACGATATTTGATCTTGATTTCAACGACAAGTACATGAAATAAAGAAATAAACAATTGTATTATAATTGCACAACATAGTAAACATATATAAAATGTATTCCAAAAAGATAAACAGTAATAATGAACCATCTTGGAAATTATGATTATGATTAAATTATGTAAACTCAGAAACAAAACAACAACAACAACATTTTCTGTATTTTTCTAAAGAAACACGTGTAAAATATTTGGAAAATAGCAAGAAAAACAGATAAGAAACAACTTAGGAAACGTAAGGCTTAAATTTAAAAGTATCTCTAAATTGATGGTTCAGGGGCTGGTGTGGTTGTTTGAAGAAAGGGATACATGGATGGGGCAAAGAAATATTTTAATAACCAGAATGTATAATCTTTTGCAATTGAAAAATACGTAATTTATACCAAATATCTAAGTCCTTCTCCCTACCTCACAATATGAAAAACACCTAAGTGCTAATGCCTATTGAAACAATTATGTTTTATGTTCATTCTTGACGCCTCAAGAGACGTATTCAGGATCAGTAAAAGAGTCCAACATTATGATCTTTCTTTTCAGTCTTAAGTGTCGATTATGATACTTGCACCTTTTCCTTTTCTAATTTAAATGACTAAACTCTCCTCCACAAATTACACCTCTGGAGAGAGAAATAAATGGCAAGTTTTAAAGACTAAAATGAGCATTTAATGCAAAAATAACACAAATATTCATAAATAATACATCAGCTGGAAAGTCATCTATAATATAAACTACAAAAATGTTAGTGTCATGTACCAGAAAACTGTTCTGAAAAAATGGACATGACTGTTTTCCATCCAATAGGGAGGGAGTTAATTATATAAAACACTCTCTCACAAGAGTGAAAAAACAAAATCCGGCATTTATTCATTTTTTAAACAAATTACCAAATAAAAAAAAATAAAAATACTTATTTCCAGGGAAATTTATGAGAATGACCAACTGCATCCTCTCTTCTCTTCTTTAGAGGTTAAATAATGAATATAAGCTCTGATTAGCTAAATTTAACTATTTATTTTTCCATGCTGAATATTCTGGTAAAAACACTTCCATAAGCTAGCCATGTGCATATCCACCAACACTACAACTTCTTGATCGATGTATGAATAATTTGATATACTAGCTTTTATACACCTAGTATGTCAAACGATTTACTAAGAAAATATCAAAAATATGTGACAATCGTCTTCCAATACATAAGTGAGCCTTTAGAGACACTTCTACAATCTAACGGTAGCACAAATCTTGATGAGCCTTTTCACACATTCATTCATTCATTTCAAACTAAAAACATATTGATTAGGTAGTCTAAGAAATTTGAGCCGCTTCTTGAGCCGCTTTCAGTACATCAACTGGCAGAACAAAAGATCAATGCCCTGCATCTATTGATCAAATTGCGGTCAAAGACTGTATTGATTCCGTAAATTAGTGTCCCAAGCGGCTCAAAAACTGAAAGTTATAACCACTATAGGAAGGCGGCTCAAAGAGTTGTTTCAAAATATGACTTATGAGTTCTTAGCGGCTCTATGATGGAGCGCTATTTGATTTTCAGAAAGAAAGATGGGAGGAAAACTCTTTAAAATATGTTATAGGGTTATTTGTGGCAATATTTTAAGGAGGCTTGAGCCTCCTTAGCCGCACGCTAAATCCACACCTGTCACACACAGAAACTTACTACCTATAAACATAGGAAACTCATAGCAGACACCTGAAGTGAGGAATTCCCCGAATTAGAAAACAGAAAGCCAAAGGACATAATAATTATATATAGAGTTCAAGAACTAACAAGTATTCTGTTGATGAGTAAAAAATATCAAAGAATCACACAACACATAACTCAAAGTAATAACCATAAAATAAATGACCTCATAAATTCAAGATCTTCTGCAATTTTGATAACATTTTCTGGACACAAAGGGTCTGTTGATGATCTGATAACCATGAATGCAAATTTAGTGCAGTCAGAGAAGGATATCATATCAGAAGATCTAAGATGTTTCCATGCAGGCCAAAAAAAAGGTAACCAATAAAGTACATTTTGAACATTATCTTGAACAGGGAATTGTGAATAAAATTGTGAATAAAACCATCATTTGTTATAGTCACGGTCACAGTAAGAGCAATGACAAAGATTATTGTGCATAACAATTTAGACTTAGAGCATATTTTCAGTGGGTACCCACTACTTTGGTATTGAATGCCAAACCTTTATAGTGGAATACTTCACTCGTGTTTGAATGACTACAAAATCGTAGAATTCATAAGTTATGTTTAAGGTCTACAAAATTGATGCTAGAGAATAGATGCGTAACATAATATTATTGTTTTTATTCGTTTTAATATAAATCCTTAAATATGGCATAATGGATACAAAATGCTTGATGGTTATCCACTAAAACTCAAATTTGTTCCTAATACTCTCTTATAAAGTTTCATCCACAGAAATTGTGACAATGTCATGGAGTTTCTATTGAATTTTGTCAATTTTGGAGAATAGCCAACCTGATTTGTCTGGCTAATAGCACCCCCAACTCTAGAGCAGGTCTCAGAGCCATTTGCCTTTAATTGGGGAGCCTGGAGATACAAATTAAAATCATTCATTATAAGAGAATAAACGGAAAAGACCTTTTATTCAAGGATGTTCACTAACCAGTAAACCATTACCAAAACAACAATGATGGGACTTTTATTATAGGGCTAGAAAATGGCAGAATCTTATCATTATGAAACACTCCAAAAAAGCCAGTGATCAGAGTGCACAAAAAATGCATGGTTCACATTTCTTTCAAGGGAAATAAGTTACTAAAACGACTACTTAGCTACAGTCACAGTGGTACAAATTATAATCCATCCATCCAATGCTGTGATTTACCAAATTTAAACTTCTTCCCTATGTTATAAGCTCCGCTAACAAGAGCGAAACTTCCATATCCAACTTTCATATCAAAGTTTGAGACCCGAAACCCAAGACCAGAACTTCCTTATACTTTAATTCACAATCATTATCTCTCTCAGTGTGAATTTCTATGAAAAAATCGCTGAAAGCACCAGTCTGACATGTCGTGCTTGCTTACCAAAATTCAGAGAATAAAACATGGTAAGGAGAAATATTTGCTTTTTATGATCCTCGGCTCCGGGATTTTCTTACTACCGCGAGGTTAGGATGGACCTGTGACGTGAGACCACCAGGGATTTTTTGAAGCTCATTATGGAGGAGTACAACCTCTTTATGTACGCGGACATCTTCGGTGAAAGATTTTCCCGCGCGCATTCTTAAGGTCCTGGTGGGTGCTGACGAAGAGACCTCTTAGCAACCTCGTACACACGGGTCTCGTATCAAAAAGGCAAACAAAAAACTGTAATGAGCGAAAACAGCAACATTGCATTTAGTTATCTAATCTCTAATGCAATCGAGGGACCCCTCAATTGAGTGACAGATAGATACCTCATCAATTGAGGTATATTTTCAAGGTTCGGTTATACGATCGCCACCTCGTCCGGCTGGAGTGTATTTTCTAGAAATACTGGATATATATAAGGGTTTTCAGCTTAGGGATCTGATAAAATAATAGTTAAATATTTAGTAAGATACTCGATGTTCGCCAGATTTGTGAAAATCGTATCCGTACCAAAATAGACATTAACCGTTGTACAGATCACGCGCCTTAAGCGAAAAAAAAATCAGCTTGCAATACTCGAACTAAAGACTATTTATCGCAATATACATTTCAATAATAGCTTATAGCTTTCAGCTTATAGCCAAACAGCTTACACCGTTTCTAGACTCTTTTCTCTCTAAGTACCTGTGTGGTTTTCGTATAACTGTCAATATGCTCTTTTGAACATGTTGCAACAGTGGCAAAAGTGTCTGCCACAGTCGGGTAAGGTAGGAGCGATTTTGATGGATTTTTCAAAGGCTTTTGACTGTCTGCCTCACGATCTGTTAATAGCCAAACTGTCGGCCTATGTTTTTCGAAAGCACAAGTTGTATTTTAGTTATCTTTCTGACAGAAAACAACGCGTTCAAGTGGGTTCCTGTTTTAGTGAATGGTTGAGTATTTTATTAGTTTTGTAGCAAACAAGCACACGACCTTATTTGCTCTACCCATAGAAGAACATTATGTCCTACTCTGACATCCTTAAGAAATCTGGAGCTTCTTCCATATACCAGTAATTTAAAAACTCTTGTTATAGAAGTCTTTAAATCACTTCAACAGCTAAACCCTGAATTTATGTGGGACATTTTCCAATTTAAAAACTAATTTCAATTCTTTAAGAAATGGTAATACGTTGAAGGTCGCACCAGTGAAAAACAACACTGCACTAAACTCTTTTTGTTTTCGGGGTGGTCTAGCTTGGAATAACATGTCAGCTTACGTGAAAACTATAACAGATTTGAATGAGTTTAAGTCTGCTGTCGAACCACTTCAAATGTATTGCCGCTGTAACAACTGTGGTAAGTAAAAAAAAGTAATGAAGATTGGAATTTCAAATTCAAATTTGTAAATTATCACCGTTTTAGAAATTAATGTAATGGAAATTGCAATTTCACTGTGAAACAAAATTACATAGAAAAAATAAAATTAATAAAATCGTTTGGTAAATAGTGGTTAAAAAACAGAATAAACTCGTGGAAATAATAAAAGAATTATGTACAAAAATAATTTGAGTAAAAGTTTAAATAAATTTCAAAAGTCAGCAGATTTGTGGTATAATGAAGATTTGTGGTATAATGAAGATTGGTGGTATAATGAAGATTTGTGGTATAATGAAGATTGGAAGATCAATTTAAGATTAAGAAATTCAACTAATACAAAAGAATTGCAAAATGGCAATTGGACCGATTTGGGAAATGAAGTGAAATGGGATTTGAAAAAAGGCCTTACAGTTGCTAAAATCAAAATTACTATGATTCAATAATATAAATAATTTTCTGGATCGCGAGCTCTTGCAGTTGAGTTAAAACCAAAGTAAATTTGGGACAAGACTTTAGAATCGCATAATGCATTCTTAAAGTTTTCTAAAGAGTTTTTCTCTCTTATATTACATGGAATATTGTTCCATACTGTAGCAGCTCTGTAGGAGAACGATCTTTTGTACCCAATGTAACGAAAAGGTAGCTCATCAATGTTTTACATGACAAATGTTTCTTATAGTAAAAATTCAGCGGTTTCCAGTTTGAAACAGTAAGGACTTCAGAGTCGGGTATTGATTTACTGACACGCTCAATAAAACATCATTGATTAAATGGTCAGCGCCATTTCCCCAAATGAGTATACCCATAAATATCCCCAGCTATACCACAGGCAGAAAGTTTTCTTAAGAGCACTCTCCATTAGTGTTCATTTAATAGGTTGTGAACTGTCAAATGATCATTTAATTGTGAACATATGTATTTTTCAACAACCTTGCTGGGAATACTAACATATGTATTTTTCAACAACCTTGCTGGGAAAGTAGGGATACTGGTCAATAGTTTGAGCAGTCTCTTTTGGATCCCTTCTTGAAGATGCACAAAACACTTGCTGTTTTCCAGTTGGTTGGAAATTTACCAGTTTTTAAACTGGCATCCAAGACGTGATAGAGTCCCTTTATTGCTGCATGTTCGTTTAATTTCAGTTCACGCGCACTTTTCACGTACACTTTTCACAAGCTTTTCCTGGTTTCTTGAATTTTAAAAAAGTTTTCAGAAAATCTTAAGAAGTATTTTCTTGTATTATTTAAGTGTGTATACTTAATATGGAGCAGTTGGTCGTCTTCCAACAGCTTTTGGTTTGTTTATCTTTTACATATTTTTAAAAATATATTGCAACGGGAGTGTAGATGACTGAGTGGCCTAAAGCTTTGCATTTCTTTTCGAGAACATAGTTATGGTTCAAATCATGTCCAAACCAACTTTAAAGAAAGAAGTAAATAAATAATAATAATAATAAAAAAAAATCGTTCAATTGATCCCTTATTTATCGCGATCAAATTACGGCAATTTCGCATTTCGTATAGCGCAATTGAGGGATCCCTCAATTTCAGGTTTTCCCCCGACTGAATTAGCTGTATAATAAAAAAGCGTTCTATCATCTAGGCCAATTTCTTCCTTTCCTGCACACGAACAAACCTTGAATACGCTATTATAAGTTTTTCATCGTTGGCCATATAAGTGGTAATCAAAAGTTCAAAATAAAGAAATCTTTAAAGGGGACTTTAGCAAAGGTTTGATGGTGTAAAAGTGTTTCAAAAGCAAACGTAAACATGAGATTCATCTAAATTTTTGTAAAAACAACTCCACGCAATGGAAAGAAAGGCTAAATGACGTCGATGACGCATAAATTAAAATCCACTGATATTTTCACCTGCCTGCACCACCCTTCACTGCAGTCCAGTTATCTATTCAAATCGGTAGGAAATATGGTCAGAAAGCTATGTACCAGTTTATCGTTTGAGGATGAGATGCCGGTAAACTCAACATCAACATCAAAAATATACAATTAAACGAACGCATGATGATCAATCTAATAACAATAACAATAACCTTTGTGATTGGGAAGAACCTATATGTAACATGTTCTGTAGAAAAATTTCTCGAAATAAAAAAAAGGAAATTAATTAGTCCAATTATCGGAAAGAAGCCCTGGGGACGAGGTCCCACTTTCGATAATGAGTGTCGAGTCCTCGGTCCTCTGTTTTGCAGACTACATGCAATCAAAATCTCTCCTCCGTGGAAACTTGATAGATTAGTAGATTAGATTGAAATCAGAAAATGGAATATGCGAATAAAAGATGCCAAGATGAGCAAAAGATATTATTTTCGAACTAGAAAAACTTATTTTATGGCAAACCTTTTTCACGGGAAAATTCGAGATTCTGAGGATGCATCTCTTATCACCTTTTGATTGATATGCAATGGCTAGATTTTCAGCAAATTGTACAACTAAACTCCTTAACATCACCTATGGAGAGCATCCATCATATTGATGAATAATTATATCGTTTTAGATCTGAATGTGATACTGAAGGTGGGACATTGACAATTGATTTTATTTGACTCCAATTTTTTTTTACTATCTTGGTGTGATGTCCTGGGGAAAGTGGTTTTTAAATTTTAATAGACAAGTAAACATTGTTTACGTTTTTGAAAATGTAAACAATGTTTACCCGCCTATTCTCGCTGTATATCTAGCTAGTCCTATTTCTTTTGTTTGCTTTTACCTCTTAAGTTGACTTGTTTACTCTTTCACTTTTCTTTTAAAGAACGACAAACCATTTGGACACTGTCTGACTTGAAAACCTCCCAGGCATATAAGGCAAGTTTTTTATTCTTTCAAAGCTTCCACATGCAGAGTTTGAACACAGTCTCCCCTGGATTTTTCAGCTTTCTCATGCTCTGCTGGATTTTGCAATCAGATGTCAAGAAGAAATAAAATCAAATGACAAAGAAATCGTCTATGTCTATGTCTTTCATACTTTTTCGTACCGTTTCATATCTTTAGTGTTTTTGCCTAAATGTCATAATATACAAATTGTAATACTTTGAAGCCTGTGTCATACTCATTCATACATTTATATACCCTCTTCTGTGGTCAACAACAAGGGTTATAGAGCTTAGTTGCAGTTGAGTCCCAGTGCTACTGACCTGTTCTATAAACCTGTAATGGTTTCAAAGAATGATTCATTATAGATAATAGATAATATTTCTGACATACAGGTCAATGCATGAGATCCAATATTCATGAAATTAAAAATTCCAATTCATGTAAAAAGAAAATTTTTTAATTATTATATAAACTGGATTCAGTTTAACTGTTCTGATTTGTGACAAATGCTAAAGAAAGTTTGTGAAAAGTATGTTTTTAAGGGTATACAATACAATTTTAAGGGTAAAAACCTGATATTTTTTATTCCTTTTAATAGTAGCTTTTGAGAACATTTAATGTCTGAAAAGAAAACAAAGATATATTTAGCATTTTTGTTGTTTTATGTGAATAAAGCAAATACTGAAGTTCATTCACATTTTGCGAAGTGTAAGCTAAATTTGTACCCTGCACAGCAAACCCGAAATTAGTTTCTTTGTCTATTACACTCACTTTCCAACCTTCATCTCATCTGGTTGCAATATATGAAAATATACATAATTTAAAATTTATAATCATTATATTTAGATCAAAAAAATATATTTTTCCTTTAGAAAATATAGGTAATAAAGCAGCTGACAGTATTGGAATATGTTGGATGAAAACGTATTGATAAACATTTTCCTGGTTCATATTTTTCTGTTCTTTTTCCTTCTTCTCAATATATTATGGAAATGTAAACAAATACCAAAGAATGAATTGTTTTTCCAAGATTCATCTGTGATGATTCATGAAACAATCAAGAGATGTCGATCTATGGAAAGGTAGGGAAAACATGAAATACATTAAAATTTTCTTCTTTTATGCAACAAAATGTATTTGTGAATTCTTTGATATCACCAGTTCAGGATAAATCATTAAATTATGAATAAATTATTTACAGATATATTCCGATGTATCTTTGGGGTAAAAGTGGTCACATACAAAGCATAGTTCATTCCATATTTGGTCGTATTGGGACCATTCCTATCAGCCCAAGCACTCGATACGCTGTTGTTGCAAAAGATGGATCTGTTGTTTCATATGATATAGTTGAAGCTTCAACAAAAGTCCAAAAGGTGAATATATAAATAACTTCAATAAAAACTTAAGATTATATAATCTTGTTTGGTAATGAAAAATATTTTTGTCAAAATACATAATGAATTGGTACATAATAATTTGATTCGTCATTTAATCAAATATTTTGAAAAAAATATTGACTGAATATACTATAAGTATACTAAGTACACACATCCTCATGAAATTTTCTCCTTTATTTTATGCTGCAAGAATGTTTGTTTTCTCATTTGTGGTAATGTTTCAGTGATTCAGGTTCAGTACCAAGGAAAAAAATCGTATTTCATCAATAAGATATTCAAGATATTCATGCCAATGAAAGTGTAAAGGAGAAAAACAGATGATGCATGATCAGTTAAATCAAAGCATTCATTTGTTAATATGGAACTAGGGTATATCAATCTTTACTAAGGTTTCAAATTTTGTCTGGCAGATTACATGTTTGCAAATAGGGAATTTCTTTTCACAAGAACTAATTTTATTAAGAAATCTTTTTACTGTATTTTCTTAATTTTCGCAAAGAAACCTATTTCAAATGTCTCTCAAGAATTAAATTTCACAAATTTTGCAAGTAAGTAAACATAAAGATTTTTCTATTCTTTATTACTACCATTGCGTTTAGTTTTTGCACGTAATTAATTTCCAAATTCAGGAGAATCAAAGTTTGTGAGTTTCGTGAGTTTTTGTGAGTTGGCATTTCCTCTCGCATTTTCTTGCTTGAAGCTAGCAGTGATACTTATTTCAAGTTTTTTTAAATTTTAAATGTTTAGAAAGATGATATGATTGTTATTGTACCTGGAATATGCAGTCATGCAGAGAGCACGTATATTAAAGCATTTTCCACCTATATGGCAAAATGTGGATACATGGTGGCTGTGTTCAATCATACTGGTGCATTAAAAACAATTCAGCTACAAAAGCCTAGAATATTTAATTATGGTATGATTTTTAGAGCTGGAATGTCGTCTACCTTGAGAAATCAAATTAAATGAGAAATTTCATGATTTCAAAGTAAATGTGATTAAAAATTGTCCTATAAGGTAATTGTTATAAAAAGAAGAAATTCAAAGAAACTAGGAAGGCTACACTTACAACCAAAAACCTTAAAACCCAGTCAAATTTGAGTGAAAAAGTTATTGTTAACAACATGTTTTAATTGGAAGTTTTACCTTTAAAAACAGTATTACACGAAGCATCATAAATGAAGCAAGAAATTAACTTATTTTATATATCTGTGAAATTAGACTGATGAAGTCCAGCGAATGAGAGAACTGAAAATTTGCCAGTTGATATTGTTGCTGAGTTTGATGGTGCTCGTAGAAACGGTCAAAGATATTTTTAGCAAGCAAATTTCTTTCCTTACTATTCTGCCATCATGGTTTGTTTGAACGTATGAATGTATTGACTACGTGCAACATTTGTGCATAACAATATTTTTGAAAAGTACTTGCTCTCATAAAGCTGGTTGGGTATGAACACGTGTCTACACTGTCTCATTCTTACTTATTTCATTTTGTTTACATTTCAAATCTTTTAGGTCAAACCGATGATCTGGACTTAGTTATTCAAACTTTACTTAAGGAAACTGGTTATAAAAAATTCATTGGCATTGGTTTTTCTCTTGGTGGAAATATCTTGATGAAATACTTAGGAGAGAAAAGAGATAGGCAAACTTATTTTCATTTTGCCGCATCAATTTGTCAAGGCTATGATATCCCAGAGTGAGTATATGACCAAAGATATTTGAGCAAACTTAATAATTTACCAATAATCAAGCATTGTGCTTGTTTTATGAAAACTGGAAGGATTTTGTATATTTTTGTGAATATATATAGATGTTGCAAATTGATGGAAGGAAAAGACAATCTACGTTTTGTTTACAATTATGGTCTGACAAGAAAAATGTTGGACTTGATTCTTCATCACAAAGAAACGTTTAACAAACACAATGAAACAAATGAACATCAATTTGACTGGAAAAAAATATCTTCATCAAAATCTTTGCATCAGTTAGATATTAATTTTACCATGTATGATTTTTTCTATTCGTTTGACTTTGAGTTTTCTTAAAAACGAATGTTTTATCTGTCATAAGAATTTCTGTTTTAGAAAGATGACTCGTGAAAACGATGTTGGTTCATTTTATCAAAATTCCAGTTCAAGTAAATATATAGATAATGTAAGTCATAACATCTGTGTATTGTTACCATGACAACACATTCGTAAACAAACGAAAACAAGTCCTATTGGATAGATAAATTATTTTGTGTTATCATTAGTTTTTCACTGGTTTTACTTTACTCACAGATACGAATACCAATGCTGATTTTAAATACAAAAGACGACCCTTTGATACCAGAACAACTCTTTAAATATCCAAAGAAATTGATTGGTGCGTGCTTTAAAAGGAAACCATTAATTTTTGGAGAATTTTTGGTCTATTGAGAGAGAGATACTATTGTAGAGATTCAATTCAATTCTTCGTGTTTTCTTTTATGAAATATCCTTTTTAGATTCAAATCCAAATGTCCTCTTTCTTGTGACCGAATATGGGGGTCATCTTGGTTTTTTCGAAGGAGGATATATTATACCGAACCACTTGACTTGGATGGATCGTATGCTTGGAGAATATATTGATGTCACGAGAGATATTTTAAGGGAACACGATACTACATAGTAGAATATCTCGTGTATAAAGAAGGTTTTATATTTATGTACTCGTTATCTCCTGTATATTTTTGTATCATTTTCAACTTTTGCATTTTTAATTTTGTAAGTAGAAGTATGTTTCTCTTCCAATGAAGTGATTGAAATTATTAATGACGCAATTCGCTAAAATTTCATAACGAGTTACTATAATATCTCCTGAATCGATAGGTAAAATATCGATAGGAAGTTCGTCCAGTTTTAGGTTTGTCATAATGATTACCATATCAAAATAATTATTTTCAAAAGTTATCTTTTTAACACTTAAATTATGCACTTTTAAATGTACTTATATATTAAATTTTTGTTACATACATATTTTTAGGGCTATAACAACAACTTTAATATGGAAATTTTAGAAAAACTATTGCTGATAAGCTGCTTGTCTTTATTTCCCCACACATGTTCAAGTCGAAGTGAACAAAAGTCAACTTACCTCTATGATTGTTTATCTGCACATATCATTTTTCTAATCTTTTTGTTTCTGATATTTGATTTGTGTAATAGGCGATGATATCAATGTTCCATTTCTGTGTACACAGTGGAAATTAGGTCTACATGATTAGGTCTTCATAATAAAAACGTTTACTCAGCCCTTCTGCCCCACCCCCGTCGCCGTGGCCCCTGGTGGTTTCCCTTAGTGGAGGAAAATTTTGTGATCTTCAAAGACTCTATCGCCGGAAAAGGCGTAGCTTTTTTTTAAGAGAAAGTATATAAAAGACAAATGGATGTTTGTTTCATAGATAACTATATTTTTACATGTCAAGAAAATTTAAAAAATACTACTTGAATAATCAAAATGTTGCTACATGGTTTTCTTGTGTTTTTATAAACATTTCTGGAATACATTTTGGGATCCACAGGATGTAGCTCCTCTTTGAAAATATCTGATGTTAACAAATGGTTCAATCTATTATCGGTCATCAAGTTTCTGAAATAGTTGTATAGAGTTTTGTTTGTTTGTCTGTAAATTTAAAGTCAATAAATATAAGTTATATAGTTATATATATATGGTATAAACTTACCTAGACCAACTGGAAAATAAAAGAAAGTAACTGTTAAAAAAGTAGGTATATCGACAGGGAGGGGGAGGTGCTTTTATTTGTGTTCAGAAAATATTTTATGCAATTTAGGATGACCCCATAATTGTGTCCCAGCCCCCTTGTAGCTAAGGCGTTGACGATTAGATGTGCATGATTAGGTCTACATGATTAGATGGCTGCTGTGTCTTTCAGAGTAGTTAGGATTAGTGCAATTATTTCCATCCAAATCTGACGAAAAGACTAAAAATGGATAAATTGAGACATTTTAAAAGGCTGCTTTTCTATTGTCAAGGAAAAAAATGAACGGTTTTGTTCTAATTGTTTTTCTCAACCAATTCTCCATCGAACCAACAGAGAATAGCCATTAGGTATTTGTGTAAAGGATTTCATTCAGTCCTGCTTGGAAACACCAAGAACCATTTTTTACTGGAATCTGGTTATTTAAGCACGACTGCCTTTCTGATATTCTTATAACATTTCGTTAATTACGGTAGCAGCGAAAGTGAATACCGTATTAAAACACCCTTGGACTACTACTCTGGCCGAAATGGCAGTTTAGCCTACACTTAAAGTCTCTGTGATAGAATTAAGAAGGGAACTATGTTCACAAAACCACTTGAATTGTAATGAATAAACGGAGGCTAGCGTTTTTCATTAAATCAATTTTGCAGACTTCAGTTTTGCAGACTTCAAAGGCACTCAAAAATACGTAGTTTCCTCGTAGCATTTTCATATATTTATTATTATATTCATGAAAATAAAGTTATTAATAATAAAATTCCCCAAAATAAGTTCTAAGTTATTTGAAACAAATAATATCATTTTTAAGTAAAAATCAACTGGTCTGTACTTTATAGCAAATACCAAATGTAAGGTATTTTGAAGTCAAGCGAGACATGCTTTGCCATGCATTCGTGAGAGAGAAAGATGATTTTGAAAGGAAATTCAAACAAAAAGGAGTATGCATATAAAGTGTCATATTTTCAATTAAAGATAGAAGTGGTAATGCTTTGGGCATTATTATTATTATTATTAGCCTCGACATGATAAACATAAAGCTATGCTTTTTAAAAGAAAGTGGTCTTCGAATATGAAATTTATGCGAAAAATTGTAATTCGCGAAACTAGCCAAACATTTCGCGAATTTTTTACCTCACGAAACGTTCTTTTCGCGAAAGTTTCTGCTTTTAAAAGTAAAGTACAATTGAATGGTCGAGGCGATATTCCCATGTGATTGGAGTTGTCAGTGATTTAGATTAGTCTTACAGAAATAGAGAAAGTGTTATGAAAGAAAGTACTATATTATTTGCAGAAAATATTATTTTATCTCGAGAAAGTATTATTTCAGAAAGTAATAAAGTCCAAAACGGTGTTCCATACTTACGTCCATGTTTGTTCACGTGAGTTTCGAATTTTTATTGATAACTTCATGTTTCGACAGCATGAAAAGTTGTCTCAAAATTGAATATAATTATGCAGTGAATTATCGTCATGGGTCCAAATGAAAAATATGTCTTCAATTTATCGTAACCAAAATAAAAGTTTCATTCCAGTGCTTCTGTTGTGCGTTGTAGATGGCGATGGGGGACGTAAAAAAATGCGATAAAACGAAAGATTGATTATTGTATATCGAAAACATTTAACTTCATGATTCAGGGAAAGATAAATGCTGCATTACGTCTTTTATCGAAGTCGGAAAACATGGGTTTGCTACCGTTAACTGACGAAACAATGCAAGAGCTTCCTGAAACACCCAGAAGCCAGACCATTGTATGATGAACTATTGCTACAGGGACCTGTAAGAGCTGTAAATCCTGTGATCTTTGACGATCTGAACGAAGACACGAATTTGAAAGCAGCTTTTCATACCAATGGGGCTGCTGGAGTATCGTCTTTGAATGCAGACGAATGGCGAAAAATTGTCGGTAACTATGGTAACTATGGTAATACTGCTGTTGATCCTCTTAAGTAGATTATTAATCTTACCAAGCAGCTAAATACAAAAGAAATCAACAACTTTGATGGGTTGCCGATTGATATTTCTAGCAAAAATCCAGGCGTTCGTCCTATTGGAATAGGAGAAATTCTTAGTCGAATTATGAGAAAAGCTGTTGTCCATACTTCGAGAAGACAATTTAAAATTGTGTGCTGATCATAAAGCTGGTTGTGAAATTGCTGTTCACGCAACCAGCTGTTTAGCGAAGATGAAACACATGACATCTTATCAATCGATGCAAACAATGCATTTAACTTGATTCATTCACACAATCTTCAAATACTATGTCCAGAATTCGCGGCATACATTCGAAACTGATGCAAGACGATCACGTCTTTTCGTAACTGGTGGGAAAGAAATCACATCTAAGAGGAACTTTGGAAGAGCTGAATATTTGGTGGTAGGAGATCAACACCCATGGTCCTTTCATCGATTACTATTCAAACGCCTCGAAAAGTATTTTGATCTTGAAACCCAACTATTGACCAGACGAAGCAGATGTTTGCGGACAACGAAATTAAAGTAACAGTTGAAGGAAATAAACATTTAGATGCATTTGTGGGCACAGATCATGATACAATGAACAATGTCGAAAAGAAAGTTTGCTCCACCATATATAGTGTGTAACATTCAAAAACCGCAGTTCGAAACACGCTATAAGTACATCCGTGCAGAAAAATACTTTGACACTCGTTCCTTCAAATCAGACATTGAAAAACTTCCACTGAATCTAGTTTATGCTATGGACACACCTGAATCTTGCCTAAATCAACATGTTCCCCTGACCAAACAAAAAAATCACAAGACCTCCATCACCGTGGCTTAAAGAGTTAATCATTAAAGAAAAGCAGCATGAAAGAGACCATCTCCCAAAACAAACATACTGGGAAAAGTTCCGCAATATAAGAAACGAAATCAAGAGGCTCATAAAAACTGCCAAATCCAAATTCTACAAGCGAGCATTGTCATCCAAACGTCCGAAAGTGGACGAGGTGTGGAATACAATTCACCGTAATACGCCATAATGAAATAAGAGATTTTACAGATGAGCTTCTTTCCAAGTGTCATAACTATGTTCATGTGGAACCGAATCTTTCACCGTTGACTGGAGAACGTTTTCCACGAAGTACAATAACTACCGATGAAGCCCGAGTTGATATTGCTGCGCGAGGAGTCTGGCTTAAGGGGCAAATGGCTTTCTTTGACGTAAGGGTGTTTAACCCAACGGCCAAAATGTATCTGAAACCCAACTTTTCAGTAGCAGCTCATAGATCAAACAAGCAAGAAAAGAAGCGGTCCTACAATAGAAGAATTTTATCTATCGATCAAGGATCATTGACACCTGCTTTGGAGGCATGTATCGAGAATGCCAGATATTCTAATATCATTTAGCCGAGAAGCTTGCTGAAAAGAGGAAAATCATTGTCAGTAAATCGATCAACTGGATTCGAACGAGATTGAACATCCATCTGTGACTAAGAGGATCTGCATCACCATGGTCGAAACAGTCTTTCAGCGATGTCCATTTAAACCTACTGACAGAAGAAGCGAAACTGATTGATAATTTCGATTGAACACATTTAAATCAATATTTTAGTTGCCGTATCGTTTATAAATTTTGTAGTGCGAACTGATAATATTCTCCTCAAAATCGGCCATAATCAAGTTCGCATAATTTGACGCCATAGGAGTTCCTTTGATTTGTTTAGAAAATAAAACGAAATGTATCAAAGAATAAGTTGTTTCATATAAAAGCGATGGTATCGACTTCAGTTTCCGTAATTCCAGGTATTAATAACAGGATTCTGCACCTTCATCGTGATCAATATTTTGTCTATAATGAACATCAATTGCTACAAACTGACGTCTTTTGGGACTTTTTTGCAAAGTTTTATGAGAAAATGTTTAATCTGCTGAGATATGTTCCCTTGATTAGTTATGTGTACAAACTCCGTTGTTCAACTAAGGGCTGCAATATTCACGTGTAAACAGCTCGTAAACTTTTTCAAAGAATTTTTCTTATCCCAATATTTATTATTACTATAAAAAATGATTTAAAATTCAGACAGAAAATGCATTTTAAATGGCAATCTTCTTAAATTCATCTCCTTTGCTGTGGTTGAATTGATGATGTGAAGATTTGATATGACCAGATGATCATTATGACTTAAGCTCACTTTTTGTTTTAGACGTACATCGTATTATAAACCCAGAATAGAACAAAACACCAAGCTAAGAAATAAATGTGATGGAACATTCCTTTATCAAAAGTTGTCAATAACTACTAAAACTTACAACAAGGAATGTTATTTAGTAGCAATTGTTCTCGGAGCTAACTTTAAGAAATTTGAATTTACGTTGAACAAATACCATATTTCGTAAGATGTTTATAATATAGAATTCATCAAAAGCGAAAAAATGGTTTTACTTAATACAATGTACAAAGAAAGTATAAATATATATTCTTAAACTGATCGGATAAATCAAAATAATCGTGGATCTGCGTGAAAATCAAAGTATTTCATCGTAACAGGGATCAATCCTAAATATAAAGCAACGGAACGATTACCATTGATTCACGCGAATTTATATAGTAATAAACGAAAAGGAATCGATAAACATACCAATTTTTCGAGCTCGATGAATCGCGTTAGTGATTTCTCGTTGTTTCTTGTCACACAAACCTAGATTAATATCAAATGAACTAACATAGGTCGGAATTAAATTCCTGAGCCCAACCACATTTCGCCGCCCTTTCAAAAACAGCCCTTTCAAAAAGTGGAATATGACATTACCTGTAATTTTTCGCCCATACATTCTGCCTGTATGTGGTGATATAAATTGTGAAAGAAGGCGAACATTCTAAATTTAATCAAACACTGATAAATAACGAAACATATAGAAATCATTGTAGAGAATCCTTGAGTTTTGGAAGTCTTAGTAATAATGACCGAATACTGGGAAAAAATAGGTAAATCACCTTATAATCAATTTCTATGTCAGAATGTCGATGTGGACACAACAAGCAACCAGTTGGACGATCTTCAATGTCAAGTCTCTAGATATCATGAAAAACAAACAATGCCTTTTAATTTTCAATTTCGGAGGGTTCTGGAGTGTTTATTTTCGAGAGTTGAGGAAAAACGTTTTTCTAGCCAAAATTAAATTTCCTGAATTGAAGAGTCAAAATTTAGATTCCAAAAATATAGAGGTGATCAAACTGCTACATGCGCAACAACTGGTCCAAAGTAAAACATCTTAATTTAATTTTTGATCTGATTCAAATTCAGTATATTCAAAATTATGTATATAAATGTGAGAAACCAAAATACTTACGTCATAATTGGCTTTCATAACAGCATGTCTTTCTCGATAGATTCTCACTTTTTTTCGAGTATTCCGATACTTTGGATAACAATCTAACAAGACAAATCTTGAGTTTAGTAACAGATTTGCAACATATATCTGTCTGAGATTCAATTTTCATGATTAAGGTACTCAACCGACTAGTTGCTCACATCTAGAGTGGAAGGTCAGAGTCATTCCATTGACTTAAACATTGTGAATCGATTCACTCTGCATTCATTCAAATTGATGTCTAAGGGTGTTGTCTAGCTGAGTGATTAAAGGAAATTTGCGGCTTCTGTAGCCAAAAAGGTGGCTATAAATGCTCTAGGACCTCCTACGCAGGACTGCCATTGATAACAGTTCTATCAGAACTTATGAGGCTATCCAGATTAAATAATATATAATATATATATATATATATAAGAAATTATTAAGGTCAAATGAATCATTTCCAATATGTTAAGGTACTACCTAACATAAAGTTATCTATTCTCGACACATTAACTTCAGCATCCAAAAAGTGAAAAAGGAAACGTTTTCACATTCAAAATGATGTAAGACATGAAATACAATATCAAGACAACATGGTAATAAATATAAAAACATTTCTTTCCTTTGAAGATTAGATAAATAATACAAGAATGGCTTGAGAATCTATTCTTGGCATGCGAAATTTTCAAAACAATTTTGAAATAAAACACGGAACAGTAGAATAACAAAGTAAATGCTGTAAAAACCATTTGCCAGATGGTATTTCTTTTCTTTACCGCTAATTAATTTACCTTGAAGCTACTCGTAACATTTTCATAAAACGGAATTTATGTTCAAAAGAGATATTTTATTTTGAATTGAAATACAATAGAGGTCTACTGAAAGAAATCATCTATGATAGACAATCGGTCACACAGTTACAATTGGTAAACAAGATGTGGCGATAACAGCAATATCAACAACTTCATTTCGTTCATGTTTTTTGTTTTTGGATTTATTAAGAGAAAGGGGTTTCAAACTCCTCTTGAATTTACCCCCAATTATAAAGTGATATTTCAAATTTAAACTATTGGGTCGACATTACTTACTGTAAACTTCCATTTTAAATGGTTTTCAATTTCTTTCATTTATTAATCGTTGCAATTATAACGTGGGTGACGAGAATAGATACACTGTTTAGAATAGAGAACATATGCCCTTACCTTAGAGGAATTATATTACGAATTAGCAGTTAGTGAGAACCCAAAAATTCACTTACACGGTTCACTGGTATGAACTGATTGGCTCAATATGACCTGAGAAATTCGAGGTGAAGGAAGTATCCTGTACAGACCAATTCTAATATCATTGCACATGCAACTAATGACTGCCATGTTTAAAACATTCAGCCTGAGTACCAAACATTTTGTCAAGAGCCTAATGCGCTGTAGTATCAACCAGGCTGATCAGTTACACCTCTATAGTATGTTTTCAAGTAAGGTATGCTGAATAACTTGGAAAGATTTGTTTTGAAACATTGACGTTCAATTTGAATTTTGGCTCCAAAAACCAAGATAAGAAAAAAAGGTATTCGCATGCAACACAAGACCAAAATGGGAAAAACTGGAAAAGGTGAAAAGAATCAAAATATTCAGGTTGCTGTTCGTTGCAGGTCAGTTAGTTATCTAAAGTTCTAACTCAAATAAGCTACTTTCAGGCGATTTTTCGAAAATATCAAAATTACCAAACTTGGAATGAAAAACTTATTGATGTCAGATGTGAAAATTTCTGTTTTACTGCACTTTCAGTTATTGTCGAAAAATGTGCACCCTTTAAGGAGGGAACAGTCTGGTACATTCTTCTAAAATGTCTAAGGCTGAGAGAAATTACAAACCGATTCATTTTTTATTATAATTAGATAATTTATCATTGCTCTGTCCCCCCACGATATGCAAAGAAAAACTGTAATTTGTAAGGTTAATAAGGTTAATAAAGTTTCACCCACAAAAAATATGACACTGATTGAGTTTCAATGGAATTTTGTCATAGCGAATGGGAGAGAATACCACAGTTTCTTGCGTGGTGTGTTAGGGTCCCTGCATAAAACTTCTGACAAGCAGGGGGTAATTGGCCAGTCACATATCGATTTGGTGACCTTTTTGCATCATTCTGACATAAAAAATCTTACCACAAACACCACCCCCTCCACACCCGGTGTCCTTCACATAAATTTTATACAAAATCAATAAACAAGAAATTTGTTTGCATTAGGAGCCTAATCTCCACTTATATGTGAATTGGAGGGCAATACCCTCCTTTTTTGAATGTAAACACGTATTTTAAAAATGGTGGCCTAACTCCCAAATGGTCTATTGATCCCCGTGCATCACAATACCTTGAATCAACCTTAAACAGAAGATGGGTAAGAGGCTTTTAGCTACCCATCTTCTGCTTGAAACGTAGCTCTTGTTTGTTGTATTTCTGTTTTATTTATATGTATTTATACGTGTTCTACAAAAACTATTTTATAAACTAAAAAAGTCATTCTGACGCAAAACATGCACCAAACCGATATGTGACTGGTCTCTAAACCTTGAGTCAGTTTTAACAGAAACGTAACTAATTATTAAATGAAATGGAGGAAGAGTGCATATAATAAATCATTGCAGAAAATTTCCAGAGAACAAATGTAAAATGTAAAATAAAAATTTCTCACGAAAATAAATCCATGCAAAAATTTCTCTCCTTTAGTTGATTTAGGAAGGATGGATTGATAGATGGATTTTTAAAAAATACTATATAGTCAAAGTTTAGATATTTTAAAAAAAATTCTCCTATGAAACTCCTTTGATTTAAAAAACAACGATGGAGAGCAATAAAGAGAATCCATTAATATGGTCCAAAATGGAGCAATCCAAATCCACTTTTCTGGAAATTAGGGAAAAGTAATTTGGTCAGGGATTTCAGGGAAAAGTCAGGATATTTAGATTTTTTTTAGTAAAGTCAGGGGAAAATGTTTTATTTTTGTTGTTATTTATCTTTCACCTTACATGGTGTAAAAGTGGTTTAAATGTAAATATCCAATATGTATCAAATACCCTCTGTAAGAGGTGTAGAAATTTCCGTTTTTTTAGTTCTTCTGAAGACAAGTTCAATTTGACAATATTTGTAAAAATAGGAAAACAAATTTAAATACCCTAAAAATGCATTGAGCATTGAATGTGAGCGGATGTGTTTTTTGCTGATGTAAATCGCAGGATTTCACGATTCTTACATCCTTCTCTCCTCTTTTTCTAAAATTCTATTTTCAAATATGGTTGGAGAAGAAGGAATGAAAAAAATTGAAGAATTGTTGAAGAAAGTTTTAATGGAAAATGCACGTTTATATAATAAATATTAAAAATAACAAAAAGTGGGAACAAACTGGGTGTAAAGTTCACCATTTCACCAGAAAAATATTAAAAAAGTAAATAGAATAAGGACTAAAGAAAGTTCAAAATATTTCTGAAGTGAGTTTAGATGTTCAAAGATGAATGACATTTTAGAGAATTCTTAAAAGTTGTCTAGGAATTCATTCCATAAGTACGGCCCTCTATATTTAATTGCATAAGTATTCATTTTGAGTATTTTTGAGGGGAAGAAGAAAATTTTCAAAATACGATATTATGTTGAATTTTATTAAGTTGATTTGCAACAATATTTGGTGAAAGATTGTTCTTTGTCTTAAACATAAAAAGTAGAACTTGGTTAATATTAAACTCGAAACAAAGGTTCACGAAACAAAGGTTCTGAGTTTGTGAATCTATCCACACCACATATTATGCGACACACATTTTTTTGCTTACCCTTGATCTTTCTTAGTTTTGTGAAATTATTACTACCCACACAATGTTACGATATGCAATATATGTATATGCAAAGCTGTATTGCAAGTTCTTCAAGCCATGAAAGTTAAGAAATGGTTTCACTTTATAGATTAAAGCAATATTTTTAGAGACTTTATTTTCAATTATTACTATATGCCTTCTCCAAGCTTTATTTATCTAGACTCCCAAAAAAATTAAGAATGGATGTGTTTTTATATTTACATTGTTTATAATTAGGTTCGATAATTTTAACGGTATGTTCTCAGCTTTTCAAGGTTTAAAAAATAATGTGTACTTATGTGTAGTTAAGGTATAAGAATTTTATGTATTATGGATTGAACTGATAAGTCAATGAAAACACCTAAAAAAAACACCTAAAAAAAATTGAAAAAAGTTTTTCCAGCATACTTGTAATCCTCTTTGAAAGATCTATCTACTGAATTTTTAGGAATAATCCCTAATTTGTTTAATTTGCTCTATGAGACCTTGTGATCTTTACTAACACTTTACAAATGTGGCAACGGTTTTCGTATGTATATTAGTATAGGGGGAAACCATTTCTGTTTCAGTTTTATTATTAAAGATTGTCTTCATGATACAGAGTAGTAAATTTATTCCAGAAGTAATGGCATATAGAGGAGGGTTTTTAATTCACAAGTTATGCCCGTGTAAAGTACAGCCAGAAACTTTTTACATGGAAATATGAACTCATTATTAAAATAAAAATATTTTGTATTCTACACAGTTTGGTTTAGACATGCGATAGAACTGGACATGAAAATAACACTGATCATTCATGAAAGCTTTTACAGGGGCAGCTAGTGGCATGTGATTTAAACATATATTTTGAAGACGGAGTAGAGAACAGGCTCTTGGAAAAGGGCGTGGAAAATCATCTTTATCGTTTTTATATTATTTATATATGTACATAGTTTTATACGCGATACACCTGTAAAAAACATAATTATTGTCACATATCAAAACGAAATAATTTTGATGTTGCTAATAAAAATAAGGGCACTATTCCACTATTAGGTGTTTTGTTTTCAAAATTGTAAAAACACAACTAAAAAGTGTCCAAATCAGCCACTTGTATTATATAATCACTTACTTTTTACGCTAACTTGTTTATGATATTATTATTATTATATGTGACACCAATTTGCACATTTCCTTTTTGCACACACCATAAATTAATATATATAGAAGAAAAACAACAACAATGCAGACACTAAGAACAATGTGTTGCAATGTCATTTAATTGATTCGTTTTGATTGCCAAAGTGACATTATACATACCCTGACAGGGCTAGCTAAAGCACTAAAAGGCTGCATTTTTTGGTTACTATAAAATTTTCAAATGTTTCACGTTATCAAATGATGTTTAAGACCAAAGACCAGTTCCCTTTTTAAGCTATTTGATATGTGTGTAAAAAATCATATTTTATGAAGAAATGCCTTTATCATTGTGGTTAAACTAATACGTTAAACTGCATCTTTAATACGTCTTACTAGCTAAGGGATTCTAATCTTATATTTTAAACCTGTTTTCAGACCACGCAACCAACATGAAATCAAACTTGGTTCAGCAAATGTTGTGGATGTCAACCTTGCAATGAGAGAAATCACAGTGAGACAAGAAATGAATTACATGGATAAAGGAAACAATAAAATGTTTTCATTTGATAAAGTATTTGGTCCAAATTCTAAACAAATTGATGTTTATAAGTCCATGGTATGTCCTGTTATAGATGAAGTTCTTCAAGGATATAATTGCACTATCTTTGCGTAAGTTTTTCATACTTTTTGTCTAAACTTTGTTAGACTGTTCATTAAATGATTGATTAGATTGTGAATATCCAATCTTTTTATTTTGTTTAAGTTACGGACAGACAGGTACTGGTAAAACGTTTACCATGGAAGGTGATCGTACTTGTGATGGTGACTTTTCCTGGCAGGATGATCCATTGGCTGGTATAATTCCAAGAGCAATGCATCAACTTTTTGAACAACTCAACACAATGGAAGATTGTGCTGAATATTCTGTCCGTGTTTCATATTTGGAAATTTACAATGAAGAACTTTTTGATTTATTGGGAAATTCACTTGATACACAAAAACTTCGGCTTTTTGAAGATACTGCGAAAAAGGTAAAACAATAAAATTATGTACTTTTTATTTCAAGAGCAATGTTGAGGCTTCAGCTTCCATAACTAAACCTTAAGGAAAGTCTTTTCATTCTGAACATAGTTTGAAGAAGAATGTTTATAAATCTGATTTGACTGGTTATTTACATCAGTGAATTTTATATTAAGGGTTCAGTTGTCATTCAAGGACTTGAAGAAGTGATTGTTCACAGTAGAACTGAAGTTTATCAGATACTTGAAAAAGGAGCAGCTAGACGTCAAACTGCAGCTACATTATTAAATGCTCAATCAAGGTCAGGATTTACAAGCCTTTTTTATAAGCACTAGAGGCTCTTATTCACTAAAAAGATAAGCGCAACCCTAGGCTCAAAATGATAGCAATCAAAGTCCCTTACGCTTTCTCTACCTCAAAGAGACAGGTAGTCATTCTCTTTTAACTTTTGGTATAGGTAATAGGTTTTGAGCACATATACTCCGATTTCTTGAATTTCTTATATCAAGTTGATATATCATCAAAGAAGCACCAAAGTAATCTCAAAATGTAAAATGTAATATCTATCCAGTTAATCAAGCATTTTTGGAACCAGCTAAGCTTGATTCAGTTCTTGTTATATAACGAGGAATTGTTGGATTGGTATAAAAGGATCTAACGTAATTTTATAATCTGTGATGATAAGTAATGTGTAACAAAACATGAACTTTTACTTTTTAGTCGTTCACATTCACTTTTCTTGGTCACCATTCACATGAAAGAAAACAATATCAATGGAGAAGAATTCTTAAAAACAGGCAAACTTAACCTGGTATGTAGCAATAAAAAAATGGCTTAAAAAAGAATTGTTCCCAAATAGCATTAAAAAATCATTTAAAACATTTTTAAATCTTTATGACATATTTGAAGCCGGAAAACTTAGTTGTGAGAGAAACACTTCACGATGCAAATGCAAAAAGTTTATGAATATATCTTAATTTAATTGTTTCAAACATTTGAAGAACTTCAGTCATTTTTTTATGTTTAGGTTGATTTAGCTGGCAGTGAAAACATTGGACGATCTGGAGCAGTTGAAAAACGAGCTCGAGAAGCAGGTACTAGTCTGTATAATATACTATTTCAAGTTAATGTCATTTCATTGCGTCTATATTTTCTCCTTGATTGATGCACGTTTTAGGTACCATTAATCAAAGTTTGCTTACTCTTGGTCGAGTCATAACAGCACTTGTAGAAAATGCACCACATGTTCCATATAGAGAGAGCAAACTTACTCGTCTGCTCAAGGACTCTCTTGGTGGACGAACGAAAACTTCTATTATTGCTACCATTTCTCCTGCAGCATGTAATCTGGAGGTATGGTTGTTTGTACTTCATGTGTTCTCTCCATTCATGTGTTGTCTCTATTCCTGTGTTGTCTCTATTCATGTGTTATCTCTGTATTGGTTGAAATCTCTTGCAATGTTCTGAATTGTTTTGTTTAAGGAAACGTTAAGTACACTTGATTATGCACATAGAGCAAAGAACATCATGAATAAACCAGAAGTGAATCAAAAATTAACAAAGAAAGCCCTTATTAAAGTCAGACACATTCTTATTTTTTACCAAAAATAATGTTTAATTTGATAAATAGTTTTCAATATTATACATATAATAAATTGTGTTATCTAGGAATACACTGAGCAAATTGAAAAGTTGAAGAAGGATTTGCTTGCTGCACGGGAAAAAAATGGTATTTTCATCGCTGAAGAAAATTACATGTATGTATTTATGATGATTTTCTGAAAATAAACACAAAGGTTAATTTCACTTGTGTCTTTGAATTGATGGTGTTTTAGAGACATGCAAAATCAACTGTCGTCTCAGAAATCAAATCTTCGTGAATATGTTGAGAAAATTCAGTCGTTACAAGAGGAGATGAAAAAAATCGAAGATATATTTGCAGAAACACAAAATCAACTTGAAAAAACAAAACAACATTTAAGTTGGACACAACAGGAACGAGATGAAACTAAAGAGTTGGTATCACAGCATCTTCAAACTGAGGAAGAGTTACATCAACAAGCTAATGATCTGCTTGGAACTATCGAGGAAACCGTGGAAGACACCACACATCTTCATTCGTCCTTAAACCGTAAGAAAGAAATCCAAGCCACAAATGTAGAAGCTAGCCAAAAGTTTAAAAATGATACCCGGGAACGAATCCATAAGCTTTTCAATACACTTGATGATGGAAGAAATCGTCAAGTCATATTTTGCAAGGAAATGAATAATGAATTGAGTATGTATTACCGTTCATCTCTATCTTTCTTGTAAAATTATGTATTACAGAAAAGCTTGATGTGGAAGAAGTGTAAACTGTTTGATGTATATTTGAAAAACAATTTAGCTACTTACCAACAGCAAAAATCTGAGATGTATGAAGATCTTTGTGAATCAGTCAGTGTTGTCTGCCAGAATGCACAGAAAGATTTGGAAAGAATCCAACTTGAGAATGATATGTTTAATGTGAAGCAGGAGAAAAGCAATAACGATCATTTAAATCAATGTACTGAACTAAAGGTGAACACTTGTTATTTATAACATCAAATATCAGATATTTAAAGATTATTCTCTTACATGATAATTTATTTTCCAGGGAAAAATGGTTGAAAACATTACCAATTTTCATAATGATAAATTTGCTGTGATTGTAGACAAGTTAAATTCATGTGTGGAAAAAATTCGGGAACATGATAATCAGCTGCTCTCCTCCATCATTGGATTGGTAAGATGAGGATATATTTCCATCGAGTTTATTGCTGACTGATTTCAATATTTGAATCCATGCGTGACCAATGCTGATTTTTATTTTTAGAACGAGAAATTTCATCTGAACATGTTGGAGTTTACCAAGCAACAGGAAGAAGGCTTGTCGAAACTTCTGGAATCATTCAAATCTCACTCACTTGAACAGGTCTGGTTCCTACTTCTTCATCTGAATTTGAATTTTTTGTATCTATAAAAAAGGCTTGTCGAAACTTCTGGAATCATTCAAATCTCACTCACTTGAACAGGTCTGGTTCCTACTTCTTCATCTGAATTTGACATTTTGTAATAATGAATGAGTTTCAATAATTTTGTGATTTGTTTAGAATGAAAGTATGAAGCAACTGTCAGTGTGTGCGAACGATACTGTTACCAATCAACAGTCTATCAAACAAGTATAGTGTTTTACAATTGACTTTTATAACATGTTCTGAAAAGAACTGTTGTAAGATTTGCATGATTCACATTTTTTTAGAAATTGAAAAACGATTTTATATCTTCCATGATGTCCAGTCTTGAGAATTTAGCAGAAGAAAATTTGAAAAAGTTGTTCTCTGAACAGCAGGAACAGTTGTTGACAGACACTAATCAGGTAATAAATGTACTTCTTGTGTTCCAAGTTTAATGTTCAGTTGATTTA
The DNA here is from genome assembly GCA_039566895.2 of Turritopsis rubra. Taxonomy (NCBI): domain Eukaryota; kingdom Metazoa; phylum Cnidaria; class Hydrozoa; order Anthoathecata; family Oceaniidae; genus Turritopsis; species Turritopsis rubra. The sequence goes on along the minus strand of CM077624.1, from coordinate 1,280,633 downwards.
TCTATGAGATGGAAGCTTGTGATGCGAATATTGTTGTTGTTTTTTGGATTCACTTATATAATCGCTTCTCGCTTTACAGATCGTAGCACTTGTATACCATCTGTAAATGTATCAAAAATAAGAATAAACCATTTTTCCCTGTTACCCATTATTTTCGATTGATACCATCTATGTAGGAAGAACAGGGAGTGAAATGTTGTTAAGATTTCCCTGTAAATGGAGAAATCTTATTTATTTAGGCTTTCTGTCTATTGACTAAGAGTTGCGCTGCAACTGTTTTTCTGCCCATTTCGAATCGGTTATCAGTTTTTAAATGGCGGAAGTCTGTGTCGAGAAGCGAATTTTTTTCCAATAATGTTTTTTTATATCCATGGTTTCGATGATGATGTGTAAAATTAAAATTAAAATTCCGTTTCCTTTTTTTTCTTTTTTTAGAATAAGTTAAAATAAGTAAATAACTTACAGCTATCCTCCTAGGTTACAGCAAACATGATTAAAGACTGATTTAGTGCTAAAAGATAAATATATTTGAAATAATCCGTCATCGGATTTGAACCACCTTTTGGCTCCGCCTTTATTAGGCCAAGGCAAAAATCGTGATTTGACCATTTAGGATCGTATTTAAAAAAGACATTATTGAGACACCCCAGCTATATAAAGTTTCTATTTCCTCTGGAGTTAATATTATCATAAACATTGATAAAACAAGTATTCTGTGACACGACACACTGTCTACGGAAACCTTTTTAATCAAAAATGTTGATCTTGTTGTTTTGTTATTTTCAGGTAATGAACACATTATCGAATCAACGAAATTCTTGTGAAAAGTTCGACGACGAAATAAAACAGTAAGATTTAAAAAATACAGAAAAATATAAAAATCATGAACATTTATTTCATCTCGTGTTCTGAATTCATTTTGCAGGTCTATATCTACGTATGTCAAACAAACCACGACAAAACATCAAGTTATCGCTGCATCTGCTAAACAAAATTCTGATGAAATTTCTTTGGAAGTTGGAAAGGTAATTATTTATCTCTCCGAAAGACAGATAGTGTAGTGTAGTGTAGAGAGTTGTTCTGTTGGCTTGTTATTCAATCGTATGAGTCTTCAAATTGGTTTAAGCAATGTGTTGTGTGGTTACCTCACCTAGGAGGTGTTTTATGGTCACCTCACCTAGGATGTGTTTTGTGGTCACCTCACCTAAGATTTTAGCGATTCTTTAGTATGACCGCGTCATTACCTTTCAATGAATGCTTTCACTCAATAACCTGCATTGTAAACGTGTTTTCCTGGCATGATGATTAGCTTGTTTTTGGGAACTTTTAGATCGACAATTACATGAAAGAGTTTCAAGATGACATCAATCACTTGCAGGAGAATGAAAATTCATTTGAAAGTTCCCTATTAACTGTATGTTTCATCTTTTGTGCATGTATTGATTTAAACTGCAAGTTTTTTAAAACTTCACCTCCTGTTTTGTAGAGCATGGAAACATATCATGAAAATATGATGGAAAATAGTGTGTCCAACAGAAAAGCAATTCATGATTTGCTTGAAAAGACAGGAGCAGAACTATCTGTGAGTAGATTGGAGATTTTGTTATGTTTTGATTTTCCCTGAGCATGGGGATGAAAGACTTTTAAGAAAATTGAAAATCCAATTCAATTTCATTATATTTTATTTCTTTTTTAGTTGTTGAATTCGAAAAGCAGTGAAAAGCATGAAGCAATTCGTTCAGACTTGGAAAATGGCAAGAATACTACAAATAAGATGTTTTCACATCTTCAATCTGCACTGCATAACCATGAAGCAGCTCGTCAAAACATTGATGAGCATGTTGAAAAGCAGCTTACTTTGTTGGAAAACCTTACGGTAGAATTTGTGGAAGAAGAAATAAAGGTTGATTTTCCTACAGGTAATTTCAGGCTTCCTCCAGTGATCATGCTGAACATTACTTTCAGTTTGAGGTTCAATTACAACTCAAGTCTGATGCTCAACTCACTTTCAGTCATTGACAGTAAGAAGGTAACTAATAAGTTGACTGTCGGGGAGGATGAAAGGACATCAAAGCTTCGCATGACTGAAGTGCGATTATTTCAGCGTTTCTTTCACACGTTTGTGAGTTCGTTTTAGTGATACATAAACTGTTTGTTTATTGTAGGAGCCACTCCTAATCAGAAAAATTATACGTTTCCTCGAGTTTTCCGGCGTACAGAAAATCACACCAAGATAATTGAAGATTATCGTCAACGTCACGGAATACCTGCTTTGCCACCGATATTATCCGAGATTGAGGAGGGCAGTCGGAGCAGTATTGTAAGTGAAAGGCGTTTCTTAAGGCGAATCTCCACTAGGCAGAAAATGTCGTGGCGATGCTGCGAAAAGTAGAAATGATTTCTACTTTTCGTTCAAGCGACTTCCATTGTTTTCGAGGTGGAAAATATCGCCCGCCACGACATCGGGTGATTCCGCTTTATGCTGCAATACCAAAAGGTTTGATCGATGCTTATAGATAAGTTATGTCAACGTCATGTGTAAATAATGTTTTTGCAGAACAACGAAAATCATGACGGATCATTTATCGATGACAGTCCTTTTGAAGACGATGAAGAAGTTATGAAGAATATTTCAGAAGAACCTATGAACCCTAAATTTGTAAGAGATTTCTTCCTGGGTCTATTAACAAATCCGGTGGGTTTAACCGGAATACCTTAACAGGGTTTAGCTAGGAAACCTGACTCTAACTCTTCCCCTCATTACGTCACTAATTCTTTGAACGACGGTATCTCGGTAACGATTCGTCGTCAACATGTGATCACATTTTTTGTTCAGCTTTTCGAGCTCTATTAGACTATTAGATAGTACCATTCCCAGTTCGTTATTCTAAGATTTGAGGCATGACTCTTATCGTTATTCAGTTATCTATCTGGTAATTTGGTGTCGGATTGACAAATAAATAAACAAAGAATATCTAAGAGCTATAAATATAAAGTTAGTGGTAAATCTTTTCAAAATTTCAATCGGTAAATATATAATGGGATAGTTAGAGAAGGAATCATTTCGTAGTTTCAAACTTTAGACAGTACTTAAACAGTATATCAAGGTCGTGGAGGCAAAATGGGTACATGATAGAAAGTTATTTCACGCATCAAAACTTTAAATAGGTAACATTTTATGAATACGTTCGCGTTGAACAAAAAGTAGGAAAGTAGGAACTTGATAATCCGACACTATTACATACTACACTGAAAAAACTTGTCCAATTTACAAAAATTTGTTCATTCTACCTTATCAATTTGAACAGATTTAATAACTATGAAATTTTTGACACATTTGGTCAACCCATTTCATAATAGACCCCTCTTGTAATTTCAATCGCCATTCCTTTCGTCATGGTGACAACAATTTATTTTATTATTTACAGATGTCAATCACAAGTCACGTGATTACTGGAAAAGAAAACATGTTACCTCATTCGCAAACAAAGATTCCGTCATCAGCCTCGAAAATACGAGGCGAGCGACCAAGGATACCTTTAAGAAATGCAAATACGTTAAGTTGAAACGAACACTGCCATCATTTCATATCATTTGTAGACATTTTTATTGTTTGTAAATTGACGTACATTTCATGTCAAGTCACGTGTTGTTACGTGATAACATTTTCTTGTATCTTTTCAAGCTTGTATTTTGTTGGACAAATATATATATAAAACTGCAATAAACTTATCTTACTTGCCGCCTCGCAACACTCATCTGAAAAAAAACAACTGGGTTGTGCTTCTCATTTTTTGGTTTGTAGCCAACGAAAAAACGTAGATGCGTCGTTGATTACAATAGTGACCTTAAGCAAAAAAACGTGAGATGGTCGAGGACGTCATTTTCGATGCGTTACGTCACCTTTTTAAACTGCGTGCCCAGTTCGAGGTGATTCCCACGCCGTGACGACGTTCAGGACGCGAAAAAGCCATTTTTACGTTCAGTCAAAACGTGTTTGGGTGAAGCAAGAAAAATCGGAAAAAATAACAGTTTAAATATCTTGTTGCTTTTAAAATGAATATAACAGGTTAATATTTCGGTGATATGCAGCAAATTCCTTAGATTTTGAAAATGTACTTCGGTGTACAGAAGACAAGTTGTGTTTACTTTGTGATTCTGATGCTTGATTAAAAGAGTGTTTTTAGAAAGAATGAATGAAAATTTATCTATTTTAATAAATTAAACTTAGATCTGTTATAGCATCGTAAAAACTTTAGCTAAACATCAGACTTAAGGAATCGAAGCTTGGCTATGCACTCTGTGTCAGACTAGTTATCCAAATCAAAAGCTGGAACAATCAGTATGGAAAATCGTGATTTTCACTTGTATTTAGATCCTAAACTCCTCACCGTTATCAATTGCATTTCCATGATGCATAAGAAGAAGCGCTTCTCTTATTTAACGAAATGACGCCATATTTGTTTACTTTTTTGTTGCCGCGTTATTTTAAAATCTCGTCGTTCTGATTGCTTAAAGCAATCTACTTCCCGTTCTCGAAACCGTTCTCGTTCCAGTCCTTTTAGGAAACCATCCCGTCCTCATATTCCCGTTTTGTTGCTTAAGGTCACTAATAAGCTCATAAGAACGGATTAATAGAAAACGTTTTGAATTATAAGTAACTCTCTATCTTCAAAATCAAGCACATTACGCGTGATATCTAAGCTGAAAGGTGTAGGATATAACAAAAAAAGTTTCTGTTTTTCTTGATTTCAGTTATCATCTAATAACATGTGTATAGCTCTTTCACAACCTCGTACCCAGGGCTCTGTCAATGAGCTTATCCAACTGTTCTAGTGGTTTTAAGAGAATCAGCTTGTAACAATCCTGATTAATTCCAGTTAATGTTTTCTTTCTGTTTCTGCCTTAAAAACGCGCGCCTAAATATTTTCGAGACCAATATCATTTCACCAAATTAATATTAAAAACTTGGAGCGGCGATTCAGAAAGCTGAAATATGATAAACATCCATAAGCTAATAATTTTTTTCAAATATGCCCGTCAAACAGAGGCTGCTACTAACAAACGTCAATGTTCTCTGCAATTTTTACTATTATCTCCTAGGATGTTCTGATCCAAAAATATGGTACCATGACGCTACCAGAAATACTCGAGTTGCACAACGAAAATTCTGAAACACAGAACACCTTCATTTTCTCCTTGGTCAAGATTACATAACTTTTGATGGGTTAAGTCCTATGTTTATGTGGAGCCATTTTTGTCCCTTAGAAAGCCTGTTATACCTTAGAAAGCCTGTTATACCTTAGAAAGCCTGTTATACCTTAGAAAGCCTGTTATACCTTAGAAAGCCTGTTATACCTTAGAAAGCCTGTTATACCTTAGAAAGCCTGTTATACCTTAGAAACCCACAGCTAATGCAACAAAGTTTGATACAATTTACAATTTTAAGCATCGCTAAGCTGAAATTTCAAAATTACTTTTATTATTGAAAGAAGCTTGATACAACTTAAACGAAAGTTATTCATTTGGAAAACTAGTGGTGTGGTGTCTTATAAATGCACATTTACATTTAAAAAGGATTCTGGTCGTTTCAATTATTTCAAATAAAAATTGCTAAGAAGAGTAAAAGCTAAGTAAAAGTTTGACGAACGAATTTTTGATCGCAAAATTCTTTTTGGAGAGCTTAAGGAATAACAACTTCCCCCAATTAGGACCATAAAAACGAGGCCATACTTGTTGACTTGGCGGTGTTTAAACAGAAATTCGTCTATTGGAACATGGACTTTTTACGTCCATGATTGGAAACTTTTAAACTGGAAATTTTTTAAACCTTTTTACAAAAATTACAAAAAAATCCTATAGCGAAAAAATTGAACGTGACAAATTTTTTTCCAAATTTGGATTTAGTAGAAACAATTTTGGGCATTTTGTCCTAAATTTTGTCACGCTGTGATGGATTTTCATTTGGGTAACAGACACCTACACAACATCTCAGTCCTATCGTGTTTCTATGACTACTTGATCTCTCGAAAGTCGGGCGGCACTGAGAAAATGTTAGGATTGGGATTTCAGTTTACGAAGCAAGAGAATTTTTTACTGTCAAATGGAGCTGCTCAATAAAAGCAAGGAAGGAAGTTCGAAAAAATAGTATCTTTTTCCTAAAGCTGATATATCTACAACGAATAAATTCTCGATAAAAAATGCATCCATGCTTTTTTTTTCTTCAACACTTGGCAGGAATCAACATGTGGTTATTACATTCTCTCCGGGGTAACTTGACACACAAAATAATAGTTTCAGACTAATTTAATGGACCTATATATATTGCAGACCTACAGTGATCGAAGACAACTGAATGAAGATCGACTCCATAAAATAATTGAGTTGTATTTGCAATACACTTGTTAAAAAAAAATCCATAAACAAAAACCTATATCTGGTCTCCCTGATACAAATCTGATCTGACGCCTAAAATCACGTGAAAGTAATAAAACATAGTTTACGCCACGCATTCGTCAGTTTACGCCATTCGTTCGTCAGTTTCTATCATTCATTCATGTTCTTGTGGGTCCAGGAGATGTGAGTGTACGTTCTTTCCACTCACATCTGCTGAAATTTATTCCACATGAATGTTCTAGCTCGTCTGATCATCGTTCTTCTCTTCATTCTCTTGACAATTCGTTGATATGTGAAATGTATTTAGCCCTCTCCTATTTCTAGCAATTTCAATGGCAAGAAATTGAATTCTGGTCGCTAAAAGATTCAGAAAAAGCCGTAAATATTAGAGATTCTACGAAACCTACACAAAAAGGCGTAAATATTAGAGATTCTACGAAACAAAATATAAATAAAACATAAAATAACACAACATCGTTACCAAGGAAACAGTTTTCTTCACTGTAGTCTTCCTTCACGTTTTTTCTAAATGGATAATTATTGTAAAAACGGCTCAACACCTTCTCATACATAATTCCATCAACAGATAGCACTACCTTATCAGTGTACCAAAATTATAGTCGTCAATCTTTCCTTTAAACTGTTCACAAAATGGCCGCCATCTCTAAATAAAGTACATAAACTTATAAAAAGATATTAACACACAGTATGGAAAAGAAACAAATTTCATGAATGCAAACCGCTTTTGCTTCAGAGGTTTTGAAATCGTCTTCGTTCAAAATCTCTACCTAAGCAAAACAAAACTGAAATTGAAACAATAACAACAAGATGGCCACGATGTTCCTACAAGTCAATTGCTTAACGTACATTGATATCTTTAAAGTAACGCTTGAACGAACGGTGTATGATGTCATCGAACCTACGAAATAATACCAAAACAGTATCGTTTAATTCGTAAGCCTTGATTAAGTACTCGTCATTTTACAACAAACAACTCGCCTAAAGAATTTAATAGTAAATAACTCTCCTTATGAACAAACGAATTATTGAGAAAAATGGTGAAAAAACTGCAGAATAAACAACAATAAACAATAAAAAAACAGAATAAACAACATTGCTTTCGCATGGACATCTAAAAACAAAGCTAGAAAATATTGAAATCCATTTTTGTTAATGTTATGAAGACTCATGGTATTATACTGTATTCCAAATTGAATTTCTTGATAGTTCTTGATAGTTTGCAATCATCAGTGTTATTCCTTATGAATATTTTACAGCCGTTAAAAGGATTCTCACCATTTAATTATTTTTCTTCATAACATTTCTCTCCTATTCCTTTAATTCTCACTAATTGTATTTTTTTGCTGAATCGTGCATTCGACCTCCTGAAAAATCATCTAGATATACTTACTTTGTAAGTTTAATCTTTTTTGGATCAAAAGAAGAAATTAACTGAAAAATAAAGAATAAAAACATTAATAAAACAACTGCAGCAAATTAGAAAATCAATCATGGAAATCTTTTCGAGTGGTTTTAAAAACTAGTTACCTTCATATAAACTTCTGCATGTCTGTGTGCTTTCATAGCCCATACATACTCAACACTAGCCTACAATCAAAATTTTATAGATTCTAATTTGGATATTTACTTCTTTCATGGAATCATGGAAGTCAGTTTTGTTGGTTCTTCTATTGATTTAGGTGTAAAGTTGTCTCAACTTACATCATTTCCAAATTGAGATGCATCAGCTTGCAACACTGATCCTGCAGTCAGAGCACCAGCTGCTCCCTAAATGAGAAATTGATATCAAGACAGTCATCAGTCAATTTCACATAGCAAATTATTAATTATAATAAAATAATTTTCTGACAGTCAAAATTACAAAATTAAACATTCTTTTAACATCAGACATTCTTTTTCATAAACACGTCATATATGAAAAACAAATGAAATATGAAAAACATGAATGTACCTAAAAACCTTATAGATCCCTTAAGAAGACAAACCATTGCAATTTCTGCAAATTTTAACGGAATTTAAATCCTGAAAGATATCGTGAATCAAATTCGAATGGAACCCATAATTCATTTTATTAGCTATTTAGACGTGTTTTGTTTTCTTTTAATAATGACCATCATCAAACATCACCATCTTGGAAAATATGTCCTCCTCCGGTGTTAAATGATGGGAGTTATCACTTCAAAAACAGCCTTTTTCGAAAAAAAAGCTGTTTCGGTGTGTTAAGGTTTTTTCATTTGCTTTACCTTAAGGACAGAAATTTCTGCAGAACAAATTTTCATGGTTGGTAAAAAAAACAGTGAATTTTGTGTAATTTATTTTTCATTTTTTGTAAATTTTCGTGAAATTTATTTTGGCGACTGACATATTTTCAGAAGTGAACAGAAGATTAATAACAAAATAATAACGTTTACGTTCCCCAGTGCAACCATTATATTCTCAACAACCAGAGAAAACATGTTGAGAAAACATTTGGCATATTGAGCACATGGACGTCTCCTCCCGTTCCTTTTATCTAATCTTCAAACAAAAGATTTGTTTTTATATTTATTACTAATGTTGTTTTGATATTGTATTTCATATCTTACATCCTTTTGAACGGGAATTAGGTTTCCTTTTTCACTTATTGGATACTGCGCTGAAGTTGATGGGTTGAGCATAGATGAACTTACCTTATACAGATAGCTTGTGTTGTTACTGTAAAGGAGACCAGCATTGTTAGCCGAGGGCTATGACAATGAGCAAAAAACAGAATGCAGGCACAATATTTGTACACTATCTGTTTTGCTCATTGTTTTTCAGATATCAATGTATCAGGTAGTTTCATATATGCTCGTCATGCTTCTATTCTCGACACACCTTAATATTGAAGCGATTAATCAACAACAAAAAATGAAAAATATTTAAAATGGAAGCTTACAGTAAGTACTTTTGACCCAATAGTTTAAATTTGAAATATCGCTTAATAAATGGGGGGTAGATTCAAGATGAGTTTGAAACCTCTTTACACAAATCCAAACACAAAAAACAGGACCTAGATGATGAAGTTGTTCATAAATGCTGTTATTGCCACATCTTGTTTACTACTAGAACGGAAAGATTGGTCATGGGACTTCAAATCATGACTTTTACATCCCCGTTTTGAGAGCAGATTTTCCATATAGGGAGGGTTTCCCTCCCCGGTGCGATTATGTTCTTGCCATGCTTAATAACCAGCTGATTACTAGAGTTTGTTTACATCGTGATGTAATAGTTATGAAAACGAGAAAACAATAATATGGTTGAACACCCACATGTTCTCCCATTCCTTTTCTCCTCCACGTCGTTTATCTATTCAAAGGAAATTAATGTTTTTATATTTTTATTACTAATATTGTTTTGATATTGTATTTCATATCTTACATCCTTTTGAACATAAATTAGGTTTCCTTTTTCATTTATTGGATACTAAAGTTGTTGTGTCGTCGAGCATATATGAAACTATACCTCTTCTTACTTAAAGAGGAGGAGAAAAACAGGGGGTGTCTAAAACCATCCATTATGTAAACATTTCATCTGATGACATGATAAACCTCCTCTAACTTATTAAGAAAATAAACATATAAAAAACTATAAATGTTGAGTGCCCAAGTTAGCCTTCGGAAGCGAGAATTGTTACATTTTCACATACCAAGGAATCTAGTTGAGCAGCAATGCCGGCCATGCTGTGTTTGAAAAGAATCACTTTCACTTTCTGATTACATAAAAGATGGAACAGGGATTTATTACCGTTCTGTTATTTACTAATTGTTTCTTCATCAAACACAACAAAAAACATGGCGTCAATAATCAGATCGTACAGGCCTTGGGGCTCAGTGGTAGGCTCATCGGTTTTTCGTAAGTTAGCGAGAAGGCAACTCTCAGGCACAAGTCAGGCAAATTTTAATAACTCAGAAATTCCTGCCGCAACGTATGGTGGTAGACATACAGTTACCCTTATACCTGCACATGGCATCGGACCAGTTTTGATATCAGGGATACGAGATGTTTTTGGAAGTGCTGGCGTCCCTGTTGACTTTGAAGAAATTAACATAGAAGGGGATACTCCAGAAGAGATTGCTTCATCTTTCCATGATGTTTTGACAGCTTTCAGACGAAATGGAACTGCTTTAAAAGGGAGTTGGATTACAGAAATAGGAAAGGTAGCTGGAAAGTCCTTGAATGTAGAACTGCGTCACCAATTAGATCTGTATGCTAATGTTGTGAAATGTAAATCTTATCCCACTGTCAGAACAAGACACAGTGATGTGGACTTAGTGATTGTGAGAGAGAGTACAGAAGGAGAATATAGTAACCTTGAACATGAAAATGTTCCAGGTGTTATTGAGATGTTAAAAATTGTAACTGAAGAAAGTTCAAATAGAATTGCTAAGTTCGCATTTGATTATGCCAGACGACATGGCAGAAGAAAAGTTACAGCTGTTCATAAAGCTAATATAATGAAAATGAGTGATGGACTATTTCTGAATTGCTGTCGTGAGATGTCAAAGAAATATCCTGATATTGAATTTAATGACATGATCATTGATAATTGCGCCATGCAAATGGTCTCCAAGCCTGTCCAATTCGACGTGATGGTTATGCCCAATCTTTATGGAAATGTCGTAACTAACATTGCAGCAGCATTAGTTGGAGGTCCGGGAATTCCATCTGGCGAGAACCATGGTGAAAATTACCATATGTTTGAGTCAGGTACTAGAAATTCTGGTAAAGATATAGCTAACGCAAATGTGGCCAATCCGATGAGCATGCTGTTTGCTGCCACTTCTATGCTCAGACATCTGGGGCTTTCACGACATGCACACTTAATTGATATGTGCATTTTTAACATCGTAACCGCAGATAGAGCGAGAACCGTCGACATCGGGGGAAACACATCAACGACAGAATTTTTTGATCTTTTGATAGAAGAGGTTGAGAACACTCGAAATAAGAGAAGAGCTTTTTCACAATAATTATCCAAATGTGTTTATAACGATTGTGTTAATTGTTTTTCCATTGTTTTGTGCTTGTAATTATCAATTATCATGTATATTTATCTTTTCTCTTAAATATGGTTATATGATGTTCTGATTCATGAAATGCAAATGTTTTCCCTAATCCCCGGAAGAAAATAATTTTTCAAACATACCTCACGTGGTCAAAAGTACATAGGTTTTTTCCCTTCTCTAAAATCCGCTTGTGAAGAACCTCCAAACGCGAAATTAAACCCACGTAAGATATTTCAGCAATATGAAAGATTATCAGGTGTGACTGTCGCATCGTAACTATAACAACAACAAAGTTCAATAGACCTACCTTTTCATAAATTACAATTATTATTATTAAAATGACGAAAAAAATATATAAAGGATATAACTATTCAATAAAATCAAAATATATGCAAATAAATACGTTAAGATTGGACTGTTTTCCAATGGGTCCTGCAATACAATGTACATCGTTAATATAACGAACTTCCATTCCAGGTGAAATAAAAAAATAGTCTGTTGAACTATTTTTTGCTTTTGTGACGTCCCCGAAGCAGTAACTGCTCTTAATGAAGACGAATCTTTCAAATTTTTTTAACATATTGACATATCATACACCTCGTGCTGTGCCTCTACACGTGCCGATCATTTCTTCTTCTTTTTCTTGAAAGACAATACAGGACTGTATCATCCCAGCACCATCCATTGTGTATGAAATTACGATGTGGTGACGTCCTCAAGAACATTTTATTTGTAAACCTATGCTAAAGGAAGAACTTTCTACGCAGGACGAATTTTGAAAGAAAGCTTGAAAAGAACACCAAGATTATGTTCTTATCAATAAATTATCACCATAATTATGAAGTACAAAAAGAATAAGAATAAAAGAGGTGCCATATCAAGAGACTACAGTGCTACTAGCGTTACTTACAACGTAATAAAACAAATGAAAATGTTTTCTCCGTGTCAACTTTCAAGTTGAAAATAAGGCAATGGATGTTGTGACGTACTTTAAAGGAAGACACTTTAGAAAAAATGGCCCCTATTGAAATTTATCGCGACAATAAACTGAGGATTTTTTTTCCTTATTTTTTTGACAAAAATTAAAGAGAGTATTATTTTGGTACTACTATTTCGTCTTTTCTGTCTGAAAAACTATTAATAAAGAAACTACTGGAGATTAGGGGGAAAAAATCGATCCCACTTCAGAAATTACGAGGGAAAAAATCTTTATTTTCGCGAATTAGTTCTTTTAAGATTTTTCGAAAGTGTCTTTCTTTAAAGTAATTTATGAAGATCTTAGCGCTGAGAGTAAATAAACCGATTCATTAAGAATAAAAAAATTAAAAAAAGTCAGAAGACAGGTTTTAGACTTGATCCGGATAGGTATTATTACTATTATTCATACAAAATTTGGCGTGTCTTTTGGTGATTGATCAAAGTGGTATTTCTGGGCATGACTTTTTGATTTAATTTTGATCATTTTGGGGGATGATGAAAGAAACCATTTTCTAAAGCTACATCATAACATAAAAGAAACTAGATGAAGAGGGAACTTAAAGGGAAGAGGATTTCTGCACACTAGCTGCAAAAATCACATAATAAATCTTACAATACCACAATGCAATGAATATCAGTTTTGTTCATTAAAATTTTTCATTATTCCATTGAGGTATTTTTAGTGACTTTTTGCATTGCATCACGGTAGTTGTATTATGTATCGAAGGGATAACTGAATAAGGGGAACGGCCAATTGCAAAAATGGTCATGTTAATTTTAATATGGTGAGGATTTAATTTGGAGAACGGTCGATTATCTTAAACTTGGCGTGGATTTAATTTGGCGAATGCCCGTTAATACTAACTTTACCTTGCATTGAATTTCGCCAAATTTCTTACTCGCTTAAATCTGTCTCGAATGGAAGTGCTACGACGCGAAGAGCCAAGATAATAGTCACTTGCTAGAAAAACATTCTGTAGGTCAAGTCGCAGCCCCTGGAATATCTCATATAAACCGAATAAACAATGAATACAAATATAAATGTTAGCGTATACAGTTAAGTTATATATGATATGATAAGTTCTTGATTTACTCAAATGTCAGTCGCCAAAATAAATTTCACGAAAATTTACAAAAAATGAAAAATAAATTTCGTTATTTCGTGAATAACATTAGTCATTTTTTACAAGAGCTGAATAAATCACTTTCAAAACTTTTTTATCCACCTACAATTTACACTGACCGAATAATTCAAATGTAAAAGCATTATGTCTATTGTTTCATTTTGCTAACATTAAACTCACGCGATCGACTGAATAAAAGCCAGGTGGATTTAAAAGGGTAAGTACTTCGTGTATCACTAACCATGAAAAAAGGATAAGTACTTCGTGTATCACTATCCATGAAAAAGGCCGTCGTCAGTATTGCCGAGGGTTAGCTTTCTTAAAGGAGATATCGGGTCGTTCTTTAAAATAGTGATACACCAAGTCGTTGCCAATAAAAGCAAGTAGTTTCAAAAAGTAGATTAATAAGTTAACGAAGGAAAAGTTTTCTTAATTAACACGTATATTTCTTTTCCTTACGTGAAAAAACTTTTTATAAAAGTTGCGTTCGTGCTCACACTTTTATTTACCTGTCGTTTTACACGAGAAAACTATTATTCACCTTGGTGCATAAATGTCTTTTTATCCACCAATTTGCTGGGCGTTTTTATACAGGCGAATAAATGGCGAATGTTTTTTTCCAGCTGTTTCACTTTATTCGCCTTAATGTAAAGACGACTAATGTTTTTCGATAGCTATGGCAATAATTTATATGTACACGAAAAAAAATTTTTTTTTATCTTGCATTTAGACCCAACAAGAACGATCCAATTTTTGTGGTTGTTTTAAGCGTCTCTTTCTACATGATGTGTTTTATAACATCTACTGCAAAATCCATTCCATTCTAGACGACCAAATAAATCACATGTTTTGTTTCTGCAAGGAGTTGGAGGTACAATATCTTGTACGACTGGTAATGAATGAATAACTTCACTTTGTACAACTATCCGCGAGTTGTGGCTTGGAGCAAAAGTTCGATAACTACCTACAATTCACAAACAAAGAACGTGATCAAGAAATTGATCTAGGGAAACAATGCTTGACAGCCGGAAAATATATTTTTTCAAAATATTGGCGTTAAAGACTTACTATTTTTTTTAGCAATAACATCTTGTTTTGTTATTTCCAGAAAACAAGTGGAACAGTAGCCGCCATATTCTTCACTCCCATAGAAATCACAGTCTAGTGCTTTACAAATTTGTCTTGTTTTTCCGTGTATGTCATCTCTGCCAGGAGGAGGAGGAAGGGGCATATGTTCGTTCATCCTCCTACCGTTATCTTGTTCTTTACAGAAGTCACAAAACAATGAAGGAGGAACAGCCATGCGGATACAGCCGTGAGTTTTACAAGGTTCGTAGTTTACCTAAAGAGAAAAACAAACCCATGTAGTGGTATCGCTGGATTTACGATTACGAAACAAAAATTTCGCAAACATTTACCATTTTTGTTTTTTGAAAATTTTGTTGTTGCTGCTGTGGCTGGTGGTGTTCTTTCGGGGCTGCTAGTTCATCTTGCAAATGTTTTTCGTAACATTTCTCACATAGATAATTGTGTTTTTCAATACCAAGAGATCGACAACCATCATTGATACATTTCTTAGGTGATGTAGAGGGATCACGTAACTTCACTTGGGTTTCCATACATTTATCACACATTCCATTTTTGTTTGGATTTGCAAATTCATCACAATAATGACATGGTTGTTTTCCAGTTGCTACACCATTCACACGCTCTTTTTGCCAATTCATCACACCATACTGTCCTCCAAAGTGGTGTCCACTCCTGTTATCAAAACCAGTGTAGACCTTTGGTGGTTCAAACACTTCAGGCATTGGTGGAATGGATTGTGAATTAAATGATGGTCTTGGCAGTGGAGGTAATGTACTCGCCATTGAAGAAAAATCAAATGGGCCACGCGCAATATTTTCCGATCTATGGACTTCATGAGATGGTTTCTCCCTTTCAAAATCTTTGAAAATATTTCCTTGACTTCGAAAACACATAACACATAAATTGAAGTCATTCTCATAGTCAGCGCTATAAGTACACTCTGGCATGGCACACTTGCCCTTCGGCTTCTTGACATTTTCATAATGTCGATCACAATATCCATCATTTGTGTGAGGATAATCGCAACCTGGAACACAACACAGAATCTTTTCGTTTGAATTCATATAACGTGGGCTTGCACCAGCAAACGAATCGAAGGACGGTTGATAACTGACATCTCCCCTTTTTTGGTTACGTATTGTAAATTGTATCGCTTCATCATTTTCATAAGCAGACGTAAAATTATCAGGCGGATTAAAATGAGGAAGTGACCGTGGAGGATCGTCTGATCGTATCTGAATTTTTGAACTACAAGACAGACAGAAGTCAGGCAAACCAATACCACGACAGCCCTCAGTTCCGCAGTTGCCAACGTATCCTTCGATTGAATTTTTCGATTTCTCGAATCCATAAAGATCTTCAGGTGACTTTTTCCGTAATGTTGTTCGTTTCGGTATTTTACGTTTTTTGTCAAGAAATTGCTCGTAACATTCATTGCAAAGATTTTCTTTATTATTGGCCGCAGCATTCTTACATTGCGTTACCACACTACGAGCACATGGCTTTAGAGCGGTCGGTAGAGGTGGTTCTTGCTCAACTAATTTATGAAACGACCATAGTAATTCAATGGACCAAGCCGGAGGAGGTTTAAATTTCAACAGAGCTGATAGTATTTGACGTTCACGAAACGGCACATCGCACAACTCTAAGTATTTATCTAGCAGTTCGTGATCTCTTCCTTCTTCAGCTGACATACAAAATTTTACAGGCAGCATAGTGAGGTCATAACACATCAACGGAATGGCATGGACAGCATCAACCGAAGGTACTGTACGACATACAGGTAACTCGATGTTTTCGGAACTTAGTAAAGGTGCAAAATGACCATTCTGATAACCAATCACAATGGGGGATTTTTCACATTGATCAGGGTGCTTTAACAACGGCAAATAAATGCCTTGGAGATCCGTGACTTTCAAATTGTCAGCAGCACCCTGATTATTATCACAACAAAAAATGATTATTGGTCTACACAGTATGTTCGCCATGATGAAAGCATGAAAAGCATCAGGACTTTGATACCGAATTTCCCCAAGGCATTCATATCGTCTCTCAGAACAGTGATCAATGATATCAAGCCATGACGACTCCAACAGATGACGTGGACTGCCTGTGAACATGTGACATTTTTCAAAAAGTTTGTTTTGATCGAATTTCCATCGTGCATGCAACATGTCTAACAGAAAAGAAAAGATGATACATGAAGAAAAATCAGATAATTTCCACATCAAATACCACGTCGTATGGAAACAGTCTTTGATAACACTACCACACAATCCCTCCCCAATACGGTTTGAAAACCTAATAAATGTGAGCGACATATCAAATACGTTTAAACGTTTTGTTTTATTCAGTGAGAAAAGACACACCCTGCAATTTACCACTTTTTACAAAAGTAAGACTATATTCAGAGTTTACTCCGAAATGATTTTTATCGCGGATAGGGTTTGCGTTCACACTACCGTATTTTTTTTCGTTCACGTTACTTCTGTTTCTTTACTGTGTGAACAGTCCTATCCGACAAAAGTTTTTGTAGCGTTGGACACTTTTTATTATTATGATCATCTCAATTACTACCTCGAGTCAAGTAAATTAAGTTAATCTCGATTACTATCTCAAGTCAAGTAAATTAAGTTAATCTCTCGGCAGACCTGGCATTTTTAACGCAAGTGTATTTTGAATAACAGCAATTCCAAACATATCCTGAATCTCGCAATTAACCGTCCTACAAACAATTCTCCCGCATTACTCAAAAGTACGAATAAGGTAGAAATAGGTACCATTCCCCTTCTCCATAAACAACCATTGATAAACAAGCTTTCGGAATGACAAATCTCTGTCCTGCACACCAAACATATACATCGATACTGCATGAAACAAACAGTTCCCATCATCCATAGTAGACATGGGTAGGATATATCGTGAAGAATCACACCAATTTATACGTTTTTGATGTTCCAAACTTTCCAACATCTTCTGATCAACACATGAATACAATGCTAGCCTTTCAAACTGTGCTGGTAGTATCATTGAGCACTTGGTCACATCTTTAGACAGGCATGGGTTTTTGTTATCGTATTGAGCATTGTACTGATTCTCCTTATAACTGTATATCTGTTTGGCTGCTGAAAGATTTGCAGATGAAAGCGTTCTTTTTTTAGGCAGTTGATACATGATTTCCGTTTATTTGATTTTCACGGCAGTACGTGGAATCAACATAACTGAAAAAATAGATATAAGAATTTCATTCTTATCGATACAGAACAAACGAAAACTGTCCCATATCAATCAATCAATCAATCAATCAATCAATCAATCAATCAATCAATCAATCAATCAATCAATCAATCACTACTAACAAAGGCAATGGCCACCCCTTGAAACAAATACAGGTGGACAAGGAACAGGACGCACCAGGCGACACAAAACACAGGACAAACAGTAGATCAGGGGTGTGGATAATAGGAATGGAATTAGTAAGAAGCTTTGAGGCAATTTTTTAGATTACTTTTAATGTTGTGGAAATTAGTTAGCTTAGTAGGTTGTAGGGACTGGATGTGATTCCAAGAACAAAGCGCATTGTATCTGATCGAATTTTTGCCAAAACTAGTTGTATTGACAAGGGGGAGTTTTAAAAGGCCAGATTCATATGCACGAGTAGTTTTGCCATGTAAGGGGTTATAGGCGAAAGTAGCTTGAATTGCATCAGGCATTTTATTGTGGGATAGATAATGGAGAAGTAGAACATTTTGTAAATGAATTATGTTTGAGAACTTAAGTACTTTAAATTTGGAATAGGGACTACTTGTAGACTCAGTACGAGGTTTAAATGCCATGAGTCTCATTGCGTAGTTTTGAAGGACAGAGACTCGTTTGATGAGGACAGAATTAAGTTGCCCCCATATTTGGCAGCAATATTGTAGGTGTGAATGGAAAATGGCATAGTAGATTGACTTCAATACTGCAGGAGGTACAAGATAGCGAATTTTTGAAAGAGCTCCATTGGCACGTTTGAGTTTAGTTGCAACACTATTAGTTTGGGACTTCCAGCTAAGATCATTGTTTAGGAGAACACCAAGGTACTTAATAGTTGGACTGGAATGAAGACGTTTCTCATTGATACATAACCTGAATCATAGTTTAGAGGCTTTAGAGCATGCTTAAAAATTATATATTCTGTTTAACTAGTATTTAAAGAGATCATGTTAGCGTTTAGCCAATGGGAAAGGAACTTTAAGTCCAAGTTCATTCGTTTTGAGAGTTGTTTCAAAGAGTCACTAACATTAATCAAATTAGCATCATCGGCAAAATGATGGACATTTGCATATTTAATAGGATAAACTAGATCATTAATATATAATAAAGAAAGTAAAGGTCCAAGCACCGAGCCTTGTGGAACCCCATGTTTGATAAACCTATATTCAGAATTCACTCCATTGATAGAGACAAACTGTTTTCGATTTGAGAGGTATGATCTGAATAGAGTAAGAGCAGTTCCACGAATTCCATAGTGAAATAATTTATTAAGAAGAATGTTGTGATCGACAGTGTCAAATGCCTTTTGTAAGTCTACAAATACCCCACAAGCATAGTCTGTAGTTTATAAGCTTCATTTTAGATCCTTTTTTGTGAATAGGAATAACTTTAGCTATTTTTGAGTTATTTGGAAATACACCAGAAGAAAAGGAAAGGTTAATAATTCTGTTCTTCCAGCAATGTTTTAAATAATGTTTGAAATAAAATTCGGATTTCCAGAGAGTTTGCATTACAAAATTTACAAAAACACAACAGTGCACACATTTTACTGTAACACTTATGGAAAGACAACATTGTGAGTATTTATATACCATTTATATACTTCTGTTTGCTAGTTTCTGCAATTTTGATTTTTACATTATCAAATGCTTTCGCCCTGGAGCAAGCATATAGTTCAGCCTTTGCAGAAGATAGGATGTTAGAAGGGATACTAAATGGACCAGTTGATTTCTTAAGATTAAGAGAAGATATACAATCCATAACTTCCCTTTGGTTGGTAGGATAAAGAAATATAGAATTAGGCACAGAGTTATTTAAATAAGCTGAAAAATGTTTAGATGTTGGTGGAATATTTTCTCGTATAGATTCTGCTATTGAGGCATAGTAATTGTTAAGTGTTAGAGATAACTGTAGGGTCTGTGACAAGGGTATTGTCAATATTGATGCACATAGATGAGGAAGAAGCAGAAGGACGAAGAGAAATCAAAGATTTAACATCCTCCTAAACCTTGCTAATATGTTTCTGGTTTTCATTGAAGAACTTATTGAAAAAATTGATTTTGTTTAGTTTGCAAAGAGAGACAATCTTATTGCGATATTTTTTAAAACACTTGAGGTAAAAAGATTTAAGTAAAGGTTCTTTTTCTTTAAAGAAGCATTTATGCCACTGGTCTCTTTTAATAATAGATGTAAGAATTCCTTTGGTGATCCAGGGGTTGGTTTCTTAATATTTTCAGGGGCGCAAGTTTCTCCAAAAGGCACCCGACACTGTCGAAAAAAGCGTCAAAAGAAATGCTAAGGTCTTCCTTGTGTAATTCCAAAATGGTATCCCAGCTAATTTCTCTAGTTTCCTCAAGGAACTTGTTAAGGGAGAACTTACTCCAGTCATGGACAGAGTTATTTATAATATGTGTTGGCATGGTAGTTTTAGGGGCATTTTGTAGAACCAGGAACTGCGGGAAGTGATCTGAAATACTGTTTATAAAGTTACCCAAAATGGTGTTATATTTAACAGAATTAAAAAATATATTGTCAATAACTGTACTAGAGGTATCAGTGACTCTTGTTGGGAGAATTATATGAGGGAGAAAATGATACGAGTTAAGCATATCTGGAAAGTCACCAGAACCATGTTGTGAGTTGGCTTTTAGAAGATTAATGTTAAAATCACCAATAAGCAGAATCAATTTATTTTCGGAAGAGGCTTTGCCTAGAAGTGGACCTAAAAATTCACTGTTGAACTCATTCACAAACAATAAAATTATGAACTCACCGAATCTTTATAATTTGTTTTATTAATTCAACATCAGTGAACTCATCGAATAAGAATACCAAATATTGCTGATTCTATCACTATTTACTAAAAACTAAGATTGTGTAATGTAATTTAATTGTGCATATCTTAACTATTTATAGTCATGAACCAAGAATGTCAACAAAAAAAACCCAACAACTAAGCAATTCCAATTAATAAAACTATGAAGGGGATTTTTGCATGAACTGAATAATGAGCAAATGAATAATGAACTTAGATAATGGCAACTAAATTATTAGAAAAGATAAAAAAATATGGTTCGAGAGAAATACAGATTCAACATGTTTTAATTACTTCTTATATAGGGATTAAACCCAATAGTTTTAATAGTTAATAGTTTCTCAATAGTTTCCGTTGCATAATAAAAAAAAAAAACGTTTTAAAAAATAAGATGAAATGAAAAGATAATGGGAATAACTTGAAATTGTCAAATCCAGTGAAAGTGTGTATTGAGGTTTAACACAATTCTTTAATTCCCAACAGTCACTCAACATTTCGGACTCAACCTTTATCTGAAACCTTTAATGCAATTTCTTGTGCCTCTAATCGGTAATTAGAAAAGTGGAAAGCAAAAAAACTAAAATGGTGAACCCTTTCATGAAACTTATGCCTTGGTTAAAAGTACTTTTTTCTGCCGGATAAATCATTTCACTGCAACGCTTTTTCAAACTGACCAAAATTTTGGGCAAAAGACGATAAATATTTATTTTTATGTAATTGGAATTTCACATTCATGAAGTAGGTTTTCTATATTTGCAATACCGCATATCTTAACAAGTTGATTTAAGGTTAATGATAGTGGAAGAGTTTGAAACAGTGAATCAAAAGATTCGGAATCATTTGAAGAATCCATGTTTATCTTTTAGTTGTTTGGTTTTCAACTGATTCTGTATGTGCTAAGTAGAAACACTCGTGACCCTGTAACCTCACATGACGTCACATGACAATTAAGCTTATTTACGAGCTAATTAAAATGTTTTAGGAATTTTTATTTATGTACCTTGATTCACATATAGATAAGGAGTAATTTTAGCCAAAGTTAATATATTATTCCCCCCTTAAGTTTTTTTGTTTTTTTGAATAATTTTGGTGATAACAATTTGTTTTTATGAACAAGTAGTAGTAGTAATAATAATAATAATAATAATAATAATAATAATAATAATAATAATAATAATAATAATAATAATAATAATAATAATAATAATAATAATAATAATAATAATAATAATAATAATAATAATAATAATAATAATAATAATAATAATAATAATAATAATAATAATAATAATAATAATAATAATAATAAATTTATTGAACGTTTCTTGGCAATCTGGAAGTGCAAATGTTCCTTACCTTGGAGGCACTTCCTTCTGGTCATAACAGACCACCAACACTAAAAACATTTTGCTACCCTCTATACATACTTGAAAATGATTGCAGCATCAGAAAACCAGAAAGCATTTTTAAAACAATATTGTAAGATTATATTTATATCCGGCTTAAAAAAGTACATATAATTTTTTATGGGTACGTACTTTGACCATGGAGAACTCCATACGATAAAATTTTGTAAAAAGTCATCTATACCCATGAAACATACCTTCATACCATATAAATATTGGTTTTGCATTTTTTATTGTTTTTAATGTCTTTTTACCTGGCAGACTATGATTCGATTGTTTTTACTGTTCTTTAAAAAGAACAAAGAGCAAGTCAACTGCAACTTAAAGGTTGTTCTATTCCGATAAAAAAACATCCTGCTTGTAAACGGAACATCCCGATTTTAAGCAGTCCATCCTAGCCACCACTAAGATAGCGAACTGTGAACCAAGCAGCCAAAACATACCTGATACCATTTCACAAAACTGACACATTTTGCAACCTCAAAATTATGAGCAGTTCAGCATTCTAGCTAGGATTTCAAGTTCGCATCAAAGATGACCCGACAGGGTTAATAGTCCATGGGATCACCCTCGGAATTTGGGAAAAAGTACTCAAATCGAGGGAAATCACCAAACATGTTTTTTTTGTCATCCTTAGGGTCAGTTTTTTGGTAATAAATCAGCCAAAAATTATTGAATCTTTCTAAAAGTTGGCAGTTTTGTTCATTGGACAGTAAGAAATGACTTGGTAATTAATGTTTCAGAAGAAAAATATTTTTGTGTATTTTACAGACCGGAAATATGCAAAATTTTAGGTTTTTGCCAATATGTAATGATCTGCACACATTAAACTCTGCAGAGAAAGAGTATATCTCAATATGTTTTAGTATCCCTTAGAGTCTATATTTCAAATAGTTTGACAATCAACAATGGTCTAACAATCAACTCCAGTCCCAAAAAAACCTGAAAACAGATCTAACATAAACATATGAATTACTCTACAAAGTTTTACGTTAAAATAAATATTAATCTACTCTTGAACAAAAACCAACTCTTGAACAAAAGAACCTTTTGAGAAGGTTTTTAATGACTCACCCTGTAACCTGAAAATGATGTTTTACTGACCCAAAAAATTATAAAAAAATATACTTTTTCACACAAATAAGTACTTTTATTGGCTGATCCCATGGACTACAAAGAGGAATTGTTTTTTTTGTTGTTCTGAAAGGCAACAAGTTATGCTTTAACGTCAACATAATTTTTTTTGCAAAAACAATCGCTTGGCCTTTATGGAAAATAAGAAAATATTTCAATGATCACTACACCTGTTGTGTGGCACATGAATTGCACACACAAACTGGTTTTGAAGTGAAGTGACTTTATTCACCAAGGCTAGTTGCCTATAGAGCTTTGCAGTGAAACAGTGATGCAGTGATATGGGCCCCCATCAGGAATGTGTACCCCAGATTTTAAGGCAACATTCTACACATATCAGACTGATAGATGATTGTAGTAGTATATATTAATTAAAGAAACTTTTTGTCTTGCATCATTATCAATCTTCAATCATATTTCTAATCGTTACAAGTTCACATCTATTATTCATTATTATATATAATACTATAAGCGTTTTAAGCCCTGGTTGCGACTCCTAAGCAAAAAAACCGAAAAACCGTCAAATTTGTTTTTAATAGACAAATGTGGCAACGGTTTCCGTATCTGTATGCGTATTAGTAGAGGGGGAAACCATTGCATTGCATCAAATGTTTACATTTCCATTTGTTGACGAAGAAACAATAAAAAAGGAAAAGAAAGGTAGTAAAGAACGTATGGTAAAGTTAGATTAGTTAAATGTTGTTTAAAATAACTGTATAAGAGCGGTGTATCTTACAAATAAACAAGGAGGTATGATTATATTTTTGTTTCAGTTTTATATTGTCATTATGATACAGACAAATAAGTTTATTCCAGAAGAAGTGGCATGTAGAGGAGGGTTCTTTTTCTAATATGTTGCTTGGGTCAAGTACAGTCAGAAAGAAACTTTAAGCGTCTGCGAAGAAATGAATTTTTTACATGGAAACACAAAAGATTTTTGTGTACAGATTATGTTATATGAAGTCGTTATTAAAAATCTTTTGTATTCCACAGAGTTTTTTTGACATGCACTAAAACTGGACATGAACATAACACAGATCCTTCATGAAAACTAATTATCTTACGCGGATACGGAAAGTTTCTTTCTGGTTGTACTGTAGAATGCAACTTAACGGGAATTGCATCGGTAAAAACGTTTTACCCGGCAGCTAGTATATTATAATTCCAGTGCCTGGATTTGAACCACTATCAGCTATCACCTGTTGCACTACAAGTCCACCACCTTACCAAGTGAGCTATATATACAGCCTTGCCAATTTTAATACTGACGGATTTTAACAGATAAAACTGAACAATCACAAAAAAGAAACTATATATAGAGACTTTTCTTGCAAAGGAATAATAGTGGTGCAAACTGCTTTATAAGAAACCTACTAGTAGGTACCTTGAAAATTATGAAACTTTTAGAACTAGAAAAAAGTATCATAATAGTTTTGATTAAGAAGCCAGTAGGTTTTTTTATTTCCGACGAGTATATATATACAGAGCATTATTTTTGGAAAAAGTACTCAAATCGAGGGAAACCACCAAATATGTTTTTTTTTTGTCATCCTTAGGGTCTACATTTTGAGCTTTAATCCTCAGAATTAGCAAATAAGGGGGTCATGTGTAAATTTCGACCAATAATTCCAGGGGTCAAAAAATCAGTTTTTTGGTAATAAATCAGCCAATACTTATTGAATCTTTCTGTAAGTTGGCAGTTTTGTTCATTGGACAGTAAGAAATGACTTGGTAATTTATGTTTCAGAAGAAAAATATTTTTGTGTATTTTACAGACCAGAATATGCAAAATTTTAGGTTTTTGTCAATATGTAATGATCTGCACACATTCAACTCTGTAAAGGAAGAGAATAAATCTAAATATGTTTTAGTATCCCTTAGAGTCTATATTTCAAATAGTTTGACAATCAACAATGGTCTAACAATAAACTCCAGTCCCAAAAAAAACTGTAAACAGGTCTAACATAAGCATATGAATTACTCTACAAAGTTTTACGTTAAAATAAATATCAATCTACTCTTGAACAAAATCCAACTCTTGAACAAAAGAAGAAAAAATAAGAAACTAAGAGAACTAGGCCTTTGGCTAGGTTTCTTATGAAAAAATGTGTAATCTATCAGCAGCTTCTCCAGTAAGGAAACAGATGAAATAGTCATACCGGACTTCCCAGACCAGTGTAGTTAATTATTTACTTGATGTGTGTAATGATGCTCGACAAAGACAAAAGGAAAGAAGTCTTTATAGGCAGGTAAATAATGTTTACGTTTTTCCTTAAAAGCAACCGATTGGCCAGTCAAAAATAACAAATTAGCTGCTAATTAGCAGTCAAAAGAATAGAAAGATGGCTTTAGCTAAAGGACGGTCACTTCAGGCTGCTTTTCAGTAAAAACGTAAACATTATTTACCCATCATATAAGACATCATAAGTTAAAGAGAGGTTGTAGGGAAAGCCATCTTTTACTAGTATGAATATTACATTTCGACATAAGTTTCTTAAGACACGCAGCTAATAAATTAAAGAGCTACCAACTTCATTTTCATATATCACATCGAATCAAGAACTTTTAGCTATAACTATAACACAAATTTTGCTTTGGTGTAAAAAATAGAAACTATAATAATGAACAAAGGGTTACAAAAATGACTTTTAAACCTTCAGAAAAGCAAGACTGGTCTTTCGTATTATCATGTTGTCCAAAAAGCTTGCTAAACACTTCTCTTCTTTCATTTTCCTGTTCTGAGTCAACTGTCAACGTTGAGGGAAAGTACCTCTCAGCTGGGCGGCTTCCGAATAAATGACCGACGCCCTATAGGCGTTGAAGGCGTTTATTCTCAAAATTCGTTTTGTTCAAGCGAAAACTGGGAACAATCTTTTACACCAAATAGAGAAAGCTGGATGTACCAAATGTTTGTTAAAAAATCAACGGTGCGAAGATTATACTTAACTTGCTTGGATATGATTTTGTTTTCATAGTGAGATTTTTTGACGTCACAAAAGTGACGTCATTTTTGACGTCACTTTTGTGCGACGAAAATTTTTGTCCTATCAAAATTTCAATATAATTTGGAGAAACGCACTGCAAAGCATTTTGACATTTTCCCACACTCTGACGTCTCATCGATTACTAATCCTATATAAATAACCGTTTATATCGGGCAATATTAACCCAATACTAACGGGTTAGAAGGGCAATTACTAACCCTATACTAACTGGTTATGAGGGCATTACCGGAGAATATTGACTGACGTCAAAGTAAAGGCCGAGCTTGCGACGGCAGTACGTGACGGAAGTCAATTTTCAAAGGTAATGCCCGAAATATGCAGTTAGTATATGGGTTATTACCCGCGTTTGTGTTTCTTCAAAATTATATTTCGTACACAAAAAGAAATTGTCAACAAACTTTTCTTTCTCATTTTTGTGTGACATTCGATTTGTTAGAAAAAAATAGAAAAAATGCAAGGCAACAAGTTCCTTAACTGTTTCAGTTATTAACTGTCCCCACAAAGTTTTTTCTATCTATCTATGTTTTTTCAGTGTTCGTTTACATTCATGCCTCTTATTTTATTAAAAATATTGTTGCCATGACACTTCAGCGGGCTGTACGGTGAGTCGGTCTATACTCAACTGACGTCACATTTATGCGTCATTGACCAATAGGATCGCGCGAATGTTTTAAATCGTATCGAAAAGTATTGCCGCCCGAGTTTGCGAACAAACTTTTTTTCTCATTTTTTTTGTGTGTGTGACATTCGATTTGTTATTAAAAATAGTAAGCGATGCAATGCAATGACTTTCCCCTTAACGGGTTTACTTATTATTTGTCCCTATAATGTTTTTACTATATATCTATCTATGTGTTTTCGAGTCTTAGCTAGAGAGGGGAGTCAATATAAACCCCTTTTTTAATTTCAATCGTCAAACCTTGCCTCTGACCCCCTCCGCAGCTATTCGTAAAAACAGTCGTCAAACCTCGCCTCTGACCCCCTCCACAACAACTCATTGTCGTCATCAACATAATTACCATGACAACCCAAATTTATCGCTAAAATAAGTACTTGCGCAGATAGTTAAAATATCGATGAAATATAGGGTATAATGGATATGTTAATTTTGATGACGTCATCAACATAATTACCATGACAACCAAAATTACTGGAATTACTAACCCACACTATCTGCGCATGCGTCGAAACTATACCTCAAAT
Source organism: Turritopsis rubra (assembly GCA_039566895.2). NCBI lineage: Eukaryota > Metazoa > Cnidaria > Hydrozoa > Anthoathecata > Oceaniidae > Turritopsis > Turritopsis rubra. The sequence goes on along the minus strand of CM077624.1, from coordinate 1,253,180 downwards.
TTACCGCTCGGTCACGGTTGAATGAGTCAGGGGAATTCCCTGACTCATATCCTAGTTCTGTCCACTAGAAAAAAATTTTCAAAAGTTGAAAAAGTGTATATAATAGAGGATGTTGAGTTACTTTAAGAATGTCATATCTAACTTGTATAACGGTTATGATGAGGGTATGAGGCGTGCAGCTGAAGACGGTCACATTGAGATCGTCAAACTGTGTAAAGAGCGGGGCGCGACGGATTATGGTGGGGATATGGTGTATGCAGCTAAAGGCGGTCACATTGAGATCGTCAAACTGTGCAGAGGTTGGTTAGTTTATGACGCTCTTCATGAAGACTTACTAAGATATCATCATAAGCGCAAGTTCTATAGAAAAATAGACGCTGAACTAGCGCCTATAGCTTGGCATCCGGATAGATGGTGGGACTGGTGTGTAGACGAAGAGGAGAAGAAATTTTTAGCGGAGTATCTTTAGTAACCCTCTTTTGAGTTATTAAAGAATGTGGTATGCTCGAGGGTACTCTAGTCGTATATACAAACAAACATGTTTACCCCCCTTTCAACGTTTCTTAACGGGAAGCCAGTCGTCTATGACATTAGTTTCTGCATCAAGAATCTTCACATCACTCCTTTCCTTCGGGTACCAAGTAAAGAGCATTTTTGCTTGTCTTCGGATGTTCTTCGGGATAGCTGCGTAAACTTGGGTGAGTAACCAGAGACTGTGTTTTTTATGACGTCCCGAGATAGCCAGATCTAAAAGTGGATTTCTTCTTTGGTTAAGTTTCTCGTCAGCTATACAATTGTCAACGATGATGAGTGTCTCTTGGTTTTGTAAGAGAGTCGAGAAATTCTTGATCCAATAAAATAATCCTCTTGCTGGTGTAGGTTCAATTAGAAAAATATCATCCTCTTCCCACAAGGCTTGACATGATTTATAGGTATTATTCCACTTGAGAGTAGGACAGATGATGATGATGTAGTCAAAGTGGTGCTTGAACTGGTTTTCTAGAAGCTGGAGAACCAACTCTGTCTTCCGACATCCAGTCGGCAAAGAGAAAATTGCTGTACAAGGTTCCTTTACATAGCTCATTTATTTTAGTAGCCAACGCTCTCAAAACGCCCATCTTCAAAGTTGACTTGTCCATTTTGCAAAACGTAGAGGTAACAGTTGATAGATCCTGCAGCTTCTGCCTTTTTCGTGATCGCCAAAGTCACACCATCACTCGTGTTCTTGAGTTGTCTCCCTGTTCCATGTAGCTTGTTGTCAGGTGTGCTTCTAAAATCAATGAACAGTGAGTAACTCGTGTTGTAAAAGTCTGCTGGTGCTATACTCGTATGTTCATCTCCGCTGAAATATCGCCAGGCATTCTCATACATATATTTCGGAAGCAAACCATGTGTGTAGAGTTGATTTGGTTCACCTTCTACCGTGATGTCTACTTTTGAGATTTTCGGGTTGTAGAACTTTTCGTTGTCGAAAGCGTAAGCCTTTTGATTACCAGGTTCAATGAAGAGCATCAAAGTAGCCTTTAAACTTTCACTTGGTACGTTAGCCTGTATGTTCCACATGGTGTCTTCCTTTTTGAGAGGTATCTTGCGATGTCTCAAGATTCTGACATAGGGAAAAGATCTATTTATGGAAGCAGTCCTCACTACTTCCTTGAATTCTCCATCTTCCACTTTATCGAATTCCAAAGCGATGGAAGATATGGTATAGGTGCTATCAGGATCCTTCGTTGAGGCTCTGCTTCCTGTTCCAGCATCTCTGATCACATTTCCATAAGGTGCAAATTTCAGTTGAAAACTGAGCCGATCGTCAAGCTGTACAAACGGTAGGTTTTTCAAGACTTCGAAATATTCCCACAAGGGTATCGCGAATATGTTTCCATGGGCATTAGCCAACGCTGTTTTACTCGCGCTACCACTTGCTCCAGAGGTTTTAACTCGAAGTTTAATCACATCCCCTTCCGCATCTACCCCTTGTTCGATGTTGAGAAGTTTCCGTTTCTCTGAAGCCCACTTATCTGCATAAAGCTGGAAGACATCGACGTCAGCGATCGACTGTACGATATTCCCCTCGTATTCGATTTTAAGCTCGCTAACCAAACTCTTTCCGAGATTGTTCACGATATACCTACCTGTATTCGTACTCTTCACTTCAAAATCGAAAGTAAGCTTCAAACTTTCGGGTTCCATGACATCATTCGCACCCAAGTTTGGTAGTCTTACATGCAAGACCTGGTTCTGATCGATGGTACTTGGTGTATGTGAGATTCTGACATGCTGTCTCGAGGCCTTTAGACCAAAACGAGTCATATAGTTTTTCCTAGGGTTTAAACTCTTTCCATACGAAGTCATTTATTTATATAAGAAATGACTGAAACTTTCGATAATATCGGATATGAATGGGATGAGGATGGTGAAGACGAGGAGGCATCCTTTATGAGTAAAACGTACGATAGCATACAACCGAGTGGAGAGAATGTTACTCAAGAGCAAGTATCCACCTCAACGAAAGAGATACAGGTGGATGTACTCCGCAGGAACTTGGAGGGTTTGTACGACTATCTTGACGTTGAAGGCTCCTCGAATCCTGTAGATCTGCGAAAGTTTAAACTTTCGAAATACAAAGGCGTTCCTCGGTTCGACTACTACAAGAATGGGATTTGGCGCAATCTTACCGATTTACGTACTGGAAAGTGGTTGGGTAAGAAGACGATCATCAAAGTTATTGGGAAGGCATCGATTAAAGATGTGCTTGAACTAGGTACTCCTCTACAACCTGAGGATGGAATTCAGATGCGGGATCTTGGTAAGAAGATCGAGATATTTGATGAGCAACTCAAGAAAATAGATCAGGAGATACCAAAAACACGGCAAGCTCTCGATTTAGATCATGAAGATGTAGAGGAGAAAGAAAAACTTGAACAACTGCGTGAAGAGCGAGAAAGAACCGAGAAACAAAAATCACCAAGATAGCGGAAAGTGACACGTCGCTAGGGGAGAAACTCCGAACTCTTTTTCGGGAACAAGCTATTACGATTACGGCAATCATAACAGCGCTCGGACTCGTTATATCTACAATCGTAACTTCGTTAACCGGAGGTACGACGACGACAGTTGGAGGTGGAAAACCACCAGGAAAAGGTGGTATTCAGCAGTGGATGAAAAAGCAGCTCGCAGCTCCTGGACGACTACTCGGAAAGCTTGGTGCAAAGCTTGGAACTGCGTTGCCTGGTATCATTGGAAGCGTTGTAAGCTGGTTACTAGGCTTTCTGAAGAAGGGAGTTATGATATTAGGTGAAAACGTCTGGCTACTCGTCGTTTTCCAACTAGGTTTGGTAGGAAACTGGTTAGTTGGAAAAGTAAATTCCAAGCGCAATAAGTGATAGTCCAGCGATAGTTAAAGCTTGCTTTTCCTCTTCATGTTGTTGTGCTGCTTTGGTGAGTCTAGAAACTTTTACTCCAAGTTTGGTTGTTTCCGCAACATCATGAGTTGAATGAAAACCAGTAGTTCTCTTACCTTTGAAGGCGTCATGTTTTGGAGGATGTGGTGTTTCCACATCTTGAGGAGGAATCGACAGCGCTCCAATATGCTTCGCACTAACTAGTTTTATACTGAAATCTGTTACATCATCAAGATTTTTCAACTTCAAGTCGCTGGGTATGAGGTAAGTTCCTAAAGCAACACCAAAATCTGGTTTTGCTCTAGCGTACTTCAGAACATTTTGGAACTCTGTGATCTCTTGTTGTGTAGTATTTTTATTCAGAATGATCTTTTCTAGAGAAGACGTAAAGATCTTTTGAGCATCCAAAGCACGTGCTGTATCACCTATAATGTTTGATCTAGCACTCGCTTGTGATTCTAAGAGCAGATAGGTGTAGTATCGTATAGATTATGATAACCTCTGCACTCCCGCGCGAGTTAATCCGTCGACATGAGTTTCGAGCCACATTTTGAGGTTATCCTTACTAATCTGAATTCGTGAGAGATATCGTCAATACGTAGGTTCTGGCATGATACCAAATTCTCTCGAAATACTTCGGAAAGCAATCTCATTGTATGGATTTTTTCTTGGATTAAAGGTAACATCTCGTGGTAGAGGTACCTCCATTTCCTCTAGAATAAGACGCGTTTGTAGGTAGACGTGAAAGCGGAAAATAGATCGGATCATCGGAACCTTGTGATTAAGATGAAAGGTGGATCTCCCACATCCCGCGGTGCTCACCCAGAAACCGAGAAGAGTTGTCCGAGGTAAAAGTCTAACGGTTCTCCGAAACGATCTATCGCGCCTTCAGGTGGGAATGGTAGGAAGATATTACGAAAGTTTCCAGTGAACGAGGATCTGTCTTGATCAACAACGATTCGTTGTTTCCATAATTCCTCTGATGGTATTAAGACGCTAGGTTTCCCATTCTCGGGTATATTTACTTTAGAGTTAAAGCTTAGAAGATTACTCATTTCTTCATATAATAAATCCAGCAATATATGTATGTGAACAGCCTCGGTAAAACACAACTACCTCTCACCTTGATAGCGGGAACTGAGTTGTACTTGTATAATGTTCTGATCATAGTGCGATGGTTTAATTTAGAGAAGGATTCTCGCGTAATCACATCGAAAGAGCAGGTAGCTACCGAGCCGTATCTCACAATTATCCATTTTTCAAAAGGTCTTCACACGTCGTCAACCCTCATCAAAAATATAAACGCGAGAAGCAAAAAATAGCACACGTAGATAAAAATGTAGATAGAACTCTAACATTATCTATTCCAATAGGATATCGAGCTGCATTCGAGCCTGGATTATTAAACCTTCTGGGATTAACGATGCCTAGACACAAACATTTTCGAGCTGGATATTATAGAACAACTCCAAATTTCTCCACATTTAAAGCGCTCCGTCTACACTGTGAAGAAATCGAATTGTACAACATGATGGAAAATACAACGCTCACGAACACTCTACACCATTTTGAGCTTGTTAAAGGAGAGTATGAATACCGTGATCACATGGTATACGAGTATACTTCAAATCCTATATACATCGCCAAGCTGATTTATCCCACAGACACCTTGACATTTAGGATTAGTGACGAGATTGGCAAAGATCTCGAGGTTGATGTTAGAATGAAACTATTGGTAAAATAGACATATGGCAATGTATGACTTAAACACTGAGAAGCTATATCCTGTTTTGCCTAGTGCTCCGGAGGATGGTGTAGACGGCCCGATGATTTTGGGATACAATGATTGCATAAAGACTCTAAAAAATGGATTTATAAAATTTTATTCATAAAATTAAATTCTTGTGAAAGGAAAGAATACTTTTTGCCTCAATGTCTGTCAACGTATGCATGATAATATTTAATTTTTAAAAAATATGAAGACTAATTATTTGCGAAATTAACTCCTGGGAAAAGTTTACTTTATATCAATTCGCAAAATTAAAATTGCTACTATGGATCAGACTATCGACCTGTAATGGTTCCAAAGAATGATTCATTATGATTCATTTTTGCAGGACAAGATAAGCGTTCAAGGAGTGAACTGCAACTAAGCCGAATATTCCTACGACACTTCCTTTTGACCTCAAATTTGTGATTGCCCATTAACTTTTGGGAGATTATCAAAATATGGGATATTGCAGAATTTCTTTTTAAATTAATGAAATTTCTAAAAATACTTGTGAGAATTAGTTAGAAATTCATCACTAGTGGATCTGAGATTGTATAACAGTTATATAATTTATTTTTTAGGTCCTTTGTTGGTGGCATCATCTATTATCTCGTATCTGCTGCCAGAACTCCTCCTCAAAACTTGACCTTGTCAGAATTACCTGGACTTGTCCGAAGTCTTTGAACTTCTTATCGGCCTTATCTGAACTTGACCAGATTTTTTACTTTAAGATATTTCAAAAAAAATGATTTCCATTGCTCAATTTTGCATAGCTATCTTTGTCACGTGAGAAGTATATATTCTTCAGTTGTCTTCATATATTCTTCAGTTTTTTACTTTGGCACATATTTTGTCACATTGTACTTAAGATTTTTTTATGAACAATTGAACAATTGTATTCAATACTCCAGTATAAGGACTTCAGTATAAGAAAATCTACAGTTATAAAGGATATCAAATTCGGAATAGAATGTAGTTCTTGCCGCCGCAGGAGAAAGGTTGTGAAATTTAGTAAATACACGCGGAATGTTATCTGTGTTATAAGTGTTATAGTGTACTACTTTTCTGGTATGCCCAACCGTGCTGACCTTCAGACCCCTTGTTTATTTATACATATTTGGGTTACTTCTGTCCTTATATATATTCCATAAAAAACATCGTTCATTGTAAGCCCCTTTTGACACGAAAATTTCCTTCGAAAAGATATTAGAGATTTTAATAACTTATAGTCATCTTAAAGTCTTCGAATTCAGGGTCTCTTGCCTTTTCGATATACAGACTGCGGCTTAAAAAGAATGAACTGTTATAAATAGAACTGAGGGTTGCAGTGTGCTGATGTCAGCAGTGGGAATCCCTCATTTGAACAGTAAGAAATGGATCTGGAAGGAGCAGGTGACTTATATCAAAATTGCAAACAAACGAGGTAAACAAATGATTCTCTCACTCTCGAGGAGATTCCCTTGTAGAAAACTGCTGACTCTCACAACCTTTATAACCGTCCATTATCTTTAAAGTCCTCGCTATTATTAAACAATTTTCTTGTATTCAGAGAAAGAAAGAAAGAAAGAACTAGAAATCTGAGCAAGGCCTCATCCATACACATTCATGGGAGTAATGAAGTTGTGTTGCAAATCCTAGGCGAAATTTATGGAGGAGAGTTAGTTATTTAAGCTTGGTTCCCACTTAGGTCTATAAATTCGTCGCCGGTTCATCGCCACCATTCATCGCCTAAAATCCTCTAGAGGGAACATCAAAAGTTCATCGCTTTATGTTCGTCGCCCAAAATGAAAGGCGACGAATCGGCGATGAAATATCAAAACGTTTTGATATTTATCGCCGGTTCGTCGCCTTTCATTTGTGACCTTATGATCAAAGCTTTGAATATCAAAGAAACACCGCCTATATTAAAAATAGATTTGAAAATTCTTTTATTTAAATGAAGAAACACCACGTGGTGATAAGTTTGATTTACTACACGAAGGAAAGAGAAGAGAAAAAAACTGTAGCTGTTAACATGCCAAGACAATCGTTTGATATTAGGGAAGATGAAAAGCTATCTATTGAGGTTAGAAAATACCCTTGTCTTTTTGATAAATCAAATGCAGGGTTCAAGGAGAGAGATCGGATCGAAAATGCATGGAAAGAAATTGATAATTCACTGGGAATTGAAGAAGGTAAGAATAGTAAATAATAATTCCGGTGATTTGTTGAAAAGTTATCGTACATACCCAGCAACTACTATATATTTATATTCTACACGAAAAAATAAGTTTCTTGATTGATAGTCGAAAGTTTACTGTATACAGTGCTTCATAACGTTCCTCTTAATTTAGGTGAAGCCAAACGACGATTTGATAATTTAAAGAAGAGGTTCAGTAAAAAGAAAGCAAATTTCAAAAAAGCAACAATGTCCGGTTCGGGAAGTCACGAGGCGAAACAGGCGGAGACGGAACTCAAAAAGTATGATTTCTTGAGTTGGCTTGCTCCGTTCTTAAGACTTAAAGAAAACACTGTTAACAATCTTCCAAGTACAAATGTCTCAGAAATCAACCCAAACGACGATAACATGACTGAGGCTGAAGATTATTTCAGTGATTGCTCCGAAAAGAGCTTATTTTCGAATAATTCAACCAATCAATCATTTGACACTCCGTGGCAAAAACATTGCAAAGCAAAAAAACGTAAAGAAGAAGTCAAACAAGATAAACCAAGCAAGGAGTTAGAGATCATGGAAAACATCAGCAAGTCATTGCAATCAACTCCAAGCGACACCGTCAAACAAGATAGCGATGATTTGTTTGGCATGATGGTTGCCGCAGAAATCAAAAATTTATCCCCTAAAAAGAAGAGAAAAATCAAATTTGAAATCAACAATTTGCTTTTCAAATACCAAGAAGACGATGATACAGCAGTAGTCTCACAACCACCTCCGATTCAGATGTATGGAAATACAAACACAAATCTACCCATGGTTTCATTGAACGAACAATGGCCGTACGGAACATACAGAAATACACGAACTTAAACACATCAAATAACTTAAGATATTTAACACTTTTTAGTTTAAACTAGTTTTTAAAAATACTCTGTACACAACTTTTTTCGTGGCAGAATATAATTGTTCTTAAGTTCGTCTGACATGATTGAGTTGCCAATTTACTCGTCCCTCTCCATTCAAATACTTCATCAAACAACAGCGCATGTTGACTGCGTCATCCTTGTAACGAGAACCACGGACATTGAGGAGACTTTCTAATGCACCATTCCTTTCTGATACAATATTCCTCCACTCTCCTTCTTTTATTCCTCCTGTACTATCTTCGCAGTCTACGAATGAATTTGGACAATAAGATGGATTATTGGTTTGACGCAGATAATTGTGCAGAGCAATGCAGGCCAGTATGTACTTCTCAGCATTTACTACAGATGCCTCTATAGGAGTTGAAAATATCCTCCGTCTTGCAGCTAGAATACCGAAACAGTTTTCAATGACTCTTCTTGCTCTTGAAAGACGGTAATTAAAAACTCTTTCCTGTTCTGATAATTTACCTGGGTATGGTCGCATTAACCACGTTTTGAGCGGAAATATTTCGTCCCCCACTAAAAAATAAGGTAAGGGGTCAAAATCACATCCTGTAACTGACTCTGGTTTCGGGATATTTTCTAAAAAATTTTCTAAATATTTTTTAAAAATATCATTACAATAAAAACGTTTAAAAAAAGAACAATAAGAAAGTTGTACTTTAAGGTCCTTCTACATGTTCACCATTTCTTTGAATGCAAAGTTGAGCTCTTCTTTGCATTTCTCGAAGTGAGTTACGAATAAATTGTTGATTTTGCCTCAAAATATCGAATGTTATCACAATTCTTCCTCTAAGTTCATTTAAACTTTGTGGTGGGGATGTAAACACCTTTTGTTTTGCGTAGCCCCACAAAAAAAAGTCACAAGGTGTCAAATCTGGAGATCGTGCTGGCCATTCAGGAGCGAATCCCCGAGCAACAACTCTTTGATTGAACACTGCTGCTAATCTGCGTCTTACTGTTAAAGCATAATGAGCAGGTGCCCCATCTTGGAACCACCACAGATTGTCAAAAATATTTTGGCCTGGCAATGCAGGATAATTTTGGGCCAATGCCGGAAACACTGAATTGTTTAATAAATCAAGATAACTATTTCCGTTTACATTGTTTTGAAAAAAGAAGGGACCGACCAGAGTACCATTTCCACAGATACCGCCCCAAACAGTTACTTTTTGACGACTCTGATTTACATCAAAATTGAAAGGAGGAGGGTTACCTTTAGGAGCATACATACGAACGTTTTGTGTAGAAACCTCTCCATCCATACCAAATGTAGCCTCATCCCCAATCACTATATTGTGTAGAAACCTTGGATTATTACAGTTTCTCAAAAACCAGTTACAAAACCGCACTCTTCTTGGAAAGTCTGCTGGTAGCAGTTGATGACGCATATGAATTTTGTATGGATGATAATTAAGATCTAATCTGGCAATCCTGTTAAATGTTGACCTCGATAAACCAAGAGTATTTCTTCGGCAGGTGATATTACCTCCATTCTGTTGTAAACTTGTTTGACATCATTGATATTTTGATTAGATCTTCCTGTTCTTCTTCTTCCACACCTCTCTTTATGGAGATTTCGACTTGTGCCAGTAGCTAAGTATTTTCTAACGTTTCTGTTTATGGTTGATTTACTTGGAACGGGTCTATTAGGATAGACTTGTTGAAACCTTCTTAACACTTCTTCGCAGTCTTTGGTTTCCAAATAATGTTGTACAAGAAATGTTCGCTGATCTACTGATAAATTTCTGTTCATTTTTTATTATTATTTTTCTTATCAAAACGCTATGAGCTTTTTATCGTGTAAAACTACCTTTTAATGTTATGTTAACATTTTTTTTATTTTTGGTAACAATTTTTGAGAATTCTCAAATGGTTTGTAAAAAATCAATACCATAATTATAAACAACAATGAATATTTTGCTCATTAAACGAGGTGTTAATTGATCGTTAAGAATTTTTAGATTAAAACACTTGTTTTTTTCTTGGATTATAAGCTAAATATAAAAAACCAGTTAATGGGTACCACATCAATAGAAAGCCAAGAAACTCAGCTTTCTAATGGTATATATTTCATTATTATACCATATTCATTTTTTAGAAAATTGAGAATAAAGTTACTGAAGCTAACATTCTGGGACGCACTGTATAGCCGAGACAATAATGTTTTTTTAAATACGATCCTAAATGACCAAATCACGATTTTTGCCTTGCCCTAATAAGGGCGGTCAAAAGGGCTAATATAAGGTATTGTGAAAACATTGTAGTATCAATCAATAGTGGTCCAAATCCGATGGCGGATTGTTTTAAATATATTTATCGTTTAGCACTAAATCGGTCTCTGATCATGTTTACTGTAACCTAGGAGGATAGCTGTAGCCTTCATTTACTTATTGTAACTTATTCTAAAAAAAAGAGAAATGCCTGTCATCGGATTTGAACCACTATGTTCTCGAAAAGAAATGCACAGCTTTAGGCCACGCGGCCATCTACGCTTACATTGCAATGTATTTTTAAAAATATATAAAAGATAAACAATTCAAAAGCTGTTGGAAGACGACCAACTACTCCATATCAAATGTACACACTTGAATAATACAAGAAAATACTTCTTTAGATTTTCTGTAAGCTTTTTTAAAATTTAACGTCATTTTACATATCATCATCGAAACTATGTATCTAAAAACATTATTGGAAAAAAATTCTTCTCGACACGGACTTCCGCTATTTAAAAACTGATAACCGATTCGGAATGGGCAGAAAAACGGTTGCAGCGTAACTCTTAGTCGATAGACAGAAAGCCTAAATAAATAAGATTTCTCCCTTACGGGGAAATCTTAACAAAGAAACTGGCGATTCTTTTATCATTTTGATATAAAGTTTAATGAAAAAATAAAAATTTCATAAGAGAGTTTTGTACTTCAACTTGTGCATCTTTACTCTTAAAATGATCAAGAAACAGTTCGAAGACTTCTCTGAATGATCTGTAGTATCTCATTTTCTCTTTACCTTCTAACAATTTCATCGCCATCACATGAGCATCTGGGATTTCACCTGTCGTCTCATATATGTGATGCAAATCTTCAACCACACACAAATCTTCCCGTTGAATTTCGTGATTGTACAAAGCTCGATCGAAATTGAGGAGTTGAATCAATTTATTTGGGTTGTTGTTTTCACAATGTGGCCCAACATGCAGCGGGTACCATTGATATGTCACATCAGTTGACGCGATAGCTTGGATGGAATCTTGTGTACTGGATTGCAGCTCACTGATGGTAAACAAATTATTATGGCGATGTTTGAAGTGAAACATGGCGTAGTGTAGTTCACCAAATTCGCATTGAAATGATTTGAGTTTTTCAATATAGCGTTCATTTTTCACAATGGAGCTTGGGTTTAAGCATTTAACGTAGCTGATGTAAGTGAAGAACGCTTCGCAGCTCTCCATCATTATTTCGACATCAACTTCTTCATAATATGACCAAGTACTTCTTTTAAAAGAAGTAAATTTGCAAAAAATGCCTTCCTCAGTTAGAAATAGAGGTCCATTTCTTTTCAGAATATCAAATTGCAACAATTCTGAATAAGTGTTGGGTGTGGCTAACACTCTGACAACTGGTAACATGCAATTGTCCACGAATTCAACCAAATAAAAATTCAAATTCTTCAAAAACTCTAGATCGCTTGTGTAGAAACGAACGTTCCCACATTTTCCGGTTTCCGTTGTTTCTCTATTGTCGGGCGATACCCACAACACTTTACGATGATACAATGGGTGCACCTGTGCGTTCGTTCCTTTCGTTACAATCGAGTGATCGTTTATGCGGTGTGACTTGAGATTTGTCGCTAGGATATCGTCTGCGTTTGGAAATGTTGTGAAATGCGAGAGTGTATCAAAACTACTGGGTTTTAAATATTCGACTTTTTCTAACCACGAGTAATAGGTGAGATTTTCTTCTGGAACGTACATGGAAGTTCTAGGAAATTCCTGAAAGCTGCACATCTAAAAACGGAATCGGAAATGAAAAATTGAATTTTCCCTTCAATTAAATAAAGAAGACAGAATCGAATTGAATTACTACACGTATACACTGAGAAAGTGTGAAGACTCTTAAATGATTGATACCTCTTGTGTCTCATAAGCAACAAAGATATGAAATTAACTCCTGTTTTCTTGTGAATTCAGATAACAATGTTAACTTCGTAATTACAAAACTGATCCGGCAATAAATGAAAAATCGCACGAGGAAAGTAAAAATTGGTCTTTATCACAAGATTCCGAATTTAAAGTCGCACGAATCAATGTAGTGCATTAGTAGTCATGGCTTGAAAAAAATCTTGGATTAACTGCCTTCATTTTAATTAAAGCATTAAAAGTAATTACGCAGCTATAAGTGATTATGCATCGTTACTTTAACCCTATGGTATGATCAGAATGAAAAACCCTTTTTACTTTTATTTTTATGAAAATAAATTCAAATATTTCATGTAATCTTCTGCTGAATTCATCAATAGAAAGCTTATGTCAGCTTTTCTTCAAGAAAATCCCTCATATATAAGAATCAGCAAGCAAGCTGTATTGTGATCAAAAACAAAATTTCAAGTAATAACAAGGCCCACATTGTTTTGGTGGTCTTGACATCAATGGTATTTCAAAGATTTACACAAGCCTTCCCAAACCAATACGTAAACATGAAACCATTATGACACAATATTTGTTATGCTAACACTTAATCATGTATTGAAAATACTAGTGCTAATTAAAATCAATCTCAGTAATCACTCGCTAAATTGAATAAACCTTTCCCGAATTATGTTTAAACTCTGAATTATTGCCCAATCAACAAGTTTTCAATATCAAAATTGATTTTAAATATTGTACCGGGAATTGGAATAATAAATAGTGACTATGTTATGAAATTAGTAAAACAGTAAATTGCATAGAAGCGAGGCGACACTTGTTGGTAAGGCCATAATACAGTGTTTAAACAGAATTTCAGGAAAGGTCTATTTAAAATTTTATTTACAAACACGTATGTGGAACTGGACATTGTGTTTTGGTTTATGCAAACATAAACGAGAATTTGGAACGAGCGAAATACGCGGGTTATTTATTAAATCATCAACACATCAACAACAACAACAAAAAGTTCAGAATTCTGAAGAAAGATATTTGTATGGACAACTTGGGTTGATTAACGTTTTGGTGATGTTCGCTTCTCTTGCTTCGAGTATCATATTCATAACTTCTTTCATTAAACGAATAAATAAGGTTGGTCTAATTATATTGCAGGAAAATAGGATATTTTATTTCGTAATTAAGTCCGAGCGCAGTCAGTTCAACATGTCGTGTAGCAGTCAAGATGGCTCCGTCAACGTGGAGTTGATCGTATGCCAGCAAATCACAGTGAAAATAACCAGAAAGAAGAAGAAAAACAACGTCAAAAGCAAGTTATTCCAAACAAAATAAGTAGATTTGACCTTTCTCTCTATTGGGGGAGGGGGATGTCTCAAGGTGAACTGAAAAACGATATAATCAATAATTTGCTGAATACTCGGGAACAACAAGCAGTAGAAAACACAAATATAAATAATGTTTGGGATAAAATTAATCCTCTCTCTCAGTCATCGTCTTCTTCGGAGGATAAAAATCAAACACTTCCAGTAAGAAGCTGAATAAGAAAAAGGAACCTGCTGAGACAGTAGTAAAGGTTCCAGAATTTCAATTGACACTGACACTTCTTTGGAGCAGAGACTTCAGAAGGAAATAATAAAATTCAAGAGAAATTCCCCCTAAAACAGGGAAAAACTTCTAATTCTTGCTCAGCAGTTATTTGTAAAACTTTGACAATACATAGCCATCTTTCCTAAGATGGCCATAAGCTTTCAATAGCCATCTTGCTATCAAGATGGCTATGTGTCCCAATTTCTGGTTATAAAGCTGATTTTTTCACGAAATCAATTATGACAAGTGTGTGAAAAGTGTCAGAATAGTCTCATTATTTCATGCTGATACCAAGTCAAACAATTAAGGTTTTAGGTTTTGTTATTAACTCAAAATGTATGTTACACTAACAGCACGTAAACGAAAAGTTATAAAAGCATCAGATTATCAAGAGCTTCCCTTTCTGCTTTCTGCTTTCTGCTTTCTGTTTTCTGCTTTCTGCTTTCTGCTTTCTGCTTTCTGCTTTCTGCTTTCTGCTTTCTGCTTCTGCTTTCTGTTTCTGTATGGGCCTCTGTATTATAGGAATTTGGAGCATGATAAAACCATGTCTTTTAAGAGGATTTTGATAATTTTGTTTGTCTATCTGATGAAAGTAGTTCAGAACTTTTGTGGTGGTTAAAAAATATTTACAAAACCTTCAATGTTGACACAGAAAGTTTTTGTAATTCATCTGACTTTGCATGGGGAGCAGGACAAAATGACATTACCATAGATGTCTCTTGGATGACAATAGAACAACAATTGCATATAAATACCAAAGAGTTAATGGCCATTTACTTAGCGATAAGTTTTCTCCTTAACTTCAAGGACAACATGTTAAATATTTTTGGTGATAATTCCACAGCTATATCAGCAATAGCAAAAATGGGATCTAGTAAGAGTTTCATTCGAAATAAAATAACCAAACACCTTTACACTTTCTGTTCTCGCAATAATATAAAGATTTCTGCAGCTAACATACCAGCATGTGATAATCTAAAGGCTGACAAAGCATCGAGAATAAGTATCCAGATGCAGAATGGGAGCTAAATCCACTTATATTAGCTAAATCCACTTATATTAGCTAAAGCTTTAAAATTTCTGGACTTTCATCCCAAAATTGACTGTTTTGCCACCAGGAGTAATGCACAATTTGAAAAATACGTTTCTTTACGACCTGATCCATTTGCCTATATGATTCATGATCTTTCTTTTAAATGGAGATTATTTCAATGTTACCTATTTCCTCTCTTTAGTCTTCTTGGTCAAGAACTTCGAAAAATCCAGACAGACAAGGCAGAAGTAGTATTGGTACTCCCCCTTATGTGATCAAACCACACGCCCAAAATCTGTATCTTCCTCACGATTTGAAAATAAATCATCCGTTGGAGAAAAAACCTACCCTAATTATTGGGAGGTTGTCAGGGAAGCATACTTGAACTTAGGTTATCATAAAAATACAGTTGACACACTCCTGACATCTTGGTGCCAGAACCCAAAGGGCTGCTATCATCAGGTTTAAAGTCATGGTTTTTATATGAAAATTTTTATATGAAAATCTTGGATAAAATGTTTTACGTTCACCTGATAATGTTGCCTTGAATTTCTTAGCTTCCTTACGTAATAAGTATGGTTACGTAATAAGTATGGTTACGTAATAAGTATGGTTACAACCAGATTTACACTGCTCGCAGTGCCATTTCATCTCTTTTTAGTATAACATCTGGTTGTAAATGCCCCTATTTAATTGTCCCCATTATTAAAAGGTTTATAAAAGGCATTTTTGAGATGAATCCAGTTTTGCCTTAGTATGTCAGGGCATGGGATGTTGGCAAGGTGTTTAACTATTTTAGAAATCTACCATGTTCAGCTAGTCTGTCTTTGGCCATCCTTTGTAAAAAGCTTGTTTTCCTATTAAGTGTGTTGTCTGGTGGTCAGAGAAGTCAAACATTACATTCTATACAGATGTCAGACATTAAGGTATTAGAGAATAAGTTGGTGATGCTCCACTGACGCATTCCGCCAAGAACCAAAACTCTGTGTTGTTAAAAAATCTTTACATTTTTATCTTTTGTAAAACAATTCTTATAGAAACACTAATAAACTGTTTATTAGTAACATCATGCAGTCTCAAAAGACACCATGACGAGATGGTGTAAAGATATTATGGAGACTAGTGGTATTGATATTACTCGTTACACCACTCATTCTTGTAGGTTTGCTGCCGCATCAAAAGCAAAGTCAGCGCCGGTTGGACATCTGAACAAACTTTCGCACGTTTTTACGATAAGAATATCGGAACTGAGATATCGAGCAAACTTACTGAGTAAAATACCAGTACGATGCTGAATTTCTGTACTGACAGCTAACTGTTGTTGATGAAGATTAAACGTTGTGTTACATATAAACATAAAATGTTTTTTATGGTTCTCCATTTGTAATGGCAACAGGACACTCATGAAACCATTGTCTTATTGTTAGTGATTCTTGTATACGATACAGAAATGAAAAACACTGATTGACAATAATACTGATTGACAATAATACTGATTGACAATAATATTTGCTTCAGTTTGTTTAGTTATTATAGGCCGGCTGTCGACTTATTTACGAAATAAAATTTTAAAAAGTAAACGAGACTTACCTTGGAAGTTTACTTGGAATTTTATATAACACTGTGAATAACTGACTGCGCTCGACCGTGTCTCCACCACTGTAATCTCTTCGTCGCCTAGGACTTAATTTCTCATAAAATTCCAAGTAAACTTCAACTTAAGGTAAATCTTGTTTACTTTTAAAATTTTCGTTATATAACTGATTTACAACCTCCTCGACTACTTGAGGGAAACTACTAAATAAATTGACTGCATCTAACTGTGTTCTCTTTCCAATGTTATCTCGATGTAATCTCTTATTTGATTGATATAAAATATAACCAACTACAGCACTATATTAAAGAAATATGCGCCATGTTTAGTCCTATTCTGGATGCCTCTCTTTTTGTATTTTTTCAAATGGTTTTAAACAACATCACGGATTTGCTTTGTTCAGTGGCTTTTGAATCTTAAATATATATTTCGAGGAACAATTTTAGGCATTTTTTCACTTTAATGTTTTAAAATATTTTAGGTTAGCTTAAAGAAGCCTCTGACATGGCTCAATATTTACAACTTGCCGAAGATGAAATGGACGAAGATGAAATGGACGAGGATGAAATGGATCCAAATAAGTTCCTGTTAATTCTCTCTCTCTCAATAAAACAAAATCTTGCATTAGAAATTATAGGTGAGATGATAAAGGCGTTACCCTCTATTGATAGTGTTGTAGATGCCAAGGGGAATACACTGTTACATTTATCAGTCGATGCAAACAGACTTGATTTGAGTAGATTTCTCATTGAAAACGGTGCAGTGGTAAACACGTGTGCTGACCACAACAACAAAACACCATTTAGGATTTCGGCTTCCAGCCATGTCTCAAGTGAAATATTCCAACTATTAGTTGATAATGGAGCTGATGTCCATCGACAAGATGAAGATGGATACTCCCCTCTTCATAGCTTGTTAATAAAATATGCAAGGAATTGCGATTATCCATTTGAAAATCAATGTACAAAACTAAAGTACCTGTTAAAGAGGAATGTAGATGTGAACGCAGTAACTCACAGTGGGTCAACCTGCTTGCACTTGTTTAGCATGGAACCAAATACTGAAGAAGAAAAGAAAATTTGTTTAAATATGGTGCAAATGTTAATTGATAATGGTATGAATCTCAATATAGTAGATATTTATGGAAGTTCTATTATACAGGAAATCATGACAAGCGGTTGTCATTACATATTCGATATGTTCGATATGCTCATACATAATGGTGCAGATATAAATACTCGCCGTTTTGGAACTGGAGAAACAATTTTACATTCTCTCTTAAGATCATCTTTTGACAAAGAACAGGAAGACCATGTGGTAAAAATTATTGATATTTTAACCCAAAATGGATTTGATATCAATACTCGTTCTTTTACTGGTGAAACTCCGTTACAGGTGCTTTGCGAGAATTCATGCTCTGCCAAGATTTTATCCTCTCTGTTTGATCATGGCGCTGACTGTAGTCTTAGCTGTATTCAAGGTAAAACTCCGCTGCATGGTTATGTTCTTAACCAAAATGAGAAATTGCAGTATTTATCGGAAGGAACATCAATAAATTTTAATTGCTTGAAGATCATTTTAAAGAACGTGAAAGTCAACATGGACGACGCAGATGAGAGTTCTCTATTTGAACTGGCACTTCCATATGCGGTCACTCACATTCACACAGATGAATGTAAACCAGATGAGTTGTTTTCACTTGAAGAATTTCAGAAAAATGCAGACCAGTTTATTGATCTTTTGTTACGTCACGGCTTGTCGGTTGAAAACAAAGATATCAACGGCTACACACCCTTAACCATAGCAATCGATGCTGGTAATTTTCGTCTTACGAAGAGATTGTTAGAGCTTGGTGCAGATGTGAATAGTAAAGACAAGTATGGAAGAACAGCTCTGCATCATTTTGTAATGTTCAATAAAGAGGAAGCTTTGGATAACCAAATTCTAGAATGTTTAGTAACATATGGAATTGACACAGAACTTTTGGATGTATTTGAGAAAAAAGCCTTTGAATATATTTGCCTTGTAAATGAAGAAAGGAGAGATGCTTTAAACATGTACCTTTTGCAATCCAGAAAAGAAGTACAGAATTCCGCAGAAAGCAATCTTTTATACTATCATCGCATGAAAAAAAACTTACAAGCTCATTTTTCATCTCCTGCTGCAGAAAATAGCGAACATTGTTGGAATGATAGCACATCATTGGTACATGATATTTTGGCTACAAAGGGAATTGGAAAAGTGTTTGTTCATACAGATTTCACTGCAATCAAAGATAGCATAAATGAATTTGTCGCTCAGTTATGTCTAGATATGTCTAAGGAAGACCCGCATCTTAATTTTCATCCAAAACTATCCGGCAGCATTAGTGAAAATACGAAGGTATGTCTACCTGATGAATTTGATTACATGATATATGTCGATGGTTTACACTATTTAGTCCCAGAACGGAAATATTTTGAAACTGGCTATTTGAAGTTAAAGCTGAGTGAAGTCATGGAGAGTTCGATGGGATCGGCAAATCAGCAATTTCTAGATGCTGACAGATATTTCAATTGTATCAAATTCACACATTACTTTCATAAACTCATCTTAAGCGTGATGAAACAATCGTGTTTATGGAAAGATAAAGCATTTCATTGGGACTATATTCGAAATTCTATTTTAAAAGATTTGCGTGATGGTACTGCAAGCTTTCTCATTAAATTGATTTTCCCGCATGATGATTTTGGCCAGATAAATGTTTCAATCGATTTCGTGCCAGTCTTCCAATTACCGAGAGATATTTATATTAACGATTTTATTGAAAGGATTTTGGAGAAAAGCGAAACGGATCGTATCTGTGTATTACTGAAGAAGTATGCTCAGTCATACCAGAAAGACAGTTCACAACTACTTCGTTTGTCTTTCTCTGAGTTGGAAACGAAGACGCTTCAATCAGCACCCAGGCATATACACGGTGCTTACACATTAGTTAAGTCTTTGGTGGCTTTAAACGCAGTAAACTCTCATCGGATTAGCCTTTCTCCGTTTGTTCAAACATATTATTTCAAAACGATTATCATGAATGAAATCCAAAATACAGGTAAAATAAAAACACCCGAGGTTGACGAGATGCCGAAGCGGATTATTGAAATATGCATCAAAATATTGAACAGATTACACGAAGCAATTAAACAGAAATATTTAGGTTCATTTTTCATTCCTGAAGTAAATGTCTTTGATGCAGATATGAATGAGGTTGACCTTGGCAAAGGAGATGACAATCTTATTGAAATTCTCATAAAACGTTTAGATCTGGAAAAGCAGTTTCATTGAAAACCAACGAGCTGTTATTTAGTCATATATTTTGCTCAAATACTAATCACAGGTGGGACAATTTTCGGTAATGACACAAACATTATAAACGAATGCGACATTATTGCATACGAAAGTAGCATGTAGTAGCAAGCATGTAGTAGGAAGCATCTATATGAGCAAGTATGAGCAGATTTCCACAACAAGGGGAAGTGGAATTCTTTTACATCTTCTTCGGATATTTGTTTTGTAAATAAGTACTATTCTGATTTTCTTACATTGTGTAGTAAATAATCGTTATTGTCTTTCCTATGTGTGGTTCCCATTATATTCAGAAAATAAACAAGCTACCATATCGGGGAAAAATCGGGGAAAAGTGACAAATATTTTTGCGACATAATATCCACCCTGTTCCATTCAAATGGTCTTATTTTTACATCATTGTTCTGTTGTTTTTTTGTGAGTTAAATGTTGATTGTAATATTTCTTCTTCTTGGATTCATTTTGCGCGAAGGTTTTGTCGATGTGTTCTGTCGTTGGTGCTTCAGAGCAAATGGATAAAAAAATTCTTACCAAAGAATGCTCTTTTAATTTGATCTCAGAAACCGATTGCGCTTTGCTTCATTGCTCTCCAAAAAAAAAAGTGGTAGTAAGTAACTGAGGCTCTATTTTAACGTTATGCCATATGTCTTCAAGCGCAGTTGCTATGGTGTCTCGAATTTTGTCCATCCCTGTTATGACAAGGCATGGTTGATGGTGAAAGGACAGCCGAAAACACAAGTGACGTCGTTACAAATATAGCATAATGAAATTCTTGCTTGTTTAGAATGTAGTTTTCGTCTGCTTACTGTAACACGTCCTCCTCCTTTGGGCAATAAATGCCATTAACTTTGAGATCATCTTCATTAATGATTTACCTTGTGTTCTCTTTCGTGAGCGATTCTTTTCATATTTTTTTTCGTTTTTCAATTTCTTGCTTGCTCAACATGCATACTCGTCCCGAGGGCTTCTTGCCATTTTGACGATTTTTGATGACAAGATCTCCAAGCGTTTGGTAAACGGGCTTGGAGAGTAGGCGATTCACTTCTCCCACCGCGCCATGTTTACTTGCGTTTTAGCATAAATGCACGTGTACAAATATTCAAACAAAAGGCCAACAAAATTAAATATTTTCGGTCGCGGTCTTTTTAATAAATGTTCTTCTCGCACGTGTTGGAAGTATGCTATGGAAGCTAAAGCTCAGCGTGATAAGAACCTAGGATCGATCAGTGAAAACTCAGTTCCGCCACGCGTACTGTCATACCAATAAAGTTAATTGATAATTCTGGTAATTACTTTCTTTATCGCAAACTTTGAGTTAACTGCAATAAATTATCAATAAATTTTTGCATGATAATTTCACATAAATTACCGACAATGTATGCCAAAATAAGTGCTAATTAACTATTTTCCAGATCTTTGTAGAATAATTAAAAAATTATTGTTATTATTGCAAATATCAATAAATCTGATTAATTTATGACCAATTTATCAATAAATCTTTGCGATAATATTATTTTTATATGATAATTATCACAAAATTCTTTAATATTATTGATATATTGATAAATTTATCAATATTGCATTAGTTATCACTATTTGCGCCATTTGTCACATATAGATTCTCCAGTATTATGAGATAACGTATAATCTTTCTTCCTCCTTTTGAAGTATGATTTTGAACAGCCTTTTTATATATATCTATCTATACAATTTATTATATAAATTTTTTTCTTTTTGCTCTTCGCTAGTTCTTCAGCGCTCTTCATTTGTTCTTCGTGCAACTATCACATTCAGCAGTTTTGTTTCTCATTAACTACTTATTTTAGGTACCAGATATGAAAACTTTGAAGCATATAAATGGCACTTTCGCTCTACTCAGAGGATTGTTTGCCTCTACATTTTGTTCTCCACTTAATCTTGGCAAGAGTGGTTTACTGATATGAAATTTAGACCGTATTACCCCCTGTCTTAACAACATTTGAATATCTGTAATCTCGAAACAAGCCTGATTACCCCACTATTACTTTCTCTATTCAAAACATGCTGGCAAATAAAACAGACAAATTCATTGTTTATGGTTAATTCCTTTTCATCCTGTTTTCTAGATTAAGACTCCCATTCCACAATAAGATAAAAGTATATAAAACATAAAATTTTGTGGCTCAGAAATATGGAAGGTAAAGGTAAAGTTGCAATCATTGGAAGGTTTGGTTTTTATTTTATTTTTATATCTCTTCTAAATTCTGTGTTACATTTGTGGCTTATACTTGAGTCGTTGACCCTGATTTTATCAATGATTATTATTATTATTATGATTATGATTATGTACTTTGATTTTATGGTATGTAAATGCAATCTATATAATAATCTTCTAGATAAGGCTAGTGAAATTTGAACAATATTTTTTTTCAGTGGACTAATTGGACATAGTTGGGCATTTGTAAGTGAATTTGTATCTACTAAATTTAATCATGATTATAATATAAGAGGCCAATCAAATTCTCAAAATGAACCTAAATGGCTTTTTGAATCAATTTGATGATTCCTCTTTCCAACCCAAATAAATGATATGGCCATAAAATGATCTTATACTCCACAAAATCAACTTGAAAGGTGTGAAACTGTTGAAAAACATACTTCTGTTTTTATTTAGATATTTTGCAAAGCTGGATATTCTGTATGCCTATACGACTCACAAAAAGAACAGCTGGTCTCTGCTGTTTCTAATATCAAATTGTTACTGGAAAGCTTCGAACAAAATGGTCTCTTAAATGGACCTATAAAATCTCCTGAAGAAGGATTGAAATTAGTCACAACTACCATCGAATTGACAGAAGCCTTGAAAGATGCTTTCTTTGTTCAGGTATGCATGTCCAAAAATTTGTTTGTTCTGTATAAAAAAACAACAACAGTAGTTTGTTTATCATTTTCACTAAATAAGTAATTCAAAAATCTTTAGTAGAAACTGATGTTATTTTTTCATACATACATACTCTCAGATGCTTAATAGAAGGGGGAAAGGGGTGGGGATCTTAATAATAATTAAAAAATAATTAAAAAGTGTCGTCCATTATATGGTATAAAGTACTTTATTACATACATATTATTTACATACTTTATTTCTTTACTTTATCTTGTGTTAATGATTTCAGGAAAGTGCTCCAGAAAGTTTAGAACTGAAAAAGAAGATTTTCAAACAACTTGATGAGTTTGCTACAGATACTACTATATTAAGTAGTTCGACATCCTGTCTTTATCCATCATTGTTTACCATAGATTTGAAACATAAACATCGATGCATCGTCTCTCATCCAGTAATGCTTATTTATAATGTTTTGTTTGTGTTTAAGGAGAATTTGATGACAACTATTTATGATAAGGTTTTAACTTATTTGTTTACTAGGTAAATCCACCTTATCTGGTACCATTGGTTGAAATTGTACCCTCTCCTGCAACTGACCAGGTCAATTTGCTATCTTTGTATGAAAGAGACCCAAGTCCAGACTTGCTTAGTATTAAAGAGGCCTAAGTCCATTTTCAACATTTTTAAGAAAATCAAGAAAAAACATTCAAAGTTCTCCTTTACAGTAAACATGAAGTTTTCATTCAAGACTTTATTTATCATTGACGTGAAGCTTTATCTTTTAAACCATTCATTCTGTCTAAAATTTGTTTTTCTGACGTATGTTTTCAATATTTGGACTTAGGCCTTTATGATAATAAACCATCACTCAACTAAATGGACTTAGACCTTTCAAAAGGGTCAACTTCTTTAAGTCCATATTTCTCCCTTAAATAGGAAGGGTTTCACATTATTTCAGGATATAGAAGCCCTTCCATTTTAGGGGGGAGTATGGACTTATTCTAAACAATACTTGATACTATGCATTTCCCATTTCAGTCCTATATGTTGCATCAGAAACAAAGTAGGAGAACATTTCATTAAAAATAGAAATATATAATATACACACTATAACCAAAATTAAGTGAAGGTTATTCAGAATTTTTGAAAGTTTACGTCGTCAGGGTACGATATATCAGTTCCTGTTTAATGTTTTATTATTTATATTATCTTTTTATATAGAATGTAATTGACAAAACCATGGCAGTGATGGAAGAAATTGGACAATCTCCTGTTCTGGTTCGAAAAGAAGTGAACGGATTCCTTCTCAATCGCTTGCAGTATGCTGTTTTGATGGAAGCGTGGCGATTAGTAGAAGACGGTGTGTGCACACCTGCTGATGTTGATAAAGTAATGACCGAAGGACTTGGTTTGAGATATTCATTAATCGGACCATTTGAAACTATCCATTTAAACGCCCCTCTAGGTAAAAGCTGTGTATTCGTTTAATTTTAATATGTAGATATGTGACACGTCTCTTGTATTTATTGTTTAATCATCGTTTAGGTGTTAAAGATTATTGTGAAAGATATGCCTCAAGCATCGAGGCAGTGAGCAGGGAGCAATCAGATACTCGAAGTTGGTCAGGTCCTTCTGCTGACAAAATTCATTCGGACATGTGCAAAATAATACCCGTGGAAAATCTTCCAGATCGAAGAAAGTTAAGAGACGAGAGACTGAAAGCGTTAGCTGTGCATAGAAATTATGAAAAGTGTAAGAAGTGAGATAAAGTCATCTAGATACTGTGTCGTGTATTTTATCCATCACAAATAAAATGGTGACATTAAAAAATCTACTTAAAATTTGCTTGTTGACTAAGAAAGAAAATCATAATCCACACCATACTGGAAAGATTTCTTCATAAAACACAACCCTTTTATTGTATTGATATATTCACAAGGTATGTACAGTAATGGTGGAGTGGACAGTATCTGATGCCACCATTGAGTAATGGTGGAGTGGACAGTATCTAATGCCACCACTGAGTAATGGTGGAGTGGACAGTATCTAATGCCACCACTGAGTAATGGTGGAGTGGACAGTATCTAATGCCACCACTGAGTAATGGTGGAGTGGACAGTATCTAATGCCACCACTGAGGCCCCCGTGTCTAGTTTCATACCTCGATACTTCACTCCGATGCGTTGTAAAACCATACCTACTTGCGAATGATTTTCTATTCCTGTTTACATGTATCAACCGTACTGAAATTTTTAACCATATCGAAGCATGAGTATGAAGTTAATTCGTGGCCAAAATCTCGTTTATCAAGTCGTCGAGTCGCTTTAGATGTTGACTCCTGACGTCATTAGCCGACCCGACTTTCAAGTCGTCGAGTCACTCTAGATGTTAACTCGCTAGATCCTGTCGCTTTTGATCCTGTCGCTTTCGTGAATTGACTTGACGAGACCGCGTCAGTATAACTCGGGCGACCGCTCGTTTTAAATCAGGTGGCTCAGGCGGCTGTCCGACTTGAAAATCACAGACCAAAAGCCATATCTGGTCCTGGGATCTCTAGCTTTGGTCAGTATTTTATCAAACTCATAAAAGGCGGTTTAGAATAATACTTGACTATTTTTTCCTCACTTTGCTGTTTTTCGCCAAAACTACATCAATCCTCCACAGTAACTTTACAGATTACCTCAATGTTTATTTTGTAGTAAGAAAATCTGAGGACCAGAAAAATTCAAATATGATAACTAAAATGACCAGAAAATCAGTTCAATTATTGTTAACTCAAGCGGCCGCCTGTGGTAAATGCGCGGGCGCCAGAGTTAAGATAAGCTGCCGCCCGAGTTATACCAACGCAGAAGGTAAAAGAGTGGAACTTTTTCTTTAAAGACAATGTGTTGTTATATATACCACCAGAGGTACCACCTCGTGCTGACATTATCATTACCGATGCAAATCTTATAAAAAGTCATCATTAAAAGCAACAAAAATAGTAGCTTATCTTTATGAACAAACAATAATTCACGTGCTGCTTTTAATGAAGATCAAACAATACAACAATTCCTTTTCTTGTCTCTCGACTGTTGTTATTGTTTATGCTCATGTGCTGAGATTATCATGATGTCAGATTTTGCTACATTTATAACAACATTGTCTTTAAAAGCATATCGGCATTAAAATTTAAGCGAGAGAATATAGAAACAGAAATTTCACCAAAAATTTAGTATTAAAGTGTTAATTTTCTTCTAAAACAGCACAATAACGCGATACAATAATGGTTGTTATGGCTAACATTTAGCATAATAATATGATTTTTAAGAGACAGTTCTAGGAAAAGTTTACCAGAATGGTTTTGAGGATTGCTCAAAGAAAGATAAATAGAACCACGATAACTAGAGATATTAAACAATACATTTTTATTATCTTCGTTGCACTAAACTGTGTCTGTGCATCGAATATTGCCACCAAAAATTGATCGTGATGCTTCTTTTAAGTTATATATATTCATCGTTTGTAAGAAATCGATTTGAAAGATCCCTCATCTATACATAAAAATTTAGAACTCACAATAACACTATGTTCTACTTTTTTTAAAGATATAAATCCATGTTTATTAGCCTCGTTTTCGTATATTCCAATTCCGTTGTCCTAAATTCCGTTCCAGTCCAAATCCAAGTTAAGTAAAAGATGTAAAAAAGATGTAAAGATTCAGAGAAAATTATATAAGCACGTGTTGTTGATGATGTTTCTGAATATGTCGGTTTTCTTCATTTCTAACATTATTTTCAATCAAGCGCCCTCCATCGCTCTCTTGTGCCGTGACTAACTGCAGAAATAAAAGAGAAAGCCACGTGCTGGAGGTTGGCACATGTATTGCAAAACAATCAAGGTGCGAAGCAAAAGATTGAATGAAACATACAAGTGCGCATGTTTTTGAGCCAATGTTCTAATTCTTTAACAACTCCCACGCAAATCGCAATTCAAACCCAAACTTTATTTCAAAGTTTCTTCTCTCACACACAGTTCTGCAAAAATGAAACATGTTTCATGTAGAAATTTTAAGAGTCGATCGTCGATGAGATATTCAATGTCTGCATGTAAGCTTATTATTTCCGTAACTTACGGAATAGCTTGTAATGCCTCTCTTCCTTAGAGCCATAGAATAAATTATTTATTTTGTTATTTACTAATAATCCATCTAAATTTGAATAAAAAAAGTGATGCAATTATGATGTATATTGTTATTTGATCATGCAGGATTCCCTTACATTTGCATATCTTATGCGACTATCTTGACAAAATTGATGGTCTCGAATAAAGTTGCATTTAATATATTGAAATGAAATTTATTTCGTTGTTTCATAAAGCCTAATTAGTCACGACACATGCTTTTATTTTTTCAAAGAAAATAAATTGAACGCCCAGATTTTGAAGAACGCTTCTATAACGACTTTTAAAACGTCTTCACTTGAAAAACGAGTATTCATTTAAAACGACACGAAGACTTGATAATAAACGAGATTTTTGCGTCGAATTAACTTCATACATGAGAGCCGTACTGAACCCAGACCGGTCTGAAATTTCAGTACAGTGTTACAAAGTTAATAGAAATAAGCTCAATGTCGACTTTGTGTGTCAAACCTTATAATATGACGGACGTTTCGTCAAACAGATCATTGATGCAATTGCGAAAATGTTTAGCCAAACGTTGTGGCACATGTTGTGGCACACAGAACTAACACAACTGATTGAGAATTGTTTTATTTAATTGTGTTTTAAAATACCCACCATTAATTTAATATATTCATTAACATTTTCATAACAACGACAAATTTACCCCAGGCTCAACCTCGTACCCAGGGTTTCTTGCCTTTTTGATATACGGACGGCGGAATAAAAAAGGCAATAAACCCTGGGTACGAGGTTGCCCCAGGCTATGGTCTCCTCTCGCTAAGCATAGCAAAAGAAGGACATGCCTGGCTTTATTTTACCTTTCCCCTTTCAACATCATCGGGATCATTAACATTCCATCCCATTCTCCTCTTCTCTCCTCCCCTTCTATACCCCTCGATTTTTTTAAAAATCCAAAGATAGCCTAGGTTCCGTAATCAACGAAAAGGGCTTTCACGTAAAACTTCCAGGCTAATGAATAAAAGCTAGATGCTGGAGATAGTTGTGTTTGTCGTTTGTTGCAAAATCTACTTAACTTTTTCCCCATATGATATATACTTGATTTATTTGTTAGTTAGTTAATTCTTTTCTATTTTATGTACAATGGATATATATATATATATATATATATATATATATATATATATATATATATAGATAGATATATATAATGGATGACTTGCAAATATGCATCCATCGTCTTTTGGCCATCCATATCGTCTTTAGAAGAGAGAGAAGAGACAATATGACATGATGTAACAGCTAGCGCGAGCTGTATATAATGTACATTTCACTATTATACTTTCTTGATTGATATTCTCACATATAAAATATCAATGATATTATTTTCAAATTGCCCCATTAAATTTATATATAAAATTTATATATATTATATAATATAATGATCATAAAATGGTTATAAAAAGTGGTGTGGGCACGCTAAGAGTGTATTAAGTGTTTTATGAGCATTAATCAAAAGAGGCCGGACAGATTGTCTTAATTCCCTTTATGTAACAGGTGTTTGACATTATGTACATACCAAATCACCCCACAAATTGTGTGGAAACCATAATTGCATGTTGGGATCATCGTCCCACCACAATGAACTTTCCATTGCGGGTTTTGACCACCAACTGCGTACATTGGCCAAATTTTAGGTAATTTGGGCAAATCAGGCCATATTAGACTGTTTAAGCGTAGTATGAATATTTTTCTAAAAAAAGTGTTTTGATGTGCAAAACCTTCTCCATTCAACTTATTTTGGGATCAAATTTACTTCCTAAAAAGATTTTCTTATTTCATTTTCATTTCCACTTCTTAATTCTAAGAACTCTATTTTTGTCCTGGTTAAAGCTCTCTTAAAAATATTTTGTTACCTCTATGACCTCTACGACAGAGACTGTTTATGGTTTCTTTCTCATTTCACTGATATTTGTAAAGGGGCTCATTGCAAGAAGTTTTTATTTAAAAATTCCACTGACATATGTTCAAATAAGAACGAACTTGGCGCTTTTTTTATTACCCGCCTGTATAAATAAAAGAAAGGGTGCGTAGTTAGCATTGTCATTCAAATGTGTCTGGTTGTTTGAACATGTGCACTTAATTGAGAAATTTTGGTACTTTTATTTCTTTAAATTTCTGCCTGAATTGAAATCTTTAAATATTACTTCACAGTGGTTTCAGTTCACTCCTGGAACTATTAACCACTTTTGCTGAAAAGAATTCCTGTTAGGATCCCGAAGCTTGGTTTCCAATAATTTAAATTTCTATTTCTGCGACTGCCGTGCAACAAGTGGCAACAAGTTTTTCAAACTATTAGAGAAAATATGTTGAAATATATTGAACCATATCCAGTAGGCTGTTATAATCTGTTCTGTAGCATGCAGTATAACCTGGGTTTTGAGGCTCATCAGGGATTTTCAGTAGGTACATGTATAATAAGCCTTTGAAACTGTCAACCCTCAGTTCTTGTAATAGTTTAACCTTTCATGTTAAAAAATATTCTGCTGCTGACTTCTCACATTTTCTTCCAGTAAAACACAATAGTGTCCGGGTAAATCATTTTTACATACCTCCTTGTCTATTTGTAAGATACACCATTCTTATTCAGTTATTTTTACCCCATCACTAATCTAACTTTATTAATGTCTTGATTATCTTTCTTTTTCTTTTTTATTGTTTCTTTGTCAACAAACAAAAATGTAAACATTTGACACAATGCAATGGTTTCCCTCTATACTAATACATATACAGCCACATTTACCACATTTGTCTATTAAACAAATTTGACATTTTTTCGTTTATTCGCGACCAGACTTGCGACCAAGGCTTCAAACTCTTATAACTATTATAATGTGTAATAATTTGTTTACATGTTCATTTTCTGCAAATGAGTTGCTTCCCCCACCCTTGTCATGATCTTCCTGCGTTAAAATATAATCATTTTTGTGTTTTTCAAAGTGGAAAAAAATTAGAATGGTCCGATTGTTACTAAAGGTGGTCCCAGAAAAGTCTTACAAGGAAAAGATTTAAAAATAAAAGTTTTAGGAGACTTTTAATCGTTTTGCTCTTAAATGATCTGTTAAATTTAAATCATTTTTCAGTCTGTTGTCTTTTCTGTAATATCTGTAGTATCTCGGCCTCACTTTATTGGAAATTAACGGGAATTTCAGATTGTTTAAAGATTAATCATTTCAGCTTACAATAACTTGTAAATCAGTAATTGTGCAAATAATCTAGAAAGTCTACTAGCAAATAATGACAGAAAACTGTCACATCTTGCAAAAAAACTCCCTTGTATGTCCAGTTGCAAAAATGAATTCCTTTTTGTTATCCTCCCAGAACAGCATTTTACAGAACAGCATTTCCCCTCCTCTGCAAAGCCTCCATTTTTGCATGTATCCATCTATTTTTGCAAAGTTGTGGCTGTTATCACTCGAGTATTATTGCAGCTTTACTATCTCTTTAAAATCCTTATTTTTAGAATAATAAATGCAAAATTCAAACTTCCCTTTGATTTTAAGAATGGACTTG
This sequence comes from Turritopsis rubra, assembly GCA_039566895.2. Taxonomy (NCBI): domain Eukaryota; kingdom Metazoa; phylum Cnidaria; class Hydrozoa; order Anthoathecata; family Oceaniidae; genus Turritopsis; species Turritopsis rubra. The sequence goes on along the minus strand of CM077624.1, from coordinate 1,222,675 downwards.
ATATTTCATGAAAAGCAAGAAGGAGCATTATGTGCACAGCATTGTTTAAATTCACTTTTACAAGGAGCATATTTCAATGCAGTTGACTTAGCTGCCATAGCTAAAAACTTAGATGATGATGAACGAGAACGGATGGCTGAAGGTACATCAATAGATTATTATAACTTTCTACAGCAGCCATCATCTAATATGGATGACAGTGGATATTTTTCAGTGCAAGTTATTTGTAAGGCATTAGAGGTATGGAACTTAGAAATGATCCCATACAACAGCCAAGCTGCTTTAGAGACTCGAAAAGATCCTATTGCTGAAACAGCTTATATATGTAATCAGCAGAACCATTGGCTAACAATACGCAAATTTGGTATTCAATGGTTTAATTTAAATTCTATAAAAGCTTATCCAGAACTTATATCTGATACATATCTTAGTCTGTTGCTGGCACAGCTCCAAGCAGAAGGTTATTCGATATTTGTCATCAGAGGTAACATACCTGATTGTGAGGCAGATCAAATAATCAAATGTTGTCCTGTTACGACAAAGGATTTTAAAGACTTTGTTGACAAGAAAAACAGCAAGAACATTACAAAATCAGCAAAACAAACAACAAAAGAAACTGAAGCAATAACGGCTGATCATGACACTGTCCGAGAAAAACGCTTGAAGTTCTTTAGCAAGCAAGAACAACAAAGTACAAGTAGTAATCATGCTGAAATGACTGAAGAGGAAATGTTAAAAATTGCCATGGAAATGTCACTTGAACCTATGAGTGACGATACAAATTAGTTGAATTTGATGAATAGTATGTCTAATTCATACTTCCTCAATAACTAACTTTCTCAAATGCATAATGATATACCAGTTCAATACCAAGAAATATTTGATAATAGAATGTTTATGATAATATAGTACGACTCCAAAGAAAGTAGATGTGTTTCCGAAGAAATAAATTTTGAAATCATGAAATAATAATAGATTATAATTTTTACGATTTAACATCAGGATCGCTCCTAAACTGTTAGTAAAATTTGATGATTTCGTAGCAGCAGCTTGTCTCTGGCTTATTTTTCAACCCTAAATAATAATCTCTTTTCAACAATCAACGAATCATAGCCAATCTAAAAATTGATATTTTCTTCATGTTTCAAATTACATTTGACATATTTATATAACTTATTTGTTAAAGTAACTTAAGGTGTGTTTGGAGGTGTTTCAAATAGATTTCTTTGCTTTAAGAAGTCAAAATTTAAAGTTGTTAAATTTTTGGAATGGTAATATCATCTTGAATCTTTGGAAATGGTATGCCAACTGGAAACTTTATTATTGATATTATTATTGAAAGCAGACAAAGCAGATTTTTGTTTTCCTTATTTTCTATATTTTATCTGTTTACTGCTATCTTTGAGGTTTCTGTTATAATACTTTTAAAGATGATGTAGAAATGGTTTCCATTACATTTCATATTCATACTAAGTTTATGAAAATCCTCACCCCACCATATTAACTATTAAGTCTAGATTTATACGTTATTCAGAATTTCAGAATAAGCACAAATTGATTAAAAGTGCTTTTTAATAAACTTGTAATGATGTGTTGCTTTTGTGTTGAGGTTCTTTAAAATAATGTTGGACAGATGTGATGATAGATAATGTTTTATGAACCAACATTGTTTTAGTAAAATGACTGAAGCCCCAAAAGTAAATGGAAGATTACTAATTGATCAGCCTCGATGGAATCAAGACTCGTTTGCTGGAAGGGCAAAGCATTTTTTTAATGTAACTGACCCTAGAAATCTATTTACATCAAATGAAAAATTGGAAGCCGCAAAGAAACTAGTTGAAAAATATAGGTAATGGTATTGATAATCAGACTTGTACCAGCTTTCAAATATATTGTTTATAATGTGGTTATTTTATTTTAGATTAGGCTTAGAACCTGCTGGTACAACTGATGAACAAGTATGGCAGGCGAAAAAATTATTTTCGTCTGCTTTTCATCCAGATACTGGCGAAAAGCAGATTCTAATTGGACGAATGTCAGCTCAAGTTCCGATGAATATGACAATTACAGGAGCCATGATGACATTCTATAGGTTTGTTCTTTATGATGTTAAACAGTAAGAGTTTGACTTAACTCTCCTCCACAAATTTTGACTGAGCTCTGGCTATGCCTCTGAGTCTAGCATGAAATCTTTGCATTATACTTTAATTGCAAACACCTGTTACATAAAGCCATTATATTGGATATGTCTACATTAAGCAACTTCAAGGTGGTTCTTGTTTTTTAGAACAACTCCTGCTGTTATATTTTGGCAGTGGATCAATCAGTCATTCAATGCTGTAGTAAATTATACAAATCGAAGTGGTGATCAACCAATTTCCACAACGTATGAAAATTATCCATCAATTCATCTTTTCATTCTAATAACTATTATATCTTTATCGTTTGATACATCTATCAAAACACTTCAAATTTTCTTCATTTCAGAATGTTAGGACAAGCTTATGTTTCTGCAACAGGTGCAGCTTTGATTGTTGCTTTAGGTTTGAATTCAATGGTCAAGGTAGGAATATGCATGTCATGAAAATATACTTCTTAAGACTTTCGAAGAAGTGTGAAATTTAACGTGAAATTTAGAATCTTATTCTTTTCAGACGTTACCTCCACTTGTGGGAAGATATGTTCCATTTGCAGCTGTTGCAGCAGCTAACTGCGTGAATATTCCATTAATGCGACAGAGGTATTACTGAATATTTTTTCCACTAACCTCGCAGTCATGTATGAAAACAAAACTCTAAACGTGTGCTTGAATTTATAGGGAGTTGATAAATGGTGTCCCCATTTTCGACGAGGATGGTAATAAACTTGGTGAATCGAAGGTAAACAAAAATTCGGCTCATTCTTTTCTTATTTTGACTTTAGTCACTTGACCTTCACAGTCAAAATTTGAACATTTAATTGTCACATGACTTGGATAAAATGCTGTAGTCCGACCCGATGTTAGTGTCATTCGATCTTTCCCCTCAAAAAAATAACTAATGAGGAATTCTTATTTTCATATATTCTGCATAATACTTTTTAGGTTCATGTCCGGACATGAAATACAATCGTAAATAAAAAATAAATGGAGATTCAGCTTTCATAAATTTCCCAAGTTCGATGCAAGTTAACAATGAATGAGCTAAAACTTTCTCTTGTTCGTTTTGATTCTTTTTTGATTTGTTCTTGTTTGTACATAGGTTGCAGCACGACATGCAGTTGCGATGACTGTCTTCTCAAGGATACTAATGGCTTCACCAGGAATGTGTAAGTTCCATAACTTCAAATAAGTTCAAATTAGTTAATGATATAAAGAATGTTCACTTGAATGTTGATCAATGTTTCTAAATTTTTTTAGCCATACCTCCAATAATTATGAATCAACTAGACAAAAAAGCTTTTATGAAGGTAACCTTGTGTTTCTCGATTGGTAGAATTTCTGTAGTATTTTTGACTTTGCTCTTTCCATAAATGTTAAACTTTTAACTTTTCAGCGTATGCCGTGGTTAGCTAGTCCTATTCAAATTGGAATGATCGGTTGCATGTAAGGACAGCTTCTAAATTTCCTTTTGTGAGGTTTTCTCGTCATGATAAAATGTTTTTACCATTATGAATCATAAATATTCATCATCAAACAACAGCATGGGAGTTTAATATATTTTTTATGAAAATGACGAAACTTTTTTTTTTGCTTATAGTCTTGTATTTGCTACGCCCTTATGTTGTGCAATCTTCCCGCAGACCAGGTGAGATTTGTCTTCTCAGATCTTGAAAATCTATGGAACCAAATGATATATTAGTTATTGGAATAACGCCTTGAAATTTGTCCAAATGCTTTGTCAACACAACCATATTTTCTTCTTTGTTTTTTAGTTCAATTTCTACGTCTAAACTTGAACCGGATCTGCAAGATATCATTCAGAAGAGGAATATTTCAGTGGTTTATTTCAATAAGGGTCTGTAGCACTGCTCTGTCTCGATGCAGGTCTTTAGTACTCCAGCCGTGTCACTAATAATGCTGGGAAAGAAAATTGCACTCGATTACGAATTTAACACCATCGGCAGGGATATTCCTTTTCGCTAAATGCTGGAAATTAAAGGGTTAACATTTGACACTTTTTTACTTTTTTACGTTTTTCTATCGGAATTTTTCTGGTTTTTATTACGTTCAATTCTTATGAAGTTAATCCGGTGCCAAAATCTCGTCCCTTAAGTCGTCGTGTCGTTTTAGATGTTTTTGGTGTGTATTCAAATATAGGCGTTTTAGAAATTTTTAATTCTTAAATTCTCTATATAGGAGTAATTTCAGTGTCATTTTTTGTACCTTCTGTGTCGTTTCTGGAAAGCCAAGATGTGGGATGTCCGCTAAAGAGACCTTTCAGTATTGTACAGTTGACTCCCGGTTATTCGAACCGCAAAGGGATTCGAAAAGATGGTTCGAATAAACAGGAGTTCGAATAATAACCGAGACTCTACCGAAGTTTTTTATTATTATAATTTTGTCAACTTAGGAACCAGAAACTATCATATTATCTATTCTGCAAAAAAAAAATAGCTAAGAATGTGAACCTGATATTTTTACCTCCCCCATTTTTTTTAAGCGTCGCCAAATTATCATATCCTGCCTCGTTTTGATGCGATATTTTGATGACAATTATCACAAATTCTCCCACAGCAATTTATACAGTGAAGCAAAATATATAATTAAGTAGTTAATTATCGTGAAACAATACATTGGTTGCTACCATAATAAAAGCCAATAACAGCATGCATTTTTAACTCTACTTGAGGGAATTCCAAAACTGCCTTTGTTAAAATTAGAAAGCCGAAACGATCTTAATTTGAATGAATTTATAAAAGTTGTAAAGCCGGTTTTCCACTAGGCGGAATATTACGCTTGCAGTCTAGCGGCTTTTGTTTTTTAATAAATTCTGCCAAATCCGTCTGTGGAAAAGTCCGCAGTTCTCCTTGTAAGAAAACAAGTATAAATAATAAATATGCGCGTTTTCCGAAAAAGGAATATTGGCTCAATGGTCCACTGCTATATTTTGATTTTGTGAATTCTAAACTTTTATCCTTGATTACTTGAGCTGTTCTCATGAGTTTTAGCTTCATTAACTTGAAGGGTTTTTGCTGTCTAATCTCTTAAACATGTTTACCAGGACTCGTTTTGAAACCAGTTGTTACTGCATTTGTAAATATGTATATACAATCCTGTATGAAGATTTTAGAAATAAAATAAAGTATAAGAGGTTGATATACACACCCTCGTTTAAAAGAAGACTTTTTCATTTTTTTGAAAAGACGGAAAGTCTGGGTTCGATTTTACACCTTTAATTGACAAAAGTATAGTACTCAAAAGCTGAAAGTAAAGGATTCGCTGATGATTAAAAAAATCCACGAGAAGGTTGCTTCTAATATGAAACTTAGAATGAAATTTGCTAATATAAAAGCACGTCATTTTCCCCTAGTGACTAATCCGACACTAAAACCCAGCCTTCAACTCAAGTTTCGTAAAGTCAGGAAGATGAAGGAGAAGTATGCAATCGGCCGTGATGTAGACAAAAATACCGCCGTACTTGATTCTTAGAGGCTGATTGACCCGTTTGTAACCCGGCCGTAGCTCGGTAGAGGAAAATCAGCTAGCTCCGCATTTTGGCAAATTCATACGGAAATTATATTTAGTATTACATGAGGCGAGTCATACCGGCAAGGCGAGTTTGCTCGTTTTTCCAACCCGGGGTTTGGCGGGTTGGCTCGCCTCGTGTAATATCGTCAACCCGGAAGGTCATAAATACAAAAGAAGTTATCAGGGTCAACCCGGCAAGGCGGGACAGAAACGAGTCGGCCCGCCTCATATAATCAGGCTCTTATTTGCTATTATTCTGTCGCGTGTAACGAACTGTTAACAGAAAGCACCATATATTTCGCATTAAAATCGTTTAAATAATACATACAGATTATTCACATCCAAGAGGTTTGTCTAAAGTGACACCATGAAGATAAATTGCATCGTGTAAATGAATTAGTTAAAATAAAACTCTCGTATAAATTAATATGAATAAAACACAATTTGGATTAAAAAAAAAGAAGAAAAAGGAAAAATATAATAGAAAATTTGTTTTTATAACACAAAAAAATATTTGGAAGGAATTTCCTCCAGACATGAATGTTTTTTTAATTGATCTAGAAATACCATGGAACAATTTCTGCCACGCTCTTAAATCTACAGTTATACGGCGATACTTTTTTTTCAGGTCGTTATTTCTTGAAATGACTGCTGCTGTTCTTCATAATTCGACGTCGTCAAATTCATGTCTAAAATAATAATACGGTCATTGTACTCTGTTTGAACATATGAATAACTACATCGGCACCGTAATATTCGCTGATAATAACTAATGTTTACAATATTGAAAATAAAAATAAGATAAATCGTATAAATAAACAATAAATAAATCGTATTTTGACATATTTAGATAGTAGCATTATAGTTTGCTAGCACCATATCATTGTTACTTATGTTCATTTTTTGTGTGTCGAGCTTCTCGTGAAATTCTCCAAAAGGTTTGAATACCAGTGGTTTGAACGACCAGTGTTCAATTTGAAGCACTCCATTATTGTATAATCTTTTCTTTTCAGGTTCATTTAGGTTGTTTGCAGATTTGGTTCATGTGTCTCTGGGCGAAGGGATTAAATACCATAATGTTAATTGTTCGAAAATAATAAATACATGATGTTACAACCTCCATTCACACAAGTCGTGATTATAATGACGTAATAGTTTAGACTTACCAGTCAGATTATTTTCAGCAGCTTGTGTTGGAGCACTACTACTTTTAACGTGAGGTGACAACTGGTTAAAATGATTGTGTTTGTTTGACATAATTGGCGCTGCATTACAAAACTGAAAAACACCTGACCCATTATTCGTGGGTGGAAGACTTTGTGGTGTAGGTGGCAACATTGGTGAAACTGCTGAAGCAATAAAAGAAGAGGAGATTGGGATGCATTTCCTTCATTAGTAGTTGAAGCAACCTTATGTTTAATATGTTACCTTGACTGCTTGCATACATGGGATGTTGACTATTCATGGAAGGGTACCCATACATCATGTTCATTGGTTTAATACTTAAAAACTGCGAATTCATTTGAGATATATTATATACTGTGTCCGCTACGGAGTTTGTCTTGTAAACTTGCTTATTATCAAGTTTTAATCGCTTTTGCGGAGCGATCATTTCGTTGGTGTCGTTGCTGTTGTTATTAAGATCTCGTTCCTAAAATCAACAAAAATGTTGTTTACTAGATGACTAAAAAAACACCCTGTCGTCGTGGCTGTAAATATACAGACCTCGCTTTCGGTAAATACATCATCAGGAGAGGGATCCATAAATGCATCAGTCACCATAATTTCCGGTCGTTGTTGTGGTTGTTGTTGTTGCTGTTGCGTTCTTGACATGAACATACCCTGTTGATATCCATAATACGGGGACTGGGGAGGATAGCTGGTCGAATTCGATATGCCACGTACTGCATACGCCATATTTTGTGGTGAAGTTAAATACGATATCCCTCCACCATTCGCTGTATAAATAGATTCAACAATGTCGGCAGCTCGTTTGAGTAACATTTCCTGCAGGTGATCAAATGAAATGTTAAGAATTTAATCATGACTGTACGATAAAAAACGAGGAAAGGTGAAATAAGAAGGCTTACTTTTGGAAGTTTGTCAACATCACCTGGATGTCTTGGTATGAGTTTTGCCAATCTTTGGAAACCATAATCAATGGAAGGGTCGCTTAAAGCTTTAAAAGAAAGAAAAATACTGAAACCTCTATAGCGGCCACCACCGGGACCAAAACATGTGTATGCATGGAATGGCCGCTACAAAAACGACCAATAAAGAGTTAAAGATTTTATTTCTCGTGTGTGCAACTCCATTTCTTGATAAAGATACTTACAATTGTAGATGAAACATCCTGGTGGTCCATGAAATATCGGTCTTGAATTGAATGCTAACACAACTTCAACCATACCAGGCATAGCATGAGGTGGCAAAACCACGCGAAGAGCGGATTGTGAAAACACCTAAAATAACATCCAAGAAATCATGCACATCAACTGTGTGGGAGGTATTTAATGATTTTGAGTAGAGAACCATCATTTGTTTTACCTCAACACTCCAGACCAAACAATTTCCAAAAATAACTTGTAATCCTTCAAAGAAATGCTCGCCAATGATGATAACTTGTGAACCACCACTTGTCCATCCTTCTGATGGGATGAGCGCCTTAATAAGCGGCGGAGATTCCATCGGATCCAACCTTAATTTAGATGACGAACGACGACCATGCTTGGAGTTGTTATGAACGAACATGTTGTTGGAAACTGCGATTGGATTTTTCAAATCTGTAGTAGTTCCTATGGCAACCTTTGATAATTTTCAAAAAAATAAAGAAATAGTAATAAACGTCTATTGTTGATTAAAAACTTCAGATAGGAAGAAAAAAAATATTTGTAAGAACATACTTGGAATCTTCGCATATCTCTTGGATTACCAGCACTCTTTAAACAGTTTTGATTGCATTTCATGAAAAATTTGACAAAATACCTACAGAAAATAAAAAAAGAAGAAACTACATAAACCAATTAATAACGATAACGAGACCAGTAAAAATGTGAAGAGATTGTACCTTTCGATAATCACACAATCTGAAGGTGTCTCGTTTCGGTTGCCGCATGATTTCTTTTCACAACAACGGCTAAAGTAGAAGCAAGCAAAATCGAATTCTTACATTACATTCTGTGAAACTCTGCGATCTGAATAGAAGATTGAGGGAACAGAAGAGTTACCTGCACATGACTTCATGCGTGAGGAGTACACGACACATTTCAGGATTTTTATCCTGTCCTTCATAAGCTATAATCTAAAATAATCAAGCAAGTCTGTAAAAGTCCATTTTGTACGAATTTCTCATAACGCAGATATATTTGGAAATATATTTGGAAAAACCTTTACTCGAGGGAATATGAAAGATTCAAAAAGATTCAACATAGAACATCGTTTTCTTCGAATTCCTCACTATGACGTCAAAAATAACTTGTGTGGGATGAAGAGGATTTGTCACGTAATAAACTTTTACAAACTTTAAAGGAGCTACGATACGTTTCGCATGATTCTTGTGTTTGTTTACTTTTTTACCGTCTGCAGTAATATTATCGCATATCTCGCCTCCAATCGAATTTTGCTGCTGCACCATAATTTGTGAGATCACGTGATTCGTGTCGTAGCCCCTTTAAAATTTCAGAAGCGAAAGAACATTTAAATATTTAAATAAGTGAAATGATTTAAAAATCATCGAGGGTAAAACGTTCACCTCTCCTGTCTGTGAATCGATTAATTTCACATAAATATCTTGTTCAGTTTTATATCCTGCAAAAATAAGACAAAGCATCAACAGTGCAGAAATAAAGTAATTTCACGAACATTCGATGGAAGTTTGAATTATCTACAAATACACTATAATGATTTCATTAGGATTTCTGTTCAACCCTGATACTTACCATTTATATATGTCAACCACAAACGATAATGAATTCCATTACTTTTCGGATTCTTTTCATCCTCATCCTTCACAAATCCAACAAAAACACCTTTGTCCGTTTGCACAGGATTGCCATTTTTATCATAGAGTGATAGCAGAAAATGAAAAAAATTGCTCTTCCGTAAGTTTGGTGGTGGTTGTTTTTCAAAAGAAGCTCTTGTAAGTTCACAACTAAAATAGTAATCCAAAATAACAGTAAGATATAATAATAATATCTTCCAAAAATTACTCAATTAGCATGTTCTTAAATTTCTCACATTTCCAGAAAACTTTTCATCTTTAACCTGCATGTATTCAGAACTTTTGTTACACTAACTGAAGAAAATCGAAGAAAATCGAAGAAAATCGAATAACTTTATTTTTGTATCAAAACGTCAATTAAAACATTCGAATACATACGGTCTTGACTTTATGCAAAAACACATTATATATAAACTCGCTGTAAAATTAGCCAACAAAATTCACAAAAATTCTAATAAGGAGAAAAATTAGAGTTATGCCGGAGGATACTTTCATGAAAGTATATAATACTGAATTCTATATGTTAGAGTTAAAATTAAAATGAGCAAATGTAACTATACCCTTCTGTGGATATTGAAGCTGAGTTTCCATTTGCTTGCGGCTGAGGCAAACCTGAGTAGTTATATATGTTTTGTTGAGTTGAGTACGCATCTGCTATAACTGGTCCGATTGTGTTTCCGTTGATATCCTAACAAAAACATTTTCAACTTAAGTGTAAAAATAATTTCGAGTCTGGGTCACATAACTGGATGGAAGAAATAATAAATCATAAACAATTATATAAACTGGACGTTTATTTGATTCGGAATATAGCATATATCTTGCTGAAAGGTCTTATCCTGTTTGCAGTGTAATTTATGAACCAGACATAAAAATTGGAAACATCAAACGGTATAAATCCCTGTCGTTTTACAACTCGAAGCCTATCATTACTAAGTGCCCCATGAGTAAGATAATTTTGAAAACCAAACTCATCATTACCATACCATTGAAATTTCTCTCTGAAAACTTTCTCTCCCAATGGAAATTACTTGTTCTACTTCTTTTTGCTACTTATCGATTTGTGTCTAAGAAATCGCCGTTTTTCAAATTTCTCACCAAGCTATATTTTTCGTAATTACTAATCAAGCATCACTTTAGGATTGTCCAATAAAAACAAGTCTTTCAGTCATGCAATAAATGACATTTCTTTTGGGAGCAACTTCGGCGATGATTATTTTTGCCTTCATATAAAAGAAACTGTAAAAATCTATTGTTAAGATTACTCCTAATTATCTCAACCAATTAGTGACGCATATTAAAAAAATTATGTAATATCATCGATGTTCGAAATATTTCATTTCGAGTTTTTGATTGGTTCCTTTTAATGTAACAAACAACGACAACATTACAAACCGCTGTACAGTTTTGTTGTACATTAACAAAATTTTATTGTTTTGTAGTTTCTTTGAAGAGTAAAAAAATGCGAAGTTTTTGTTTTTTTTAATTCAAAAATAAAGGAATACTCTTTAAAAAAAATTTTTTTTTTGAGTCCTGAATCTCTTTTCTTCCTTTTAAATTTTGTTGACCCAGATTAATATGATCAAAATACTCTAATGTTGTTCTTCTCTCTTTGGTTGGGGTTTGACATATAACCGTTCTATATATAATTTTCGAGCTCACTCAGGCACGGTTCAAGTTTATTAAACCACAAAATTAGCAAAGTAAATGGTGCTGGAAAAATATTTCAAAATTAACAAGCTGGTCTTTATTTAGCACGAGATAGTAGTTCCTGCTAAAGATACCCCAGTTCACATTTCATATTCACATCAAAAAAGGTATCCAATTTTGTGCCACGTGTTGGGTAGGAGTGGGTTTGGATTCATAGATTGATACCACTACAAAGCAAAATGTTTTTGGCAGTAGAAACCATGACATTGCTCTTCAAACGCTGCGCGCTCCTTTCTCATTCAATGGATAGAAGAAATGAATTGTGAACTCGGTATTTCGGCTTCAGGTATAACACCTTGGAGTCACTATCATCTTAATGAAGGTTGTTGTCCTTCTCAGGATAACCAGACAGGGAAAAATGAAGACTCTTCTGCGGCAGAGGTTCAAGGAGAGTCCTTAGTTAACAAATTTTGGGAGCTTATACAGAAAGAGGAAAACGCTAATTTATACGCAGAATTGTTGAAACCAAGAAATTTACACGCTAATGAGCATTACGATGAAAAGAAAACGGACAACTGTAAAGATGTGGATGGTATTAAGAATATGAACGGGAACGGAGATAATTTTTTCAACCCATTTGGATTTGCTTCAATGTTCCCTTACGAAACGATGTTCTCCTTCGATCCAAATTTTGCTGGGAGTTTCTCCAACACATTTTCACAGTGGAATTTTCAATCGCACTCAGATGATGTTTCAAGGGTGATCCAAAACACAACAAACGCCAATAAGACAATACCACACTTAGAACTTGAAACTTATACTTCAAATATCCAGCCACAAGTAACCGATACTGATTTTACGATAATCGAAACGTTATACTCGAACAGTCAACTCGATTGCGAAACGAAAGTCATTGAAACTTTGTACAATCGATTAGGGAATCAAACAACGAACATAGAAGAACAGGATCAGAAAGAAAAATCCAAGAAAACCTCGAGAAGAAATCAAAAAGCGAAAAGTATAAGCAAGAAAGACGATGCATCTTCAAAAAGTAAGAAAACAAGAATTCCATATTGACCCTTTATTACGCAGGTCTTTATTGGCGTTTTTTTGAAAGTCCAAGGTCAAACAATCACAGACAAACATCGTGAAAAATCGTGAAAATTAACGCCATTAAAAGGGCCGGCGTAAGAAGGGCCAATAAAAGTTTGTTCGATATTTCGAATGTCGAATGTACTTTAACATTCTCTTTCTTCGTCAGGCAGAACAAAACATTCAATAAAAAGCAAATCAGAAAAGTCGGATAGTTCTGATGTCGAAATGGACGACGAACATCGAAAAAAATCTTCGACGAATAGAAATATACATTCGAATATTGAAAATGAGTCACATAATGAATTAGAAAGAAAGAACGAAGTATTTGTCAGTGATGTCAACGATTTACTTCACTACATAGATCCCACAAATGATATCGAAAGTAACATGTTTATTTCGCCCAAAAGATCGCGTCGCAGGAAGGATACCTACCTTCAGAAAAAGGAAAAATGTTTTAAGAAAACCCCACGTAAGGAAGAACCTTATGATAAACGTGAAACTAATAAGATGAAACATACCGAAGAACTCCTGGCAAAACTCCTCCCTGGTGCTTTTACAATATGGCAAGAGAAATATAGGTACTGGAACAATCTTTTAAGTGTCTCCATTTCGTTGCATGTTGTTATTCTGTATTCACTTTTTCAGGGATCTTGTTCGAGAAGAATATCCAAACGCCCCCAAAAAAACTATCGACGAAAAACTAAAAGAAATTTGGGAGAAAATACCAGAAGATTACCGTGAAAAGTATTACAAAAAAGCAGAAGCTATCTTTCAAAAATACAAAGAGAGTTTATGCAGTGAGACTACAGACGAAACATCTGTACACTATAACGTTATTCTAAAACCAAAGCCTTTAAGAGTTCCAAGGATAGATGAAGTGAATGTTGCAGCAGACGATACGGACGACGAAAGTTGTCCTGCTGAAAAGTTCGACTATCTTCAAGCGGTGAAAGAAGCAATGACGTACAATTCACCGGATAAATATGTGAAACGAAGAATTGAAAAACACACGCCCAAAAATAATCAAATCGATTTTGATGATGAAAATAAAATTGCAACTGGTTTTCTGCAAGATATCATGATGGCATCCGCTGATAACGTCACACACGACAGCAACAAAGTTTTCCCAAAGTTCGATTATACTGAAACTTATGAAGAGTTGTTAAAAGATGGTCCATTCGATGTTAGTGATCTTGATAGTTATTTAACTGGGGAGGAGAGCTTTCTAGATAGTCAGTTGGATACAGATATGGAAATAATTCATACGATGGAGAGGGACGAAGAAGAGCTCAGATGCCAAGAAGAGCGAAAGAAAACAAAACGGGTGATGCAGAAGAGAAGAAGAATACAAACGAATAGACAACGATTAATGGAAGTTAAAGAAAGAATGAAATTAAGAGAACGGAAAAAGGCGCATGAAGAAAAACAAAACAAAAATATAGAAACCCAAAGTGTAGAGAAAGAAAAGTTGGAAAATGATGTGTCGGAGAACACGGTCGGTTGTGGAAGTGAAATACGCAAAGTTGCTACGGATGGGAAGAAAAAAAGGTCAGGAAAGAAAAAAAGAAGACAACGAAAAAATATATAAAAATAATCCACTAAAATTTAAAATGCATTATTTATTTATATCAGACCATATTTTATGGAGATTGACATAATTGTTAATTATAATCAGAGTTGGAAAGAACATTTCTTTACGTTTTTTCAATCTTTCGAAAGATATATTGATTACATCAATAGTAGTTTAGAAACTCGCTACACTCGCCAGCTTTAATCCAAACGCTCTAAGTTGACATACAGGTCAGTTTTTTCAAATACCTTTCAAAATATTCTACTGCATTTTATTCTTATTTTCTTCCTTATTTACTACTATAATTATAAAGATCGACTGGGCGGGGTATTTATCAACATATTGATATTGATATGATTGCATACACATGATCATTTACTAGAATACAGAAGCAGAAAAGACTGAAGAATTGCCATTAAAACACTTTTCGTCCAGGCTGCACCTTATTCTTGGATATAAATAAATCTTATATCTTAAAGCTTGGTTTCGATAAAGCGGAAAATCTATGTATTCTTATTGGCTGCTGTTAAATTTGAGCAGAAAAAGTAGAATGCTGTTCAACTTGTTTTCTGTCCTTGCGGAGAAAAACAAAAGAAAGGAATCCCCTATTTATACGTGCGGAATATTACGCTTTATAGAAACCAGCCTTAAATCATCACTTTTTACTGCGCATGTTCTCTTAGATGCCTCAAAATTTCTGTAGGAGAAAAATGATATTCAGTCTGACAAACTTGACAGAGATATGATTTCCTAGCAGGTTGAGAACTAGGTTCACCCTCCTTCTTACTAGTGTCACCCTCTTCCTCCTGTTCAGAGGTCATCATCTGCTTGTCATTCAAACCTCGTAAAACGCACGATTGATCGTGCTGCATACGTTCAACAATCGTTCCGATCAGATGTTCCTTACATTTTGGACAATGATAATGTTCGACAAGATATTCAGCCTTTCCCAAAGCCACGGCCACCGTCACATCGTCGCGTAAACAGCCGTACGTCAAATAATCTGTCACGTCAATTCCCCCTTTAACAGTGTTAATCTTTTGTTCAGATTGTGCGAAGATTACATTTCTCGGTTCCGTGTGATCCACCTCATTATCTTTAACATACATGTGCTTTATATCTGCTGATGATATTCTCCGCAATTTGTATATAACAATGGAATCGATAAATTGTGCCAGCTTCAACGAAACAGTATCTTCCAATGCTTTGATTTTTTTCAATTTTTTCAACAATTCTTTTGTTTTGGCATCTTCCGGAACATCGTCCTCCATGATAGTCAACTTGTGATGCAGCAACACGTTCCAAGCCTTACGTAATTGAATCACATCAGAGATTAAATTTTGTGCAGGTTTACTATCTTCGAAGCTTAGTTCAATCCAACTGTCAAATACGATCTGGGTACAATCCGAGTTAGTATCTATACTGGATGAAAGTAAAAACAAGGTTTGGAGCACAGGTACTTTCATAGTGTTGACGACATATGGTTTATTCGTTTCCAAGAGCGAAACATACATCAGAAATTCCTTCGTATCAGAAAATTTTGCTTCGGTCGATTTCTCTTTAGAATTTTCTTGATAACTATATAAACTTTCGAGAAGGTCTGGATGTAAAGAATAAACACCAGTAGGATGCAACATAAGAAATTGCTTATCTTTGGAATGAAAGACCTGTTCGGTTTGTTTCCGCCAGACATTAGCTTCATCAGCCAAAACAACTTGTGGATACAAACCACTACTTACGATCAACTTTAATAAGTTTATATCGCGGTAAGTGAAGCCACGATTTTGTTTGGATGACGCCTCAAGTTTCGACAGATCATGACGTAACTTAAAATCAACGTCATGGATATCAATATCGCACTCCTCTGTACTGTCATTTTCACTGTCGTTGTCATTTTTATAACTTTCCAGTTTTAACATTTTCTTCTTTCGATTTCCTTGAGACTGATGTTCACGTTTTAACTTCAACAATTCTTTACGGCTCGTTTGACCACTGCCACGATTGAAACTTTTTTTCTTCAATAAACCGTGGTCAATCAGAAGTTCTTCGAATTGCTTCTTTAGTTTTGAGATTTCATAAAATCGTTGTTCTTCTAAACCTCTCCGTTTACACCATTTCTTGGAGGAAGAGTGTCGATCAGACTTGACAAGGATCCATTCATCATAAGCATTCAATAACGTGAAAGGGTCACCATGTGTTGAAAACAATTCCTTTCTTCGATGTTCGTAATCTGAATCGCCACCAAACTTTTTCGTAAGAGGAGTCTGGACACTAAGTGCCGCTGCAATTACTAGGACTGGGTCGACCATACTGAATAAACTACCCATAATCAACATCTTACCAATCACAATATCAACCGGTAACCGAGAAAGCATTTCGCCAACGGGCGTTAATTCGCCATCTTGGGTGAGAGCATTTTGTTGTTTTAGAAAATACATGGCGTTAACTAGACTGGATTTGGGCGGCGGTTCGATAAATGGAAATAACGTCGCATCTCTCAAACCAAGACTTGCCATTTGTAACACAAGTGAATCTAACGGCACACGGTGAATCTCAGGCGTCGAATACTGCGAGAAAGCAGAGTAATCGTCATCGGAATATAAACGGAAACAAACTCCAGGACCGGTTCGACCTGTAAAAGAACAAAAACAGAATTGGTTTCCACGTCTCCTCATGTCAATAAATATCTTTCAAAGAACTGTAAATTTTTCCCACCAGACTCTTAATTTTAACCACCTTTATATTGTTTTATACTTTTAAAAATATCTAGATTTTATCACCGTTTCACTTGTGTACATCTGACGAAAGCGTTAAGCATGAAACTTTGAAGTCATGTACTTTTGTTTTTAAAGTTTTAATGTTTGAAATATAATATATCAATTCGCTCTATTTTAATAATATCGAGCACTCTTCCATATTATTCATCAAAATGATATAAACAATTACCTGCTCTACCCTTTCGTTGTTCAGCGCTTGCTTGACTGATCCAAAACTCTTGTAAACGCTGCATCTTTACTTGACTGTCAAAATTCATCTCTTTCACCTGTCATAAAAACAAACCTTTTAATAACAACCAGTGTTTGTTTGTTCGCGTTGAACGAAATAAAAACCAAGAATAAACTTTCATGATTATTCTAAACAGTGTACTTACCTTTCCAGAATCTGCAATGAAACGAACACCGTCTATAGTAATCGAAGTTTCGGCAATATTCGTAGAAACAATGCATTTACGAATACCATCGGGCGCAACATCAAATATCTACACGAAAAAGAAGATTTACATAGATAATACATAAGGAAATTATTGAAGTTGCAAGAATCATGGGCATGGAAGAACCAAATTTTTCTCGCTACATTTTACAAACCTTATCTTGATCTTCAATTGATAGTGAACTATGTAACGGCAACACGATCCATGATTTCGTTTTGAAGGCGTATTCTCTCGCTGCATCCACTATCGCAGAGATTTCCGCCATTCCGCTCATAAATATCAGCAAATCACCGCGCTCTGTTGATGGATACTAGAATTGAGAATCTCAACAGTCAGTTTTCTATCAAAACATTACGTGGCCATAACTAGTGACGTCACATACCTTCTTATCGATAAGTTGCATGACTTTCAGGTAAGGTGACGGATCTAGCCTCTCACTTCTACTTGATCGTTCAGATTTCTAGAACAAGATCACACGATGATTAAATCATTCTAGTGAGAAAACAAACACATCACTTTTCACGAGTTTCTCTCAGAAAGAACCAAGCGAATGATACGATCATACATTCGGATGAAAGGTTTTTCTGTAATTTAAACATCTGCAAAAATTGTGATGGAGTACATAGCTACCTCATACAAATGAAGATATTATTAAAGATTTGCTGGCTACTTAGAAAATGTTTCGAAAAGATGTTTCGAGCTCACCTGTACGAAATGGGGAAGATACTGCAATTCAATTGGATAAAGCCTTCCAGGAACCTAAAAAGATACATAAATCTTTTCAAGAAGTTTCAAAAGTTCAAAACTGTCAAACTTACACGTTTTATTTTTAAAGGGGCTACGACATGAATTCTGTGATTGTTGTGATTGTTGTGGTTATTTCGTATTATTATCGCCTTCCCCGCTGCCAATCCACTATTGGTGATTCGTTTTGAATCCACTTTTAAAGTTCTTATAAAATAAGAATCGTTGATGGCTTTACAATACGCAACATGTTAGTCAGGTCCCAACCCATTTATGTTTATACCCAGAATGCAATTGAAACGAATAAAAATTGTGGTGTGTTCTACCTGAACAACTGGTGCAGAGTCAAAATAATTGGCGAAAAGTCTAAACAGAATTAAGTTTTTTTAATATTTTTTTAATATTTGAAAAATTGAATCAACAGAAAAGTAAGGACCTTACTCAATATTTATAGTTGCTGACATCAGTACAAGTTTTAAGTCCGCCCTTTGCTGCAACAAACATTTCAGAACGCCCAGTAAGAAATCCCCGTTCAAATGTCTCTCATGGACTTCATCAACAACCACAATATTGTACATGGACAAGTTGGGGTCTGATTGAAATTGTCGAAGCAGTAAACCTAGAAATGTGAATGGTAAGATAAAAAAACTATTTTTTTTTCATTAAAATTTAATTAACTTTAGCAAAGGTTTTCGTTTCTCTAGAATATCGTCAGGCTATATAATTATATATCAAACCATTGTAACATTAGTTCAGATAAGAATGAACGATTACGGTAGATTTGAGATTGAACAGAACAAAGTAACTACTGCTTATTTGTTATAAGAAATTGAACATGGACAAGTTGGATTGGCAGCTTGACTTTAACATTTAAAAATAACAGAAGATTCGGCATAATCAATAAAAATTGAAAACGAATGTGTAAAGAAAAATTGATATATTGATACTTTACAAGAGCTATGGTTTTATTAGTAATCATTTATCAAGGAGACCAGTGACACTAAGTTTAAAGTTGATAATTGTTCAGTGTTTGCAAAATATCGCTATATCGCTTCATTCCTTTTAAACATTACTCAAAGAACATTAATCGAAGAACCTTATCTGTTCATAAACCTCGTCTTTTAGGTTTGACATAGCCCTGAACTCGAAATACCAAAAAAACCTTGAAGCTTCTTAATGGATTGGAAACATAAAAATTTTTACCTTCTGTAAGAAATAAAACTTTTGTATTCTTGGTTTTACTCGTATCAAATCGAACCTATGAATAAGAATGGCATTATAAAGGCAGCTGTCAATCAACAGACTCAATTACTTAGTAATGCTTTAATCATGAGGACTTAGCCTCTTTCGTATTTCTTGCACTCGTTGCATGACTTTTATGCTACAATATTTAAACTTTCACGGCTGTAGCTATGCCGTAAATTTTAGCCAATTTTAACCAATCACGCTATTTTCGATAATACCAATTCAGCCCTACTACGCGGGTAATAATACAAGTTAGAACAGATAATGACCTAATATAAACAAACAACAAACAAACAAAATGCTGAGAAAAAACAAGCATACGAATTATGATTTGAAGTGAAGTGTACCTGATATGCAATATCTGACTCATATTCGTTCAGTGTTTCGTATGCTACACGTTTAGCAAGAGATATACAGGCAATCCTTCTTGGTTGAGTGCAAGCGATATTAGTATAACCAGCAGCCAATAAGTATTGAGGGACCTGAAATGAAAGCAAGAATTTTAGTAAAATTCTGCTTATAAATTTCTTTCAAAATGATAGCACTTACTTGTGTGGACTTTCCACAACCAGTATCACCAGCAATAATAACCACTTGATTCGTTTTGATAGCGTAAATGATTTGTTGTTCATATTGCTTGATGGGTAAATTATTTTGATCTTCTTTCAACTTCGAAAGTTTCACGAACTTCAAAAAGAAAACAGACGGTGATACAATACACCTTTTTTTAGGAAATCAAATAAATATAGTAGAATCAGCTTAAAGAAGACATCCTCTAAAACAGACACCTCTTTAAGACAGACCAAAATTTTGGTCCTGGATGAATTCCCAAACAATCTCCCAAACGAAACTTATCCAAAGCGGACACCTATTTCGGACAGTCTTTCACGATAGTTACCTCCAGAATGAACCCCCTAAAATCTTTGGTCATTGAATCAAAATAAATTTTATTAATCTCTTTTTTTTAACAATCTATTTACAACTGACTCCTGATCCTCAGTAATTTGACGGACGTAATTCTGTGACCACGTAAAAAAGTCCTCCAGACAACTCCAGGAATATCTGGATAGTACTAACTAGATTATTGCAGTGTTTTTAATTCTGTTATTTTCTTATCTGTTACTTAGCCTTATTGAAGATCGTTTCTTTAGGGTTATCGGGAGAGGGATAGATGGCGTTGGGGGAGGGATAGATGGCGTTGGGGGAGGGATAGATGGTGTGGTGTGTGAATAGAAAGCATGTATAGAATATGTAGTATCAAACATTTTTGGAGTGAGATTCCACAGTGAATACATGCTTACATCAGCAAAAGGTACAGGAGAGTAAAAGGATCATACCTTTTGTTTTTGCAGAAAGTCGAAGTAATAGAGAAGGATTTGATAAAAATCAAAAACATCTTCCAATGTGAGTTTACAAGCTGAAATGAAAACATACCAGATACAGACGGATACCTTCCATATGCATAGAATAAAAGGTTATAGAATAAAGGTTATACATCAAACTAACCTTTCTTGCTGTCAAAATGTTTGGAGACATGTGCTTTATATCGCTCTTTAATAGTTGTATGAGATAATGCACAATTGATCTTGTATCGTTTATTGTATTTCTTCGGGAATAAAAATTGATTATCTGCTTCAAGAATTGATGGTTCTATAACAAGAATTTCATAAAAAAAATATGAGTGTTTCTGTTTAAGCAGATTTAAAAGAATTTCATTTCATGACCTGTTGGGACCTGTTAAGGATAGAGTTAACCCTTAACCTAACAAAAAACTTTATCAATAGAAGCATAATGCAAGCTCGTAAGCTCATAATGCGGTGGTAGGTCAACCGAAACAAGTACAAAGCATGGCGAACATCAAATCTAAGAATCACCTTTCGAACTTCCCAAACTTCTGAAACGCTCATACTTTCCCAAAAACACGTGAAAGTCATCATATTCTTGCGTATTTCTAAGAAAGGAAGAAGCGAGTTGTGAGAAACTGTATAGATATTTTAGTTATCATCAATTGATTGATTGATTGATTGATGATTGATTGATTGATTGATTGATTGATTATCTTACCTTTGAATCACATCATCATCAGTGAAAAATATTTTATCCAGCAAATGAGAATAATCCTCCCATTTCTCCATTTTGACATGAAAACATTATTTTACAAAACTAGAAGAAAGAAAATAATTAAACGATATAAGCAATGACAAACAAAAACATTTTCGTTAGTGTTCACAAAAAATACAATGCTTGCATGGGTTCATTTGATGGCAAAATTTATAAGAAGTGTTGATAAATTCAAAATATTAACATCAAAGAAATTACCGAAAAATACACCTTTTCTCACTATTCTTAACTATTATAAAATATTTTGATTTGGCAATGCATAAATGTGGAAATTGGTGAAAAAGTGAGGTTAAAGAAAAATTGAAAATAATTTCTCCATTATCTAGAAAAATGATCACACAATTCATATTTGTTTACAGACTTTAGCTCTTTCAGATGGAATGGCCCTTTTTCAAAGTTTTGACACCTCCCCATAAAGGACAGTCCACAAAATAATATACAAAAGATTTGTCAATTTTTAAGGATGGATTTATGGTTGGTTGAAATTATCCTCAAAAGCAAGTAACCGAGGGTTATATTTCACAACACAATCAACGTTGAAAATTTCATAAATACAGTAATAAATAAAAAACAAATAACTAAATATTAACTTAAATACTAAATGAATAATTTCAACACAATCAAAACAACGGTGTTTTTATTTCCAAATAGAGATGGTTCGCAAAACAAGGTTATGATATACACTTGCAGTTTGAAATTTATGATTTTGTAGAAGTTTCTTAATCCATTTGCATAAGGGCAAAGTTTTTCTGAATAGACTTCATGTGATCTTCATTCTTCCACCTGTGTATGTGCTTGAAACTGTTGAATACGAGATACAATATCTGTATATACGGCAGTCATCTAAAATAAACAAAAACAAAAACAGTCACATTGTGATGAATAACTCAAATGTAAAAACTAAAGAGTTGCTTCACATACATGTGGCTCATAATTCGACTGCAAATCACCAATATACTTCAAGAATTTCATAGACACAGTACACCATTTTTCAGCAGCCTCGTGATGATGAGCACTAATAAGAAATGATCACACCAATCAGATGTCAATAAGGAAAAATATGTTTATATAATTTTTTGAATTTTAGAGGGGGCGTATATTGGAGAAAATATGGTAATTTATACCTATACAAATGTATCCCACAATTCCAAGCTTTTGTCATCAACCAGATCAGCTCCATTTGTGGATAACTACCCTATAATATACAGACCAGAACATTGTCATGGTAACAATAGTTTGATTACAAGTGGTTCAATGAATGGACATTCATACTTTATCAAATGTATTGACAATCTTCAGGATGTCTTGATAAACATCATAAGCTTCTTCCTTGCTTTCTGCATGTGTAAGATTGCCTTTTTGAAGAGAAATGTGTACCAAACTATGAACAACTTTGCTGAAAATACAAATACCATTATAGATAGAAACAACAACAACAACAACAACAACAACAACAACAACAACAACAACAACAACAACAACAACAATGCATGAAAAATAAAATACAATTGAACCAGAGTTCATAGAATAAATAACTGGTTTGGAAAGTACTTTTTGGTGTTATCTTTTACATTTTATCCATTTGGCATCAGGGCGTAAGTCATGATTGCAAGATAGTAGTTAACGATATTCAACATCTAAAAGTTTTTCTTTGTTGTTTTTGCAACTTTTCTAACCAGTTATTTATTCTATGAACATCAATTGAACAATAAAATCAAAGCTATACCTTAGTGTAGGAAAGTCCACTTTAGATTGTTCTAAATGTGATTTGATTGATAACTTTAATGCTTTTATACCATAGTCAGTAGCTGATGGAACCGTTAATGCAACACCTAAATAAAAATAACACAACACTGCTCCATTAAATCATGAGATACACCAGGGAAGAATTGCTTACATACAAAATAACTTACTAGCAAAGTTTTCATATAATTTTGCATGGGCAGTTCGTAATTGCATTGCTTTTTCAAAGATATCATCAAGATCAGTAGGGTGGAGATGGGCCTTAACTTCAAACTCATAACAAAGTAAGTAACTCTTCATAGGATCATCAAAATCTGAAACAAGATGAAACAAAAAGGTTGTACATGCTATGCTCCTGTTTTTTAGTATCAAACCCATGAAAGGTACAACTAACCTGGATTTTCCGATAAGGTGCTATATACACTATAACATTTTTCAATTATCTCAACTACTTGTTTCAACATATCTTTCTAAAGTATAGAAATCATATCAATGAAGAAGAAAGAAAATTTGACTAAAAGCCAATCAAGAAGAAAAAGCTTTTCACCTTCTTCTCTTCAATTTTTTCTGTTCTTGATACATGTAAGCCGCTTCCTACGGCCATCAACAAGCACGATTTTTGTTGAGAAAGATTGATCTCTTCAGTGGGGAGCAATAGCGATAACTACAAACATAAGAAAAACAAAATTGATGGAAAGATGAGATGCAACACAATACAAATTTCTGAAGACATTATTCTTACCTTATAGCACAGCATAAAAGATTCCATCATTTTCAATTGAAATTCATTGCATGACAAAGCTAAATTCCATGCTTTAAATACACAAAAACATATTTATAGCTACTTTCAGGCAGGTAAATATTTTCAATTTCTTCTTGAGCACACATACCTATCTTATTGAACCAGATAATTTCATCTTTATTTTCATGTTTTTCTACCGTGCATAATATTTGATAGGCTGGAAAAAGTATAAAATAAGTTTTTTTACAAAGACTTTATTATTATTATTATCTTTTATATTTATACAGGTTGACTTGAAATGAGTAATACCTTTTTGAATTAGTTTCAGTACATTCTCGATATCAGATCTAAATATATAAATATACATTTTTCAAGATGTCAGACATCAGAGCCATACTTGATGTTGTTAGATATGTACTTACCGTTTACTTGATGCTGTCAGATATGTAAATTTCAAACGTGTCAAACACCTGTGAAAATATATGAAAAATATTCCACATATTGTACATTTGATTCCTTAGTTTCTATCTTTTCATGAAAGTTCTGATGTTTACCTTAAAGACACAAGCATTTGCTTCGTTTCTTTCACATGTACAATTATTTTTTCTAGTAATGTTTCAGACACTGTCCTGTTACCAACCTTAAATTAAAAGGAATTGCAAAACAATTTCTTTGAACAGTGCGATAGAAAAAAGTTGAAAGTTTCCAGTTTCATGTAACACTTACTTCAAAGGCCAACTGTGCACTAATACACAACAACCCATGAATCAAATCATCATTTGTTTCCAATCCAAATTCTGATAACTTGTCGACGACCCGCGCAACTGTAACAAACAACACATAAACAAATTTTATGACAAAACATAATATATCTTACTCTATTAATATATTTTGAACTCTTTTTTAAATTACTAACGTAAATACTTTTTGCAATGTTGCACCTTTTTCATTGTTATGCGTCAGGAGATAAATCTTGAGAAGTAGGAAATAAACGTGTGGTGAGTCTGGTGAATATTTTTCAGCTTCCAATGCAGCTTCCAATGCCTTAAAAATCACATTAAAAAAAGTTAGACATTTATAACCCCAACCCAATTGGTTAATCAAGCGTAGATATGATGGCAATTAAGTTAATTAAGCTGTATAGCCCGCTGAAATGCCATGGCAATGTTATTTTTTTGAAATACTTGATATTAATGTAAACAAAAACAGGAAAAAAAAATTGGAAATCCATTTCTTTCTAAATTTCTGAATGTTTGGAACCAAAACAAATCAAAATATGATTAATTAACATAATTTATTTCCAGAAACTCTGTAATGGGATGTAAAAAAGAAGATTTACATTGCTTTAAAAATAAGCAAAACAAACCTGATTATGCAAAATTGAAAAGTAATTATGCAGAAATTAATATTGGAGTGTGATTGGAAGTTTTAGAATCGATTCTATCCATTCCTTTCGTAACAGAATACATGGCAGAGTTGGAAGAAAAAAACCTGATTCTAATGGCTTGAAAGTGTGGTGCCCTAAGTGACACAGTCCCTAACTGTCCCTAACTCATTGCATCGCATAAGATTTTTTGTTTAATTTTCATGAACTATCAAATATTGCCAAAAAAAATGAGAAAGCGAACAAGAATGGAAAGTGGAGTGGAAATAGTAATGTCCCCATAAACAGTTTATTTAACCCTTGCTTTTCTTAAAAGTTTGTTGTACCTCTTCAAAATTTTTCATTTCAATGAAGCATAAGCATCGATTTCTCTAAAATATAAAATGCTTTTATATATTCTATATTCTTCATAGTATCTTTATGAAGAAAGATTATTAGATTCTTATCCATGCATCTTGGAGGGAACAGTAATAAAAAATATCATACTTGGAGTTTCGAAAAATTTACAGTATCATCTTTTCGAAGCGTCATGAATTGCAGAGAATAATTATACCATTGTAAAGCAGCTAAATGATCTTTCATCTGAACAAAATCAAACCATATGAAATAACATTCATTTCTACAGTAAAAATTATTTTATAAAAAACTACACAAAAAATAACCTCAAAGCTAGCTTGTGCTTGTTCCCATAGTAACAGTTGCAGTTGTTTCATGCTATTGTCGTCAAGAATATTTGTGCTGTTGTTAACGCGAAACAATTCAGATTCAATAATCTTTTTAGCTTCAACAGTTTTCTTCTGTGATAGCAAACACTCCTGGAAACACATAAACTTCTCAAAAAGGGTTGACTAGGCCAATATAGAAATTTCCAGTGAAATCAAAATTCAGTTCAACAAAAAGTCTTCACTTCTGGAGTCAGTGGCAAACTACCAAGATGAATGCATGGGAGTGAAATGAGTTTATGTTTGGAAACAAACTTTCTCATTAATATCTATCAGGAGTTTCCTCTGTTCTTTGCAGATCAGATATCTCCAGAATTTAATGTGATGGTTTGTGTGGAATTTTGAATTTTCAGGAATAATACAAAACTTAATCCTTGTAAGAATTTATTCCGCAAATTTTTCACATTTTCGAAATCATGAAATCATATAACATTTTTTGCAAAGATTCATTTAAAAAAAATATGGTTAAATTACCTAAAAACTCATTTCTGTTAAACTTAAATGTATTTTTTCTTTTGGCAAGAACGTTTTGTCCTGATTTTATGTCACACTTTGGTGATCATTTGGTGATCATTACATTAAAACAATTCGTGGAAGAAAAACACTATAAACTAAACAAACAGAATTTATTAAAAATCCAAAAATAAACAATTATAACATGAAATTTGCAGAACCATTTTAAGTTACACACTTTCATTTTTTAAGTACGAATTTCATCAAAACGTTTTTCGACCTGAAATGGTAAGTCTAAGTCCCTAGGTTAAGTGAATCTTATGCAAAACAAGACAATCTAATTACCAGTCTTTTCATTTGTATTTTCATGTTTTCTGCAAATCGGGGAAATCGGTTGTTCAAAAGTTCCAAAAACTGAAAACAAACTTCGTATCTAATAACATAAAAGTAATAGTTAAACTTAAACCATATATACACCATGAAATCGAACCATATATACACCATGAAATGGAACCATATATACACCATGAGACCGAACCATAAATACACCATGAGACCGAACCATAAATACACCATGAGACCGAACCATAAATACACCATGAGACCGAACCATAAATACACCGTGAGATGGAACCATATATACACCATGAAATCGAACCATATATACACCATGAGACCGAACCACAAATACACCATGAGACCGAACCATAAATACACCATGAGACCGAACCATAAATACACCATGAGACCGAACCATAAATACACCATGAGATGGAACCATATATACACCATGAAATCGAACCATAAATACACCATGAGACCGAACCATAAATACACCATGAGATGGAACCATATATACACCATGAAATCGAACCATAAATACACCATGAGACCGAACCATATATACACCATAAGACCGAACCATAAATACACCATGAGACCGAACCATAAATACACCATGAGACCGAACCATAAATACACCATGAGACCGAACCATAAATACACCATGAGACCGAACCATAAATACACCATGAGATGGAACCATAAATACACCATGAGACCGAACCATATATACACAATAGGATCGAACCACAATGTTCAGATTTGACCTTCAATTGGATAGAAAAAAGCTTTTCATTAGTTTTCTAAATATATCTTTAAGAATCCATATATAGCAGAGACGATAATAGCTAATAGCTTCCACAATGAATATTTTACAATATCCTTGAGGTCAATTTCTTTGCAAAACCTTCCATGTGATATACCTTTAATAACTTCAAAACTTGCTGATCAAGCAAAATAATGGCTGGAAGTAGAAAGTTTTTATAGCTTTTTGAAAATACTGATGTTTCAGCAAAAATAAAGTACAAATTAATTATTTAGAAATTTTCCTGTTTCAACACAAAGTTCTTTTAAAAAGACAGTTTTTTTTGTTCCCAGTGCCCTTGGAATATCTTTCAATTTTGCCTATTTCATAAATAGATTTTTACTAAATGTTTACATAAAAAAAACTTTTTTTAATGATAATACCTCTGCTTCTCAACCAAGAGGCTTATGGGTTGTAATGCAATTTTTACATCTAAGAGTGTGTTATCGCAGACATTTACCATAACTATAAAATAAATAAATAAATAAATACATAGACAGTGACATGGTAGAATCTTCAATCTTCATCAAAAAGAAAAGTTCCTGTAGCACCTTTCAAAATATCATCATCATTTTGTTTCAGCTCTACCATGATTTTAATCTTCAGTAAAATACTTTTCATATGAAATTGTGTCTAAAAGTACATGAATAGAAGAGCATAAGACATTAAATTCAATTAGTGTTTGTCTATCCTTAACTTAGCCTATTAGCCAGAATTTGTCATTAGCACAACCATATTCTAATTTTTGGCATTTGGAAGAAAAAAGCCCAAACGATCTGTTAATCAAATGGTTGATTACCTGAAGCGATGATTCTAAAAAAAATAAAAAATACTGATTATTTACAAAACAAAATAAAATTTTTTACCATGAAAACTCAGGAATGATGTTTTGACAATGGGAAAAATATTTTGAACAAAATGAAATGTGTACCAATATAATCCTTCGCTTTTTGAAGATTCTCGTCACCATTTAACTCAAAATAGACAGCAGCTAAAAGTTGATTTGTAGTGGCCTAAACATGATATTTAAAGATGAAGTTGGATTCCTGTATTACTTTGTCTGTCTTCATATGTCTTGTTCTTTTTGCCTTACCTTCTGTTCATCATCTAGACCACTTCCAAATTCAATGCTTGCCCTTCAAAAACAAAAAATTACCAACATCAGGGACATGCAACCATGTTTACAAGTAATCACTTACAGAAACTTGAAATACGCTACATTAATCCAAGTGTCAAAACTGAAATAATAGTCAAAAAAGTTTACAACACTACATGACAAATCTGCAGACATATGACCATGGTTAGCAATTAAACTACCTACAACTATTAACTATTTAATGATATATGTGGACTATTAAGCCCATCATGATCATGAAATGCGATACATTTTTGCATTCTCAAGATGCCAATGTATCCTATTTCCACTGCGAATCTGATCTCATGAGATACATCTCAGACTTCCGATCTCAGGAATTCAGTGATGCAAAGAGAATGTGTTTGAATTGAAAAATAAAAATATTATCTCAGAAGGAGAGCATGAGTCAGATTATGAAATCATACAGCAGTATTTTTTTCTTTTTTGAAAAGCATTGCGAAGAGACCAGGAATTTCCTTTTTTTATAAACAAATTTGTTTTTTTGTGAACATAGCAAGTAAAGGCGAGTATTAAAACTTCCAACTTTCCCACCAGTTTTTAAGTAGCCTCATCTTCAATCCTGAAATGAGACTTGATTAAGGTTTACTATTAGCCACTGAGAAGCGCTACAGTCATTTGTTTACATCGCAAATATTAAGTTTTGTACAAATTAAAAGACATAATGAAATTGCTCAAATTGCATTGCGAATTGCTAAAAACATTAGCCTGCTGTGGGCTATAACTTCATGATTCAATAGTTTTTCCTATATTCGAACCCTGTTATCACTGGGTTTCATAAAAATCTAACAATTAGCAAATTGTTTACAAAGTTTACGCTTATCTTCTTATACTAATACTAAATCTTGCTTTTTTCTTACCTAACTTTGAAAGAAAGAACTTTAGGAATATTTTCTCGGGAAGTTCGTCAAAGGATGTTTGTTTATGTTTTTTCCGTATTAGTATAAGGCACTCCGGTTTAGTGCTTATAATTGTTTTATGATATGAAATACGTTCGGGAAGACATGATATAGCATCTCAGGCGGAGACTTCGAATTACAATCGAACGCAGCAGCTATTGAGAACGAATGATAAATAGTCGTTTGAAGAAAAAAGAAGCGTTTGTTTATATTTTTTAAGACAAAGTAATAATAAGAAACATGCATAAAAAAACCAAGTTTTTATTACGAAGAATTTTTACACATTTACGACTTATGTTGTGTAATGTTGAAGGTTGAAGACGTATCAAACGGCATTTTATCCTATCTCGGTTTGTTTTTTTAGATTTCCAAAGAAAAAAAAGAAAATTTAGTAAAAACTGTGTTGAGCATGGTATTTTTTAGTACAATGTTAGAAAGAAGAAAGTGAAGAAGGAATAAAAGATTAGAGATTTGATTAATCTGTTGGTTTCGGCCGTGAGTAAAATTAGTTAATACCGATGGCGTTTTTCTAATTGGAGATCTCTCTGTTCCTGGAATTTATAAAGAAAGAACTTTGAAGAAACTTCAGCTTTGAAGAAGGAAACATTATTTGGAGGTATGATTCTTTTTAGGATTTAGTTAATACCTTATATCGTATATATGTAAATCTGTATACACTCCAAAAGTTAATTTTGCGTGGGTAGTTTAGTGTGTGAGTGAGATATTTCACAATTTGTGAATAATTTTTCTGAGATTTAGCATTGATAATTATGAATAGGTTTACCATAAAGACTGAAAGAATTTTTGGTTGACAATAAAGTTAGAAAGTGGAAAGAATTAAGAATTGGTTAGGATTCAGAAGTCGAAAAAATACAGCCTTTTATTTAAATTTTCTTATTTTCTTAATTTTTTTTTTGTAGCAAGTTGTTTGAGGGACTTGGAACTATGACGTCATTATCATGACGTTAAAATATATTGCCGACTACATGTCGGTCACAATTGAATTTGTGTGCAATTTTTCGCTGGGCTTAATATATATGAGATTAAACGCATAATTATTGTGTTAACTGTTGCCGTTTGGGGCCCATATTGGCTTTGAGTTATGGCTCAAATTGATTTCTTCAGTAAAACTTTACATTAAATATGATTCGACGTAAACATGTAATAACATTTTTAACAAACAAACTTCTTCCGTGTTCCGTGAATTCTATTTTTGGCGACAAAGAAAGGAGAAATCAATAGTTTTACCTCGGGTAAAAAATTCATGAATCGATGAAAGATTTTAGGGCGGCGTTTTGGACTGCGTTTTTGTATTTCATAGAGTTATTATCAAATGGTTAGTAAAGCGTGTAAAAGCATCTTATTGGGAAAGATGTAAAAAAATTTTACACGGTATACTAGTATAATATATTAGCATACAATTTACTTTTCTGATAAACTTCAAAAGCATAACAAGAAAAGGATGGATGTACCGAAGCCACTGAGCACTATAACTATACAATTCTTTCTGGTAACAATCTAGACCAAAATTATAACTAATGCCCCTCAACAGTTTCACCTAAACATAAAATCATAAACATTAGTATCCAAAAACAGAACAAGAGCTTGACCAAAATCTATAACTCCTTTCTTCATTAAATGAAAACGTTTTAAAGGATATTTCGAAAAACCTACCTGCTCATCTGCTTTGGGCAAATTTTTTGCTTTATTGAAACATTCTAATGCTATTGCATGCTTGGATTGACTGAGTGCCTAAAATGATGAAGTGATAGGAATCTAAAACAAACTTAAAAACAATCACCCATTACAACAAGACCACTATAATGTAAGAGCTAGGAAAGTTAAGAACTTTTAATTTCGCGAGTGGCTTAGAATTTCAGCTGAACATATGATCCCAGGCATGGACTAATACATTAAATTATTGAACCCAACGTAATCACATTATCAACAGCGTGTAAATGCAGGGTCTTCTCCTCAGAAAAAAAGAAAAGAAAAGACATGCATGAATTCTGACCATTTCAGCTTGAAAAGTATAGACTCTAATCATGTTATTATGACATTCATTCATCTGATTGGATGTGAGTTGAAGCGTTGTTTCTTTCGATTCGATGAGGCGCAACAGTTTCATGTAGCACTACAAAGATAATAACTTTAAACTATATTGGTTTAAAATTTTTGTGAAAACTTTGGAAAAATTTTTCAGATACCCTGAGCCTAATTGAATAACCTTAAAATACTATTATCCTTTTGACATTTTCCCTAACACAAATAGGAGCTGACTTATGTAGTTTCAGAGGCAACTGTGAGGTAGTTTAAAAACTGGTCAAAATTTCTCTTTACAAAGAACAGTGTTCGGTACATAAGCACGTAAGTGCTGTAGTGGTATTAAAGTTAAGCTTAAATCAGGTCAGATAGAGAGAGAGAGAGAGAGAGAGAGTGGTTGGCGTTACAAAAGTGGTTGGAATAAGTTCATTTTTAGTAACCAAAAGGGTAAGTCTTTCAGGCTTGTGTACGCAGTGTTATGTTATATGACAGTGAGACTTGGCCAGTAAAGGAAGAAGACATTTAACATTAAAAAGAAATGATGGCAGAATGATTAGGTGGATGTGGGTTTAGCTTAAGCGACAAAGTAGCTATTCTGAGAAACCGAATGCAGTTAAATAGCTTAAGAGAATGTGTATAACATAGGAGGCAGCATTAAGTGGGTCATATGGAAAGAATGGAATTTGATCCTTGGTCTACTAAAAGTAGGACTTCATTATGGTTAAAGGTAGTTTTTAGGAGGTTTTGGAAGTTTTTGACATCATGTTTTCACTCATAACACATTCTATTTCTAACTTACTTCAGTTGCTAACATGAAACATTTTTCAGCCATGGTTGAGTTGTTACAATCTATGAACAAGAAGACTAACGATTAAGAATTCACAATGAACAATTTGTTTTGGTAACTAAACTATGTTGTGAACATGACAAAAAGTTCTCACAAGATCATAGAATTATAATACCTAACCAGTCTTTACCAGCCTTCAATGCCATCTGAAAAAAGTTACTAAAAACTGGTAATGGTTGAATGTTTATTTCTCAAATTCAAATACATCAGTATCTACAAAGGGAATACATAACTTACTGCAAGCTGTTTCCTTGACGTTGTCTGGGAAGAATCGGAAAAGGTAGCCATGTATATCAAATGCAATGCCACATGACGTGCTGTAAGGAAATCGTTTCATTTACTGGAATTACTTTAAAAACAACATTCGTTTTACAGAAATTAATTTTAAGTAAATGCATTTAATATTATTTTTCTATTGGCAGCTTTCCACTCCTTGAAAATTTTTGGCAGACAAGAACGAAATGGAAAAGAAAAGAATTCATACATGTTTATATCACAGATCAAAACAATTTTCGTTCAGTTTAAAGAGAGTTGAATCGTGCTGTCTGGTCAGAAAACACAAGGAAAAAAGAAATTAGCCAAATTTCACAGTATCGATTTTCTGAATTTTTATTGACAAATAACTTTGTATACTAAAAAAATGGAAATTCAAAGAAAATTGTCAAGTGGAAAGCGATGAAATAAAGAATACAAGAATTGCTTTGTTTTATGGACAGTGGGTGCACTTCCTGCCACTTATTTTTTGGATTCCTGATGTATTTTCTTCGATTTGATGCAGTGTGACATAGTATAAGCTTTCAGTATTCATTATTTTTTTAAATATTTTAAAAAAATGTGCAATTTAGTACAAGAACTTGATCAACAAACAACCTTTGGCAGAATTAGATTGATTGATCAACTTTCCAGATTTCTTTGTGACAACTTGATTCCATAAATGAATGCCAGTAGTATGAATGATACGTAGCATTCCATCGTCTTTGATTTGATTGCAATTACTCAACGTTTCTAACATGACCATCAAATCTGTGCACAATGGATTCATTTCTTCATTATCAACATACTTTTCAAATCTATTCACAGCATCTGCAGAAAGAATTCAAAAGGTTTTGTTGACATGCCTTAAGATCCCAATATGAAACATTGATTTTGGTGAACCGATGAAAAGGCATAATAAAAGAAAGGGGAGATTTTTTGTAAAGAAGAAAATATAAAAACTATAAGCACAAGAAACTTTCTCATAATTTCACTTTTAATTTTGGAGATTCAGTCTTTTCTAACAACAACAGTTTCGGGGATGCAAGAAAAATCCGTGAAAATTTATATCTTAAAGTATCATCTTATTAAAACTTCGACACTCATGAAATAAGTTCTAATCAACTATTGTTAGCGTTATGCTAAAGTATGTATATATACAGTATTATCCCAACGAAAACCTGCATATTAATGGCTAACAAAACAGTCTGTTTTACCTTGAAATTTTTCAATTATTGGCAACAACATATTGGTTTTATTTTCAACGAACAACTTCTTGCTGTTAACTATCCTGATTATTCGCTAAAAAATAGAGTACAGAAAATTAATGATGGGGAAATATACATGAAAGTTAGGTGTTGAGGAATGGTTGATTAGAGTTATCCATAGCAGAAGAATGTGTAGTCAGTACCATAAGTTTTAAAGACAATACTTATTCATTCATATTAACACACTGAGTTTTCTATTTGCTTTAGCACATATATCAGATATATGTTGATCAAAATTGATCTTTTCCTCCCATATCAAATCCTGGCCAACACTGAACTCACCTGCTCATATTTGTGACCTGATACGGGTAGATGACACTCAGTATTATATAAGTTTCATAAAGTTACTCTCAAACCAGCTAATGGTCAGATCAGAGTGGTATTCAAGTCTTTTTTCCAAAACAATCTTTAGATTCTCATGACAGATATAAGGAGTTGTGTCATCAGCAAAATTACAAACTTCAATCTCTTTTAGAGTAAAGAAATGATTATTCATAAATTTTAAAAAGAAGTGGTCCCAACACAGATCCCTGTGGCACATTTTGAAATATATCCGACCAACTGCTATAACTTGTATTAGACTCAACATGCCAAAAATGATTTGTTAAATAAACCATTATCAAAAGAAGAGAACTTTTACGAAATCCATAAGCACGAAGTTTGGTTATTAGTAATTCATGATTTATAGTTACAAATGCCTTAACATCACCAGCAATGTTCTTGATATCAAGCAAGAGAGACAAGAGCTGTATGTAACCACATAAAGGATGATAATAGATGCTTTTCCATAAAGACTTTGATATGCTTTTGCAACAGCCTTTCAAAGACCTTAGGAACGATTGGGAGCACACTAACTGGTCGTGGAGTCATTTTTCTTAAAAATTAGTGTCACATCTGCACATTTTAATTCATTAGGGAAATTACTGTTTGCAACCACCTCCTCATTCCAAACTCAAGTAACATACTCAGAACACTCTTCGGAACATAATTTCAGACATTTTGTTGGTATACCACCAAAATTTCCCTGTTTTTAAGGTTTAAATTATGTATTTCCTTCGGCATTTCTTCAATTTCTATTCTATTAAATTCAAATTCTGAAAATGAGAAAATCTTGTTGTTGATAGTGGTAATGCTTGGATGATTTTTGAACTTTTCGATGGCAATATCAACTGGATTGGTTAGATTAAATGCCTTAACAACAGTATCAAAAAAATCTTGAAATGTTTTGGCTATATCCTCGTCTCAAGAGATAATTCTGTCTTTTTCAACCAATGTTATTTTTGATGAGACTGAACTTTAATCACTTGGTTTAAAGTTTGCCAAATATTTCTTGTTATCAGTTATCTTATTCTGTTGTCCCCTTTTCGAAATACCTAGTTTGCAAGGCTGATAGTCACATAATAGCTTTTCTAAGTGTTTTAGTCATGTAAGGAGTGTTCCCTAAAACAGCTTTTCTTTTCAAGAGCATGTTTATAAGATCATGAGAAAGATTTCCTCAAAAACTGCATAATCAGTATTCCTATTTGCACTCATTACAACTCTAAGTTCATCTTAAATGCACTTTGACTAAAGTTTTTATAATCTTGGTAGTTAATTAATTTTGGCCCACATTTTTTAAAAGTCAGAACCATATGAAAATTTGAAATCCCAGTGTTTAAAACTTGAGTTTTTTCAAAGCTTTTTGGTCTGTTTGCTATGAAAAGATCTGCTATTGGGATTGTTGACACTCTCAAAACATATTTTTTCTTTAACAATATTT
This sequence comes from Turritopsis rubra, assembly GCA_039566895.2. Lineage (NCBI taxonomy): Eukaryota > Metazoa > Cnidaria > Hydrozoa > Anthoathecata > Oceaniidae > Turritopsis > Turritopsis rubra. The sequence goes on along the minus strand of CM077624.1, from coordinate 1,186,959 downwards.
TTTGCTACATAATTAGACAAAAATTCAGCAAAACTACAATTTATATCTTCTATATTAAAATCTCCTATCAAGAAATTACTGAAGTTTTGCTGAAATTGTCAATTGCATTTCCTAAATGTTCAAAATAGTAATTATTCTCCTGCCCTGGTGGATAATAACACCCACAAAGTAGCCATTTTAGATCTACGTAAATAAATTTCATCTTTTACATCTTCTGGTAATGCAAAATTTAACCTTTTAGATGGAATATCTTCATGGACAAAAATAATGACTCCTCCAGAATTTTTATTTTCATCCAGTCTGCAAGGCCTTGAAAACCCTTCTAAAAGAAACTGTGAACTAGGAAAAGTCACACCCAAATATGGTGCTAGTAGTAGTGAAATGTGATGGAAGTCATTGTTGCAAAGTTTTGTTATCATGGTAGAAGATAGTATTACAACTAATTTTAAAACAAGTTAAAACAAGGTTGCCACCATCTTTGAATTTTACAATCTACCAAGTTGTACTCCAAAACAGTATTTTTCCCAGCAGATTTTAAGCTAAAAGGGCTTTATTTTCCAGCACACAACCAAAATTTCATTTATAACAGCAAGTTTAAACTTTCAACTTTCAAAATCTGTATAAAAATTAGATTTCAACACAAATCAATAAGTATTTTCTAGTATTAGATTATAAGTGTTCAATATGAAAGTGATTTAATCATTGAGTAGACTTTTACAAAGTGCATCATTTATGAGTTTTGAGTTTGAGCCAATATACCCTCAAGATGCGAGGGTGACTATGAAGGTTATGTAATATTTAGAGACTGGGTTAAGAGAGATCAAAGGAGATTGGAGAACCGAACTCAGGTTATTTTAGCATTGTGTAGGGGAGCTCGTTAACGAATGTCAAGAATGTGTATTTATTTTTGAAATAAGTAAATGTATTTATTTTTGATTGAAGAACGCTATATTTATTATAACTTCCATTGCCCAACTTTAAGGCATAGAAACATGGCAAAGGTGTGCTGAAACAAGGAAAGATGGCACCAACCAGCAGAGGTGTCAGGTGCTTCGTGCATTTCAAGCCATAATATAGAAATTATTTAAAACCAAAGAAAAGGCGGAATAATGGGGCTGGAAACTTGAAGATAACAACTGTTGCCCAGTGATGAGAGATAATGAAGTTGCCCCATAGTCCTTCTGAAATTTTTGTGGAAAAAATTCTTGCAAGCCAAAAAAATTGCGAAATTGGGCGTTATTCAGTTATCTCTTCAATACATAATACAACTGCCATGATGCAATGCAAAAAAGTCACTAAAATGTCTCAATGGAATAATGAAAAATTTTGTTGAACAAAACTGATATTAGTCCAAGTCACACTGAAGAATTAGTTAAATCTCAGATTAGTGAAATGTCCATGTCAATCTGGCATGAATTCGGTAGCTAAGTTCAGATTAATTCAACCACAATTACGCCACTGTCACTTATTTATTTATTTCCATTATTTAAAGTTGGTATATACAATCATAGCAAAGATCAATAATAAAAACCAACTATTTTAGATCAGCCACATGAAAATTTGCAACGTGATATTTCACGTTTAAATTCTGTAACAGATGTAGTATTTGGCTGTCAATGTGTTCCAGATTAGACATGATCATGAAAAGACTTCTACATTTAATTAGTTAAATGAAAAATTTTTAATTAATCTAAACTGAACTAATCTACCGAAGTTACACTGTTTCGTTAAATTGTGACGTCAGTAAATAACTAATCCGAAGCTTTTGGGTGAATCCACAAGGCCAATAGAGCCATCTGAGAAAGTTTCAGCTTGGTATATGATTTTTTTACCATTATTTTTAGTGAGCGATTGGACTATATTTGCAGCGCTGCTTGGTCTGTCAAATTGTACTTTACTGTGTTGCCTATTGGCATTTCAAGCTGTGCTTTTGAGTCATTCATGCCTAGATTACATAGGGAACATGCTAGCTCGGTTAGGAGGGATACTATTACTTCTCATATATGTTATTTGCTCACATCTCTCAACAATCCAAGTTTCCCCTAATTTTCTTGTAGTCAATAACTGTTCAAACATTACACTTGGCTCATTTCTATCTGTGTTTTGTTTCTCACACTGGGAACCCTACAATTAACTGCACTTTCATAAATATTTGTTATGGAAATCGAAAACCCCGATGATATCCGTTTCCTTATCGTCTGGAAAGTATTTATTTCCCAATAAAATTTTATTTTCAGATAAGGAAATTGTTTCCATGAATGTGACTTACTACTGTTAAGCGCTTTATTATCTAGGTTATAGCTAGATATATATACATTCTTTAATATATTATAAATATAAGAGATAGATAGATTTTCATAAATTTTGTTTGATTTCAAGTTTACCACAGGGTAGTGTAAGCTTGTAGCTAATTAACCTGATAAAAACATTAGAAAGTATAAATAGTGGGGGGTTTAGTTCAAACTTCCAAACATTCTCAAACACCACATTAATGTCGTTTTTTAGAATAAGCAAGAAGAACCTGTCAGTCATGCAGAGTAGCTCTCCCGCCATAATTAAATCTTTTGAGCCCATATAAGTACTACATGAAATTTATGCGTTCCGCACGAATTCACACGTGTTTGAAGAAGTGATGATGGGAGAGACGACAGACAAAAGAAGCGGTCGACGAAAAGGATTTGTTTCTCAAGCTTTAAAAGTACACGGGTCGATTAATTACTTGGCATGTGAAAATTGAAAGTGATTTGAATTGGACAAATAAATTTACCAAGATGTTGGAAATTTGGGAATAAACACTAATATATATTTTTTAATTTTTTTTTCATCAAAAACGGATTACTATGACATCATCACATTTTTGTGGGTAAACAGAAGACTCACCTGAATGTATTTTCCATGACTTGAATAGAAAAAGTTTTCCTCAAGGCACAATTAGTATTGCTCAATCTTTTTCAAATGGCTTTTAGTTGAAACTTAGTTCTTATTATTGGCATAATAAGAAAAATGATAAAAGAAAGACAAAATTACTGGGGGAAAAAATTAAGTTTTAGTGGACAAAGAAATATAGCTATATTTTTCAAAAAATTGAGCATTTTTTTTCACCAAAGTTTTTCAGCTTTCACTATTGTCAGTATAGAAAAAATGTATTTACTTGTACTTCCATTTCACTGACTTAAGTAAATGGTCATCATATTTATTTATACTGCCAGTCTCCATTTTGCAAAGGCTACATCATGTCTTGTGTCCAACATATTTAGGCACAATTAATTTCATTTGAGTGAACCTTTTCATTTTCTGTTGTTTATACCTCACCCAACTGTCTTGGGTTTTTAAATTTTTTGTTTTCTTTGAAAGTGAGACAGACAGTGTGCCCTTTTGAAATGCAACTGGGAGTTGAAAAAGAGAAAAAATTAAACAATTAATGGAAAACATTTTTTGGATTATGTTATTATAAATATCATTATATTAATAAAAGACAATGTTACATTGCTGTCATTCTTTGTGGCAGTGCAAAAATATTTTCCTCAGAAATTTAGATAAAACATTTCCATCATTTGCATTTTTTCATTTTTTGTCAATGAAACAACCAAAAAACTTGATGATAAACACACTACAGTTGCACTTAGACATGCAATGAGTACTGGGGTTTAATTTCTGTCTTATGTTGAACTTTTCATTCAAGTGAACTTTTTCATTTCATTCTTTCTTGAAAAGTAATGTGAATCGTTAATATTTGGCTTTTAGGTATCATAAATAATGTCTGCATTACTCATAATTATTATTGTTTTCCTGATTATCAGCTGGATGTTAGTGAAACTTGGATTTGGAAAACCAATTTTTGTCAAACTTTTAAGTAAGTTTCTGGCATGGGATACAACTCGTTTGGCAAAGAACCGTAATAAGAATAAGAAATTGGCGGAAATAAGCAGAAAATTATTCGGTACCATGGGTGATGTAATTGAAACGGTTGGTGGACCTGTTCTTGAGCTTGGTGCCGGAAGTGGACCTAATCTCCAGTTTTATCCAGATAATGTCAAATTAATTACAATTGACTTGAATGACAACTACAAGCCATATCTAAAGAAGAATTTAGAAACTTTTAATCATGTGAAACTGGAGCAGCACTTAGTGGGTAATGCCGAAAATATGCATGGTAAAGTACCTGATAATTCCTGTAGTTGTGTTGTTAGTACACTACTTCTGTGTTGTGTCAATCAACAAAAAGCTCTGGAAGAAATATGGAGAGTTCTGAAACCTGGAGGCCGGTTTTATTTTATTGAACACATCATCGAAGAACCTGGTTCTTGGATAAGATTCATTCAGAAAAATATGAATGATACATGGGGTAGTCTTCGTGCCAATTGCTCAGTTATTTGTCAAACAGATGAAGTCATAAAAAACTTTAGGTTTGTTAACTTAAATGCATCAGTTGTTTATCGGCCATTACCATTTCAATATTCTTTTGCAAGCAAGTCTTATATCGGATATGCTGATAAACCGTTGACTTCGTAAACTACATCCATGTTAGTGATTCAATAACCTTATATCTTCTAAATTATTTTACTAAAATAAATAAAATTTGGTAGGTTATCATATTTTTCACAGAAGAATCGATTTATGCAAAGAAAATGGTGGTGAATTTTTTACGTTAATTCTCCTTTAAAACACCTCACCCTTGCAGCTTTTTGGTTGTTAAATTTTTTGAGATAATACAATATAATATACAGGTTTCTGGTATAAGGCCAGGAAGGCCAGGTTCGGTTATAAATCATTAATCTGTCGATATTTCGTCTGATAGGATGACGTCATTGCATAGAGCTAACTTAAATTTTCGCGTGGATTTATTTTCGCGAGTCATTTTTATTAACATTTCGCGTGGATTTAATTTCGGGAATTGGCTACCGGTGGATTTTCTGCGAGAATTTATTTTCGCGAATCTTACTTTTTATAAATGTTTTATATATTTTGATTTTTTCGTGGTTTGTTCTTCAGTAGTATGAGTCACGGAACTCTTTCAATTGAATGTCTAAGCAGATATAATAAAATGATTTACATATCGTTTGATACCCTGGAAAACATTTTTGACATGACCATCGTTAATTGATGGAGATCCTTATGTAAAAATGTAAGTTTTGCTAATTTTGAAAAACGAAAAAAACTTAAAACCGTCCTTTTACCGCGTAGTTGGGTATTGTAGATTGATTTACAGCGTTTTCAATGGATGTTTCTATGTTTAAAATCATAATGCTAAATGCAAAAATTGCTATATGACAAAAGCTGCCAACTGAGAGAAACATTTCTATTTCAAAAAGATAATGAACTCTTATAAAGGCCGTGGAAAACTGAGTCCGCAGTTTTCTACAAGGGAATCTCCACAAGAGAGCCAATCATTTGTTTACTTCGTTCGTTTTGATATAATACAGCTACTCCTTCCAGACTCATTTCTTATTGTTCAAATGCGGGATTCCCACTGCTGACATCAGCACACTAAAACCCACAGTTCTATTTATAGCAGTTCTATTCTTTAAGACTTCATCTCTGGCTCTTTATTATCATTATTGATTCATTTGGTAAAGAAGTGAGATACTAAACGTGGATCATAACGTTTGGAACTACCAGCACATTAAGGACACGTACAATACTGTCGAAATAGGTCAGAGTAGAACTAGACTTGTGAGTATAACCCACAGAGAGAAACATACAAAAATGGACTAATAATATTACTAATAATTTCAAATGAATTTATAGTGTTAAAGATCAAAAACAAAATGTTTGTTCACATTAAAATGTCCAAAAGAACAATTCCATTCAACTAGTTATTACATCAAATTAAAACAAAACATGAATTATGCTAAAACAGAGATAGAGGATGCAGCGTTTTGGGACATCTCTTTTTCCGGATATAAGAGTCGCTGCGCAAGGGCCAAAATATCGATGAAATTGTCGTTAGTCGCTGCATCCTCTATCTCTTAAAATATCGATGAAATTGTCGAAAATTGAGTACTTGCGCAGATAGTTAAAATATCGATATAATATAGGGTATAATGGATATGTTAATTTTTGATGACGTCATCAAAATTAAAATCCGATTTTTTAAAATCGGAATAATTTTTGTTACTATGGAAACCATTCGGGAATTTCCCTTTTTAAGTTCTGTCCGTGTTGTGAGGTAGGTTGAATGCCTCAAAGTATAATAAAGATGAACAATCCTATGATGAATCAAACTTATAAGGGCTAGGGCGGAGAATGTTCCATATAGCAGGGCTAATAAAGCTACCTTAGTTGATCGTATACAACACTATCGAGAAACGGTAGGTACATTGTATAGGGAGAACAAGACTTCTTTGAAGGGAATGGCAAAGTCTGAGGGAATCAGAGGGTATGGAAGTTTGAGAAGGCGTGATCTAGTCGATACTATTCTCTTCCATCGAAGGGTTATTAAACCTTAGATGGAAGATCTTAAACAATTGAAGAGAGACGATCTCAGAAAAATACCATGTGACTTAGGTCTACAGGTTATAGGAGGGAAGAAGGAGCGTATTGCTCAAAATATTGTGAGACATCGCACATTGTGGTTGAAAGATATCGCTGAGGATATTGCAGGAGAGGAATATAAGCCTAGAGAGGAAGAGGATGCATTTAGAAGGAACTTTAGGCGGTTTAAAATCAAAGGTGTTAAATCATGACGATTGAAGAATATCTGAAGAAGACTCGAAGACATGTGATTAAGGTCATGGGAGACTTGATCAAGGATGGTGAAAGCTGGAAGTTTCAGCTAAACTTAGTCCCAGAGTTTGTGAACATCAAAGACGAAAACGATAAAATAACCAAGCCTATATGGGGTGTTAATCACACAATCATGATGGGCAGTGATCTTGAAGAGATGGTTGATAATATGATTAGAGAGATTTTGAGGCAATATGAGATTTTGATACAAAAGCTGGATGCTAGCTCTTTTGTGTTTAATCGCGTCAAAGAGATGACATATCACTGTCACAAAGTGGATTTGATACGAGGAAGCTCTTGGCTGGAGCTGCCTAAATGGGTGTTTAACAAGAATTGTTGCCTCAATCCAAGGAACGAGGATGAAGAGTGCTTCAAGTGTGCTGCGATAGCAGCTTTGCATCATGGGGAAATTGGTGTTCACCCTGAGCGTATATCGAAGCTGAAACCCTTTGTAGATCGCTATAACTGGGAGGGTATCAAGTTTCCAACACCGTCTAACCAGTGGTCTAAGTTTGAGAAGCAGGTTGCGTTGAATGTGTTGTACGTTGAAGGAAAAGGCATCAAGGAAGCGTATATTTCCAAGTATAACTCGGTGCGTAGCAAAATTGTAGACCTCCTTATCATCCAAGAGGGAGGGAAGAAACACTATGTAGCCATCAAGAAGTTTTCAGCTCTGCTACGAGGTGTAACTTCAAGCAATAATGGCGACTATTATTCTCGCATATGTCTCAATTCATTTCGAACAGAGTCGGAAAAAGACAAGCATGTTGAAGTGTGTAAAGATCACGATTTTTGTCATGTAAAGATGCCTAAGGAAGGGAAAAACATCTTGAAATATAAAGATGGAGATAAGGCGATACGGGTACCCTCTACGATATATGGAGACATGGAGTGTGTTTTGGAACCAATATCAGGAATTGAAGGAAATCCGGAGCAACCGTTTGAACAGGATGTAAACAGACATATACCTTGCAGTGTAGGTTTGTATACTAAATTTGCTCATGGGGAGATCGATAAAGCTATGACACAGCATCTGGGTGAGGATTGTGTAGAGGTCTTTTGCAAGACATTAAAGAAGCAGGTCTACAAGGCCATCCGATACAAGAAGAGAGCCACGGATCCACTCACGGAAGAAGAGAAGAAGGCTCACAGGGAAGCGAAGGAATGCCATCTCTGCAAGAAGGTGTTTAAGAAGCAAGTAAAAGCTGTCGGAGATTCTAAAGTACGGGATCATTGTCACTACAGTGGTAAGTATTGGGGTGCAGCGCACAGTAACTGTAATTTGGCATATCAAGTACCAAAGCATATCCCTGTAATATTTCACAGCCTTTCAAAGTATGATGCCCACTTGTTTATACGAGAGTTGGCGAGGGAGTTTGGTATAGATGAGATGGAATGCATCGCTGAAAATGCGGAGAAATATATCAGTTTTTCAGTTCACATAAGGGTGAAGATGTGTGATAATAGCGGCAAAGCTATCATGTTTAAGGATAAGAAAACGGGGGAGGAAAAGGTGCTGACGAAGAAGTGTATGGTGAGATTTATCGATAGTAGGTTCATGCAGAGTTCTCTTAGCAGCTTGGTTGATAACCTAGCTGGTACGAGTGGTGTGATATGTAAGGATGAGATGGAATTTTTGGAGATTGATGCGGACTATGTAGCGCATTTTCAGTGTAAAAAATGCTATTGCGAGGATGCGAAGAAGCAGCTGAATCAGGAGGAACTCAAGAAGAGGTTTAGCAACACATCGATATTCTGGTGGTGATGAACAGTTTCGACTTATGCTTCGTAACGGTGTATATCTGTATGAGTATATGGATAGCTTCGAGAGATTCGAAGAGGTAGAGCTGCCACCTCAGGAGAGGTTCTATAGCAGCTTAAACTTGTGTGGGATATTGAGGAATGACTATGTTCATGCTCAGAAAGTCTGGAAGGTGTTTGAGTGTAGAGATCTTGGAGATTATCATGACTTGTATCTGAACGGAGATGTGTTATTGTTGGCTGATGTGTTTGAGGGATTTCGAGATGTATGTCAAGAGATTTATGATCTAGATCCTGCACACTTTTATACAGCTCCAGGACTATTTTGGCAAGCAGCCTTGAAGAAGACTAAAGTTCAGTTAGAGCTACTAACGGATACTGATATGCTTCTTATGTTTGAAAAAGGTATTCGAGGAGGAATTTGTCAGGTTATTCAGCACCATGGCAAAGCAAATAACAAGTATATGGGTGAGCACTATAAGAAGAACGCATTGTCGACGTATATTATGTATCTCGACCTCAATAATGAATATGGTTGGTCGATGGTAAATAAGCTGCCAACACACGGTTTAAAATGGGGAAACAGCGAGGACTTTACAACAGAGAAAATCTTAAGCTATGATAATGGAGATACCGGTTATTATCTGGAAGTTGATGTCGAGTATCCTAAGGAGCTCCACTTGAAGCACAACGAGCTACCATTTCTACCGGAGAAGATGCGGTTAACCAACAATATAGAGAAACTGACATGCAGCCTCTATAACAAAGAGCGATATCCAGTACGCATTCGTCTTGTGAAGTAGGCTTTGGAGCATGGATTGATTTTGAAAAAGGTGCACAGAGTCGTCGAGTTTCAGCAGAGTGCGTGGCTGAAGCCGTATATCGAGATGAACACAGACTTGCGTGCAAAGGCGAAGAACTCGTTCGAGAAAGACTTTTTCAAGCTGGCAAATAACTCAGTGTTTGGTAAGACTATCGAAAACTTTCGTAAGCACAAAAACATCAAGCTTGTATGTACTGAAGGTAAGCGTAAGAGACTAGCTTCCAAACCAAACTATCGGAAAACGATACGCTTCTCAGAGCATCTCATCGCGATGGATATGCGTCGCGTAGAGGTGGTGATGAATAAGCCAGTGTACCAGTGGGCAAGCTATCTTAGACCTTAGCAAGATAATAATGTACGAGTACCACTATAACTATATGATGCCGAAATATGGAAGCAAAGTCAAGCTTTGCTATATGGATACAGACTCGTTCATCTATCACATCAAGACGGAAGACTTTTATAGAAACATTGCAGGAGATGTGGAGAGAGAAGATGCATTCAAAGGCACTTTCTACCGAGATCTCACGGAAAAAGCTAGATTCGATACAAGTGGTTATAGCGAGGAAGATGGTAGACCACTTCCGATTGGAAAAAATAAGAAGATTATCGGTATGATGAAGGATGAACTTGGTGGAAAAAATCATGACCGAGTTTGTTGCCTTGAGACCAAAAATGTATGCTTATAAGCAGCTGGATGGGAAGGTTGATAAGAAATAGAAGGGGATCAAAAAATGTGTGGTAAAAAAGCACATCTCATTCGACGACTATCTCCAGTGTTGTGAAGATGGAAAGATCCAGTATAGAAGTCAGCTGCCATTCAGGAGTAGAAAAGATGTTATGTATACCCAGAGAATCAACAAAATTGCGTTGAGCAGAGATGATGATAAGAGAATTGAAGATGCTGATGGTGTACGATCATGGGCTCATGGTACATCTGCTGGACTCGTGTGTAAATCTGAACTCTTGGAGGTGGCTTGAAATCCCAAACGAGTGATGAATGGTGCTTTTAAAACTTTGAAGAACTGGAGGGTTCTCCTGAGAGAACTGGAGTTTTGTTTCAAAGTACGGTATGTTGTCTTTCATATGGTGATGAGCTACATGAAAGAAATGTATGAAACACTAATTGTCTGTCTTTTTCAGACTGTAATTTTACTCATAGTATTTTGGAGATTCCGTCATATAATAAAGCTAGCCATGAACATTAATGAATTTTTACAGCCAGAGTTAGATGTAGTCGATACACCAGCAGAAGCTCAGAAAAGAGTGGAACTAGCACGTGCTATACAAGGTGGTGAACATCTTGGTGGGAAGACGCCTTGGACAGTGGAAAGATTGAGTAAAGCGAGTGATAAGACTATAGAACGACTCTACAAAAAACGTTCTGAGATGGTAGGACACCGTGGAGCGGATCGCCTGCAGCTCGGTTATGAGCAAGGTGAAGTCATTAAGATGGAGAACGCTCACCCCAATGTTTGTCAGCCTGATTTCAGCACTAAACTGCCTAGTTTGACAGGTGTGAGAAATCTATCTATCTAAGATGTTAAGAGAGATCAACAAAAACCCTCTTATCTCTAACTCTATCATAAGTTATATGGTCTCTTCCATCCCCAACGTTTCACCTATGGATACTATAGGTTCTAGCATATACTATAATTGTCGTAATTTCCTCGGTCCAGTCGCTCTGACTGCGATCATCTTTACCAACCCCGATTGGGAAAGATTCGCAAAACTTGCGGAGGAACAACAGCGAGTTAAAATAAATGAGCAACGAACAGAAGAAACGTACAAAAACGAAGAACCCAGGTCGAGTAGCGTCGGGAAAGAAGTTGGTGGAGTGGAATCGTAAGAAGAAGGCTGAACAACTATCAGATCAAGTACCTAAACAAGTTCCTGCGCAAGTACTTAAGCAAGTATCTAACAAGTCTTTCAGATCGTATCAGCTCGTAGGTGGTGGAAGGATCTTAGTAATCTTTGTGGTAGTTGGTTTTATATATTTCGAGAGTCGGAAGAAAAAAACGAGGGATTCATCGCTCAAAAACGTGAAAAAGGTTGATCGATTCGGAGGTGTGATTGATGTCTGAAATATCTCCTAAAAAGGTATAATAAATGATAGAAAAGGAAGCTATTAATAGTATCTGGACAACAGCCAGACTCGGTGCTTACACATTGTTGTACGCTTTCGCGGGGAAAAAGATCTTCGGTGTCAGCTCACCAAGTGCAAAGATGGATTTATCCGATGCTGGAAAATTCCTGAGTTATCTTGAGTTAGCAGTTGTTAGCGATGACTACGCACTCAAGAAAGGATGGTACAAAGACAAAATCTCTACATAGAGTAAAACATGGCAACGTTACTAGCTATAGCTGTCGGATCGGCTTTAAACGCGGGTGCTTTCATTGGTGGGAACTACCTCGTGAATCATGATTCGGGAGAAGAAGCTGAGGAAGAACGACGTAAAAGAGCAAAAGCTGTATTGGAGTTTCAACAAGCTCAGGCGAGGGCGAGTCAAGCGGAACGCGAGAAAGTAGAATGGATAAACGAGAAACTGAGAGAGAGAAACGCAGCGGCTACATACATAAGAGACCTTGATGGAGGTATGCGTGAATACTATCGAATAACAAAACACACCTTGATACTCTACCCCCTAAACCAGAATTCAGCGATTTTTATCAACCTTCTGAAGCTCAAAAGACAGGTGAGTTCATCTTTATTGGAGGAAGTTTCTGTATTTTAGGGATTTTAGTGTATCGCTATATATAATAAATGACTGAGAAGAACCTAAGTGAGATCTACTACCGGCCTGAAAACCTTTCGATAGGTCACAAGGCTGTTAAAGAGCTTCAGTAGGGATCAGGTTTGAAAAAGAAGGAAGTCTTGCACTGGCTCGTGAGACAGGTGTTATGGCAGATCCATATACCCCGTCCTAAGCATATTGATCATGCACATTTTTACGTAACCAGGGTAAACAAGATACATCAGGCGGATCTCATGTTTTTACCTCATGACAAGGTCTACCAGAATACGTACAAGTACGTTTTGAATGTTATCGACATCGCTTTAGGGTATAAAGCGAGCAGACATCTGAGAACGAAGAAAGCGAGCGACGTTGCTGAGATGTTTGCTGACATCTATAAAAAGGGACCTCTGAAATATCCGGATGAACTCCATGTTGACAATGGTTCCGAGTTCGAGTCGGCAACAAGCAAACTCTTTGATAAGCATGACGTCAAAGTGAAAAGAATTTCGACAAAGTATCACCATAAGTTTACAGCCTTTGTGGAAAATTTTAACAAGACTCTGGCTCTGAAACTCTTCAAGATACAAGATGCGCAAGAGATGGAGGATCCAGAGAAAAAGAGTACCACATGGATCCGAAACTACCAGAAAAGTGTGAGACAACTCAACAACACCGTGCTTTCGAGGTCGGGTATGACACCAACCAAAGCGATAAAGCTCGAGGAAGTTCTGTTAAAAGTCAAGTTCTATCCGAAGGAAGACGCTTTGACTGAATCAGGGTTGTATCGCTACCTCTTACAACCAGATGAGGAACATGATGACACAAGACGTCGTGCGACGGACAACAACTGGAGTCGGAAAACGTATCGCTTGCGTGAGATCCTACAGTATCCAGGACAACGTATCTTGTACTACCTCCAAGAGGGACCCGAGACAGCTTTCGTTCGCGAAGAACTTATGCTGATTCCTAAGGATGCGGAAGTACCTCCGGACTATGTGAAAGAGTGGTAGCTTTGGATATATAAGTTGTACAAATTGTTGATCTTCTGGAAAAATCTACCCATACTCACGTTAGTTGGAAGTTGTCTTACAATAAAAAGATGTTACGATTTGGACAACTTGAGGTTTCACCAAAGGACTTTAACTCTAGTGTAGAACTTAACAACATCTACACGATCGACATATCTAAGATCGTTGTAGCAGAGGGTATCTTAGCGAACAAAACCGATATCAGGTACTACATAGGCTATGAGAAGGAACCGGGTAAAATCATTCCTCTATTGATCAAGACACCGTAGAATTGTCACTCCTCAGGTGTATCAAGATATAATGAAGGCTCTGCCTGGAAGATGGGATTCAACGTTTCGGATGACAAAGTCTGGTGTGACGCTTATAAAACGATCATCAATCGCATCGAAGAGCTTCTTTTTACTACCCTTACAGGTGATCTGATCAGCGCTGCGGGTTGGATTAATTTTAAGCTCATCGTGTGGGACGACGCTATTAAAACAAAATTTAACGGTATGGTACCGTTTCATCAAAGATGCAATGTAACTGGTGTGCTGAAATTCGGAAGCGTGTACACGCAGAAAAAACATAATCACTATCTACAAGTGATCTGAAGGAGGCCAACTACAAGCGAGTAGGCGCGTATGAGAGTCTTCTTAGTGAATCTGAAGATGAAGATGACGAGACGGCTTCACGGTGGTTCACGATCCATGATGATGTAGGTGTCAGAACTGAGTGCTAGTTGAAGGGTCCGTTATTGTAGAGGGAGGTCTCTACAATAAACATGTCTAACCTGAAGCAGTTAAGAAAGAAGGTGAAAGAACAAGGTCTTCGAGGCTATTCTACAATGAAGCGAGACGACCTTGAAGCACTCTTGAGGGGGAGGGGGGGGGGGGAGATCGTGAGATATAAAAGGAACCAGCGTAGTGTTGGCTTCCAAACAGAGTGGAAAGAGTGTCAGGATTGCGCACTGAATAGAATTGCTTGTGAACTCTCGAGGAAACCACCAAGAAAAATTCATACGACAGCAGAAGGTGTGGATCGACATTTCTCAATAAAAAAAGGATCTGGAGGGTGCCGGTTCAACCGGCGCCCTTAAGAGATCGAAAAATCTGGAGGATGTCTTTGAACGGAGAGTGGTATAGGTTTCTACCCATACCCAAGCAAGTTGGCAGTTGTGTTCTTAATAAAATGGCGTTATCTTTATTCCATGTCATTTCCACTAGCGCGATATACCGGTTCTGAGAAGATGTTCTGGATAGAGACAATTTCCGGAGAAACCACTTTACTCTACCAGACGATGATACGCGAGAGTTGTTCGATATCGACATGTAAAGTTTTGTGGCTTTATCAAACTACAAAACATAGGGAGGAGGTGGCTCATAGACTATGTAGCATCTGCGCCTGGAGTATCGGAACCAGTTACGAGCTTTTTTGCGATCTCTTCACGACCTTGTTTTCTCCCAAGCTCTAAGAGCTCCTCTCTTTGGTGATCGTAGAGCTGCTTGATTGTTTTACTCGACCTGAACCGCAGTTCTTGTTTCTTACTCAATTAACGTTGCTTCTCTGCTATAATACGACTGAATTCTTGATGGTCGACACTCCCATCTTCTATGCTCTTCGAGATAAGCATGATCAGACCATCTAAGATCGTCTGAGCAGCCGTAGCGATATCACGATTTTTCAGTCTTTTCAAATCGAAAACAGAGACACTTTTCTGGATCACAATCAACACCAGGTTCAGGACAAGAGTCGTCACACACATCGCGATACTCATCGATGCATCTATGCCAGAGACTAGACAACGCTCGCCGCGTTTAGAAAGGAAGAGATATAAGTAGCAACTATAGTGTAGCGTGAAAATGTACGTTCCAGAGACGTTCTGTTTGCTATCTCCTTAGATAGGAACGCTTCCGTCTCCATGATGGTTTGAAGTCTATAGTTTTGCG
Organism: Turritopsis rubra; assembly: GCA_039566895.2. Taxonomy (NCBI): domain Eukaryota; kingdom Metazoa; phylum Cnidaria; class Hydrozoa; order Anthoathecata; family Oceaniidae; genus Turritopsis; species Turritopsis rubra. Next base: position 1,171,955 of record CM077624.1, on the reverse strand, counting down.
TTTGTAATGTCGGGCCGTCTACACCATCCTCCGGAGCACTAGGCAAAACAGGATATAGCTTCTCAGTGTTTAAGTCATACACTGCCACTGTCTGATGTTTATTTTACCAATAGTTTCATTCTAACATCAACCTCGAGATCTTTATCATTCTCGTCACTAATCCTGAAGGTCAAGGTGTCTGTCGGATATTTCAGGTTGGCGATGTACATAGGATTTGAAGTATACTCGTATACCATATGATCGCCGTACTCATACTCTCCTTTAGCAAGCTCAAAATGGTGTAGAGTGTTCGTGAGCGCTGTATTTTCCATCATGGTGTACAATTCGATTTCTTCACAGTGTAGACGGAGCGCTTTAAATGTACAGAAATTTGGGGTTGTTCTATAATTTCCAGCTGGAAAATGTTTGTGTCTAGGCATCGTTAATCCGAGATGATTTAATAATCCAGGCTCGAATGCAGTTCGATATCCTATTGGAATAGACAATGTAAGAGTCCCATCTACATTTTTATCTACGTATGCTGTTTTGTTGCTTTTCGCGTTTATTTTGTTTGATGAGGGTTGACGACGTGTGAAGACCTTTTGAAAAATGGATAATTGTGGGATACGGATCGGTAGCTACCTGCTCTTTCGATGTGATTACGCGAGAATCCTTCTCTAAATTAAACCATCGCACTATGATCAAAGCATTATACAAGTACAACTCAGTTCCCGCTTTCAAGGTGAGAGGTAGTTGTGTTTTACCGAGGCTGTTCACATACATATATTGCTGCATTTATTATATGAAGAAATGAGTAATCTTCTAAGCTTTAACTCAAAAGTAAGATATATACCCGAGTATGGGAAACCTAGCGTCTTAATACCATCAGAGGAACTATGGAATCAACGAATCGTTGTTGATCAAGATAGATCTTCGTTCACTCGAAACTTTCGTAATATCTTCCTATCATTCCAACCTGAAGGCGCGATAGATCGTTTCGGAGAACCGTTAGACTTTTACCTCGGACAACTCTTCTTCGGTTTCTGGGTGATGCACCGCTGGATGTGGGATATCCACCTTTCATCTTAATCACAAGGTTCCGATGATCTGATCTATTTTCCGCTTTCACGTCTACCTACAAACGCGTCTTATTCTAGAGGAAATGGATGTACCTCTACCAGGAGATGTTACCTTTAATCAAGAAAAAATCCATACAATGAGACTGCTTTCCGAAGTATTTCTAGAGAATTCATGCCAGAACCTACGTATTGGCGATATCTCTCACGAATTCAGATTGGTAAGGATAACCTCAAAATGTGGCTCGAAACTCATGTCGACGGATTAACTCGCGCGGGAGTGCAGAGGTTATCATAATCTATACGATACTACACCTATCTGATCTTAGAATCACAAGCGAGTGCTAGATCGAACATTATAGGTGATACAGCACGTGCTTTGGATGCTCAGAAGATCTTTACGTCTTCTCTAGAAAAGATCATTCTGAATAAAAATACTACACAACAAGAGATCACAGAGTTCCAAAATGTTCTGAAGTACGCTAGAGCAAAACCAGATTTTGGTGTTGCTTTAGAAACTTACCTCATACCCAGCGACTTGAAGTTGAAAAATCTCGATGATGTAACAGATTTCAGTATAAAACTAGTTAGTGCGAAGCATATTGGAGCGCTGTCGATTCCTCCTCAAGATGTGGAAACACCACATCCTCCAAAACATGACGCCTTCAAAGGTAAGAGAACTACTGGTTTTCATTCAACTCATGATGTTGTGGAAACAACCAAACTTGGAGTAAAAGTGTCTAGATTCACCAAAGCAGCACAACAACATGAAGAGGAAAAGCAAGCTTTAACTATCGCTGGACTATCACTTATTGCGCTTGGAATTTACTTTTCCAACTAACCAGTTTCCTACCAAACCTAGTTGGAAAACGACGAGTAGCCAGACGTTTTCACCTAATATCATAACTCCCTTCTTCAGAAAGCCTAGTAACCAGCTTACAACGCTTCCAATGATACCAGGCAACGCAGCTCCAAGCTTTGCACCAAGCTTTCCGAGTAGTCGTCCAGGAGCTTCGAGCTGCTTTTTCAATCACTGCTGAATACCACCTTTTCCCGGTGGTTTTCCACCTCCACTAACTGCCGTCGTCGTACCTTCGGTTAACGAAGTTACGATTGTAGATATAACGAGTCCGAGCGCTGTTATGATTGCCGTAATCGTAATACCTTGCTCCCGAAAAAGAGTTCGGAGTTTCTCACCTAACGACGTGTCACTATCCGCTATCTTGGTGATGGTCTCTTTTATCCGTGAGATCTTTGATGATTTTTGTTTCTCGGTTCTTTCTCGCTCTTCACGCAGTTGCTCAAGTTTTTCTTTCTCCTCTACATCTTCAGGATCTAAATCGAGAGCTCGCCGTGTTTTTGATATCTCCTGATCTATCTCCTTGAGTTGCTCATCAAATATCTCGATCTTCTTCCCAAGATCCCGCATCTGAATTCCATCCTCAGGTTGTAGAGGAGTGCCTAGTTCAAGCACGTCTTTAATCGATGCCTTCCCAATAACTTTGATGATCGTTTTCTTACCCAACCACTTTCCAGTACGTAAATCGGTAAGATTGCGCCAAATCCATTCTTGTAGTAGTCGAACCGAGGAACGCCTTTGTATTTTGAAAGTTTAAACTTTCGCAGATCTACAAGATTCGAGGAGCCTTCAACATCAAGATAGTCATACAGACCCTCCAAGTTCCTGCGGAGTACATCCACCTGTATCTCTTTCGTTGAGGTGGATACTTGCTCTTGAGTAACATTCTCTCCACTCGGTTGTATGCTATCGTACGTTTTACTCATAAAGGCCTCCTCGTCTTCACCATCCTCATCCCATTCATATCCGATATTATCGAAAGTTTCAGTCATTTCTTATATAAATAAATGACTTCGTATGGAAAGAGTTTAAACCCTAGGAAAAACTATATGACTCGTTTTGGTCTAAAGGCCTCGAGACAGCATGTCAGAATCTCACATACACCAAGTACCATCGATCAGAACCAGGTCTTGCATGTAAGACTACCAAACTTGGGTGCGAATGATGTCATGGAACCCGAAAGTCTGAAGCTTACTTTCGATTTTGAAGTGAAGAGTACGGATACAGGTTGGTATATCGGGAGCAATCTCGGAAAGAGTTTGGTTAGCGAGCTTAAAATCGAATACGAGGGAAATATCATACAGTCGATCGCTGACGTCGATGTCTTCTAGCTTTATGCAGATAAGTGGGCTTCAGAGAAACAGAAACTTCTCAACATCGAACAAGGGGTAGATGCGAAAGGGGATGTGATTAAACTTCGAGTTAAAACCTCTGGAGCAAGTGGTAGCGCGAGTGAAACAGCGTTGGCTAATGCCCATGGAAACATATTCGCGATACCCTTGTGGGAATATTTCGAAGTCTTGAAAAACCTACCGTTTGTACAGCTTGACGATCGGCTCAGTTTTCAACTGAAATTTGCACCTTATGGAAATGTGATCAGAGATGCTGGAACAGGAAGCGGAGCCTCAAAGAAGGATCCTGATGGTACCTATACCATATCTTCCATCGCTTTGGAATTCGATAAAGTGGAAGATGGAGAATTCAAGGAAGTAGTGAAGACTGCTTCCATAAATAGATCTTTTCCCTATGTCAGAATCTTGAGACATCGCAAGATACCTCTCAAAAAGGAAGACACCATATGGAACATACAGGTTAACATACCAAGTGAGAGTTTAAAGTCTATTTTGATGATCTTCATTGAACCTGGTAATCAAAAAGCTTACGCTTTCGACAACAAAAAGTTCTACAACCCGAAAATCTCAAAAGTAGACATCACGGTAGAAGGTGAACCACATCAACTCTACACACATGGTTTGCTTCCGAAAGATATATATGAGAATGCCTGGCGATATTTCAGCGGAGATGAACATACGAGTATAGCACCAGCAGACTTTTACAACACGAGTCACTCACTGTTCATTGATTTTAGAAGCACACCTGACAACAAGCTACATGGAACAAGGAGACAACTCAAGAACACGATTGATGGTGTGACTTTGGCGATCACGAAAAAGGCAGAAGCTACAGGATCTATCAACTGTTACCTCTACGTCTTGCAAGATGGACAAGTCAACTTTGAAGATGGGCGTTTCGAGAGCGTTGGCTACTAATAAATGAGCTATGTAAAGGAACCTTGTACAACAATTTTCTCTGGGCCGACTGGATGTGGGAAGACAGAGTTGGTTCTCCAGCTTCTACAAAACCAGTTCAAGCAGCACTTTGACTACATCGTCATCATCTGCCCTACTCTCAAGTGGAATAATACCTATAAATCATGTCAAGCCTTGTGGAAAGAGGATGATATTTTTCTAATTGAACCTACAAGAGGATTATTTTATTGGATCAAGAATTTCTCGACTCTCTTACAAAACCAAGAGACACTCTTCGTCGTTGATGATTGTATAGCTGACGAGAAACTTAACCAAAGAAGAAACCCACTTTTAGATCTGGCTATCTCGGGACGTCATAAAAAACACAGTCTCTGGTTACTCAGCCAAGTTTACACAGCTGTCCCGAAGAACATCCGAAGACAAGCAAAAATGCTCTTTATTTGGTAACCGAAGGAAAGGAGTGATGTGAAGATGCTTGATGAAGAAACTAGTGTCAGGGGGGTAAACATGTTTGTTTGTATATACGACTAGAGTACCCTCGACCGTACCACATTCTTCAGTAACTCTTACCGTTTGAATTACTGAAGATACTCCGCTAGAAATTTCTTCTCATCTTGGTTAAAGCACCAATCTGATACTCTGTCTGGATGCATCGCAACTTTTATCAGATCGTAGTACAGTGTCTTTGAAAACCGACGTTTCTGGTGATAGCGGAACAACTCCTCGTGTATAGTGTCGTAACCTAACCATCCTCTACATAGTTTAACAATTTCCACGTAACCGCCTTTAGCTGCATACCACATTGGTTTATCAAAGTTAGTCGCACCCCACTCTTTACAAAGCTTAACAATTTCCACGTGATCACTTTTAGCTGCACGCCACATTGGTTTATCAAAGTTAGTCGAACCCCACTCTTTACAAAGCTTAACAATTTCCACGTGATCACTTTTAGCTGCACGCCACATTGGTTTATCAAAGTTAGTCGAACTCCACTCTTTACATAGTTTAACGATCTCGATGTGACCGTCTTTAACTGCATACACCATAGCATCATCATAATCCGTCGCACCCCACTCTTTACATAGTTTAACGATCTCGATGTGACCGTCTTTAGCTGCATACACCAAGCATCATCATAATCCGTCGCACCCCACTCTTTACATACTTTGACGATCATCACCAAGTCCTTATAAGTTTGATTCATCATAGGATTGTTCATCTTTATTATACTTTGAGGCATTCAACCTACCTCACAACACGGACAGAACTTAAAAAGGGAAATTCCCGAATGGTTTCCATAGTAACAAAAATTATTCCGATTTTAAAAAATCGGATTTTAATTTTGATGACGTCATCAAAAATTAACATATCCATTATACCCTATATTTTATCGATATTTTAACTCTCTGCGCAAGTACTCAATTTTCCAGATTTTTTATGATATTTTAACTAGCTCCGGAAGTACTTATTTAACGACAATTTCATCGATATTTTAAGAGATAGAGGATGCAGCGACTAACGACAATTTCATCGATATTTTGGCCCTTGCGCAGCGACTCTTATATCCGGAAAAAGAGATGTCCCAAAACGCTGCATCCTCTATCTCTAAAACACCCATTGACCTTGAGAAGCAGTAACAAAGATTCCATGCAAAAAATCATTGTTCAGAATCTTCCACATCTTTAAAATCTCATTTAGGTATTTTATCCCCAAAATAATGAAATTGATCGTTCAAATGAGCATAATGATATAAATATGACTGCTAGCACTGCAAGATTATGCAGGATATTAAAAATATTGAGATTTTACATTGAAATAACCAAGTTAAACAGTCTTTCAAATTCTTTAGCAATCTACAATGTTTGGCAGTCAGTAAGCACTAATTCACTAATGATGTGCTGATAGTTATTGATGCTTAGCTTCACACAGCTACATCTTAAGCTACATCATCTTGATTAACCATCAATATCCCATGACTTATTTTCCCCAGTGCTTGTCACTTAGTGCTTGTTCCAACAGCCAACATATATATTATACATTATCTAATATGTATCGCAACTCAAATCGCTCTCTTCTGTTGGAATTTATCTAAACATATATACCATTTTCCAAAACAATCGACCGCTGACCGGCCACCGACCAACCGACCATTAAAGGCGTGACGCGGTCAATTTTTTTTTTTTTTTTTGAAAAATTTATAGGAACTAAATATGCGCAAAGATACTTCTGAGTCAGAGTCGATTGCTTTTTCCGTATTTTTTTAAAAATATCAAATTTTGTGTAAAAAATAGAATAACATAGAAACACTGTTCTCTTCGATAAAAAACCACCATCAAGACATTTCTTATATTTCTTTGTCTGCAAAAATTACCCATCTACGGATGGGTAATTTTTGGACAACAAATTTGACTGGTTAAAAAATTAGCATTCCCAGTGTTGTTTTGATCACATGACTAAAGATTTTCGGTAAGAAAACTATAATGGTTTCACACTAACATTTTTCAGAAATAAATTAGAAATTATACAAAGTGTTAATAATCTCGTTAGGAAAACTGAAACTTTCAATAGTATTTTCTCGTTAAACTTTTAGTTCTAAACCCAAAAGATTACAATTTTTTTTTTATTACACATGGTTGTTGAAAACTAATTTCAAAAAAGTTCAGAAAGCTAAAATTCTAAAAATTGAATATTAGCAGCACATAACCAATTTAAAACAACATGCTTTATGGAAGAAAAAAAAAAAAGATAAACTGTCGGTCATTTTGAAACGGAAGAAGTTTAACAAACTATAAAGGTAAAAAAATTGCGAACAGAAGTTAGCTATCGTTGTAACAAAAGCGAAAGAAGGTATTGTGTTACAAATGCTGGGTGTTTGCACTTGCATTAGTTTTGAGCAACTTTCGTATTAAATTCTCGTTCAATGTTTTACTTGTTCATTAACGTCGTCATTACATATTATGTCAACGGAAGCTCGGTCCAACAAAGGCCGGCGAGCCAGCAAGCACCGACGTTTTACGCAATAGTAAAATTTGCGTTGTGTTATCTTGTAAATTTTTGAGGTTTCTTTCTTGTCAACAGCAATATACCAACCAAACTCATTTCGACCAAGTATGTGCAATTCTTAATCGGACTGGTCGCAACCATTACATCGCTTGATTTGACCAGTTCTTTTGATCAGCTCGTAGCACTGTACTTGCGGTTCTGGTTGTGATGGTTTGGGTCCTAATGGTTGTCCCACACGTAATGCCTTCTGATTAGGTATACACACTAACCCAGCTGCACTTAATTGATCTAATGCCGTTTTACCGGTGATTGAGATAAACGGCCGCTTCTGTGGTTTTGTTTTCGAATTTTTCGTAGTGCTGGGAGTTGACTTGTGCTGCCTCCTTTTTTTATATCCCTATTTGGTACCACAATCCACTTGACTGCCCAAATCTAACCATATGAGTTAGGGACACTGCCTTTGATTTTGTTGCTAGAGCGGAGAGGAGCTGAGTTAGGTTATCTGTAAATGCCGCTACAGCCAGACTGTGGCCACACAAGCCATAGATGTTTATATGCAAGCACTCCTGCTTTTTACATAAAGGTATTCCTTTTTTACTCATGGTGACGGTCAACGCTCTAGATGTATGATCCCGAGACACTTCGTAGTCTTTTGTGAATTAAATGCATTTCTTATTAACTTTTTATCGATCAAACGCTTGCCATTCAAAAGAATATCCTCTTTCATATCATCTGGTATGTGATTAGGTAGACTTGACAATGTTACATCTTCCATGGAATTAACAGGAATAGATAGGACAATCTCTACCTCGTCTGCCTCGTGTTTTCTAGTTGAGCTGCTCTTAACACTTCTGCAAGGTATTTTTTGGATTTGACACCGTTATATCCAAACCAGTTTTCGCCTATGCACAGGTGACTGAAAGATTCATCGAATCTCCAGTGCCTAATAGAGAAGAGCACAGCAGAAAAGTAAACATGAAAATTTCAACTCGTTCATTTTGCGTATTTTCTTTCACCGCTTGATAATGTTCTCTTAAATTAAGCATGTTTATTTGAGACTAGGCATTAATTTTACCAAAATATGAAATTGTCCCTACTAACCTGAAATTGCCTCAATATATTGATACTCTTGTCCATCGACAAGATCTTTCAGCTTTTGCATGAATATGTGCAATGGAAACTTTTGATTGCTGCATGCCTTAATCTGTGAAATTGCATTCTCCGCCACATTGGTCGTAAATTCTTCGATCATCTCTGCGCCACTTGACGTTTTCACTATCGGGATACCACAGTATTCTCGAATCTCTTGTATCATTGATTTCTTCATGAGATCAGATTTGTAAAACACAAACCATTCGAAAAAATTGTATCCATACTCTGACGAAACTTTCTTGGCTCGTTCCAGGGCATCCCATTTTTTCTTCAGTATCTTCAGTTTTTTATCAAACTCGATCTTTGATTTTGAATCCGCTAATCCTGGCTTGATTAAGTCGCTAGCAGATCTTTAATATCTAAAGTAGAAATAAAACATCTTTCTTTAACGTTGGAACATTACACACATCTAGTTTAAATCAGTCCAACAAATGAGAATCAAAAAGATTCATTTAATAATGAATTATCAGATATGAATAAATAAGTAAAAAAATGATAATGATTCAAACATGGTGGCTTTTACACTTGCAAATTAAGTATAAAAAAATACAATGTTCCGAATGTTAAAGTGCCTACTTCTTCCCGATCAGCCAGTTTCCACTTAGATAGACATCTTTCTATATTCTCTTTAAAGTGTTTAAAACACTGCAGATTTATGGCGTCTGGAAACTCAGCGTTAAATGCCGTGACGATGTTTTCTTCGTTGTCTGTACCAAAGTCTTTTACAACTTTGATTCGCTGATCAAGACGCTTTAAGGAGCTGCCGATGAATCGATTCCTTCAGGCGCACTTTGTACTTTTCTGACGAAAGTCTCACCAGGTTTTTTACACCTATTACACGAACCATTTCATCAGTCGTTTTTTCAAATGAGATTTTTCGCTTGAACTTCTCTTACGTCTGCATTTTTTTGGAATCGCTGCAGCTGACTTAGTGGTCCCAATTGACTTGCCCACATTTTCATACAATGCCTTAGGCTTTTAAGTATTGCCTGCTTCTTTTAAAACGGTAATGGTACTCGGAAAACTTTTTCTGTACACCTTCGTCGATTTAGTGGCGTTGCCATGAGGAACTTTAAGTTTAATATATCCCTCTTCGACTACAAAGTTAATAAAACAATATTTTCAGCGTTCTTTTTTGTCACTGTCTTTAAAGAAATAATAAATTCTTCTTGTAAACTGATTGCATTTTGTAAGGCTGACGTAATCGTACGAATATAAGCAATTATCAACAGATTCGTCAAGCTTGTTGAAGCGCCGACGAATATCACAATTGCCGAACTCATCAAAAGTTATTAGTCTCATTGTTTGAGTATGGTGTATCATAGCGTCTCCATCATTTGCCTTTACATCATCAAGAAAACCTAATCTCGAAAGGTCGATTATAATTGAACAGCTCTGATCAAGCGAAAAAGGGTAAAAATCTTTTCGTATTTTGTGATATCTAGAGGAACATTTAAAAGGCTCTGAAGGCAGTGTATTTTATTGAGTAATCAATCAGAATGCGGATCCTAATTGTGTTGCTTTAAATATTTAATCAAAGAGTTTTTTAACCTGAAACCGTAAATTTCTAAACGTTATTCCTTAAATAGTCTAACCTGGAAGTTTGTTCTGCAAAATGAGCAGACATGAATAAAATCTTATGACACAAATGGATACGTTACTGGCTGGAACGTACCTGCATAAACCGATAGACCGGATTCAGAAAGCAGTCACAAGATTGAGGTTGATGGGCTGGGTTCTAAATTATCAAAATATCCCGTGAGATGAAAGATTTCCTATCATACCTTTTTTTCTGAACAGGTTCTTCTTTCCTTTTTTATCGGGTCCCATTTTCTAAACAAACAATAGTAAAGAATTTGGTACTTGATAAAAGAACTAAACCAAGCATGACGTGGATGCGTGATTTAAGAAAGTTAATTTTGGTTATCCTATTATCATTGCTCGGCCTAACGTCAACGCACATATGCAAATTAACAACAAGTAGTATACCCATTCCAAAGTTTTAAAATAAGGTCCGTACCTATGGTGTTGTCTTTTATTGGGCTATTTTCAACAACCGACAAGACAAGACAAGAACCGCGTGTTATATGTCTAGTCTGTGTTATGTGAAGTCCTTGTTTTATAAGTTATGCCGTATCTGTTCTGTACAAGACCATTTGCGAGACTTGTGTATATATAATGGTGCACATGTGGTAGGAATATCAGTTTCTACTGTACCTTGTAGATCATCTGTGTGGTATATAGCACCACGTTAAGTCGGGAGCCAACTTTTTGGTTGTGTTTTTATATCGAAACAAATTCGTATTTTACCCCTTTTATCGAAATGTTTATAAATGAAAATGTTCATGTATATCCTATCGTCGTCTACCTATTTTGCATATGGGAAATTTTGGTTCCCAAAACGGGTGGTATTAAAACGAGGGGCGTTAAAAGAGGTAGGCCACTAAAAATGTGTACTCTGGGAAAATGTCTGATGCTCTTCAGATTTAAAATTTCATTATATTTCACAAGAAAAAAAAAAAGTGAACAGAAAAAATAGACATAAATAAAAGTTTTGTGAATTTAAATATAAAACTTACGCGGGACTTTTTCCTGCCATGAATATGTTTACACAATCTTTCAACCTAAAAAGAAATTCTTTTGAAATGAAATGAATTTTGGATACTGTAAACCCTCTTAAAAACGTCTTCTTTATTAAAATAAAGCCAGGGCGCTCTTTCGGATATTTATGCTAGTTGACATAGAAAATAATTCTAGCGTATCTACTTTTGTCTACCTTTATGATTGTTGAAAAATTGTTCTATGGTGTTATAAAAAGACATGTGGCTTTAAGATAAGCTGCATAGCATTGTCACCAGATTCGTTTAACCTATTTTTTTATTTACCAGCTCAATAGCGACAGTCAACTTAACAAAGGGCGTACGAAAGAATTAGAAAGCGGCTTTAACCAGCTGTCGTCGTCCTCGTCTATGATTTTCACCTCTATAGTTTCATTAGTTCCTTCCTCTTGTGTGCCTAGTAAAATTAAATTAAAACCCTCCCGTTTATTAGGTTGAAGCATACTTGCGGCTTTCGTAGCCCAAATGGAGGCTTTAAATGCTCTGGGACCTCCTTCGCAGAAACCACTCATTGATAACAGTTCTATCAGAACTTAAGAGGCTATCCTGGGTAAACATTAATAATAATAATAATAATAATAATAATAATAATAATAATAATAATAATAATAATAATAATAATAATAATAATAATAATAATAATATATAACCGTATAAGAAAAAAAGTGTTCCTCTTTCGGGTTGAGAAGTTGTTCAGTAACGATATTTTAACGAATAGAAAACCATGTCACAAGTTAGAAATTTTAAACCGAGGCTGACTTTAAGAAGTAATGTTTTGCGAAGATCATTACAAAGTTATATTGTAACACCAATAGCAAAGTGTTATCAAGTAATTGCCGTTCGCGCGTTGTGGAATTCCCAGAAATTGGATGAATATACGATCTGGGCGAAACGAAGGGAAATTGAACACATTTTGTGTGAGTGCAAGAACGTCGTTTGTTTCTTTTCCTGTATTACAGCTATGGCCAAGAAGTGCGAGTCAAAGAAAAGGAAGTATAAGGATACAGAATCTGAAGAAGAAGAAGGAGATGAGAAATATGAAAACTATCCGGGTATGGCGTTTTGGGTGGCGTATGATTGGCCAGAACATGCTCTTTTAACGCTCGAAAATAATTTAACAAAACTGCTACTTTCCCAGGGATTAGATATTGAAGAGTGCAAAGCTATTAAAGGAAGAGGTAAATCATACCCTTTTTTAATATATAATGCCATTTGATTCTAATGACTTAAGTTGATTAACTTCTTCTAAAACATGATTAAAATTTCAGGTAGAGGAGAAGAACCATGTGTGACAGCGTACTCAGCTACACTGTCGCAAGTATTAAAGGATCACAACTGTGAAAAGGCTATGGCACTGGTCATCAAGTCCCAGAAAGCCTCTGTTAAGAAGGCTGCTCATGATCTGGGATACCAAATAAACAACGTTTCGATTTCGACTGAAGGAAAAGACTTTTCTGTCAAACCCGTTCAAGTCATTTTAACAGAACGCTTAGATGAGAACGTTAGGAACCAAATCCTATCTGGGCTTAATAACATCAAGCATACCAATTTGAATTATCTGCTAATTGATCACGGAAATGGTATGTAAAGTTTTCTAATTAACTAATATTTAGAAAGTAAATAAGAGTGATTGGAGACTATATTCAACATTTACTTCATTTTATCTTACTGTAGATGTTGGAAATCCGGTACAAATGAAACCAGATTCAAACTTTTCTGCAAGGCCATTGACGTTATCAACAGAGCAATGGATTTCGGAAACTACGGTATTTGTGAAGGATCAATTTATCGAAACATACCTGAATCAAAATTTACGTCAATATTCTGCTGCTCAATTGAAAAATTCCTGTTAACACTCTTGGGAAATAGAGAAATAGCCAACGTGATTGGAAACCATATGGCGCAGCTTACAAATCTTCTATCAAAAAGGGAATGCCGTTTGATAAAACCCCTAGAAATTGATTACAACCTTATTGAAGTACAGCCATATGGCTACGTATTTAATGTGGAAGAGAAAAGATTCGTCGACATGACACAAGAGACCATTATTAAGACACCAAGGGCTTACATTAAACATTCGTACGACGAAAACAGCGTACCCTATCCAGAAAAGTTCATAGAAGGTATTTTTTCATGTTTTACTATCAGTATATGTAAAAAAATAATGATTGGTATTAGCGTTTTCAAATTTCTTCTTACGTGCCTCTTACTCAAACAGCATGGCTTCTTACGCCTTCTAACGCGTTGTTACCTGTTCTTACTCAGTCCTCACTTGGAAAAGATTTTTGTTAAGTTTCTTCTTACGTGCCTCTTACTCAAACAGCATGGCTTCTTACGCCTTCTTACGCGTTGTTACCTGTTCTTACTCAGTCCTCACTTGGAAAAGATTTTTGTTAAGTTTCTTCTTACGTGCCTCTTACTCAAACAGCATGGCTTCTTACGCCTTCTTACGCGTTGTTACCTGTTCTTACTCAGTCCTCACTTGGAAAAGATTTTTGTTAAGTTTCTTCTTACGTGCCTCTTACTCAAACAGCATGGCTTCTTACGCCTTCTTACGCGTTGTTACCTGTTCTTACTCAGTCCTCACTTGGAAAAGATTTTTGTTAAGTTTCTTCTTACGTGCCTCTTACTCAAACAGCATGGCTTCTTACGCCTTCTTACGCGTTGTTACTTGTTCTTACTCAGTCCTCACTTGGAAAAGAATTTTGTTAAGTTTCTTCTTACGTACCTCTTACTCAAATAGCATTGCTTTTTACGTGTTCTTACGCGTTCTTACGCATATTAACTTTGTTAAAATGAATGTTGCTCTTTAAGAAATGATTTGTTGCAACTTGAAAACTTCTGATGATTTTATTCATAATATTTTAGGGATCGAAAATAGTATTCCAAATGAAAAGCGTCGACACTGGTTCTATCAGAAGTACTACCAACTGCTCATGCACGGAAAATTCCCACAAAAAGAACGAAAGTTGGTACTTGTTGGTCCTTCTGACAGTGGAAAATCAAGTTGGTTTTGTCCTTTTCAGGGTGGGTGCAGCTGATTTTCTTTATAGTTATTTGTGAAATAGTCCATGACGTACAGATAAATTAATATAATTGGGTTTCATTAACGCTTAGGTATTATTGCCATACGAAATATAGCAAGTGTAGTACCAGACGGTTGCTTCAGTGGTAGTAATATACGACCAACGACTGAAATTGTATTTATGGATGAATGGACATCCAATAGCTTTTCGTGTGAGCAAGCCAAAACAGTTTTACAAGGTATAGAATCTCTGAGAATATAATTTCGTTATGTGGATTGAGACTTTCCTAGTGGTTGTGGTTAACATTGCATATGAACAAATGAATGTTACTCATAGGTGGTTTAATTACGCTGCCAAATAAACATAAAGACGTGTCTACTTTTGTGTACAATAGTGGCTTTTTCATTACGACCAATGTTTACCCTGACTTTGGTGCCGCCGAAGATGTTGATGCAGTGAAGAGGAGGTTGGCGATTTTCACAACGAAAACTCTACGGGATAAAGATCTCAGAATAACAAGTACTTTATTTGTTTCTTATTTTTACATTTTGTACTCTACTATTTACACTGAACATTCTGAAACATTTTGTGTTCTTAGGGTGGCTGAGACAGCATTGTATGGAGATATTCCATTTTCTTGCCAACGAACTAAAAGACACGCCGATTTTCGAGCAAGGAAACTCGGAAACGCAAAGCCTTGATGAAGGAGCGATCTACAATGATTTTGATGGCGGATCAACAAGCTTGCTTCTAGATGTTGAGCAGTTAAATTGCTTCAGTCTGGAGGACCACGACAAGACCGACTGCAGCCAATACGAAGTGGTGCCACAGAAAGCCGTTGACGAAGCTGTGCTTGACGCAGATAGAACTGAAGGAATACTATACGAGCACCTGACATTTGAAAGCAATCTAGCAGACTACACCAATAGTGCCACCAGCGCAGAATACCTAGAGAAAGTTTTTAAACTCGTTTCATCATGGTCGACAATATCAAAGATTCTGACTCAGAAAACTATGGAGGTATTCAATATGCGTGTAAGAACAAACTGGAAAGGACCCGATTCAATATATGATGCCTGGTTGCTGATAAACAACATGAGAAGAGATTGGTTTGCATATAGAAAGTTCAAAAGAATGTATCCGAACTGGCAGTTGTACTGCAGAGAAACCTCGTCAGATGACAGTGATTGCAACTGTAACGATTGTCCTGATACTCAACAACTAGATCAAGATGAGCCTCGAGGTGTCGTGACACCGCGAGAGATTACAGACTCCGAAGAAGATATAAAACCGGATATTCAGCTACCACCAATGACTGTTGAACCATTTTTAGTAGGAGATAAATATGTGCAAAGAATAGTTTTGTACAGTGACAGCGAATCGGAAGATGAAGAATACGTCAAAGTTTGAAAAATATTGTCTTCTTTCCCATTTCATTCAACCTAGTATAATGATAAGAAAACACTTTAAAAAAACTTAGCCAACATCTTTTCCATGTGAATATTGAGTAACAACGAGTAACAACGTGCAAGAACGCGTAAGAAGCCATGCTATTTGTGTAAGAAGCAGGTAAGAAGACACTTAGCCAACTACTTATCATAGTGAATACTGAGTAACAACGTGTAATAACGCGTAAAAAGGCGTAAGAAGCAGCACATTTTGCGTAAGGAAGCAGGTAAGAAGAAACTTAGCCAACATCTTTTCCAAGTGAATATTGATTAACAACGAGTAACAACGTGTAAGAACGCGTAAGAAGCCATGCTATTTCTGTAGAAGCAGGTAAGAAGAAACGTAGCCAACTACTTATCAAAGTGAATACTGAGTAACAACGAGTAACAACGCGTAAGAAGGGCGTAAGAAGCCATGTTATTTGCGTATGAGGCAAGTAAGAAGAAATTGTGTTGAGTTCTATTTAAAAGGTGAACATGGTAAGAACGAGTAATAACGCGTAAAAAGGCGTCAGAAGCCATGTTACTCGTGTAAGAGGCACGTAAGAAGAAACTTAACAAAATCCTTTTCAAGTGGCAACTGAGTAAGAACAAGTAACAACGTGTAAGAACGGGTCAGAAGCAGTACATTTTGCGTAAGAAGCAGGTAAGAAGAAACTTAGCCAATTTTCCTGATAATAGCAGGATTTTAATGTAAGAACGCGTAAGAAGCCATGCTATTTGTGTAAGAAGCAGGTAAGAAGAAATTAGCTACTTTCAAAGTGAACTGAGTAACAACGAGTAACAACGCGTAAAAGGCGTAAGAAGCAGCACATTTGCGTAAGAAGCAGTAAGAAGAAACTTAGCCAACATTCATTTCCAAGTGAATATGAGTAACAACGAGTAACAACGTGTAAGAACGCGTAAGAAGCCATGTTATTTGTGTAAGAAGGAGTAAGAAAAACTTAGCCAACATCTTTTCCAAGTGAATATTGAGTAACAACGAGTAACAACGTGTAAGAACGCGTAAGAAGCCATGCTATTTGTGTAAGAAGGAGGTAAGAAGAAACTTAGCCAACACTTTTCCAAGTGAATATGAGTAACAACGAGTAACAACGTGTAAGAACGCGTAAGAAGCCATGCTATTTGTAAGAAGGAGGTAAGAAGAAACTTAGCCAACTACTTTCAAAGTGAATATGAGTAAGAACGAGTAATAACGCGTAAAAAGGCGTAAGAAGCAGCACATTTTGCGTAAGAAGCAGGTAAGAAGAAACTTAGCCAACATCTTTTCCAAGTGAATATTGAGTAACAACGAGTAACAACGTGTAAGAACGCGTAAGAAGCCATGCTATTTGTGTAAGAAGCAGGTAAGAAGACACTTAGCCAACTACTTATCAAAGTGAATACTGAGTAACAACGAGTAACAACGCGTAAGAAGGCGTAAGAAGCCATGTTATTTGCGTAAGAGGCAAGTAAGAAGAAATTGTGTTGAGTTCTATTTAAAAGGTGAACATGGTAAGAACGAGTAATAACGCGTAAAAAGGCGTAAGAAGCCATGTTACTCGTGTAAGAGGCACGTAAGAAGAAACTTAACAAAATCCTTTTCCAAGTGGCAACTGAGTAAGAACAAGTAACAACGTGTAAGAACGGGTCAGAAGCAGTACATTTTGCGTAAGAAGCAGGTAAGAAGAAACTTAGCCAATTTTCCTGATAATAGCAGGATTTTAATTGACAATCAATCTTGGATTCAACATTAGATATTGCAACGGGAATACAAAGAACAACACTATTCTGTTAAATAATATATTTATTTATTGCTGTTTTTTTACATTTGTTTGGTTCTCTGTTGACGGTTACAATATATTTTGTATCTTTGTGTAAGAGCAACGTTTGATTCTTTTTTCTTCTTAACAGTAACAGCTTCGTCATCAGACCTTCTTGTTTTGTAATCTTTGCAAATTTAAACAATGTATCAGGTTTCAACTTGTGAGTTGCAAAGATAGCTTTCAAACAGTCTTTTTCGTGGTCATTGAGATGGTGCTTTGAAATGATATCGCCACATTTTGTAAAGGTACCTTTCTTGAATTTAAAATACATCTTCACTGTAGTTGAAGAAAGAGTAAAAGAAGGCAATTTCTGTAAACGGTGCATTGATATACTTGATTATTAATACCTTATTTGGATAAATTTGTCCCATCTGACACACAAGGTGTGATTTTATATCATATTTATAGTTTTTGCTCTGATCATCAAAGTACTCGGTTTACGTGAAGGATGAAAGCTATATTCCGGATCTCGTAAAATCGTTGTCCATTTTCCAGGGCCATATTTCTTGATACCATATGACAAAAAAGAATCTTCATTAGTCGCAAACGAAACCTTGCCCTGTCGTTTGGTAGCTTTATCCTTAGGTGTTTCTGAAACAGATAATTTCTTGTTTAACGCCACGTCAGGGAGAGCGTTCACTCGTTCACCCTCTCGGTCGACACCACTTTTGTTGAATTCGTTAGACGCTGATATCGTAAAATGATCGTTAAAATGATCGTTTTCCTTTTCCATGGATACTAGCTTTTGCATACACTGTTGTCCTTGACGTGCTACTTCGGCTGATTGAAGTTTTTGATAATGTATTCTAACTACGTGTGACGTATGCTTTTGATCACGTGATAAAGCAGCTTGCTCACGTTCATTAAGTTTAGCCATGCTCTCCGTTTCGATAATCTGCCTATATCGTGTCGGGTTTATGTACTTTCCGATAGCCTGGTAAACAATTCTTCCAAAAATATCACTTAATTGTTTCAACTGGGTCCCATTCTTTGTTATTAAAAGATAGTCACAAATGGGATCAAGTCTAGTCCAAATACAAGCTATATATCCATTCAAAATATCAACAACTCTTTTTGAAATAATGAGAGTGTCAAATCCATATTTATAATTTGTCTTGAATTTAGTTTGATCGATAATACCACCTTCGTTTCCAACCCCACGTACCATTGTAACGGTTAAATACTGGTATGTCATTGGTCGACTTGCTTTCACCATTAGGAACAATACAGCTACGACAAACGAAGTGCAAAACGACAAATCGTGAGCTGGAACGACTGCAGTCGCATTACTGGCGTTAATCAATATCTGTGAAAATTTGTCCGCATGAAAAGGAATAACACTTTGTAGATGTTCAAGACTAGCCCAACAATTAATAGTCGTAAGGTATTCCATGCTCAGAACTGTGCTCCATTCAATCTTCATTTGCTTTGCTAAGCACTTTTTTACCCTGTCTAAGTAAATTTCAGCTGCAATGAACACAGGGATATTCTCACTTTTAATGGCATTACTCCTTCTATAGTCAAGTGTATGAGAAATAGCGTTCATATAACCAATAATTCCAGAACGACCAAGTTTCCAAGTGTTCTTCAAGTAATCCACAAAGTCGGAAAGCATTGTAACAGATCCAATACAATAGTCGATAACACACTCTGGTACATCCCAGAGAATAGATACGTCATCACAACAGAATTTGGCATATTTTAAGAGTTTGGCTGTTATTTGTTCTGCTTGGCATAAACTTTTACCTCCTCCACCTGGACTTTGTAGCCATTTTGAAAATAATCTGCCAACGGTGCATGTTTTTACAAACATCGGCATTAAAGTAGTGTAAAATCGTTTTCGTTTTTCTTGAGTGGATAGACGAGTTGCCAATTCAGGAAATACAGTATTAAAGTCAGGCTTATCGTCAAAAAAATAAAACCACCCATGTTTCGTAAAAACGTGCTTCCTGCATCCCCTTTGTGTCTTAAAACATTCACTTTCACATTCACTGGACATACGTAAACACCATCGCTATTGGGTTTCAAACTTAATCTTTTTGGTTTCCTGTCATTTCCAACAGCAATTTGCCACTTCTTTTTTGATAAAATACGTTTTATCAACATCTCTCTCGAACACTGATTTAAATGATTAATGCGATCCTCTTTATGCCAGATTTTAATCATAACACACGTCACTTTTACCCAATCCAAACTTACATTTTTAATTGCAAGCGTGCGGGCATTGACAGACCGAAATAAATAGGTCTGTAAAAATTGATTTAGGGTTTTCCACTAACATTCGGCATTATACACGCTTGTGTTGTTTTAACAACAAATGTATTAAAGGGATCATATTGACTAACAAACTACGGAACAAAGATGTCTTTTATAATTTGTTGAATTTCAGTGCAAAACAGAACAGTAAAGACCGTTAACGACATAAAATACCGGTCTTACAAAGACTCTTTTCTCGTTTAATAGATGATTATAAATTCATTAACCTTAAATGTCCCGAGTGTCCCTTAAAATCTGTTCCCTTTCCTTCAAAAGGAACTATTGAAAAAAGGAACACGTGCAAATAACATAAATTTACACTCCAATGCTTTTAAATTTTATTTTTACAAAGGAACAAAAACTTTATGATACGTTATATAATAATAATAATAATAATAATAAAATTGTCGACCGGTAGCCATTTTTTGTGAAGACGTCAATAAAAAAACAGCTGTTTTGAATCAGAACGTCAACGGCGGTGTTGTTGTTTCAAATGTCACGGTACATACAACCTCGGCTTCAGTCATATGTCTCATTGTCGCACTTCTGTTCTACTTATTGTACTTATTATCTACATCTTCTTATACTAATACGCAATCTTGCTTTTTTCTTACCTAACTTTTAAAGAAAGAACGTTAAGTAAAAATTTTCGGAAAGTTCGTCAATGGATGTTTGTTTATGTTTATTCCGTATTAGCATAAGGCACTCCGGCTTAGTGCTTATAATTGTTTTATGATATAAAATACGTAAGGGAAGACATGATATAGCATATCAGGCGGAGACTTCGAATTACAATCGAACGTAGCAGCTATTGACAACGAATGTAAAATAGTTGTTTGAAGAAAAAAGAAGCGTTTGTTTACATTTTTTAAGACGAAGTAATAATAAGAAACATGGATAAAAAAGACAATTTTTATTTACGAAGAATAGTTTTTACATATTTACGAGTTATATATAATGTTGAAGGTATAAGACATATCAAACGGCATTTTATCCAGTTTCGGTTTGTTTTTTTAGATTTCCAGAGAAAAGAAAGAAAATTTAGTAAAAACTGTGTTGAGCATGGTATTTTTTAGTACAATGATGGAAAGAAGAAAGTCAAGAAGGTATAAAAGATTAGAGATTTGATTAATCTGTTGGTTTTGGCCGTGAGTAAAATTAGTTAATACCGATGGCCTATTTTCTAATTGGCGATCTCTCTGTTCCTGGAATTTATAGAGAAAGAAAACTCAGCTTTGAAGAAAGAAATATTTATCGGAGGTATGATTCTTTTTAAGATTTAGTTAATACCTTATATCTTACATACGTAAATCTGTATATATTCCAAAAGTTAATTCTGCGATGGGTAATGTAGTGTGGGGTGAGTGAGATATTTTACAATTTGTGAATATTTTTATCTGAGATTTAGTATTGATAATTATGAATCTATTCACCACAAAGTCTGAAAGTATTTTTGGTTGACTATAAAGTTAGAAAGTGGAAAGAATTAAGAATGGTTAGGATTTATTTTAGAAAAGATTATCAAATGCTTAGTATGGCGGGTAAAATATTTATGAATTGATGAAAGATTTTAAGCAGCGTTTTGGACTGCGTTTTTGTATTACATAGAGTTATTATAAAACGATTAGCATAGCGTGTAAAAACATTTTATTGAGAAAGATGTAAAAAAATTTTACACGGTATACTAGTAAGCTATATATATATAAAAGCTAATGTTTCAAGTGTTTTCATTGTAGTTTTCAGGAAAGTGAATATGTAACAGCATAATTGCAACATTTTTCATTAATTTTTCATACACGTCATACTGATTTATTCATACTGATGTTCTTCACAAGTATCTACTTTTGTCTACCTTTATGATTGGTGAAAAAAGTGTTCTATGGTGTTATAAAAAGACATGTGGCTTTAAGATAAGCTGCATAGCATTGTCACCAGATTCGTTTAACCTATTTTTTTATTTACCAGCTCAATAGCGACAGTCAACTTAACAAAGGGCGTACGAAAGAATTAGAAAGCGGCTTTAACCAGCTGTCGTCGTCCTCGTCTATGATTTTCACCTCTATAGTTTCATTAGTTCCTTCCTCTTGTGTGCCTAGTAAAATTAAATTAAAACCCTCCCGTTTATTAGGTTGAAGCATACTTGCGGCTTTCGTAGCCCAAATGGAGGCTTTAAATGCTCTGGGACCTCCTTCGCAGAAACCACTCATTGATAACAGTTCTATCAGAACTTAAGAGGCTATCCTGGGTAAACATTAATAATAATAATAATAATAATAATAATAATAATAATAATAATAATAATAATAATAATAATAATAATAAAATTTTTTGACAAAATTGATGGTCTCGAATAATGTTGCATTTAATGGATTAAAATCAAATTTATTTCGTTGTTTCATAAAGCCCAATTAGTCACGGCATATGCCTTTATTTAATAAAATAAAATTTAAAAAAATGACCGCATCGCGCCTTTTATGGTCGATTGGTCGGTATGGCATATAGTAGTGCATAGTGTATTTCAATTTTTAGTGACGTCAAGTAAGTACGTCTGCTGCTACCGTTTTGCGCCATCTGGCTCTTGTTTCTATAATTTTCTCCAAAGTCATTGCGATTGCTTCAAATCGTAAAAAACAAATTCACGTGAAATTCAATTGGTCTAACTTTTGTTTTTTATAATTGAACAAAATATACCTCGTGTAAGCAGGGATGTGTAAGGGACACATCCCTCGCGTAAACGATAAATATAATAATTGAGCCTTGAAAATTAAAGTGTATTTTTAGTCGAGCCATTATCTTGTGACCAGATAATTTTCTTTGTGGGAATGGTGATTAGTTTAATAGTTGCATCATCCTTTTGCTTAATATCCAAGTAAGTAGCTCTCCTGTACTTTATGTAAAAATGAACGTTCGATATTCTACATGTCAAGAATTCCACGTTCTGTGTGCTGACACGTGATTAAATGAGACTGTTAAGCCAACTATTTCCATAAGAACAGATATATGGAATCACCGAACATGTTCAAGGTTTCCATACCAGCAGAAAATCGAAAGATAATAGCAGATAAGATCATAAAAATATTTCTGAGTTTGACCTAGCAACAATGATAATTAAATTTTAACCTCTTCGAACTGTACTATCATGTATTGGAGGTCTGCCAGAAATCAAGAAGGCTCTTTAGATTCGTATTTCTGAATATAAATATTGAAAGAGCAAAAAACATTCTGCTGGCGTCGTTCGTGCTTCCAGCTGTAAAATTGTTAGCTATCAATCACTCATGTGGGCGAATTGTTCGAAGCAAAATTTAATTTCAAAGTTTGGTCCAAAATTTACCCAAATTACGACTTCGTCAATGGGCGTGGCCTCAAAGCCTTACTTGTCTGACAAATGACGTCACCTGACAATATTGATAGTTTAACAATAATTTAGTTTATTTTTCCCACAATAGTAAAACATCAAAATAAGAAGTAACATGAAATATAAGCGTGCATGTAAATCATGTTTGGATAGTTTCGTCTCTCACCATCTGAAATTGAAACCTCTGTAACCTGAAACTCGTTATTCCGTTATTCAGACTTTATCTATAAATAGCTGAAAACTGAAAGTAAACAAAGAATTCGGACATGTTAGAAAACATGTGTTTACGACATGCTGGATATCATCAGTAGTGTGTATTGAATCTTCAATAAATCTTTCTTGTAACAACTCAATCTGTGATTTCTATTTTCTCCTTCTTTTGTGAAGAACAAAGTTCACGAGTAATCCAGTTTATTCTGCAAAATAGCTCCAATTAGTAAATTTTTTTCCTGCTTGTCGAATAAACTCAAAAAAAGTTGAACGTTCTATTCTTGTTTAAGCGAAAGTTCTTTCCGCAAAATTTGCGTTTCAAACTGTGAAGTCTTTAGCGGAAAATTTGCCGTTCCCCTTATTCAGTTATCTCTTTTAACACATAATACAACTACCACAATGCAATGCAAAAAACACAAAAAATGTCTCAATGGAATAATGAAGGGTTTTCATGAGCAAAATTGATATTCTCACTGCCATGCTTAAACAAACCCCAAAGCGAGTAATAAGAGCATTGCATTGTGGTAGTTGTATTGAACGAGCAATTCGCGACTTTCTCTTTCGCGCAATGTTCTACCGGCGACAATATTTGCAACAGTTTATCTAAAACAACCTGAAGCATAAAAGCATTATGGTATAGATATACGCTACCGCAAAAATTTAACAAATAGACAGCCCAAAATTACAAAATTATCCCCGAATATTTCCGGATTGCTTTGAGAATCAATGTATATGCAGGTGATTAAAATTCCTTCACTGGTTTGGAACATATTTTCAAGGCACGTTTGAAGGCAATATATAAAAAATCCATTTGTTATCCGATAATAAATAATTATTGCTTATTTGTCGTAATTACAACGAATATTGACATGATATATACAATATTTATAACAGAATAAATTAACTGATTATAAAATTAGTTTCCATAGTAACTTGATTACTTATCCAACGAAAGAAAAAATGAAATGAATGATGTATTCGTGAAGTCGTTTTCTTAATAATGGCAATGTTTATTACGCCTCGTAAATTTCCAATTTTTCTTTTGGCATATGATATGACATTCTTTGTGGTGTATAATCTCATGATTCATGATGCAACTTTGTTTGAAATTTATTCTTTTTTTATTGTGAAGATATTCACAGTTGATAGTCGAAAAGGCTGTCATATACTTCTATAAACAAAATTGTAGGATAGGTTGTGTGTAGCAGACATCACATTTCAATTTGCAACACCATACAAACTCGCAATTACACTGTTTTCGAGTCACAACTTTTCGAGTCTCATATCGACCACCACAACAAAATGTTTTGCAGTAATTTTCAGCATTCGGATCCAGGCTACATGATCGGCCACTTATTTGGTACAATGTTTCGGTAGTATTGCAGAAATTAACGGATTTATCGGTATAAATTAGTTCATCTTTCGCTACTTTGATATCACTAGTGTTCACAGGAGCATATCCTCCATGTTTTTCGAATATTTGGATACGTTTTGCATCCTTGTAACGTTTCTTTAACTCTTCTGTGACGTTTTGAAATTTTGGTAAAACTCGATAACACGATTTTATTTGGCACGCAGCAGTTGTTCCTGGACAAATACACTTTATTTCTTGCATTTGACGCAAAATCTATAAAAACATAAACTATAAAGATCAGCTTGACTGTGTGATGATGGAATAGCAACAAAAACAATCTTTCCGAGTTCTATTCTATCTCCAGGGGTTATATACGGACGCAGGTAACTTCTCACACTTCAAGTCCTTCAAGTACTCGACATCTTTCGTTCAAATATATCTTTTAAATCAAAAAAGTTTAACCTTACCTGAAACCCAACATCACGATTATGTTGTACAAGCTCCATCTCCGCAAACTTCAGTAAGGATTTTTGTTGAACTTTCTTCAGTTTCTTCATGCCAGGTTCAATAAATTCTTTCGCGAAAGATATCCCTTTTTTCAGAGATGAATCGCAAACCTTTTGAGGGAATCGTATTCTCCCAAGTATTATCGCATTTTTACACGCACAATTCTTCACGATGCCCGTTGCACATTTACTGGCGATATCGTGTGCTAAAGATGCAGTAGAGATTGCGTGGACTACAGCTGATTCGCGTGTTTCTATAACAAAAGAAAAAAACCTATTAATTTGAGTATTTATTTTGCAAGGATGTAACCAACGTGAAGATGTAAATAGAAACCTTACTATTTAATAGGTCATAACTAAAATACGGTGCGCGGTTGATACTTTCGCAATTCCACTTGCTGTATTTAAACTTCGATGCACATTCCACCATAGCATTTTGTGCACTTTCCGAAACGAATCGCATTTTATCGATGTTAGTTCTACAAAATGTTTGTTGTTTCTTTGTCAGATGAAATTGCGGTAAGGAACACATTTCCTTATGCCACGTACGTTGACCAGACGTTGCTCTAAAAAAAAAAAAGAGTAAAAAAAAAATTGAGAAAGTTTACAATAAAACAAGTAATACTTAATCATTCTTGGAGTTACGCAACCACTTGTCACTTCAACACAAGCATGTCATTCACTAACCAATAGTATCTTCCCTCAGTTTCCCTCAACCAATAGTATCTTTTCCTTAATTTCCCTCAACCAATAGCATCCACACTACGCTTGATAGTTTACTCATAATTCAAATCAACTTACAGCCATTTTATCGTGTTCACACTCACACACAAACCAAATAATAATAACAACAGCAACTTCATTTTAAAGGACTTTATCTTCACCAGTTTCAACTGACTGTCAGAATTAAATCATATCGTTATATATATAATTCCAAAACAATGTCAAAAGTTAATTGGTCCATTAAACACCATGCGAACTTTGGACATGTTGTTTTCTAATCAAACATACTTATTCATCAATTTTATAATGATTTCCATTTGCCATGATGAAATGTGTGGGCGGTAAACAATAACAAAACAACAACCAATTGTAAGCGGTGATTTATTTGTGCATCACGCCACGAGTAAAGTCAGAAGATTTTATGACGTTAAAAGAAGTTCTGAAGTTTTAAGGATAGTAACTTTTAATAACTTGCGTAGATTTTATTTTAATAACATTTTGACCTTATATCAAAGTATATGTTTTAGACATAGATTTTCCGTCACTGCGCTGTAGGTTATCAAAGAGACTGCTGGTATTCTCAATACAACCTATACATCACATGGTGACATCACAGTGCCAATCATTTCACATGTTGAGCACCTTCTTAGTTTTCGGAATTTGGTTTAAAAACACATATGCTTTCCTCTACACGTGTCCTTCAAAAAGGAAAGCATTAAATATAGTTTTTATATAGATCAGAACTACCTTGACAAAATGGTTTATTTTATTATCTAACGTTCGGTCGAATAACTAGTTTGACTGCACATTATAATATTCTCCCAAAAGATTTTTGAAAACACATGCATGCCAATAGAAAAAGATGAGAAGTCTTGGTTTCTGGAGAGTTTGTCATTGTCTATCAGTATCCGCAGTATTCGAGTGTATGTGGAGTTTTTACTTGTCCAAAATTGATGAAAAGGTCGAAGATGCCAAACTAACAGATCATGGACTGGCTTATGATCACATGATCAATTTTTTGGTACTCCAGCAGAGCAATCGCCGATATTATAACCTATAGAGAAAGTTGCAAAGAACTTACAAAATGTACAAAACAAAACACGCTGGGTGTGTAGATGCAATGTACAGACCAATAGTAGGTACTATCATTTAGACAAAAATGCTGTGAAAACTGAAAATATATTCAATAGATAAACTTACGTACCACAAAATCAGTAAATCAAAATCAGTAAATCAAAATCAGTAAATCAAAATAAAAAGCTGCACATATGAAACAATTGCTTGAATTGAGAATTTTGTTCCCTCCTATGACGTCATGGCTTGGGGGCATACAACTTTATGATTGCTATTAAAACGTAATGATGATCATAAACAAGGAATGTCTGCTTACGACGAAAGCGACGTCATTAATGAAAAGTATGTAGTTTGTCAACATGTAAAATCTTGAGTCAGTACTTGCATTCGCAAATCTTGAGTCAGTACTTGCATTCGCAAATTTTGTTTACCCTTTTGTAACTGTCATTCTCTAAATAAGTAGAGATAGGATAGGCTTGAGATAAACTGTCAGATGTCGTCATATGTTGTGGCGATACTGACGTCAACATAAAGTTTTGCCTTCAATGTTTTTGTCACCTGTTTCGCGTTACGTTTTGGCGTAAAACGAATTGAAATATAAGTATAGCAATCTTTATTCTGTGGGCGCGTGCATGCTTCCTGATTAGTGAGAGGTAATTCCATAGGTAGAAAAAAAGTTTCATTTTAAGCTATAAAAAAATCTATTAAGCAGATTTGGGAAAAACAACCACCTTGTTTCCAGGAACTGCGGTGCCAGGGATTTTTAGTCTCCTCATCTTGTTGTCAAAAAGAGACAAACGGCTCTGGGTTCCTGGCTTTGAGGTTGGGACTGCCCATTTAAAACTTGGAAAGATGTTGATCTATATGTATGAGCAAATCGAAGCCAGTTTCATATTCCAGAAGAACATTTGAAGCAACCAAGAAGATTTTTTTAACAGAAGGGAAACTTGTTCATCATGCTAATGGTTTTAATGAACCACAAAAAGGGACCGGAAAACCACGGAAGTACCGGTCATCATTGAATATACATGGAAACCAACTTCCTTCAAATTAATTGCTATACAAGCACATGTCAGCTTAATAATTACTTTCATGTTAAAATTTCAAAATTCTACAGGTACCAAATTCTGTAAAATCCTGTGTTGATAAAAAATTCCCGTAAATGATTTTTACGCACGTGACGTCATCGTGCAATTTAGGTGAAGTCAAAATCATCATAGTCTTATGACTATGAAATTATTCATATTGAAAAACGCCATTAACAACACCTTACGTCACTTAACAACCATGATTTGTCAAAACACGATGAGGCATTGTAATAACTTCGTAATTTTGTTTCAACCCAAACAACAAAATATCTCTCCCAACCAACAGTTTTCCTTTGGTTTAATGAAGTGCCTCTGTAATTGATTCATTTTCATTCCGGGTGGTCTCAAATTTGTTGATAGTTTTGCAGATTAACTTCTTATAACCATCTTCTTATAAAACGTAAAAAACTTATAAAACGTTGGTATTCATTTATTTGTTTAATTATAATTGATATTTTTAGCCTAATTCTAATTGTTGTCTACGATATCAACATTTCGTAAGATGCCAGGTCAGAATCCAAATTACAGCGAATTAATGTGTGATACTCACACGCACGCATTGACTAATACGCGATGCTCACTCACACGTCACACGCAAAAGACCCTTTTTTCATAAAGGAATGAAATTGCAGGAGAAGTGAAGTGAAGGGACTTTATTCTTTTCATTGAAAACAAGAAACCTCACAGCTATCACAAGGATCGACCAAATTGCTGTCACCCAATATGGCAGTAATTTTAGTTATTATTAATCACAATTTTTATCTTCAGTGCAGAGGATACACTATACCAAGTCTTACAATACACACGCGTAGTGATAATATCATCATTTTCCATCTAACAAAATTCTCAGTGAAAATACTGATACTGTTGAGATGAGTTCATATAAAGTCATTTCACGAAAGGAGCATTATTTGTGGAATAATTTACTTGATGCTACTTTTTCATAGCATGCAGAGAGGTTTTTTACATCAAATTTATGTTATGGTACAAAAAATGATTAAGATTACATCTATCATATCAGGTCTACCAAATCATTTCATAGTGGAGAACAAATTTTCATCATAAACCCATACGGTTTAAACCATTTATTTTGTTGATGTCTCCATAGTGATATCTGGCATACTTTGCTTTTTGTCTACTTTGATGTTTGTTTGCTTTTTTGTTTGTTTATTTGTTTGTTTGTTGTTGTTATCTACTGTGTTTTATTGTTTTAAATGGCTGTTATTTAAGAAAAGTAGGTTTGGTGGTTCCTGTTTCCTATTTTGGAATCCATGACGGAAATCAGTTGTTTAAATTGCATTCCTGGTCATTAGATGTATCTTTAATGTTAACACAATTTTCCGCATTTTTCTGTAAAAAAATTAAAAACAATCTTTTGTTTCCCTCCCACAAAAAAATTCAAATGATTATGTTCAAATCGCGTTGTTATACGCGAGGTGTTTGAAATGCAAATTTTTCGTCGTGTCTCAAAAAAATAGCCTGTAAGCTTATGGATATGCAAATCACAGTCTAAATTATTTAGCGTTGGCTTTTTGTATGCATTCTGATACTAAGGTGATCGATATTGAGTTTAGGATTTTGGGCTAGGCATTCACTAAGGAACCAGCACAGTAGGGTTTTTTTATAAATGATGCTCGTGTAGCTATCATTTGTAGCGGATATACCTAAATGAAGGACAGAAATATTTTTTTTGTGATTTTCATTTGTTGAGATACTTAGCATCTCTAGCGCAAGAGCCTATCCACACAACCACACCACATCACACCACCACACAAGATTATGAAATTTTCATTAATATTCTCGATTATGTTGACAATCTTTGGATCCACACCTTTCCGCCATACGGTGTCAAAACCGCTCTAAAGTCTATAAAGTTAAAGTGAAGGAGATTTTCCGTTCTTTTTCCTTTTCCATTATCTGACGCACTATAAAAGCTGCATCAACCGTTCCTCTGCCTGGTCGAAAACCATACTGTGACTCTAGTGGATTCTTCCATATGTTTCCTCATTCTTTTTAGAAGTACTCTTAAGAAAACTTTGGAGGGTATTGAGAGTAATGCAATCGCGCGATAGTTCGCCGGATCAAGTTTATCTCCGTTTAAGATCGGGTTAACAAGCATTCTGGACCAGTCTTTCGGAATTTTTTCCTTGTTCCATACTTGAACACTGATTTTCTCTAGCATTACAATCATTGTTTTTCCGCCAGCTTTGATAACTTCAGAAGTAATTTCATCAATTGCTGGAGATTTTCCCTCTTTCATTGCTTCTACTGTCTCTCTAATTTCTTCTTTTGTTATTCTGCTTTCCGAATCTGCTGCAACGTTGATCTCGTTAATAGCATCTGGTTGGTAAGGAAATCAGGTATTGAGGTGAGTCCGGAAATGTTCTTCCCAGCAGGCTATCACTTCATCTAATCTACTGTGTTTATTTCCTTGCATATCCTGAGGTCTTTTCGATTTATCCTCGGGTTCTCTTACTGTTTTGATTGTCATTTTTGCGGAAGTCGTTCTCAAGCTTTTCAATTTTTTTGTCCAGGTTTATTTTTGCCTACCACTTCCATTGTATCCACATATGTTGCTTTTTAAAAACTTTTATATAGAACATCTATCGATGTTTCAAGGTTTATTTTTATCTCGAACGTTTCTTGCGTGTTTCTGTCTCGTAGTCTCGAAACGTCATATTTTCCTGGTAGGGCTTTCACTTTCTTCTTAGTTTTTACTGATTTGAAATGACAGGTTGAAAAAAGCAAAGAGTGATCCGATCCAATATCAGCCGAGTTGTAAACACAACAGTTTTTAAAACGTCCTTTCCATTTTTGCTGAGTGATAATGAAAACAATTTGGTTTTGGCTACGTCCGTCAGGGGAGGTCCATGTGACAAGTCTGGATTTTTTATGCTGGAAAAACATGTTCATAATGGCAAGACTGTTCATTCCACATTAGAAGTTTATGACCACTATCGTTGGAGTCGCCAATGCTGAATGAATCTTCCAGCTGTTTCCGGCCAGTTTGAAATGGCGTTGGCTCCAATATTGGCATTAAAGTCACCTAACAAAAGGTACTGGGTTTTCTTATGAAGTTGATTAATTTCGTCTTGTAGCTGTTCGTAAAACAGATTGATATCAATATCAATTTAGCTAGTGTCTGCGGCATAGACTTAGAATACTGTCAGTGGTCCTTCAGTCATCTCGAGCGTGACGCTCATCATTCTCTCTGAGATGATCTTGTAATCAATCAGATTTTCCGGGTTTTAGAAAGTATAATTGCTACTCCTTGTCTATGGAGATTATCACGTCTACTTCAATGAATTACAACATGATTTTCTTCTTCGAAGGCTTCAGTCAGATCCTTATTCCAGTGTATCTCAGCTACTCCAAGTAGGTCCATTTTTAGACGGGTCATTTCACACAACAGCTTCTTTAGTTTAAAATCATCTTTCAATGTACACACATTCCAAGTCCCTATTTTCAAAATATTTTTCACTTTTTTTGATTTTTTGTTTTCATCGGGCGGATTTCTAACGCATCCCTGATGGTACATCCGGACTGGGGGTGTCGGTTATATGGCTGTGTCATCAAATATGCTAACTAGCGGTTCATACACTGAAGAACTTGCTAGGTTCTTCAGGAGTGTTTTTTCGGAGACACCATCTCACTGGTCGTAACAGAATCCAAACGTTGGTGAGCAGCTTTTCAATGTTCTTTCAGATAATAAACCATCCAGACCAACAAGTGAACGGTTTTTAGAAGGCGCCGAACACTCGCCTTTCGTCAGAGCCCCAGCGAGTTTCCAGTGGACACCACGAGGAGGTGGAGGTTGACTTAAGGGGGAGCTAATGTGGTACGCTTTTGGCTTAATACTCTTTTAAAGTATGCCACCACCTTGACCACCAGTAAAGTATGTGGTAGAAAAAAATCCGAAAAAGAGGCGAAACAATGTGCTCAGCGATGAAATTCTTAATGGCTAGTATTGACGACCTGGAATCCGACTCGGTTTTAACTGAAGAATTTATTGATTGTTGCTTAGGTAAACCCCATCATTATGGATTTTCACTTGAAGAGGATTGGAAATTAAGTTGTCGTTGAATTATTTAAAATCGATTTCAAACATTCCTCTGATACATTACTCATCCGACAGTAATGTATCAACAAACTTCGAAAAGGATGATGCTTTTGTATCTTTGGTAAGCTCAAATGTGCAATTGAAAGAAGAAGACTCACAAGAGTACTTGAAGCAAACTTCTATTTTGTGAAAATCATTTCTTGCTTTTTATATGCATTATGAACGAAAAAGAATTTTGTTAAATTTTCGAAGATTAAAGGGATAAGAATGAGACATTTTCATTTACGATTTCTAAACGTCGCAACTACTTCATTTTCGTCCATGTAAACAAGGTTCTCCCACTCTCAATGTAAACAAGGTTCTCCCACTCTCAGACTTTGTTGTCATCTAAAAGAATTATTATCTCTTTAAATATGACCAAATATCAAAACACAAACATCTGTCTTTATATGCATGCCGTTACACGAAATGTTATCTCCATTATTCTCTTCCTCAAAACAGCCCTCTTCACCGGAGTAAGACCAAACGTTTGGAATTGTCTCCGTTAATTCAGGTGGGGTTAATAAGTCTCCACGAACGGTTCTCATGATAATGTCTTCATCATCCGAAATTTGGATGGTACTATCAAAAAATTAAATCTTCTTCCATGTTTTTCATGTGAGAAACAACTTCGAAAAGACAGATATATTGTTGTGTTATTCTTTGCATGAAACATTAGATTTTGAAATTGGGTGTATGGAGCCCGTAGTTTTGCACCTTAAATTTTAGTGTTGACCTATAACATAGTATATGACCAACTTTGTGATCACTTCTTATTTTGACCCAAAAAGGGCGCTTCGGACTAAACTTGGATCAAATTTCAAATGTGCTTCAATTTCTATAAAGATTTGCATAAGAACAAACCAGTGGTGTTGATATGTAGAAGTTGCGATCATTTGTGATCTCCACAATTTGGAAGGTACATTTGCTTTTCACGTCCGTTCATCTTCAATTTCTATAAGTTTCTTTATTGTTAATAATCTGTTGTTGAATGCAATTTGATTAATGGTGGAAAATGTTAAAGCATAAAGGATTCTAGTTTTAATTGAAATGAGCCTGGACTTAAGTGTTTGAAGAATCAAAAAAGTATGGGAAGTACATGTCAAAATTCCTGAATAACTCATGGACAGGTGGTTCAGGATTGCATCTTCACATAATTGAATCCATGCAAGAATATCACGAAAACTAATATCTTTCATTTTCGCTGTGTTAATGACAAGTTTACAATAATGTTTTTGCCAAGTCGATTTTCCTGACCACTGTCCCCTTTCTAAAACATTATCTAAGGACAAGCCCTTAGTGCTTGCTTTTGAAGAGAAGGCTGACCTGCAAGAGTGGGCTGTGAAATAATTAGTGTCTACCCCGGAATCTTTAAGGATTTTTTGAACCCTTCCAGCTATAGTGGAGGTGACCTACTTCATTATGAGGTTTTACTCAAAAGTAATTGTTTCTTACTTGAATCACGCCAAGGGTCAGACCACTTCAAATATACCTCCAGAACTGAAACAATACGCAATTTTTTGTTGGAGGGAAACGTCTTATTTGGTTAGTCTTGATTCCGATATGATTCAGAATGGGCTCGATTATCCAATATAAGTTCGCCGTAGATTTTCAGGTAATAAAATTATTGATTTACCATTGAAATTGAAATAATACTTATACAAAGACATTGAAAATTCGATATTCTATTACAACAAGCAACATTAAATCTTTCAAAACACTTAAAGCTTTTCATTAAAAAAAATTTCAGAATTTTTCATCCGCTGAAACATGAGAATTTATATAATCAAAAAATTATCCGACATGAGTAGACGAGTCAAGTGTAAAATATATAAACTATCAACTTCAAACCCAGGGTCTTCTGCCTTTTGAATAGTTGTACGTATATCGAAAAATACAAATAAATATGTGATATAGCATAAATTAGTGTCGAAAAAGAAAACTATGCTTCGAATTAGCGCCATGGTCCCTTATTAAAAATTTTATCATTGAAAGCAAAGCTGCTGACAATTCAAACATGCACTCAGTGTAGTATTCAGTTTAGCAAACATGGGCGCTTATTCAAGAGGGGATGTTAAAAGATGATGGGCGCTAAATTCCGATCATTACGGTATTAATAAGAACACTAGCCGCCAAGTGTTGTTGGTGATAGTGTGGTGTGGTGAGTAGAGGGGAGCTCACAACCACTCATTAATTCCACACCATTTCCCTTCACAAAATATCTGTCCCTTAACCAACAGAAACATGACAATAATATGTCTTCGTAATCACAATAACTCTTCTTGAGAACCTCCAGAAAAAACACTTTTACACGTATTTCTTCTTCCCGCTGAAAAACAACATTTCTCGCAATTGTGAAACCAACTTCGCGCTCTCTCTGTTATTATAATGGTCTAACTTACCTCGAAACATTTCCCGGCTTTATTTTTTTAAAAATGTTTAAGCGTATTAGGCCACCGTACTACCGTATCCATTATTTTGCGTGACAGACAAACAGACAAAGAAACAGAGAGTCGGGTATTATTATATAGGATTGTACAAAAAAGTTTTTACAAAAGAAATCACAGTTGGAAGATTTATTTTTATATCGAAACTACAAAAATTCCAGAAATTTGACTTCCTTAACCAAAATTTACACAAATATTTTCTTATCGTTTACGATTCCTTGTGTAAGATCTTTCATCGAAACCGAATATAAACATGCACATGAAACAGACATGCTAGAACTCGTGAAATAAATTTGAGAGCAACAACGACTCGTGAAATGGTAAGTCATCATAAATTTGAAAAATATCGGAAGATGTAAAATCTAATAATTTTAAAATTTAGTGTTCAATAAATCGTAAGTCGTCAGCCAAATTGTTAATAGTTTCCGTTTGAAGATGTTATAAATATTTGACATGCATGCAGCGGATGGTGGTCTCAAGAATTTTTCACTTTTATATTTTAGATTTCTAAGATATGTCAATTTCTTATGGCTTATGTACTCCTCAGTACAACTTTGTCACTTACAAACGAATACGAGGTTCATAAAAAAACAGGTCATGCTGAAGGAATAAAAAATGTCAACAACCGAAAGTTTGTTTGCGTAAAGGAAAACACTGTCCGAGTGTTTTATGGATTGATAACAAAATACTCAATGCAGTCATCGTTCATAACAACGACGTACGACGTATGTCGGCGACCGTTCACGAGACATCAGTTGCGTTTAGCAGATCAATTGAAAAAATCCAGAAGCAGGGGTTTGAAGAAATATCTTCGCAAGCATCAACAGTGTAAACATAGAGGTGATCATTTTGCATATTTGAATATATTTTGTTTCGTGAAGATATTGAGAAATAAGCACCCCCGGATGGGGTAAAACACACCCCTGGATGGCGTAAAAAGAAACTTGCACACAGTTTCATGAAGGCTATAAAAGACATATAGATCACATGATATGCTGTAATATCACGTGTGCATCAAATAATACAAATAACACATTGTAATCAATTATTATTCATAAATTATTCGGTAGCCTTCGTGGTTTCTGTCCGTGGTTTCTGTCCACTGTTCTGCTATTATGTTGCTAAAAGAACGGAATGTCTACAACAATAAAAGAGCCATAAGTCATTAACGGAAACCACAATTTATTACCTAATAAATCATCACAGTACCTAGCTGAATAATAGTTTCCATAGTGACAACCATATGCTGTTTATTATACTTCCATTTGGTCCAGATAACAAGCTGCTTTCTTTTGGTCCAGATAACAAGCTGCTTTTAAAGTGCAATAGAGTAGCCTCACACGTTATTGACTCGAATGGAGTGGCCTAAGTTTGGTACAGGTAACCTCACGATGACGTTTTAGAACTTTACGACAGAACATGATTCCGCAGAATTACACCGTGTTCTGTCGTGAAGTTCTAAAACGTTATCGTGAGGTTATGCTCAAGTTCTGCGAAATCATTTTTTTATTTTTTTTAAATTTTACCAGGAACAAAGAAAGACTCTCTTCAATCAATATCATTGCGGAACCTTCCATCGGGGTCAACTTATAAATTCATCAATTGCATTCCAAAGAAGAGTTTAGGTGTTACAAATACATTATCTATGTGTCGTGTCTGTGCCTACGAAGTAACGCTACCTGAAATGTAAGAATTTCTAAGTATTCTTTATTTTAAACATTTTTACAAACAACTCCAAAATAGATATCTGAACGATGATCTACATCAACAATTTACCTCCCCAAAACTGAAATTTTGACGATTTTACTTCTTCTTGCAATTCTAGATGATATGATATTTTTTTTAGATTTATTCCACGGTACCATAAAATAGTGACGTGCGACGAAAACGGTGATAGCTCATGCTTCATGGGAGAAGGCGTTTGCAACTTGAATGTAGCACTTGTACCTGTTCTATTTGACTTAAAGCGTGTTGGACCAGAGCGTTTAAACGAATGGCCTCAAATTAAATTAGGCTTCGCCAAGTCTTGCTCTTGTGCGATCATAAAAGGAAGCTTATTTGAAAGATTTTTGTAAAAGTAAAAATGCCATTTGCAAACTTCTTGGTAATTTTTTTAGGATTTTCGTAAATTTATCCTATATGTTAATACCCGATTCTTTGACTGTCTGTTTGTATGTTTGTCTGTCACGAAAAATGGTAGATGGGAGTAGTGAGAGTAATCGGGAGTCAGCAATGTAAGATCACAAATAAATTATTTTTTTTTATTTGTGCGATGTCAGTGTAAAAACAATGCATTGCAACCCAACTCGAACGCAAGATTTAGGGAAAATTATCTCGAGATCCAATTTGTTGCGGTCCACGACATTGGCGATGGGGTGACAGAAAAATTTGGGCAAAATTTTAGGGACGGCGTGCTATGACGTTATTAAAATCTTTGATCAACGACATCTTTGTAACGGTTCGTCGTAGACATATGATCATATACATTTTGACACAATATCGAGCCTTGAAGAAAATAAATACATTGACCACCAAAAAAGAACGCAAAGTTAAGACGCAAATATCCCCGTCACCAATGGCAATAAATGACGAAATATGGGGTCCTAATTGACCACGGGGCATGTGGCATAACTTTGGGGACTTTTGCAACTGAAGCGTCTATCATGATGGCAGCAAAATATTTGATCAACGATATCTCAGTAACGGTTTGTCCTAGACAGGTGATCCCATACTTTTCCCATACATACTTTTTTTTATTATCAGTGTTTCGAGCTCAACAGTATAGTACTCCTATGTTCATTCTGTGATTTCAATTTTCGTATGTTCATTCTGTGATTTCAATTTTCGTCAGGATAAGCCCCAATATCCTTCCCATGATTAATATATGTGAGAAACTTACAATCAAACATGATCTTCAAAACTTTGATTTTCCTTGTGAACATAGTGGCCTTAATCTCACGGCTACACAATCCTTAGATATTGATCTCAAATTTCTAAAAGGTCAACTTACATCACAAGAACATGGCTTGTGACGTCAGCAAAATAAAGTATCACATGGTCGTAGTAATGGAACAAGCAGTTGGTTAAGCTTCCAAATTGTGATCATATCAGTCAAGACT
The DNA here is from genome assembly GCA_039566895.2 of Turritopsis rubra. Classification (NCBI taxonomy): domain Eukaryota; kingdom Metazoa; phylum Cnidaria; class Hydrozoa; order Anthoathecata; family Oceaniidae; genus Turritopsis; species Turritopsis rubra. The sequence continues at coordinate 1,134,488 of CM077624.1, read as the reverse complement.
TTGTCATTTCTGTCTGTGTTATCGAGAACATTTTTCAAACAAAAATAAGAGACTTAAGTTTGTGATCTGTTATCCCCCAACTGTGACGTCATCCAAAAGAACAAATATACCCAATTCATGTATTAAATTGTAAATAATTTCAAATTCTAATAAAGGCCTGGTAAAAAATCAACAAAATAGATCAACTGTGAGCGTGTTGTTTACTCAAGTAAATAGAGAAATTTGTACAAAATAACAGGGTGCATAAAAACATAAAAGTGTTTCTGTATTCGATTGTATATCTGTATTTCTAGTTTGTTGACACTGTGATTTTCAGTATTCCTTTTGCTTGGGCGCATGCTTCTATCTTCTTTTTAACGTGATGGCATATGGTTTTGGTTTTAAAGTAACGCCCCTCATTGGTAGCATGTCATCAGGGGGAGATGAAGCCTCGAAATCATAATTTTGAATCATTGTGCCGAGTAGTATAAAGATCTTTTGGAAAGCTAATGCCCCTCCTGGACATTGTCTCACACCAGAAGAAAACGTCATTAACTTGTTGACGGATTCTTTACAGAGCTGCTGGCCAGTTTTATCAAGGAAGTGTTCTGGGTGCAGGACGTCAGCTTTTTCCCAGACATCCGGGTTATGATTACAAGACCACAAGTTGGCGAAGACCATTGTCCCTTTGGGAATCATAAAATCTCTGAATTTAACGCTTTCCATTGTTATTCTTGGGAGAGCTAAAGGTCCAACAGAGGAACGCCGAAGAATATCGTATAACGTTGCACTGAAGTATGGTAGTGAGCCTTTCTTTTCAAACGATAGTGGCCCTTTCCCGAACACTTCGTCAATTTCCCTTCTGCATTTCTTTAAAACGATAGGCTCTTCCAAAAGATATAGTGGTGCCCATGCTAATGTCGACGCCACTGTGTCAAATCCTCCACCGCAGAGATCTGCAACGACACGGGCAAGGTTTAATTTCTCTTGTGAATTTAATGTCGAAAATTTCCCAAAATAATCAGATAACATATATATCAGTCCAAACTTTTCGTCGTTGTGTTCATATTCATACAGTTTGTTTGTTGCAAATTTTTCAAATGCTTTTCCACAATCACTGATCTTTTCTAACCTCTTGTTCGGGAAAAAACGTAACAGAGGAAAGAAATCCGGTGGGTTATCAGCTTCGGCATTTTCAAACCATTCATTGTACCATTCTGTAATCTCAAGAAACTCCTTTTCCTCATATCCAAAACTTTTTCCAAACATCATTGCCAAAAATGCACTTGGTATAATTTGTTTGAAGGCTGACATCGGTTTCAAGGTTTTTTCACTGGCGATGCTTTCGTCAAAAATTTCCATCATTTTTTTAGCCTCTTTTAGCAATAATTGGTCCAACAACGAAGTCTGTGTGTAAAGACGATGTATAGCACGAAGAGCATTCTTTCGGTGATATACATAAGTGTTGCTATAGTTACATAATGAAAGGCCAATGGATCCATGATTTGTTTTTTCAAATGAAGCCATATCAGGCCTCCCAGCAAACGTCTTGGCTTTTTTGACGTACGCTTCATATATGGCCTGGTGACTACTCAATACAACCACTAATCGCGAACCAAGTTGCACTGAAAACACATCTCCATATTCTTTTGCTAAGTCATGCATTATGAAATGTAAAGATTTCCCGCCAACTTTGTGAAGAAATCCTGAATGACAAGACAAAGGAAATCATAGAACATGTAAAACATGAAAGAACTTGTAACTATTGATAATAACAAATGTGTCGCCAAATGAACAAATGATTAATGCTTCTCAAACTGACGACATGTTGCGTGATGATGGATACAGAAAGTTCAAATACAGGGGGCATCCCAGATGATTCAAATACAGGGGGCATCCCAGATGATTCAAACACACCACTATGTAAACGCCTTTAGTTAGTACTGATTTTTATCTTTTTCATGGAAGTAAAGTTCAGTAACAAACCCGTATTACTAATTGCAACTTTTCATCCGCGCCTGTGGATATTTCCAATCTTAGGTTGATTCATTACATATATCACTAACTCATTTTATAAATTAACCAGTCAGAAAATAGTAGATTCGATTAGGCGACTGTTAAGAAATATAGAATGGTTATGCCAGCTTGAATAATGCAAGTCATGTAAAACCTACTGAAAGCTATACCAGGGTCGTATCTAGCGAGGAGAGATTTTTGGAAAATTGAATAGGTATGAATAGGTATGAGTGATTTGTTGTTGTTGTTGTTGTTGTTGTTGTTCCTGTTCTTGTTGTTCTTGTTGTCAGTTTAGTGTTACACTTAAGGTTATTTAGATAGTGATCAATAATTCTTAAGAAACCTTTAATTACCATAAATTATGTCGCAACATTCTCGTTTTCGATGATGAATACTAGTGATATTTGCGTCGTTTTCGTAATTTATGAGAATGATTAATTTATCTATTAATTTGTATTTTTTTTTATCAGATTAAATTAATGTAAAGTAATGACAAGAGGAAGTTTGATATTTTCAATAGATTATATATTGAGATAAATTCGACCAAATAGATTATATAGATTATATATTTGATTATATATTGGACTTTGTGATAATATCGGTTACAATAAGATCATTGCAGTAGGAAAAAAATTCGGACAAACGCAGAATTTTAGATGGAAAAATATTATTTGGTTTTAATATGAACCTGAACTCTTTGTCGTGGCTTCGTCGTGTTATTTGCTAGCTATATAGATTGCTGAAACAATTTGTGATCGTCACTTGACCATCACTAGTTTGTGGTCAAAACTTTGTTATTTTTGTCTGGGTTAACGAGGAACATTGTTGCAAATTACCTCGTTCTTTCAAATAAAATCGTTGTTACCGTCTCTAGTTAGCACTGATTTTTTTCTGTTTCATGGAAGTGACGTTCAGTGTATTGCTTATTGCAACTTTTCATCCACACCTGTGGATATTATCAATCTTATCCCAGAAAACAGTAGATTCGATTCGGCAAACGTAAGTTTAGAAATATAGTTTTGGAACATGTCACGGATGTCCATTGATTTTACCTCCGTTTTCTTCTTCTGACCAGTTTTTTTAGGTGGCTCTCTTTGCACTGCTTCAAACTCAATTTCTATCTCTTGATTTACATTTTCATGTTCGTTCCTTATTGAAAGAAATGTACCGATAATTTCTTCATCTTTTGGTTCAATATACAGTTCCTTTAACAGCGATTCGTATCGTAACAAGTGAATAGGTAGTTAAATGTTGATCAAAAGTTCTTTCGTTTTTAATTTTTCGATTTTGGAACTGACTGAAACCTTCAAAAAAATTACTTAATTTTTGACGATTCGCGAAACTTAATACACGCGAAAAATCTTCAAACGAGCCATCCGCGAAAATTAATACCCGCGAAATGCAATTTTTTTCGATTTTTTTTTTACCGCGAAAATTAGTACTAGAGAAATTTAGTAGTAATATTAAATAAGCTGTTGTTGTTGTTGTTGTTGTTGTTGGTTTAGTGTTTGAGAGATAAATTTTAGAGTGATAATATCGGCTACAATTGATCGTATTGTTTCATGGTAATTACTGGATTATATTTTTTGCTAAGAGTAGGTTTTATACGATCTGTTGAATGTGTATGTTTTGGCCAACAAATCAAAAGTAATAATAAAGGAAAGAAGCATTTTCATATTTGATTTTTATAAAATCTTGTGTTTATTTTATACAAAAAAAAAACAAGAAAAAAAACAAAACGAAGTATAAAAATGTAAAAATTGTTTAGTATTGTTCTGATCGAATCATCAACGCGACCCGATTGTAAAAGGTTCGACCCGTTTGCGATTGGGTCAGTCCACTTATAAACGGATCAACCTGATTACAAACGACATATGAAATTTTGAAATGGTTGTGTCAAGATTCCCTTGATTGTTTAAAGGCCGAATCAAAGTTAACCCAGCAAGAAGACCTTATCAAGGATTTTTCTATTTTGTTTATTTTTTATTAGTAACTACCGAGATAATTGAACATCATATATATTTTCCATATCGACTAGAAACGTAAGGCACGTGGGCACGCTATTTAACAGACTCCAGACATGTGAGTAGATATTCTTGATATATTCACATATAACTTGATTGAAATCAATCAAATTTAACTGATTTATAACCTCGTGTGAACCTCAGAGGCGGATCTAGAGGCTTGAAATTTGTGGAGAAGAATGTTAGTCATTAAAGCATAAAAGAAAAACGTGCAAATAAACCCATTAGAAATACGGACTAAAAACAGAAATTATGTAAATGTGTTCCTCCACTTTTTGAACCTAGTGTGAACTTCATTTTATTAGCAATTTAGATTTGTTTGCGGTCAGACATTTGTTATTCCTGTCTGGGTTAACAAGAACTTTGCGCCAATTACCTCGTTCCTTCAAACGAAAATTATGGACTTTCAACCAAGAAGATTTATGATCGCAGATTTATGAAACAAATTCCTCCTACAGTGCCCCCTCTTGGCACGCATTAGTTAGTGTTCTTTGTTTCAAACTTCGCGTATTTCATAACAAAAGGAAGGAAACATATTATGACAAAATGTTCGTACGTTATTATATATGTTATTATATGTTATTATATATATCTGTTGTTATGTAATAAAATAAGCAATCTTTTTTTCTGTTGATCTTGAAACAAAGTTGAAAATAAATCATCATTTTGTTTCATAAACTTTTTAAAAAACAACTAGAATTCTTGAATTCATGCAGTAACCTCTTCTCCATAATGTCATGTTTCGCCGTTCTTTCTGGAACGGTACAAAAAGTAAGTTTGGACAAAAAATGTCGAGATTTAAAAAATAAATAAATAAAAAATCATGAAGATTGTGACGTATATCTCACGTGACGTGAGAATTGTTACGTGAGGAATGTTACGTGGCTTCCAAACGAAAAATAGAACATGGACGTACGAATGAATTTGGAGTATGAGTTTTTAAATCTCAAAAAGAAGAGATGTCAACTTACCGATAATAGGTAGCCCTGTTGGACCAGGTGGCAAATTTCGATGTTTACGGATAAAGTAAACAACAACAAGTATGATCAAAATAAACAGCCATAAAAAAACTGCCATGATGTGTTCTTTACCAACGCATCCTTCAAATGAATCTAGAAATCAAGATGAGTTTATTTTGTTGAAATGTTAAACATGTCACCATGACGTAAGGTTTTGTTTGATAACTTTATTAAAGGAAAAAGGTCTGGGTTCTAATTGATCGCCAGTTGATTAGTTTACTAACACAATATACTAAATGACGATTTATTGTCATTATTCTCTTTCTGTTCCATACTTTTATTATCACATCTAATCCTGTCATATAACAGCGATTAATCATTACGTAGGATGTCTTGGTTCACTATTTTGTGTTACGTCTAAATGAGACCAGAGATATGTAAAAAAAGAAAGATAAACAACTTCGTTGTTTCTCGCAAAAGCTATCCGTGTCCCTTTTACTGGTGTGAGTATTGTTTCGCGCGAATAATTTAAATATATAATTACTTGTAATTGTTAAAATTCTAAATTTTCATTGGTTGAAAATTAAAATTATGCGAATAACTCATTGGATAATTTTTATAATTTTTTCTAGTTTCGCATATTTTAATTTTTCATATAAGTTCTCGTTCACCGAATGTCACTCGCTTTTTAAGATGGCTACAACAGCAACAACTACTTCTGTGATAGATAATATTGACTTTGAAATCAGTGAAACAGACGATGTTGACCGAGCAATCATGGAACATTTCAATGAATTTGAGAGTGTTGAGATACAATTTGAAGACGATTTAAGTAAAGAGGATTTTCTTCTCCTCGAGAAGAAGAAGAACACTACCTTATTATTGGACTCAATACCACCTCTAATGTTCTGTGATGAAGCGAATGTACAATGCGTCGTCAATGCTAACCAATCATCCTCGCCTCCAAAACAAATAAAGTATTTTTGTGATTATTGTTCCAAGCCATATAAAAGAGAGACTGCTTATGTAAAGCATATGTCAGCTTGTTCAATGGGTACGTATATAAGTTTTCTTTAATCAAATTCTCTCTTCATTCTATAGATCATATTACATCTTTTCATATCTTCATCTAAAAGTCTTGTTATTATACTGATTGAGACTTGAAAGGGATTGTTGCACAGTTACAAAAGTTTAGAGATTTTGTGTATAATAGTGTGTTGCTAGATCTAACTCTGCAGTAGTAAGATATATGAGTGTTTTTCGTGATAATAACTGGCTTGCACAGAGTGTCACACAGTGTATATTACTCTTATCTTTGTAAAAATTCTATCCTATCCAGATCCTTTTGGCTAAACTTCAATATATACCTTTATTCTTTTTACATAGGTGGAAGTAAATCAGAGAATACAAAAAGCAAGCTGAATCAAAAGGAATCTGCAACTAAAACTGTTAATAAAGAAGCAGGTAATTTATATTTGGAGCTAACTAGCTGTCCTTGCCCTGATACTATGGTTTAAAAATTGTTTATTTGGAGATTTATGGTTGTTTATTTATTTCAGGGTTTATCTGTGTGAAAGCTGATTTCAATTTTTCATTGGTTCGAAAAGCTTTGGACATGTTGGTAGCTGACAAAATTTATAACGTTAAAACAAAATTCGAAACTCCTGGACAGAAAGTGAAAAAATTTGCACAAGAGCTTATTCGTGTTTTCACTGAGAATCCTGATCTTTTGAAAGAAACAGAACGTGAACTTTTATCAAGAATGATTAATGCAATGAAAGATACAAACTTAACGAAAGGTGCTATGAGAGAAAATATGTGGAATAAAATCCTTCAAATTCAACAGGATTCAAGGAATATTGAAAGATGGAACAATGTTTTGAGTCAATGCAAAGAATCGATTCCAACCTCAACCTTTTCGTCACTGTTTAATTACTTGACCACAAAAATGGTGTTTTTGATATTGGAGAATAACAATGTACAAAATCAAAAAGAAGCTCCTATGAGAGATATCAAGCTGTCAGATGATGAACAAAATGTATTGTATTATGTTTCTGGGTTCATCATATTTTACATGAAGCGAAAATTCCAGAAGATATTTTCCAAAAACAAGAATAACACAGCCGCCATAGCTGCTTTGCAATTTTTATCAAACCTTCATGCAAAATCCAATGAAGCTGTGAAAGGACATTCATTTCTGGATTTCACTAAAAAATGGGCTGACGTAAAAAATAATGGAGGACTTGTCATGGTAAATGATGAGTTCTACCTTTTTATACGTCGAATAGAAAATGCTGTTCGACAAATTCTAACTATAGATTTAATTTGCAGTTATAAACAAGAAGACATTCGAGATGTTGTTAGAAGAGAAATTGAAAAAGCAGCATTAGTTAACCAGTATTGGGAAACACTTATTAGGTTTTTACCTAATAAAGATCTGGGTAATGTCCTAAAAGACCAAATTATAACCAAGTGGATGGATTTGAGATGTCATGCCTTTGTTAAAACGTATATACAGATTTTAAGAAGGAAATTTAATCAAGATGCAAATCTGCCGAGCCTGCTCTGCGGAAAACTTTAACATAAACTTTTATATTTTTAATCAAACCAACCGGCACATTGTATACTGTATGTGCATATGTAGTGTTTTCATTAATTTTTTAATTTTTCTTTTCTTTGTGGTTGTTATATTAAATATATCTCCTTTTTCAAAACGCACCTAGTTCTAGTCCAAATAAATATCGAAAAGAAACGCTGGCTGCGTGTTTTTATCTAGTTATAGCATCGGTCCTTTACCACATTACTATAGCTAACTGGCCAATGAAAAAATGAGAAACTCTAGGAACGAGGAATGAAAAAACTACGTACAATTAAGGGAAGCAGAAAGCATCCAAACTCGTACCCAGTGCCTTTTCCCGCTTTTTAAAAGCCCAGGGTTTAAGAGAAAATCACACGGAAAAGTCGGCCAGACTAGACTGTAGTGGTACGTTTATAGAAATCGGATTATGAAAATGCGGTGAAACACCATGTTGCTATTATTAATACAGAGTCGCACTTGAATTCTGTATTAGTAAAAATCATGTCGCGCCGTGGTTTCAATTATGTAGAAAGTAACATTGATTTAGAAATTAATATTTGTAAGCCGGAGAATAAAAAAGACATAATTGAAACCACGGTGCGGCATTTTCTAAGGGGGTGTTCACATGGAGAAAAATTAGCCCGGCAAAGAGGGCTGGCTCGATTCACCGGGATGATTTTGTCTTGGGTTCATATGAGAAAAAACATCCTGACAAACCGGGCTGAAAAATGTCATATGATTATCATTGTATACACGTTACAAAGAAAAACATGCGCAAAATGTGAAAAACCATCCCGGTTAACCGGGCTAGAGTGTTCACATGGAAAAATTTCAGCTCGCCTTGCGAGATCTCGGTAAATAAAAGCGAGATTAATTTGTCATGTGAACACATGTTGAATTTTATGAGACTTTGATAAAAAAAGGTGAGATCTCGGCAAATCGAGCCAGCCCGCTTTTCCGGCCTGATTTTATCCATGTGAACACCCCCTAGTGCGACATTATTTTCTATCAATGGACCGGGACAAACGTTTCAAATAATGAGATTTACAGTGGCCTGTAAATGCTGACGGGACCAAAGTTTTTGTTCTACATAACGAAAGTCAACTGTATTATTTATATTTTATTTCAGGTTAGTACAAACAGCAATAGTAACAATGACTAATAAACACAGACTAGGTGTAGAGTTTATCGGCTCTCCAAATGCACTCTACACTAGGTTGAAAATACTATAAAATTGTTAATGAAAATCTACTTCATAAAGATATGTTTAAGTCTTCAGAAGAAGTCCTGAAAAATAAATAAAAAACACAAATCTCAAATTCTTAAAACGTACACTTGCAAAATACAAACTACATAGTTCGAATAGTTTCAAAAGCAAAGAAATTCAACTTTGTTCCCAGGGCCTTCCTAGAAATTTTTATAAAAAGACAAATGACAAAATATGAAGTTTATGGTGATTTAATGATCAATAATTTTTTGTCTTTTTCTTGGCAAGCGAGTGTCTGTTATATCAATATCAGGTCTTGTATCAGGTCTTGTATCAGGTCTTCCAGCCGTATTACCACGTAAATCACCAATCAATTCACTTTTTACAACATTAAGTGAAATTTCCTGCCGCTCGAATTGTTCCCAAAGAAGCCATTGTGGGGTTCCCTCTTGAAAAGAAGTTGATTCACTACACAAAACATCTTTTAAAAGAATATGGGTCCCACCATCAACAGTCACTCCATTAGATTTCACTAAATTATCAATTTTAGAAGCATATCTTGCAGCTTTATCAACAGCAGCCTTCTTTGCTGCTGAGACATTTCTCAATCTATCACGTAATTCTTCAATATTTAGATATCGAAGGTTTGTATGACTATCGTCAGATGTAGAAGCTTGTAACCTTGTATCATCAGAAACACGTCTTTTGAACTTGTGCAACGTATTTCTATACATACAACAAGGCTCACAAATAATGTTTCCACTAATTAGATAGCTGCAATCAGAAGACCTTATTATACGAAAGTTTTCTGCAATGAGTCGAGTGTGCCCCTCGCCAGCTGACTCAGCATATGCCGTACTTCCATTTTTGCCTGGAAAAGGGTCATCAAACTTCACTCTATTATTTAAAACACTTTCAAAATTCCTATTACCCTGACAAACAGTAAGTTTTGAAATTTGTTCACAAAAAGAGTTCATGTTATCGTTGTTAACAAATTCAGGTAGATGTTGCAGTGTACAATGATTTTCACGTTGGATGATTTTCCCATGCACAAAGATTTTTCATTTATTTGTCATGGGTGTAATTATGAGCTGCATAGGTACATCAATTACATTAGTTGCTGTATCTTTTACGGGCTTGAAATATATCAGATCATTTTGATATCTAGTGAAACCAATCTCCCTCATAAGATAATCAAATCGACTGACATGAAAAGATTGATTACGGATTGAAGAGAAGCACGCACAGTCATCACTATGAGGATAAAAATTCACAATTTGTAGATCTTTTGTATCTCCTTGATGTATTTTTTCCAATTTTCTCTTGCATGTTATACAAGGATTAGCAGGATAGATCTAGATGATAGAAAATATTCCCATTAAAAAAAATCAAAACAAAATGGCTAGATTTGCAAGTAAGTCTTGTCTCAACAAATAATAGGATAACAAATTAGGAGAATTCATATCAAAAAGAGGTGGTGAAAGCCATAGGTTAGTAGAGACAGTAATGAACAAAATGTAACAAAACACTTTAAAACCTAAAAGCCATAACAAATTCAAGCTTCATTCATGTGAATAAAAATAAGACACAGGCAGATTTTACCTGAGGATCTTCCTGTTCCAAGACACCAAACTTCGTCAGCACATCCAAATATTGACAAGCTTTTTTTGGGTTTAAATAACCTTTACTAATCTTTATTATCTTCCCACATACTCTACACATTTTCTCCAGCATATTTATATGAACATCCATTCTATAGGGAAAACAAGAGAAAAGCGTGGTATGTGTTAGCCATCTTGAATCTAAATATCAACACTACCGACGAGTATATTAATTATGACAAATATTTCATTTATAATACCGAGTTTTAGATCTATTTTACCTCAAAATATCTCGTTTCAAAACGAATGTTGGAAAATCTTAATCAAATAATCTCGTAAATAAAATCATAACTTACGTGTTATTAGCCAGACTTACATCAGACTTCAGTAGTTTTCTTGAAAAATTGATTTTACTGACAGAGACTTCGTTTTACGACAAATTTATTAGCATACAACTTATTCTTTACTTCTTTCTCTAAAATGTTGACATTTTCTACAAACTTTAAGAAAAATTTAAAGCATATGTGTGAGATTAAGATTCGTCTGAAAAATATCGAAATCTCTCAGGAGATATTCAGGAAAGACAAATCAAAGACAACATAAATTGTCGGTAACACTCGTAAAGTTTTAATTTTTCCGAATTTAATTATTCGCGAAAAAAAAAGAGTCTGGATCTGGGGACACGGATAGCGTTGAATAGAGGCACGAAACAAAAGGATTAACAATAAGCTGTCAATCAAGTTCAAACGAGTTGTTTATCTTTCTTTTTTTACATATCTCTGATGAGACTGATATCATGCAAACGAACGTGGCCATATCAGAGTAAATAAGATATCGTTATAAAATCCGAATCAAAAGATAAAATAAAATCATCGATTGCCTATTTAAATAATAAATAATTCAACATCTTGGAGTTTGACTGTTAAGCCGTTATAAACTGTAAATGGCACCCAACTTATCAGAAAATACGTATACGTTTACCTTGAAAACGTATACACCTTGGAAACACATCAAAAAAAAAATCAAAAAAAGGCTTCACCGTTTGGTCAGTATAAATTAGGATAAGGTCAGAAAAGCAATAGATTATTAAAAATTGCACTTGAAAAACATGAAAATATAGAAAACAAAAGTTGAATGGCTTTCGTCAAATGTATCAATTTTCTAAAAATCCTGCCAATAGAGACCGACCGATGACTGAATAAATATTTGAAGCTTTGAAATGTTGTGAAACAGTAATATTTTTGATGACGATCTAAACATTAAAGCCAAGAAGTATATTCCAAAGGTAACAGAAAATAAATTTGAATGCATTTCAAAAGTGTATTTCCAAAGATATATATATATATACGTTTACCTTGAAAACATGTAAACCTTGGAAATATATTAAAAATTATTTAAGGTTCAATAGTTTCATTTGTATACATTCGAAAAATGACAAGAAAGCAAATGATACAATACCAAGCACACTACCACGTACTGTACTATAATAATTCACTATTAGTGGGGGAGCAGCTTCTTCCGTTCGCTATATTCAAACTTTTTATAACATATCAAGCAGTTAATAATAAATGTAAAGAAGTTTACAAGTTTCTAGGGCAGAGATTCTTCTATATCAACGTTCTTGTAAGAATAATTCATTACCTTAATGCCAGTTTCAAACGCTATCCAAGTATAAAGTTTGTGCGTAACTTGTGCGCCATTTTTGAAGACGTTTTTGCATAGAGAAAACAAAATGAACTTCAGTCTGCGTTCACCGCTTGCGTTAAGTAGGCTAACTAGACCTAACAGGCCAATCAGATATCAGAAATTAGCTGTACAACCAATGCACTTTTAGAAAAAAACTTGCGTAGATTTGGAGCAGATAAAAAAAACAAAAAAACAAAAAAAACCGAAAAAAAACACAGAAGGTTTTAAAGGATTTCTATCCTTACGCAGAAATCCAAAAACTACAAAAATGTGTCACTTCGAACTTTTGCATAACCCATCAAATATAACCATAATAACAAAAGACGAAGCAATAACTTGTTGGAATAACATTTTGTGATGAATAGAATAATTACGTTTTGTAATGAATAGAACAATATAATGATAAATAACAGTCACTTCAATGTCTTATATGTTGACCTGCTTTTGCTACTTCCCATCTTTTTGTTCAGTTTCGATAAGTGTCTCCTTTCTGACTGTTCTGCATCAATATTGGTATCTAGGTCTTCAAACAAAGTTTGATTATCAATATCGTTTTGGCTTGTCTACATTTTCCTCATTGATTTCCAAGTTATCTTTTGCAGCACAATGATAAACTTTGTTAATTAAAAGCGTCCTTTAAAAAACCCAGTAAATCTTGGTTTCATGATTGTAAATATAAGTCATGATCTATCATCGCCTATGGAGGAGAGAAACTACATGAAACAATGATGTAACTAAATACTGACTGAGCAATCTAGGATGTTTTTACATATGTGTTGATGTAACATTGTTCAAAACTCAAAATAGAGGAAAATATGGTAAAAATTACTAAAAACATTATGGAGGAGAGGCTAATGTCTTAAATTTTTTAAAACAGGTAACAGAAGTCATCTAAACGAAATAATTAGTCAAAAACCTTAAAACTTAAAACTATCAGGTGTTCCTCTTGTTTGTCAAGAAAAATATACAAGATTGTCCATTTTGATAGTCACTGTGGAGAAGTGCAAAATACCTCCTGTAATAGCGAACATTTTTTATATACATTAACAACCAAAATTTGGACGTAACTGTTATGTTAGCCTTACCCGTGGACTGTGTTCGCAATCATCAGAAAGAACTTTTCATTCTTCGTACTTTGAGTATACTGGGTTTTATGTATTAAAGTTTTATTAGTATGTGACTTCAGCAGGTTAAGACTACCTCGCTGACTTAATAAGGTCAGCAAGAATCCATTTACTTGGCACAACCATTTCACGGTATCAAGAAACATTTAGTCAACACTCGCTGAAATCATTATGGGTGTCATAGGAACACAAGCCAGATTGGTTAATGATAGGTTAGCGATAGGTTAGCGATATAATACCAGCAGATTTTCAATTGGTTGATGACGTAATAAAGAGTCAAAGTAATCGGTGAGTTGTGAGTTGGTGAGTCGTGAGTTGGTGAGTTGAGCATGATTTTGTTTAGGCAGCTGCCGAGAGAATCGGGAAACCATGCTATCATACTCATGCTGCAGCAGATGAAGACAGAGCGACAACTCGGGTCAATCCATTGAAAAAGCATTCAATACAGCACTCCGTCATAGCGAAAGTGATATCGTTCCTATTACGATTATTTTCATATCCGCCATGGCAGTTTTTCGCCAAGCGAAAAGGAAGGGATATAATTGCAGATCCTGGGGTCAATTTCCCCGTTTTGGTAGCAGCTTACCAAGCTCTTTGGAACCTATATTTCATATATATATTCATATATTCATTTATTTCATAATATATATTTGAAATGTGGTAAAATAGTTCGTCACTGGCTCTTAGGCTATAATGTGTGACTGGAATTTGAGCTAAATAAAGTCACTAGATGCATTCAGTGTATCCAATAATGCATGGGGTTACTATTTTCGAACATGCCCTAAAGACCTCCCATCGATATTCGACTTCATAACTATGTATAATGGCACACTTAAGCAGACAAATTCCATCAATTTTTATACTGCAGAGTATTTTTTTGGTTCCGGCAAAACACACCGCTCACCGTCCAATGTACAATTTTCTAGACCAGAATTTCTAGTATACGTACGGGTTGGTCATTTGCTGTTAGGATTAGGTCTTGAAACTTGGTATGTAGGTAAAGGACCTACATTTCTTCATAGACTAAATTTGGTACTGATAACGTTTTGATGACGTCATCGATGATGTTTTAATCGACGCCGCGCAAACATGCTTTGAAAAAAAGTAAAATAATATATCATATATATATATATATAGTATATATATTTATTTATTGCCAGAAGGAAAAACACTTGAAATATACTACTGTAGCAGTTTCATGCTTACGCAATCTTCAGGTATATTATACATTTTGTTTCTACCTAAAAAAATAGAAGACAAATATAAATATCACTTACAACTATATATAATCATTACAAGTTTTATCAAACGTTCTTTATAACATACTTGTTGTTGTGTCGACATTTGTTGATAAACTCTGATTTTTTGTTTATAACATTTGGATCGTCCAGGGAATTGATGATAATAAGTTTCTCACTTAAACACAGTTTACAGTAATTAGATCTGGCTTTACTTTTTTATATATATAAATATTTATATATAAGTATATACTATATGTATATATATACTTATATAGAATCCCGTCGTCTCTTCGCTGAACAACAGTCTGGTTTCTGCAAAGGTCACTCGACAATCACTACACTCATCAAACTAAAAGATGATATTCTGAAAGCAATGACAAGGGTGAAGTCACAGTGTTCAATAATGGCAGATTATTCAAAAGCTTTTGACACAGTTGATTATAAGACAATCCTACAAAAGCTTCATAAATTCCATATTGGCAAGAATACACTGCACACATTTTTGAGCTGTCTCTCAGACCACAAACAATTTGTACTGATTCACGACCAACGATCTGAATGCCTTGCCGTCACACATGGTGTACCACAAGGAATCATACTAGGTCCGATCCTATTCAATATTTGGGTAGGCGAAATGAAAGAACTTACATCTTGTTCCTGTCTTTAATACGCAGATGATACCAGCCTACTTTATCAATGCCACTCACGTCAACTACTTAAGTGCACTGAAAAGGTCAATGCTGAGCAAAGAGATCTAATTGATTGGTCATCGAGAAAAACCTTGTATTCAACCAAACAAAAAAATCTAAAACCATCTTGTTTTCTACTGCACAGATGAGTCGTGTTCATGACCTCCAAAATGATATTTACACCGTTAAACCTCTTAAAATGTACTTTTACATCGAGTCAAATCTTCAAAAGTACTGGGCATAACAACTGTCTTGGAATGATCATATCAACAAAACAATACAATGTGCCTAACCCTAACCCTCACTTTAAAGTCCTTAAAACTCATTCAAAGATTTAACCCCTACCACGTGCGAAGAAATCTTGCCGAAGCTCTGGTACTTAGCAAGCTGGATTATAGTAACATCCTGTTTAACAACGCTCCAGCCTACCTGATTAAACGAATTTAGCGTTTGCAGAATATGGCCGCAAGTTATATAGCTAGACGTTTTACGGCTGAAGAAGGAGTATTGAAACTGAACTGGTTGCCAGTAAGAGAAAGAATAGAATCCACCATATGTAAAATGGCTTATAAAGCAATCAACGATCCGAACTGGCCAAGTTATCTAAAACTTAATGTCCGACAAAAAACAGGCGAAATCTTCGCGGATACACAGCATGTGGCGCATCATTCGATGTAACACCACGATTAACAACACTTTCGAATTCATCGCACACATTCAGTAATCTACCTGCGCAATGTCGTAGCCTTGTTCCATCTAACATCTCAGTCAATAAAAACAAAGTTTATAGTCACATTATGATATTTTAAATTTTTCCTCATACATTTATTTACTTATTCAGAATTTTCTGTAAATTCACGAGGTCGTTGTGTTTCTAGTCACTTGCTTTACCACAACTCTTGAATCCTGATTATAAAGATGGTTATTTAGCACTGGAACTTAGGTTTAGTTTGTTGGTCTAATTTCAACATACACTCAATTCGTTAGCTGGGAATCCATGACTGACCAATAACATTTATAATACGTTTATAATATTTATAATATTTTATGTTGACGCAATGCAAACACTTATATCATACGCATATCTGGGTGAAGAGCCAAATGTTTCTATCGCAATTAAACGTCGGGATTTGAGGTACATACACAATGGATGTCATTGATCTCGAAAAAGCGCCGATCGAAAAAATACACACGAATTGGTACTGAGATTTAGTTAATCATAGATTTGACTGGCGCCGTGATAATGACGTTATAGTCACGCGTCCTTAAACGTTTTGCCGCTTAATTCCATGGCATACATAAATCCCGAGCTAATCAAAAAACGCACAAAAGCCAGTCAGCCTTTTATTTCTTTTTCTTCTTATCGTGATTAAGGGCCGTGGTGGGTGGGGGGGGGGGGATATGGCGTAAAGACGGCGCAAGTTTAAGCCATAACAGTAATTTATTAGACGACGATTTTGTTTGTATTCTTGCCAGGTTGAACGAACCTGAAATTTCTAGTGGTGAAATTAATGTTGTAGCAGAAAGTGTGAGTACTGGAGATATCCATATTCCTCATGTAGGTAATAGTGCGTTGCTGCCGAATACTTCTCGAAAATATTTGAACGAAATTTTGATAAGCAAAAAAATATATTTTCCATCCTTATTATTATTTATTAGATATTAGATGTTTATTTTTTACGTTACGTTATTCATGATTCATAAAATTCATCTTTCTTATTTCACAATTTTCTATGGTGGCCGATAAGTGCAAAACAATATCTTTAAAATTGTATATAAATAAACTTTATATTACGTATAAATAAACTAAAATTGGATATTAATCTACTAAAGTATCCTGTATATCAAAGGTTGATTAATATAGTCGATTCTGTAAAGTCTTAAACGCTACCGACTTTTGTCTGTAAATGCAAATGTTCTCAACAGGAACAACGAGCAACTAGAATAAATCGATAAATCCTTCGTGAAGGAATAATACAATGAGGACATCTCACATAGCGCGGACACTTTGTTATTTTACAGGACGCACCACTTCTCTTGAAGGCTAAATCTCCAGACCTCCTCCTTATATATAGCGGACAGGCTTGACTAACGAGGAACTCTGTAAAAAGATTTTGTCAGCAGATGGTTGAATCAGAAAGTTCGGATTAATATTCGGACTTATAGTGAAACTATAATAATTTTATTCTGAAACACATATAAATATTAATTCTTCTCTATTCTTTCTCCTCAAAAATATGAGAGTTCTAATTCCGGGTATCCGTAAGTCCGCTTCTTATATCCGAATTTATGCTCGTCGTGTCTATATCAGTCATATCCGAAGATTAGATCTGGCGGCCACTTTGAGTTTTGATTTAGTGTCCACACCACCACCACATCGCGGACCACTAAACAATAAAGACCACCCTTAGATTTCGCGTAACCTTACATCAATTTTTACCATACTAAGAAAATGATAATAATAATAATCGCAGAGCAAAAAATATTGTTATTCTTTTTTTACGCCGTTCTAAATTTAGGGTCTGAAATGTCTCATTGGATCTCGTTTAAAAATTAATGTTATGAAGGAAAAATATATTAGATTCTGTCATATCTTAAGGATTCTGTCGCATTAAATTCACGCCTGGTATGTGTAAAAGAAGGTGGTAAAGTTTTTAAATGATGGTGGGCTTTTTAAAAAGCATCATCAATATCATACTCTCATCATACTCTCTACTTCATAACATAAATTATACTTCCTTTGCTTTGTATTATGTTCCATTGTTTGAGTGTCAGCAATGTCAATGACATTTCTAACTCCAAGATTCTACTACACTGTTTGTTGATGTATTACCTTGTATTATAGCTACATCAAAACAAAAATATACTAAAATTGTTCACAGAATAGTGATCCTCTGTCTGCTGCGATATTTTTTTTTTGTACATATTTCTTCTGTATAATAGATGACTTTCCAAAAGAGAGGGTTTTTTTCTTCGCGTTATCTTATATAATCTGCCGTAGTTCCATTCTTCTAGTCACATTTTTTGGGGAAACAGAGCACTCACCTGAATTTATTTTCTACGACCTACATCGAAAAATGTTTTGTAACGCTTGATCACGCTGTTTGTTTTGCCCCACAAAGAGCCAAGTTACATGATTTGCCAACAACCTGAAGAATGTGACTTGCTTGTCATATTGTAGGTGGGATGTATGCAGTGTAGGTCTACATTATAATAACTGACCTTTTATTTTAATCTTATTTAGTCTCTTATGTTCGCCCCTCAACTGCTCAGAGAACAAAATAAATTAAGAAACGCGCACATTTGTCAATAAGTGACATATAAGCCATCTATTATACGTAAATAAAATCTTGTGGAATATCAATTATGCTGAAAATGCTTCATTGATTATTATGATGTCAGAATATAGCATTGATGGACATCGATGAAAATTTTGATCCCATACTACTTAGAGACATACAGAGAAAATTAACCATTTCCAAGAAGAAATCACGTGATCTTGATTATTTTTCAGTGTATGTTGGGTATCTGCACAAATTGTGATTTTTAAACTTTATACAAAATATTTGAGTTTCGAAAAGCTAGGTACTGTGAAATTAAGTTCAACAAAGTTTGACAAACTAATAAATGTATAAGCAATAATTTTCAAGCCTAAAAGAATGAAGACTGGTAATCTAGAATAAAATAAAATTGCTCACGGAATTAGCGGTTTTTAGTTAATGTCGACATTTTTAATTTACAATGTTGAAACTATATCACTTAAATTTTATTGTCTATATACCTGATAATTGACATATTGATGTAATTGATTCACATCTGATTGCCATAAATGTTCAAAACGTCTTCAAAATTTTTAAATGTATTATATACATAAACTTTAAAATGTTTCTTTCATTATTATAAAATAAAAACAGACTTCAAGTTTTAAAAACCCGATCCTACATAATAATAGGGTTACATTGACGAGCTAAGAGTGTAAAAAATTTCCTTTGATAACTACTCAACCATGTTAATAAATTTTTATCAGTTTAAAGTAGTTATCCAATAAAATCAATTATAATGTAAATCCTTTTGTGTTAAATATTTTTACAAACAAAATTCATTAAATTCATGTCTATATATAAGATGAATTATGTCTGCCTTGTAAGTGTTTGTTTTCATCAGTTATGTTTTTCTTTAATTTCTGACTATAGTTTTTTTGTGACTTTTACCATTTCAGTATATATTATACATAAAATTAATTATTCAATTTTATTTTATTTTCTTTTTATCAGATTCATTGTTTTTTTTATTTCAGACAGGAAATTTGCCAATTTCATAAAGAAGAAAAAATGAATCATCTACGAGATCACATAATACCCAAATCGGTCTTAAAATTCAGTTGTAATAAAAAGAAAGGCATAAAGTCATTGATTGAATCATCATTCCAAGTTGTGAAACCAGTCACCTCTGATAACAAAGCGAGCACACGACGTTTAAAAGAACTTCAATATCTTGAAGAAGATAATTCGTCTGATGATGAGAGACATCAATCCCTAGAAAAGAACTTAAGTCAATCCATCAGTGTTTCTACATTTCGAAAATTACAAAGTAGACGGAAGATAAAAGTGGTCTGTATATTTCCTGAACGCGAGCATTCTGCTTCAGCGTTACATCAGTTAGAAGATGTGTGCAATAGACTTGATACTGAATTAGAAGAAATTAAATTTGAAAACTTGGACTTTGGTGAATATAATGTGTTAGATACATTTTATAATGCTGATGTTTGTGTTGTGGATGTTTCTGTTTTTGCTGAGCAAGCTTCCTTGTTTTATCACTTGGGAGTTCGAGAAAGTACTGGAATGAAGGATAATGTTGTCATTGCTCTCGACGAATTAGAAGACAAAACTACAAGTTTGATGGTACACTTAAACTTTTAATGCTATGTACTATACTTCACCTTGCATTTGAAACCTGTCATATCATTTTCTTGTATTTAGTTGTCATGTACAAGTCACTCATTTTTCTCTTATCAAATTGGACCAGATGACAAATGTCTTGTAACCAATGCTGCAGGAGCAGTATCTAAAGAACAATGTCCACGAACATTGACAGCCGCATTTTTAAGGACACTGCGTAATGTTCAGGGTACAAGTAAGGCAAAATGTAAAGAAATTTTTTTGAGAGATTTACGAAAAGCTATGGAGAGACTACAGGGAGCAGAGTTGAAAATGGTATATATCTAAAGTTTAAAATTTAGATCGCCAAGGTTCGCATTTATCATCATTTTCTTATAATTGAGAACTTGTTTTCAGGAACTTGACAGAATGAAGAAGGTGGTAGGGGAACCAGCCTTATTCACTTCAGATATAATTATGAGTCTGTTGTACTCTTACAGGGATATACAAGTATGTATGCTTTTTGTTCAGATGTAATTGTATCTACTATAACTCTGTAGTTACTCATGAATTCATTATCTTTTGGAAAGACTAACTGATTGAATTGTTTAGCATTTAAAGTGAGTGGGAAAACTTCATGTATAACATACATTTTGTCTATATACCTCCAGGATTATGACTCCATGATACAAATTTGTGAAGGTGTTCCTCCTAATCATTGCGAGATACAAAATCGAGCAATTCAGCAACTTTATTCCTTCGCATTAAACAGGTTAGGAAGATTTTTTGATAGTTTTGAATGTTTTTGGTTAATAATTTTATTATGCGATTATTTTATTGATCTATCATTCATCAATTTTGATGAAATCTAAAGATCAGTATAATTTGCGGAATATAGGTTTTGACTTCATGTAAAAATTATAAACAATATTTCTTTGTGATTTCATCTAAAAATACATTCCTTTGAGAATGTGTAAAGTTTCTTTCAGGTTGTACTCCACTTCATCCTTGACTTTGTCCAAATGATTCTTTTGTACTTGAATTTTTTAGTGGAGTTTGTAAATAGTTGTTACTTCTAATCAAATCTTTCAAAACAAATTACTTCTGAGGTTTTTGTTTCTCTGGCAATTTTTCAGTTCTTTCTAGTAAAACTGCTTATGTTTTGCTTTTCAGACGAGGTAACAAAGGAGATCGTCAAAAGGCTCTTAGTGTTGTGCTGAAGGTTATTATGAACTCTTCCTTCTTTCCTTTCATTAACATTTGATGCCTAAATCTGTGATGGTTTCA
Organism: Turritopsis rubra; assembly: GCA_039566895.2. Lineage (NCBI taxonomy): Eukaryota > Metazoa > Cnidaria > Hydrozoa > Anthoathecata > Oceaniidae > Turritopsis > Turritopsis rubra. The sequence goes on along the minus strand of CM077624.1, from coordinate 1,113,220 downwards.
GAAATATACCTGTCTGTTTTGATTAATTTCTGTAGTTGCTTGAAGACAAGGAACAGAATCCGCCTGATTTGTTATGTTTAGCTGGTCGTATATATAAGGATATGTACTTTGACTCCACATATACTGATGATCATTGCAGAGATGAAGCTATCAGATGGTACTCTATTGTTTATGTTGTGTCATCTTGGTATCCACAATTCTTTTTTCTTTTTACCTTCTTATTGACATCCCTCATATATCTTTACAGGTATAAAACTTCATTTGAAATTCAACCATCAGATTTTTCTGGTGTAAATCTTGCTATTTTGTTGATTGCAGCTGGCCACACATTTGTAAAATCCGACGAGTTACAACGAGTCTGTAAGTCTGTTAGTTACTGAGAAATCTAAATACTGAAGAATTATCCAGTTCTTCACACACCTTAAATACTTTATTTTATATTTTCTTAGGCATGCAATTAAATGGCTTGATTGGAAGGCGAGGACATCTTCAATCACTGACAAAATACTGGATTGTTGGGCGATTTATCATAATAAGTGTGTTAGCACAAGATGTCCAAAGATCATGTCTTGCTGCTGAACAAATGTTTAAATTAAATCCTCCTCCATGGTACCTAAGGTCTATTTTAAAAGATTTGGAATTATTAAGTAATATGATGAAAGATGCTCCAGAATGTCCTATGATAGACGATGATGTAATCATTTCGATCTTTTTTACTTCCTGTTATTATTTGGTTTCTTTCTCCTATCAGTTTGTTTTGCTTTTTTATTCTTATAGAAGCATAAATTTTGGCAAGAATTCATGCATGAAGCAGCAAAGGATGAAGTAGATGTCAAAGACTACAGATTTCCAGTATGTTGTCATTGTTGTTATTAGTTGGTTACTACAACTATGAAGTAGGCAAAGTTTGAAGTTTTTGTTTAGTACCATTTTATGTGGTTACCTTGGTAACTCTTTAGGTGATGATTCTCGATCCTGGTAATGACTATATACCAAGTTATGTTTCTGTTACTGTGGAAAGTCAAGATGATAATGATGAACATACAGATGTAAGACTCCATCATTTCAAAACACTCTTTAAGATATGCCATTCTCAGTATGTCTCATTTAAATGACTATTTTTCTCTTAAGAGGGTACGGTTGTGGCATGCGTCACCTGACTGCAAAGATATGCATGTTCAAGATAAGTGCAAGGTATTAAGATACTTCACTAATGAAATGAGCATTGCTTTTTTCGAATATCTGAAATAAATGTGATGTTTTCTTTTGTGACAGAAAATTCATTCTTGGTCATTTCCAGCTAACGACATTCGTGGAATGAGGTAAATTTCTTTGTGTTGAAAGGTTAGAACTGGTCTTCCTTACGAGAACTAGTGCTAAAGATGATTCAACTCTACTTTTTCTTAAAGAAATAATTCTAACATGTTTCATGATCAATTTTTTTAATTTCAGTACATTCAAAAAAGACTCTCGTTGTTTAATCTTATATGTTCATAAAAACTCGGATGATTTTCAATTGTTTTTTTGTACACCGCATCACAGAAAAAGGTATTTTTCAACAAAAACTACAATATAATAAATCAACAATTTTTGTTGAACTGATGACGATGAATTCATATGACAGATATCAATTGTGAAAGTGTTGAATTTATAGGTTTCATGATCTAGTTAGTAGTTTGTCTGACACTGCAACCATATTGGATGATATTGATGGGCAGGTGGAACATGAAGAACAAGATGATCTGCAGGTTTGCTTACTTCCTTTTATTTTTTTTTTCATCTTTTGTACATGGATGTAAGTATAGCTAATGTTTACACAAAGGTATATTTAATATCCAAAATATTTATTTGTATTGTTTATTTGAAGTATGAATATGAGGTTGATGAGTACAATCAACGGGTTGTGCTCGGCCGTGGCTCATTTGGTATTGTTTATGCAGCTCGAGATGTATCAACAAATGTAAAGTTAGCAGTGAAAGAAGTTCCTGAAAGAGATTCTAGGTTCGTTTTATTTTGGTTGTTATAAAGGGTTATCCCAGCAATTATTTCAGTAAGTTTTACATGAGCCTAACACACACCCTGTTTGAGTTGTTTGTTTATTTTTCAGTCAGGTGCAACCGTTACATGAGGAAATAGCACTCCATCGTGCTATGAGTCATAAAAATATCGTGCACTATATAACATCTCGAAGTGAAGATGGCATCTGCAAAATATTTATGGAACAGGTACCTGGAGGTAGGATAGTTTCAAGTTGATACACAAATTTGATTTCTTATTTTTTTCACTGAGGTAATCACTGCTGTGTTATCCTCATGAAACGTATTTGGATTGTAACATTTGATTTGTAGGAAGTTTATCGTCATTAATACGTGAAAAATGGGGACCATTGACAAATAATGAAAGTGCAATGGCATTTTATACACAGCAAATCATTGAAGGAACAAAATATCTTGTGAGTATTTTACAAAACCAGTTAAAGTTGAACTTCATTGATACATATCTAAATTTAATAGCGGAACAAAGGTGATTGTGTGATTAACAAAAGTGAATTTTTTTATTTTTCTTCTATGTAGCATGGTCAAAAGATTGTTCATCGTGATATAAAAGGTAATTTGAAAAATCTTTTGAAAAAGAATTTCCATCAAACATTCCTCACTAATGAAATCATTATTTCATAATGTAGGTGATAATGTTCTCGTCAACACTTACAATGGCTGTTGCAAGTTATCAGATTTTGGAACATCAAAGAGACTTGCTGGTATAAATCCACATACAAAGACTTTTGCTGGAACTATGCAATTCATGGCACCTGAAGTAATTGACCAAGGACAGCGTGGCTATGGTGCTCCTGTAAGCATCAACTATAAATTAGATATACTCAGTAGTATCTTCAAATGTTCGATCGTAATTGTTCATGATTTCACCACTTCATTATTTTTGATGTCAGTTTTTACATAGTAGTAGACATGCAATTCAGATTTGTGGGGATGGCACATATTGTGGGTCATCAACATGTATCATTTCTTTTCTATCTGATGTTATATAGGCTGACATTTGGAGTATTGGATGTACTGTTGTAGAGATGGCTACTGGAAAGCCACCATTTTTCGAAGTAAACATCTTAATACTGATTCGTTTAATAGTTTTACTTATAACTTTGCTACAATTGAATTCTTCGGCCTGTTCTGTTTTAGTTGGAGCCAGAAGCTGCTATTTTTAAAGTTGGTATGTTCAAAACTCACCCTGATATACCAGAGGAGGCTTCAGAAGAGTCTGTCAAATTTCTTAAAAGGTCTGCTATGATTTATATTTTTATATGTTTTTTTTTTCAAAATGATATCAGCAGGGGGTAATACAGCTCAAATTTCATAGCAGTCAATGCTATGGGACACTGAGATTATTGCCCCCAAATTCAAGAAATGCCCAAGATAGAATAGGTGCTTCATTACTATAAGGAATAAAAAATGCAAAATGAAAGGACATAAGTAGAACATTGAATTAACCGATATATTGAGTGGCTTCAACCCTGCTTCAAGCTTGAAGACTTCCACAGTTCAAATTGAATTCCTATCCCTTTATCATTATAATAAAATGTTCAAAACAAATTCTTTTTACCAAAGCATAATATAATTTGCAATGGTTCTTGGGTAATAACTAGATTGCTTTTCATCATCATTCTGTTTATAGATGTTTTGATCCTGACCCATCAACAAGAGCTACAGCAGATGACCTATTATTAACTTCGTTCATTGTGTTGTAAGTAACAGTTTAAATAATGTTCTGTATAAATAGATAATGTTTAAGTCCTAAGTGATCTTGGTGAAATCGTGAACCCCAAAAGAGAGTTACAGTAAGTGATCTTGGTGAAATCGTGAACCCCAAAAGAGAGTTACAGTAAGTGATCTTGGTGAAATCGTGAACCCCAAAAGAGAGTTACAGTAGCAATATTACATGTACTATACATTCACGAATGCTCCAAGACAAAACTAGATGAACCCTGGAAAAGCATTCCACTAAAATTTACGAGCAATTCATTTGCCTGCGAATTTGTAATTCTTGAATAAATATTCTTAAATAATAATAATAAGTCATTATACATATATTTATTCACATCTGAATAACCAATATCTTTCTTAAGGTACAGTGCTCCATACACAAACAAGTTAATGTATCATAAGCATGAAACTCAGTATTGAAACCACAAATGCCTTTTCATTGACTAAACCCAATATTTATTCACATCTATGTAATATTATTAACATATATTTAGGAGGAACAAAAAAAAGAAGAAAATACGTGATTTCAACTTGAAAGTTACAATACCAACTCAAAGACTCATCTCTGGTACATAACATGGGCTTCAAATAATTTTTGATTCATGTATATTATGATAATGAAGTGTTAAGGATTGTCATTTCATATAAATATATTTTTTAAAGAGAGATTCATATTTATAAGTATGCATGGCTACCTTCCTACATGTAATTTTAAGTATGTATATTTTATTAATGTTTTCTAAAGATCCTGGCAAAGTGGAATGTTCCCCTCCCAGTGATGATTCTGGGAATGCATCAAATTTTGGTGATTCCCCTAAAGAAATGTCGGCAGCCTTATTTCAAAGTCAGATCTCTGAAAAGTGAGTACTAAAAACATGTTCAATATACCTTTTTAACTAACATGGATTAACAATGAAATAATTTTTCTTTTGGTAGTGAGTGCAGAACTCCGGATTTAAATGGACCCCGTAAAAAAGTTTCTATTAAACCTACGAGATCTAGTGCTACTTTTCCACGAGTGCATAGGTGAGTTTTTATATAGATCTTATTCAACTTTTGGAAATGTAACCTTCACTCCAACATTTAAATGGTTTCTTTTAGTGAACCTTTAAAGAGACATGGAATGGAAAGTCCATTTTCTGATTCGACATCATCATTATTCAGCACAGTATCATCCTCGGATGATTTTTATCAAGTGAATCAAGAACATGAAAGGAAATCAATGTTGTTGCATTCCATGAAAGCCAATAAAAGAGAGGTAATTTTGTTTCTTTTGAGATTCTCTTTCTTCATTCAGATTTCTTTGATTTAAGTATTTAAGTACTTTAAGTATTTGAGATCTGTAAACAAACTTTTTAAGAAATGTTAAAGAAGGGTATGCTTTATTTAGATCTGTGAAAATTGGAAGCGAAAAACTGAGGAGTTAAGTACTTACCCTCTACTGAGTGAGACTTGTTTTAATTACTTACTGGAAGCACTTATTGAATATGTGGAACAACCACCATCCAGCGTTGATATTAAATCTTTTATTGGTAGGTTCCCTTTACTTACTGTTTCCATTATTGCAATTATTTGGACTTACCTTTATAACAATTACGCTTCGTTTTTATTATTCAGGACCTATTCAAAGAGACCACAGTGGAGATGATAGGGTATTACATGAAATTCAACTTGCATTTCATCTGGTTGCAGAATGTGTAAGTGTTTGTTTCCAAACTTGAGGAACATTAGTCGTTCGTTGATATATTTAGCCTGGGTAGCGAGCTTGTATTGAATTTGTGTTGATTTCGAGCTTTCAAAAAAACACACCAATGTAAAATAGGAACTGCTGAAGAATAGGACTGCTGAAGAATAGGACTGCTGAAGTAAGACCAAATAAGTGTATGTTGATTTCATGCTGCAAGCATGATTATTAATGTTCCCAATGAACTCTAAATCGTTAATAGAAAGTATCAACCTTGTTGCTATATGTGAAGTGATCTTTCTAGATATCTGAAGTGATGAGAGCACACATGAACGTCTTACCACACTGGATGTTTGCTATTGATAATCTTATCCGATTTGCTGTTAAAAGAACCCTGGATGATATAAATAAAGGTAATGTTCGGATGATGTTAATGCAATCTCAAATGAGTTTTGTTGTGATTTTATTTGATCTTTCCTGTATCTGATAGTAGAAAGTTATAGAAAAGCCTAGTAAAGTTCTTCGCGTTGGTCAACTCCGCTGATGGTTTTCACATTACTCATACTGCACATGATCCAACTTTTATTTGTAGAAATGAAAGCGTACATCCCTCCAAACGCTCAATTTGAATCCAGTGAAAATGGTAGTATTGCTGGCGATACTACGCCGGTAACCGAAAGAAAAAGCGTTCGGTTTTTATCACGTGATGCAAGTATGTCAGATGATAGGCAAAGTCTCGCGACGAAAATCAATATGATGTCTGAAGAAAATATGGAGTACGTCTTTCCCTCAATTCATTTGAAAGTTTATTCCATATGTCAACAAACTGATAAATTGTTTTTTATTTGTTTGCTTCGTACAACAAGCTACTCGTGACTTTGAAGTATATACCTTCATTTATACCTTCATTTTACAGTCTTCACCAGTTCTCTCAACAATTATTAATTTTTGGTTAATTCTTATGTTTAGGTTAATGCAAGAATTGGCGGAACTTCATACAACATATAATAAACTTTTAAACAGCACTGTAATTACATATAACTCCCTTATCAGTACACACAGGTATGATCGCTCATCTTGGTTTGAACAACTCACTCACTCACTCACTCACTCACTCACTCACTCACTCACTCACTCACTCACTCACTCACTCACTCACTCACTCACTCACTCACTCACTCACTCACTCACTCACTCACTCACTCACTCACTCACTCACTCACTCACTCACTCACTCACTCACTCACTTACCCACTCATTTTGTTTTTATTTATTTTATTTGTCATTAGAAATAATCATCCAGATAATTTAAGACGTGGATCGAAAAACACATTATCGCGAAAAGGTTAGTTCTTTGAAAATCTGTGCAATGGTGTTATCTAACTTAGAACAACAGAATCAACTTCATATAGTACTTCATGTACTAGGCCAAACTTTATTTGCGTTCTTTATGCGTTTCTTTATGTGAAATGAAAAAAAAATCTATTTCGAAGGCTTTTTTGAGAAAAAAAAAGATATTAACTGAAACTATTTTTTTAGACGAAGAGACCACAGAAAATCACAATAATGATGATGATAAGCTAATATCGTGGTTAGTCTCACTACAAATACCACTACAGGATATACAAAAGGTATGTTTAACCACTCGCGGAAAGCTGATTTTTTTCTGACGAGGATTAAATGTAAAAGTTGAGTTCTTATGATATTCTATTTTTATTTTAGTTCCGTGACAATTATTGCACATACGATGATGTTTTTAAACTCTTTACTTTTGAAGATTTGAGAGATTTAAATATTAGGTAAATGTCCACTTATTTAAAAGATTTAAAAGTTAGGTAAATGTCCACTTATTTGTTCATGCAAGCACATATGAGGCAGGTAATTCTCGAGTTATTTGAAGTTCGAGTAATGACTTCATAATGACGTCATAATGACGTCATGACAAAATTTTTTATTTAAAGTTCAATTCTCGAGTAAATAACTAGAGATTTTAATTTTTATTAGATTCTAGAGTTATTTTGTAATAATCCTGCAGTGTTCCATGTGTTCTCGCTCACGCCTTGCAACAATGATTTTAGTTGATAAGTTATGATATAACACCTATAAAGGAGTAATCTTTGAAAGTAAAAAAAAACAGGAATCAAAGAATGGTTTGCTGACGTCATACGTCATACCTCGATAGAAGACCTATCCGACTTTAAATCACGCCGATATTAGGTTCTAAGGGTAAAGTGGGCCATAGTCTAAATGTAGCACATCATCCAGATAAATTTGGTGAAGTTTCCCTTTATGTACGAACTCATCTGTTCTTCTAACTTAGCATTGGCCCACGAAGTCGTATATATCATCAACTACGGATTGCTAGGAAGACACCAACTGCCATTTGATTCGCCATAGAAGACTTCTTATTAATTTCCGATGACAGGTTGTTGCTATGGTTACCATGTAGATTGTGATTTCATAACGAGAAAAATTCTTCGGTAAAATGTTAACGAGAATAATTCTTCGGTAATATCCTAACAAGAATAATTCCTCGGTAAAACTGTACGACAGTGCGTCGAAGATTAAGAATCACGTGTTGAGCGCGTGTGATGTGATTTATATTCCTGTTTCATAACGTCTTTGCAGGCTTTTGTTAATAAACGCGACATTTTATGGGTGGTATATCTTTCCAAATTTTATATTTATTTGAATTTCTTGTAAAGATTTTGACATACACTGCTCGAACCAGCTTATCAATTGTGTCTTTCGTACATGTTTATCAACCTGATTGGAGTGGGGATAAGGTTTACACACTTTTTTTTTATAAGAACAATTTTATAAAGAACACGAGGTTCAAATATGGCTTAAAAAAAATAAGAACAACCTGAGGCTGAAATATAAGTTCTGAAACTAACAACAATTCAGGCTGGAGTATAAAGCAACCAGAACAATAAACGTGTGTTGCTTCTGAATCTTAAATTTCATAATACCGATATTTCATATTTCATTTCTATGATCAAGTTAAGAACAATTTAGCCTCAAGTAACGAAAACAAACACCAGGTGCTCAACTCCAAAGTTACTGATTCTTATTAACAATAGAGTGTATATACGTATCTTTCCGCAATGATTGTTTATTCGCCCTGCTGTTCATATCATATGTTCCGTTTTATATTGCTCATTAAGACATTCCATGCACAAAATTTATTATTTTTAATAAGCTGGAATTCATGACTGAGCAATAATGAATACGTTTATATTATTTTAATTTTTTATGTTGACGCAAAGCAAACACTTATATCATACGCATTTCTGGGTGAAGAGCCAAATGTATTTATTTGGGAATACTGGAAATAAATCCTGATCTTATCTTTTTTGGTTATTAGTGTTGTGTGCTTGTATTTAAGAACTTAAAATTTTATGAATCTTTTTTATGGAAACAATTTTATTTACCATAAAGTTCTTCTACCCATTTCTAACTATCAAAACTTTATAGTGTGATTTTTGTAACTTTTACTGGTTAAGAGAGGCTCAGTAGGTCTCGCTCAGTCAACAATTATGAAATCGGTAGATGATAAGCTCTTACAGAACTTGTATATATTGAAAGACATTCAGAAAATGGAAATTGTTGTTTTATTTGCGTTGATTGCATGAGTACGAGGCTATCAATCTGCCAATAATGAAAAACTTTAAACCAGGTACCTATGATGGAAAACCTTTTCGCTAAGATAATGATTACTGAAAATATAAGAAAACATTAGGTCTGGCGCTGTTTCTTCTTGTAAGTGTTAAGTCCTTGCTCTTCTATCCGTAACGGTTGGATCGTCTCTTTGCAACAAGGTAACTTTCCTGAAGTTAAGTGTGCAGTTTCACTACGGTAACGTCGTACCTACATCCAGCATTTTTTACGAAATTGAGTGGTAATAGAAACCAGTGGCGAATCCAGTGTGGTTGTTAAATATTATGGAGATGCACATTAACATACTCTGTATCACCAATGGGCGTTTCCACGTTTTCTTTTATGCTTTAATACCTTAATCCCTTAAATTTTCGCGCCCCTTTTATTTTTGTACAGCAGAAATCACACCAACAAGGAAAAAACTAACCAACTAAAAACAAAATCAAGATCCGCTCCTCCTGCAAAGGAGCTTGAGTGCAATACGGAGCGCCCTTAAGAAATTTGCTAGAGTCAAATTGGAATTTCAGTTCAGAGAAGATGGTTACCACAGACACGAAACTTACGTCAGGCAACTTACGCCACGATGAAATGTTATGGTGGTGAATATGAAAATTGGGGTGAAGATGGATGATATGCGATTAGATATATTCTTCTTTAGTTCGGACAGTTGATAGCATGTAGGAGATACTGAAAAGATCTGGTGCAAAATTCTCAACCTCTTTAAGGCTTTCAAAGATGGAGAAATTCTGAAGCTTTTGCAAAAAAAACCCAATATATTTCAATGTAAGTGAGAGATCGAGGGACGGGCGTGGAAACATTTTGTCGGCAAAAGTCGAGGGGGGTATGTTTGTGAAAAACACAACGAAGGAGAGCATAGTTTCGATTGTTCTGCTTTGAATGTCAGTGCTTCATAAGAATATATAAAATCTAAGTAAGACAAAATCCCAAATAGTAAATGAAAGAGAAAGACGCTACTCACATCTGCCTACTCTCTTTATTAGTGAGTCTTTCAGTTACTTCCTCGCTGCGAAATTTTGTTGTTTTTACAAATATTCAATGGCATATATTCATATTGCAGAAGAAAATATTCCAAGCGAGTAAATCTTTGATTATTTGTATTATATAGACAACTAGGAGCTTCTCTCTTCTTTACTCTCTTGGTGTTTTGTTTTCATCTCTCACCACATCATAACTAGATAATTCAAGAACTGAGCATTCGAAGGCTGAGTCTTCAGGATGAAAAATAATATCCCTGTTCATCTTCGATATAAAATATATATTGAAATCTTTTATCGCTACAGCGCAGCCAGTGTGAGTCTACTGTGATTGTGAACACTTATTTTTTTTTCCAGAGCAGTCGCCTTGTCTTGAAGAAGGTGACTTCCACCTTGATGTCAGAAAATTTTTTGATATCCTTTGGAAGGAGTGTTGAAGTGTTGTGGAGAGTGTTGTGGCCTGTGGTGGTTCGAATGTTGGAAAATCTTCAATGTCATGTGTTCTCTCTACTACTCAATCTGCTTCATGTTTGACACACATTTTCCCCAGGGTTTTCTATGTATATGTAATTTAGACTTTGTAGAGGGTAGAGTTTTAATTTTTACATCTTTGGGTACACAACAGCCTAAAAGAAACTTTTACACAAGATTGAGTTAAGAAGATGGAGTCTTATGTAATTTTATGTCGAAATCCATTCCTTCACAAATGTGTAATGTTCTTTTGAGCTGTACTGTATGCATGACCAGTATTAGAAGCATTTTTAGAGGCACTCCACCTTTCTATAACAGTTTAATAAACTGCCAAAAGATTCTGAATCTGTCCTCTGTCCTGGAATATTATATGTATATGCATATATTTTTTGCTTTTCCTTATACAGTTTTAGAGAAATGAAACAAGCTTTTTCAGTGATTCTTTTATTTTTATCAACTTGTTGTTGTATGAATAATCCATACGAAGTTCTTGGCGTTAAGCGAGGAGATCCCCTAAGTGTTATCAAAAGTGCTTACAGACAGCTAGCGAAAGAATTGTATGTATTTTCTCTTACTTTTTGTTGTTTTGATGAAATGTTATAACAAGTTGTTTTCACAATTTTTCGGATTATTTTGCAGTCATCCAGATAAAAACAAAGATAACCCAAATGCTGAAGAAGAAATGATCAAATTCAACGAAGCTTATGAGGTTAATGATTTGAAATCAATGAGTGGTTTCAGTTTTTTATTCTTTTCTAAACCATGAACATCTGAAAAAATATTCTAATTTTTGCCTGATTTTTGGACTAGAAAAATATGTATAATATTCCAAAAAATTAAATTTTCTTTAGATACTATCGGATCCTAAAAAGAAAGAACAATTCGATACTTACGGCAATGTAAATGAGAATTTCGATAACAGTGCACACCATCACTTCTTTCATGAATTTCGTAAAGGACATTCCTTTGTGTTTGATGATTTCATGTTTGGATCGAGCTTCTACTCACATGGTCATAAGAGAACAAACCTGCTGACTCGATACAGTTACCAAAATATTGTTCTGCTTGATAGCTACCATAAAGTTTTTTTTATTTTTGTTTATGGAGATCTCTGTTTTGAATGTAAGTTGTACAACTTTTCATGCCTTTTGTTTCATTAAAATTAGATATTGAATGGAGAAAAGATTTGTATCATTTTTATTTATAGGTTTACGACTGCAACCCTTTTGGGAGAAACTGTCAGAAAACCTGAATGGAATTGGTGTTGGAATGTATGAATTCAATTACGATAGAGACCGCCATTTAGCTTTTGATATTGGTGCTCAAGGCTATCCACAATTCATTGCTGTCATTGCTGGTCGAGCTGTGAAATACAAAAGTAATGAGATAACCGAAAGAGGGATCCGAGATTTTTTGTCTGCACTAGTACCACATAATCTGATAACAAGGGTATGACACTCACAATTACCGTGTTTGTACAAATTTTTATTTCTGAGGAACCTTTTTTCCGCTTTGTTTTAGAGGTGTTTTGTTTGAGGTTAGGCTAAATTGAATAATCATGTTGTTCTTGTACATAAACGTATTTTGTTAATGTATAAAACTGATAAGAAATACAACAGTAGCTCTTAATATTTCACATTTTTCTCATAGGTCAGTTCAAACCACAGGGAGTATTTTGAACAAAGTTTTAGGGATAACAAACCACAATGTTTATTGTTCAGCAAGCACATATTTGTCCCTCTCTTATTTGAACTTGTTGCTTATGAATATAAATCAAAGGTGAAATTTGCATATGTTGATGTGAAAGACTTGCACACCAAAAAACTGCGAGAAAAATACAAGATAAATACTCATGATCCTGCTGTTGTTGTTGTAAAAGAAGAGCCCTCCACTCCAGTTGCAATTGCCAGGGTACTGTTGGGTTTTTTTCATTCCTGTAGATATGGTGATATGTTCTGTTTTAGGGAAAGATAAAAATTATCAAAATTATGGCGGTGTAGAAATTTAGTATATTGGAATAGTTTTGGTTTCATTTCAATCTTATTTCATTTCTGTTTTAGGGTACTGCATTGAAACGTGGAACATTACGGGAACTGGTAGCTGATAACTTGTATTTGTTTGTACCAAGGTTGTCTTCTCAACCTCTTTTTGATGATCTATGTCCGAAGAAATCTGCATCACATAGATGGTATATTTTGATATTTTTGATACTCTCATAGCAAAAATTAATGATTGATATCTGCTGCTTATTATATTTTCACCATTCATAGGTTTTGTGTTGTCTTGGTAACAAATGAGGATAGCAGCTTTAGTAGTCATCTTTGGAAACTTCGCCTAATGGCTAAAGATGATAAATACATTCAGAAACGAGTGCGTTTCTTTTACATCTTTGAGAATGTTCAAACCGAGTTCATAAAGAGTTTTGAGAGGAAAATCTCAAGTTCAGTTCCTTGTTCTGATGGGACTGCACCAATGAAGGTATCATTTCCTTTCTTTTTTTGTCCTGATGATTTTTGGATATTATCTTACCCTGCATTTAAGTCTCTTAATAATTTCGTAATATTTGGCTTTTCTGAGCCTACTAGACTGGTTTCTTATGTACTCCACTGTCTTTTCGTGTTAAGCTTCTGGTGGTTTGGCGCTTACTCAACAATAAAGTCATGTATGATTGGTTTTTGAATGGATGGTGTGCATCAGATAGTTCAGTTGAAGAATTAGAAAATTACCTGAATGAACATACAAATGGTGAAGTGGAATTACCTTACGAAACAACATTAACTAACTTGAAGGATGAACATTGGCATGTAAGAGGGGACCTGTTTTAACTTGTTTCTAAAAAGGCTTTTTTATACTTACTCATTGCAAGTCTTTTTTGGATTCTCAGGGTGTTTTCTGGGATTTTATAAAGAATACATATATCGTTGTACAACATGTTGTTGACTCCATTGATTCACCTAGCTGGTAGGTAGCTTTTCATGTTTGTGTTCAAGGTTTTGGTGCATCCCTGTTGCTGATGGATGTGTTTATGTTTAGGTATAACCTGTCTTCCATTGGATTTGTCCTGTTGGTTATAGCTGGTATAACCTTAAGTTGTATAATACCATTTATAAGGTGAGAAATACAATGCTTGTATGACATTTTATGGAAAAGCTTAACGGTCCTAATGGGCAAAAGTAGTTTCTTATTCATAAAAACAGTTTTTTTTGTTTTTTTTTATTCATTTAATTCAATATTTTTACAGGATAACCTATCAAATAGGGTCCTGTATAAAAATTAAAATTTTTTAAATGTGTACCTTGTGAATATTAACATTAAAATATATATATTCTAACTAAAAGTTATGTTTAAAGTAAAAAAATAAAGACCAAAAAATAAGGAGGAAAAAAGGAGGCATCTGAATTAATATGTAAAATTATTAAAGTTGGTTAAAAATGTCTACTAAAAACAAAACAAAAATAAATTGTTTAAAATGTTCATATAATTTTGATTTGAAACTGTTAAAATTAACATCATTTGTAATATCTCTCTTATATCTCTATTTATCGCTTGCTCATTTCATTTTAAGAATCAGGCTATTTTTAATGTTAAGGTACATGATAGGCCCCTTTTTTACAGTTGACACATGGTGTGCAAGGGTGTTGGCTATATACTGTGGTTGATTGGCTGATATAGTTTTCTTGATTCTTTTTGCTTATAGCGAATTCATTACTGACAAACCGACTCAAGATTTGCCACGTCATACAACGTCAGAAACTAACACAATTGTCCTTGGTTTACAAAAACTTGATGTCAAAAGTGAAAAAAAGTTTATTCATAATTCGCCGTCTGGAAAAATTACAGTTGCTGTTGTAGTAGATTCGTCAAATTTAGATGACGTAGCATCTTCACCGATAACTCAAGCATTTGCAGATGCTATTTATCGCTTTACTAGGTTAGGATCTTGTTCATTTCATTTTAAGAATCAGGCTTTTTTTAATGTTAAGATACATGATATGCAGAGAAGGAAGAGGAACCTTCTCAAATTTTAAAGAAATCCAGGGCTCAAATTGAAGCTTACTTTAAATGTTTGCCCTCAAGAATTGCAGAATTTAAGTTTGCCAATCAGCAGATTTCTATTAAAATAAAAAGGTGAATCGCAAGCATTTGAGAGTAAAAACTGTATCCCCGAGATCTTCAGAACTTTGACTAAATGCCTGATGTGAATGAATGTCACGACTTGAAAAATTCCAAGCAAATTCGCGAAATGATAAAAATAGGGTTTTTTTTTGAAAAAAAAGATCGATTTTACATTTTTTATATGGTTCTATTGAAAATTTTATGGGCTTTCATATGGTACAAGTACCAACAATTTTTCAAAATTCAAAAATGGAGGTTTTCTTTTGGATACTTATTTTGTTTACACATCATTTACAATTTGTACACAAAAGTAATCAACACTATCTTGTTGTCATGGTAATTGAGCTGATTTTTTTTTAAAAATTTTACTTTTCTTTATGTGAAAAGTGAATAGGAGATCAACTCTTTGTTTCAAAAGTATACAGAAGTTTTCACCTATCAAAAGCTAGATCACGTGCCTAAAAAAAGAGTTTTAGTTTTTTGAAAATATAAGATGTTTGTAAGCCAGGAACTAAAAACGGGAAAAATCAGATACTCTTTTTTGAAAAAAAAAATCATTTATCTTTCGATTCATATTTGGTTTCAAGCACAAAAGAAATGATTTCAATGATATTGGGTGTTTCAAAAAACATGCTGCAAAACCATCATCTATAATTTTGCATTCTCATATTTCTTGATCTTTAAGTTGTTGTTAAAAAAAGTATATTTGAGAACGTCGAAATAGTTTCTCGTATCAAATCATTGACTATTTATCTCGACCTCTGTAAATCTCAAGACGATCAGCAATATCTTTATTTTTGCGTTGATATGTCTATCCTCTTTTTTAGTAACTCAAGTTATAGCTTTACATGGGTCTCCATCTCAGAGAATCTAATGTGGTGTACTGAGATTATGAATGTTAATAAATTTGGTGAATTCTTACCTGGAACCGTTTTGGCAATGAACGGGTTTCGGAAATACGTATATGTTTTCAAAGCATCATCGGATGAAGGGAATTCAAAGCCTCAGTTATCTGCTAAATTTATTGGATTGGAAAGTAGCGATGATGAAAGTGATTCCTATCACTATAATGAAGGTCGAAAAATTAAAGCTGCTTCTATATACTTAAGAAGAGAACTTCCCTTATGGCTGGATCGACTTTTTGATGGTACACTACCCAACAAGATCAAACTACAAAAATGGCCAAAGATGCAATCTTGACGATGCTTCTTTTTGACAAATACGATTATAAAAAAACTTATATGTACTTGAAGCATCACTTTGATAGTTATTTATTTTAGAATTTTTAAAATTTACAATTTTTTCTCTGAACAAATATTACGAGAAATGTCTTGAAAAATCTTTCCCAAAACACCTTACCTTATTACAGGATACTAACGAGTCATTTTTTTTTAAACCAAACAGAAAAATATAACACGCAGAAAAATAATGCGAATCTAAAAAAAATGCGTTCTGGTAGCAGAAAATTAACGTGGAATACAGATCTCCTTATATTGTGGTGGCAGGAAACTAAAGTCAGACAAGATACCATTTAAATTACATAAAATTAATGCGGGAGAGGGGTAATTCATTTCCCGACTCGTAAATATTCTGTAATAAATAAATATTCGTGTGTAGCTCGCTTCTTTTGTAAATAAAATAATGGAAATTTTTGTTGAAAACGTTTTTATAATAAGGATAATAATAATAAGGATAAAAATAAGTGCACAAAATATTAGGATTTAAATACGTAAAAAAATAAATAATAAATGTTTTTATATATATATGCATATATAAAATGTAAAGGTTGGAAAAGTAAAGAGATTCAGGTTTCTAAAATGTTTCTAAAATGTTGCGGAATTCTTTTCATACAGGAGCTCCGCGTTCCTTCAACTTAAACTCTTCGAATTGCTGATTTTCATACTCTGTCATAATTTTGTTCATTTCATAAATCTAAAGTGAAATAAAAAAGACCATTACTCAATGGATTAATTTTTTCCTATAAGAAAGCTGTCACAGTTATTATTACCATTTTTCTTTGGTCTCGTATTGACTGTTCTCTACAATCTAGTGATTTTACTTTTTCTTCCCGCAGATGATTCTTCTGTTTTACTTTTTCTGTTTTCTCTTGTTTTTTACCTGAAATCATGAGACCAAGACCTTATATGTTATACTTAAAGCCCTTTTCAATAAGAAAATATATTTTGGTGACAATACAAAAGACTATACCATATGAGAAAATGACACAGTCACGAGAATAACAATACCCTTACTCAGTTTCAGCAGCTTATCTTTTATCGCCCGTTGACTCTATGAATACAAAATGACTCGTGAATTCTGAGGTATATTTTATACCGTATGGATATCGCGTTATATGACTAGTATTTGGATCCTAGGTTTTGTTTTAAAAGGTAAAAATGGAGTTAGTCGAATGACTTCAACTGGGAAGAGATGAAAACTTACCTTAATATCGGCTAATGATGGAACTGCATTTTGAAGAAATTTATCTGAAAATAAATTTTACGAAGTTTTGCGAATGATATTATTGCCTGGTATTACACTTATATCACACTTTTCATAAGAATAAGAATTCAACATTCAGTTTTCTATGTTGCAAACTAGCGACGTTGAAGTAGTTATAAAATTCCAAACTTTCCTTCACCTGCAGCAGATTGGCATATTCAGCAAAGCAAAGAATTCTTTTTTGATAAAAATCTTGTGAAAACAAGTGTTATCACAATTAGCCATTCCATATCAAATAGAGTTGTTTTGTATTTATTTTAACGAGGTTGGTTGTTCAAAAGAGCAATTTCAACGTGAGCTGATGTGGATTCCAGCACATCAGGGACCTATATATTCATCTCCGGTAAAAAGTCTTTTAAAAGCGCTTGAAAGAATGAACAAATGTTACAAATTTACACCACCAACAGGTGAAAACAGGTTGCTGCATAGTATGTATAAATCCACAACAAAAAGTTTATTTACTTTAGTTTATTTTATTAGAAAAAGTTTTTCTTGAGCTATTTAATAACACAATTTTTTGACAGGTATTTTGGATTAAGTAATATTAACTTTGTTTCTTTAGCGAATTATATGGTGCATCTGCAAAGGATGTTTAATTCATATAACCATTCAACAACTTAAAAGGAGAATTAAGTAGAATAATTATTAAGAAGTAAAAGAATTATATATATACCTGGTGTACTAGGTGGAACACATGGTATTCCATTTAAATTTTTGGATTGCTTATCAGAGTAATAAATTTTTGTTGATTTTTTAAAAAATCTCGCTGGTGACTTGCTTTTAATTTTTTTCTTAATTTCTTTTCTCTGTTTACTTGGTTGATTTAAACTTTCCATATCGACATCTGGTGACATCTTAACGTATTCTTTTTCAAACTCCCTGTCAAGGGTTGGCAAAGATCTTCTAATGCTATCTTTTGTTTTCATTTGTAAGTCAAACTGCTCGTTGGTGCACTTCCTAAGATGTTCATATGAGGTGCTCACTTTTGGAAGTTTCATTTCATTGTTTAAGAAATTCTCTATGCTCTTTTTTGGAGAAAAGATTTCAGCTTTTACTTTCGAAGTTTTCACAAGTTTCAATGAATTGTTTTCGACATCATTACCTAAAATATGTGGAAGAAATTCTTATATCTTGATGCAAAATGACATATGGAAAAACAAAATAATGAAGAGAATTTTACCTTTAATATTACAGTTACTTATATTCGTAAGCCCTACATTTTTCTGATTTGCTTGATTGCAATTTTGTTTTGAAGTCTCTGGATGGCAAACTCCTTGTTTCTTCTTAACCAGTAACTTAGTTCTTTTCTGCAAATTTGCGCTGAAAACATTTCTTTTCCTTTCAACAGTGTCAGTTGGAAACTTTGATATAACACAAGCTTCAACATTCAGCGGCAATATCGAATGTTTTATGAGCGGTATTTTATTTTTGTTACATGTCCAAATTTTTTTATCATTATGATGCACGAGCCATTCTTCTGTAAATACTGCTTTAGTGGAAGCACTCGAAAACACATCTATCATTGTTTTCTATAATAAAGCAAGGATATTTGAATAATAACTGAGAATTCCCAGTCCATAAACTTAATCAAACGACTGAAAACATACTTACTGTAAATAATTTTTATGCTGGGCGAAAGATTTTGTTTACATCATAGATGCTACCATTTTTAAAGCATGCTTTTGTTGCTACTGTGTTCGAAATGTGAATTTTGCAGAACAACATTTCTGACAAGAAGGAATAAGATGGCTGAGCGACGGTACAGAAATAGAGAAAGATCTCGATCAAGATCCCCAGTTGGCAGAAAGAATACTGAAGTTGCTATTCAAGAACGACTAAAGCGTATAAGTGGTGGTGATGGTGATCAACCTGCTGAAAATGGGGTAAAAGAAAACACGAAGATCGACCGTGAAAAGGTTTGATGTAGCTATCCCGTTTAAATATTACACTTAACACACTTTCATCATATGTTTTTATCAGGTTAATTCACCTCTTCACAGTGCCATGTCTGCATACACGAGAGTTTCTGTGGTTTTCTTGTCCTTGTCCATCAGTAATCGAAATAGGTGTGTTCGCAATTTGGGAGTTGTTTTTCACTTCTAGTGAGTCACAAAATTTCCCTCAATTTCTTCTCATGAAATTGCCTTTCTCAATCACGAGCAACAAAAGGATAAGATTAAGATAAGATAAGATAGATTAAGGATAATGTCTTTTTTCTTCTTTAATAATACTATGTTCTCGGTATTTATCGAAACCATGTGCGTAAAAAAAGAAACTTTCGCTGCTGTTTGTACGTAACCGTCTCCAATAAATGTGCCTAATTTCAAACAGCCTTCCTAATTCCAAAGGCCTTGACTGTCCCCTTTAGACTCACAAATAATTTTACGAGCTCTGTGATGTAATTACGTTTCGACGGGTAGATATTCACAGAGATATCAAAACAGGCCATTATGACCACACGATTGATTCTTCATGCTGATAATTGGTGTTCAACATCTTTTCTGCTTTATAAATATTTAAGTATTTGTAGCAATTTTATGGAGTATGGATGTATATTTTGTTAACCTGACAGGTCTATCTAGTATGTGTGTTCGGAATTAGGTAGGCTGTTCGGAATAAGGCACTCTTGACAGTATGTGTTTTTCTTTTAGAAATTAACTTTAGTGAGTTAAATTTCCTGTAATTGTCCTTCATATTGCAAAAACTTAACCGCCAAATGCTGTTAAAAAATAAGAAAATTGATTTCTATGGCCCCTAAGTTTTGTTAGGCCACCATCAACACTCTTTTGAAGTTGAAAAAGTGTACAAAAATAAACAAATGACTACATAAATAATTAACAGAACGATCTACCGCAACATAATCATGTGTTGTCTGTCAAAAATTAGGAAGAAGGCCTGCGAATGATGCCAGAGTTTGCAACAATTATAGTGTAGCTTTCATTCCACATAGGGAAACGAAGATTATGTTCCTCATTGTGCAGAACACAAAATTATACACTTTGGTCTGCGCATACCAAAGATTGCATGAACTGACAGAAGAAAACTGACGGTTAATTTTTTAAGCCTGATCGACATTGTAGTTTTATCTTGTTGGGCAGTGTACCATCAAAAAGTCTGTCCAGCCATAAGAGAAGTTCTCTTCTTAAGTATATAGAAGCAGCTTTAATTTTTCGACCTTCATTATAGTGATAGGAATCACATTCATCATCGCTACTTTCCAATCCAATAAATTTAGCAGATAACTGAGGCTTTGAATTCCCCTCATCAGATGATACTTTGAAAACATATATGTATTTCCGAAACGCATTCATTGCCAAAACGGTTCCAGTTAAGAATTCACCAAATTTATTAACATTCATAATCTCAGTACAGCACATTAGATTCTCTGAGATGGAGACCCACGTAAAACTGTAACTTGATTTACTGAAGGACACTAACACAATATATTTTTGAGGTTGGCTATATACTTACTTGTGTTTATTTTGTGTTTCACTTTGTTAAAATCTTTCTATTGGTTGAAGAAATTGTTTGCTTTATTCACTTGCTAATTCACTGCTTTACTTATGTCTTTAATTGGCTGAAATATGAATGATTGCTTTAAAATACTGCTTGTGCATTTTTAATGACGATAATAAAAATAATAAATTAATAAAATTAATAATAAAATAATAAAATTAGAAGAGAAATTGTATATTCTCCCTTACATTTTTGAATCCTTTAAATTTTTGTAATATATATAATTGACAAGTTTTGTTTTTACGTAATATTTGCAAAACAAGAGTGAACGTGTGTTTCTTTATTATTCTGAATATCTCTTAATCATTGATCTCCATTGTAGATATTATTTTAATTTTAATATTGTGATTACTGTAATCAACCTTGAGACCTAAAAGCGGGTTTTTTATGGAAAAGGCTAGGATTATAGAAGGTTTTTTCAAAGGAAAACTTTTTTGGCTTAATTCTCCTTTAAACAAATGTTTGTCTGTTTTGGAGTTTATTTTTTGGCACTGTGGCTGGATAAGCAGCAGTTGACTTGCTTACTATTTTATTTCTGTTCTAAAGAACAAAAAATGTTTTGGTACATTGCTTCCCTTGCAGACAATTTGATCTTTCAGTCAGTTTATCAGTCAGTAAATTGTGTTATTTTACTTGTCCATGTTAAGATAACTAGCTTTCACCAACTCATGAGCACAAAAGTGTGAAAACTTAGACTCATGAACAACAGTGTGTAATTGTACACACTATCCAGTCATCAATATTTGATCGGGGGTAAATATGTGTTGTTCAGCTGATAAAATTTAACTTTGTGGCTTCTGTTCTTTTTACTGAACGTTGGTAGGATTTAAATTTTTGCAATGACAGAAACAGATAAATAGATCATTTCTACTCCCTTTAAAAGTCCAGTTTTCAAGGATTTTTGCCTAATACTTAATTTCTGTTACCTAAGTTCGTTCGGTTTGTGTGAAAACAAAATAATAATGAAAGCTTTATGAATAATAGTTTACGGCAATCGTGCTATTTAAATTATGAAGTATCAATTAATTGGTTACACTTGTTTACCGTAGTGGTTACACCCTCAGTTAGGTATCCCTAATTACTGGAAGTTCAAATAAATAGTATGTTCTCTTTCTCTGTCATGTAATTACTGGAAGCTGAAATAAATATGTTCTCTACCTCATATAATTGGTACATGTAATAAATACAAAATCATTTAATATTTAATATCTCATAACTTAATAACTTTCTTTATGTTTAGACATGTCCACTATTGTTGAGAGTTTTTTGTCAAATTGGAAGACATCATAGGTATGCAAATATGTTCTTATTTTGAGAAAATTTACATAGGGAATATTTTCATGAACCTTTCAATAAACTAGCCATTTACAAATCAACCAAACTCGTTCATTTTATATATTTGCTTCCTGATTTTACTTTAAATCTCTTTAGCTATCTATTCATCAATAAATTACTTATCATGTGTATTTTTAGACCCGAGGAATTTGCGTACAATAAAACACCTTCAAATGAACTTCAAATATATACTTGGTAAATGTGAAAAATTTTTCTTAATGTTTTGTCTTATTTTTTTTTACTTCACGAATAGTGTTTACCTCATAGGAAGGATGCTACACTACGTGAACTAATGAGCCTAGTTAAAGAGGTGAACCCTGAAGCACGTCGGAAAGGCACTTACTTTGATTTTGCGATTATATATCCCAACTTTGTTCGCGGTGGTTACATAGTCAAAGATATCGGAACTACTTGTTCTGGACAAAAATGTCCCGATGATAATGTCACACTTCACTCGAAGAGGTTTCAAATCGGAGATTTTCTTGATATTGCTATTATGCTTCCACCAAAAGACAGAAGAGATAGTTTATAGATGGTGCGCTCTTTTACAACCTGCAGAACATTGACCATTCTTTCATATAAAAAGAGGACGTAAACTTGTAGATAGTTTTTCCGATTAAAAATGCTATTGACCATTTTAGTTTTTATCTTTTCTATTCTGTTGTTGAATTTCACAAATTCAATTATATAAACCGTCTTGTTTGAATATTAAAGTTCATTAATTGTCACACATTTTTCACAAGATTTCAGCACAAAATCAAAACGAAACAAAAACGAAGCTAGATTTCCCTTTTCAAAATTTCTTGGAAAATTTGTTTGGATATTGATATCTTGCAAACTCTATAGGCTAATCGATTGCGTATGAGAAATTTCCCAAAACGAATAGCGTACATCTAGATCACCTATCCCGAGTTCATGTTTCTTTGTCGTTTTTTGACTTGGTTGTCAGTACGGACCTCGTTTTGGCACGCGGTAATTAAACAAATTAGGTAGCTTTTAAATTAGAAATGTAACTTAATGTAACATAGCATGGGCAAGCACCAACTTGCATGAAATGTATAAAGTAGGATTATGCGGCCTACACAGTACAGCCTGAAATTTCTAATTGTTCGACAAAATAGTTTCCCAAAATGAAATGGGCATGGAACCGATTTCCATAGAAAATTTTATGCTTAAAGTACATACAATGAACAACCATATTTTCGCAGTTTAAGGATGAAAGAGCATTTGTATTATAAAAACTTTTATTTATTGGACACTAAGTCTTGTGTGACAAGTAGTCGCGTCGCGCGATTGTCCCAGAACAAATTTTAGTTATTGGAAACTAAGCTTTACTAAAATGAAGAATTTACGAAAGGCAGAGTATTCTTCAACAGCTAAACACGGCTAAACCCCCGCACGAAAGATCTGTTGCAAATTTATATGCAGTTTGCAAACAAAACGTCTGCCTTTTGTATCTGTCATGCAATATCATTAAGATTACCAAATTCTCACTTTTCCCCGGTATGCCGGAAATCCAGTGTTTTTGTCCTGTCCCGATTTGAAAACTCGTAGCGGGGAGCACAAGGCGTTTTTAAGCAGGCCAATGAGATTGAGCCGTTTCCAATCCGGATGGCCTGTTTATAGGTTTTTAAGTTAAAATTATCATCTCACTTTGAATTTTTATTTTCTGTGATTTCACTGCCAATTATTTCCATCAGTCGGGGAGGAAGCGACACAAGTAGATCGATTCGCCATTTTACAAGCAAAATATCTTCTTTTCACGAAAAAAGTTATTTGCTACATAAACTGGCAATGGCTCATATAAACTTTGATTACACAAAGGGCGAAATGTGTCTCAGGCTAGTGCATATTTTATTGGTTCTCAGTGTGCTATCCATTTAAGTGTGCTGCTTCGTTATTGTGCACAATTTTGTTCTTCAACTATTTTCGGATGAAATAATTCCCAAAGAATGAAATCAAACTTGCACACTGGATATGTTATAAAAGAAAAGTTTTTTTGACAGCTCAAATCGGGTTTTCCGGTTTATAAAAAAGCCGGTCGCGCGGTATTTTAAAGACAATGTTCTATTATACAGTATAACCCCGTTAAGTCGGACACGGTTTAAGTCAGACTTTTCTTTAAGTCGGACTAAAACCTTGTCCCCCTTGGATTTGCCTACCTAATTCAAGCAAAAATGGTCCGCTTAAGTCGGACACTGTTTATGTCGGACTTCTCGTTAAGTTGGACTGTTTTCTTCGGTCCCTTCTGTTAGAAAACACCGTTTAAGTCGGACTTTTCTGAATTTCGAGCGTCAAAGATTCGAGAGCCTACCTTGTATGCCCGCCCAGCCGTCCTCCGATTTTCTTGCGAGGTTTTGTCTACCAGGCAGGCTAAGATTCGAACGTTCGAAGCGGCATTGTAGTGGGCTCAAGTTTAAAACTTTATTTCAAAAATGGCGTCAAAGCGAAAGCTGCAAACGCGAACAATAACCGAAAAATATGAAATACTCAAAGAAATCGACAACGGAAAGAAATGTGCTGCTGCTATCCGTGAATACAATATACCCAAGCAAACCCTGTATGGCTGGATGAAAGACAAAAATAAAATTTACGAAGAGGTTGAAGCTAGTCGTGTTGCAAACAAGCGGCAGAGACTGAGGACTGCTTCTTTTGAAGATTTGGACAAGGTCTGCTATAAATGGTTCGTAAATGCTCGTCATCAAAACATCCCCGTATCGTGGCTTATAATCAAAGCTAAATCTTTGTAATTTGCAAAGGAATTGCGTGTAAACAACTTCCAGGCGTCGAATGGATGGATCGATAGGTGGAAGAAAAGATTCAATATTTCTTTTAAAGCTATTTCTGGTAAGTACTGTATCTGTTATTTATGTTTACATAACACTTGCTCTAATATGTCAACAAACTGACTTTGTCCTTTAAAATTTAGTGCACATGGTATTCTCATTCCCAAACCATCGCCAAAATTAACAGCTTTATCGCTTGTAATTACAATTAATTTTCTGAAAATGTTTGCAGTGAAGAGGATGATGATCCTTTCCATCAATTACGAGAAGCTTGCGAAAAGCTAAGAGCACATGGCCAGGCTGGTTTACAGTGTGAAGATATAGTAGATGTCGACTGTGATGTGCAAGTGACCGAAGGTTTGCTAACAGAAAAGGAGATTGTAGAAGAAATTCGTGGCGTCCTTGATGAAGAAAATGGGAATGATGATGTCGAAATCTCAGAAATGCGTGAAGACATACCAACCAAACCTAGTAGTCAAGCAGTTTTTCAAGCGATTGAAACTCTTATGGATTACTCAATGTTTACAAATAGTGGAGAAATCGGCAACTTAGCTGCAAAAATGTCGTCAATGGTGGAGAACGAAAATTTAAAAAGAAAAAAACAAAAGAAAATAACTGATTTTTTTTAATCGAAACAGAAAAAACAATCTCGAACCCAGGACCATTCTGCTTGAAAAGATTTTAATGTCACGGACACTAGTGAACTTGCGCAAAACCAATGAGCGGACGGACTGCGACTGAAATCGGCTACTCATTGGATGTTTCTGTCGTCATCCGGAAAATAGATGGTGTCATGTTCTGGATGAAGTCAGAAACATCCAATCAGCGGCGATTTCACACGCCTTCTATTCGCTCATCGGTTTTGCGCAGGTTCCGCGCAAGTTTCCTATTACAAGCTTAACAAGAGCGAAAGGGTCCTGGGTTCGAGGTTGCTGAAAGAAAGGTTTTGTGTCAATATATTTGTTTTATTTCATGTTGTCACTTTTCAGAATATTCCCGATAAGTCGGACTAAATAAGTAGAGTCTGACTTAAGACGAAGTTCGGATAGGTCGGACTCCCGATAAGTCAGACCGGTTATTTCGGTCCCCTGAGAGTCCGACTTAAAGGGACTGTATACAATTGACATGCGCACATGTCGATAACAATCGGGAAAGTCCCTTTTTACCGGGAAAACTATAATGTTTAAAAAAAATAACAAACATAATTACAGAATTATATTGTGAGGTTGTAAGCCCAAAATGTAATTGAAGAAGAAGTGATGTGAAAAGAACTTTGTGGCAGCCTTTCACCATGGCAATGGCACTGGACAGACTGGTGTAGGAAATTTCCTTCATTTTATTATAAGTATAAGTTGTTGTGTGTGAAAGGTTATGATCAGGGTTGTTTCATACCTAATGGTAATTTCGCTGCAAGTTCATTTCTTATTTTATTCCAGATAAAGAATATCTACCTTATATCAAGTTGAATAAAAAAGGATTTGCTGAGTTGAAACAGAAGTCACTACCCCTCTAAGGTAAGACAATGTTAAGTTATTTTATTCAAAGTGTCTTTATGCCCGGCAGTTTTTCCTGTCTGGCATTATGTTTCTAAATATTTTTGTTGTTCTTAAAGAGAAAAAGAAAAGAGTAAACAAGTCAACTGCCGGACACCTTAAAAGGTTAATAAGAAAACAAAAGAAACGGTCTCTTTACAGTGTATTTTATTGTTGCAATCAAAGTGTGATGATGGATCTGTTGTGTGATATTTAGACCTTTTTAATGAATCATTTTTCTGATCTATATCGTGAGAAGTTAAACCAAGTAGAAGTTATCCTCTAAAACTCCGATTTGAAATTTTCTCTTAAACTCCCATAAATTTTTACCAAGTAAAAGATACAGCAGCGATAGATTTTGTTTTTTGACATAACGAAAAGGTCTACCATAAATCCTCTAATTAACACCCCCTTCTTTTCAACGCCTCCCTCTAATGAATGTCCCCCTGAAAATCAGAATATTTTAGAAACACCCTTTTCTAATAAATCCCCCACCACAAAAGGGAACATTTATTACAAATATATACCCTTCCTGATGGGACCGTTTTATAGAAACATATTGAAAAAGTATATATATATATACAGCATATCTTTTTATAAATGATTGTAAAAAATAAACACCATCACTCTTTTGCAGTGTTTTTTAAGAATTGGCACCAAATATAATACTTATTTGATAAAAAGACAAAACAAACTGTATGGGAATGTTTCAGGTGAACAAGATTTATATGATACTTTAAGATAAAAACCCTGAGTTTTTTTATATGTTTTTACGTTTTTCTCTCTAATAAACGCTGCAACCTACTTACCAGTCCCTCTAATAAACGGAGGCAGGTTATTCTCAAGTTATTTTTCCCACGTTATTTAAAGTTATTTAGAGTCATAATGACGTAATCACAAAGAGGTTAACTCAAAATATTATAATATAAAAAAGTTGTGTTGTGGCTGACTTTATGAGATCTCAGCTAAAAAGATGTATATCAAAACTGTCAAATGTAACAGCAGCAGATCTAGGGTATGTCAAAAATTGTGGAGGAGTACATAAACCTAAATTCTGTTTTCAGTCTATCACCAATGGGATTACTTGCACGCTTTTCTTTTATGGTTTAATAGCTAACATTCTCCACAAATTTCAACATACTCTCTAGATTCGCCTCTGTGTAACTGATAAAATGAAAAACAAATGTTTACGATAGTTATTTCATGTTATTTGCAGGTGTCGGTGATTTGAGAGAAAAGTAGCAAGATAGCTAATTTCGTGAAAATGTCAGCTAAATGGAGTGTCTTTCAAATGACTTGTCTGCTCTTTAGAAAGTTTTCCATAAAAATCTGACCAGGCTTTTGCCTGTGAAAAGGGTTTTGTCTGCTAATCAGATGTGTCCAGTGTGTCTGTGTGTCCGTTAATTAGAGAGACAACTGCATTATAATAGCAAATGTATACAATTTTTTGTTAGAGGTCATCATAATGGACAGTGGTGGATATAATGTTCGATTAATCAAAAATGAAGTACCCCAACCCCTGGCATGTTTCTTCTGCAAATTCTTAATGAAAAACACCATCCAGACATGTCGTGGTGAAAGGGCCTGTCACATCTGCTACACAAATGAACAAAGGTTATTATTAATTCAGAATTTTGTTTACCTTTATGTTGACCAACCAGTTCTTGAACCATTGTAACTATTGGTTACAACCACAATCACAAAATATGCAATGTAATGAAGGATCTTTAGTTTAAAGTTTCAAGAAATTATTTGAGAAGGAGGAGATCACAATGTAATTCTTGTGAAAGATACTTTTAATGGATAATGCAAATCGAAAATAGGTCATCATTTTGATTGTGGAAAAAGTTTATCTTTTTTCGTAGATATTTATTACAGTTTATTCTTATCCGAGTCTATAAAAATATGTACCTCAGCCTCTCCTGTAGAGTCATAAAAGCAGTCGTAGAGATAGGGATATGCGGATGTTAGGACAAAAATGTAAAAAAATATCAAAATCATCAAAATCATAATATAAAAAAATACGAAAGACAAGTCGAGCGAGCGAAGCAAGCAAGCGAGAAGGTCACTTCGTTCCACCATCACCTTCACTTGTAGAATATTTAACCATGATAGGTTAAATATCCTTTTGTGTGTCCTTCTGTGTGTCCTCATTGCGTTGTCCTCATTGTGTCCTATAATGTCCTCATTGCGTTCTATAATGTCCACGGGCCAGTGTTGAAATTCCATCTTTCAGAATGATTCTCTAATCATCATCTCCGTTCAGAGCAATCTTGTTTTGGTTGATGGTGAAGATATCATGTTTGCTTGTCCTAAAAGCCATTTGTTGTCTGTATATATTTTTACCATCTTTTAAGCATTTCATATAGTCATCGAAACCCAGGGTCTTTTTAACTACGCATTTCTTTACTCCTTTGCATTTCTTATTTTCAATTCCATCAAGTTGCTAGTAAGCGTATGTTTTAGCTCTAAGAGCAATAAACTGTCATAATCTTACCGCTTAATTCATCTTTCATTAGACCAATAATCTTTTTATTTAAACCGATGGGTAGCGGTCTCTCATCTTTCTTGTCATATGCAGAAGTGTCGAATCTTTCTTTAACATCGTCAGCAATGTCTTTGTAAAAATCGTCTGTTTTAATGTGGTAGACAAAGGAATCCGTGTCCTTATAACATAGCTGTAAGTTTTCACCATATTTAGGTTTCATATAATCATAATGGAATTCATACATCACTATTTTACTTAGATCTAAAATCGTAGGACCAAGGTAAATTGGTTTGTTTAAAACAACTTTAATCTTTTGCATCTCAACACCCATTAATGATTATGAAAAATAGCTAGATGACTTAAAGTTCGGTTTCATAACATATTTTTCATATTGTTTTTGGTTTGTTGCAAGTTTAATATCCTTGTGCTTTCTGATGTTTTCCATTGTTTTACCGAAGACGCTATTATTCATAAGCTTGAAGAAGTCTTTTTCAAATTGTTTTTAGCCTTGATTCTGAGTTGCGTGTTGAAATCAATATACGGTTTTAACCAAGCGCTTTGATCGAATTCTACTACCCTATGGACTTTTTCTAGAATTAGTCCATGTTTTAAGGCTTGATCAAGAGCTCTGATGTGGGTAATGTAATTCTTCTTATCAGATAAGCATGGAATAAGCTTTTCAACTTTGTTGATTTTCTTTCTCTCAGGCATAAACGGTAGTTCATTGTGTAAATCATGAAGCTCCTTAGGATATTTTGCATCAATCTCAAGGATGTATCCTTTTTTAGCGTTAGGGCTTGATAGCTTACTAATCTTGTCAGCTGTAAAACTAGCTGGGTCTTCACACCATTTGAATTTACTTGTTGGCAACTGTTGAATCATAGCCCAACCATAAAGGTTGTTAGCATCTAAATATTGTAGATATGAACTCTTTTCATCTAGCATGTATTTATTATTTGCTTTTGCGTTTCGATGGACCGCTTGCGTTAGACCTCCTCGGATGCCTTGTTCGAAAAAGATAAACATGTCCATACCTGATACTAAGTCTAATTCAATGACAGTCTTTTTCAAGCATGCTTGCCAAGCTACTCCAGGAGATGTGTAGAATGAACACTATTAAGAGATCTGCAAATATTTTGCTGAAGGAAAACAAAAAGATAATAACGCAAATGACATCCAAAAACATTTGCAATTACACGATGTTAAAGTCTCTGATTACTTGACCGACAAATATGCTCTGTGGTTGGATTTTAGAACAATTGATGAGAATGCATTGCATGGGACAGGTAGACGAATTGACAACGCTAGTGAAGGAATTACTCTACAAATTGAAAAGAAAGGAGAAACAGATGGTAAACTTAATGCTTATATCTACCTGGTAATGGATGCTCAATTGAATATTCAGAACGGACATTTGTTTCTACTCTATATTAAAAAAGAATGAATTACATGAAAGAACCTCATACTGCGTTATTTGTTGGTCCTACAGGATGTGGAAAAACTGAACGTGTGCTACAATTGTTAGAAAAAGAGTATAAACAACATTTTGATTTCATTGTTATCATTTGCCCCATGACTTACACAAGTAAAAGATGGTTTTGGACTGACCCCTACATACTTTTGTTCGTTTGTATGATTGGATTAACAAATTGGGGAATATGCTTGCTGGATTTAAAACCTTGTTTCTGATTGACGATATTATTGCTGATAGCAGTCTTGATAAGAAGAGACAACCTTTGCTTGAGTTGGCTATATCCGGACGTCATAGAAATCATTCATTATTGTTGCTCACACAGTCCTACACAGCTGTGCCTAAAAACTTACGACGACAAGCAAAGATGATATATGTTTGGTATCCTAAAGATAGAAATGATTTGACCACTATCCATGAAGAGAATGACGTCATTGAAACACAAGAAGAAGAAAAGCAAGTTAAAAAGAAATTAAAAGAAGGAAAGCACACATGTCTAGTTATGAGAATAGAGCATCCAAGAACATATAAAATTTATTGAGAAGGGGCACTGCGTTCCAAATCCTCCTACGCTTTGTTACAAGTTGCTGTATTAAAACTATCAAGAGATTTATAAGAAATTCACAGAAAGTTTGTAGAAGCTGCAAGAAGTGCTGCAATTCTGTTGGTTTTTCCTTACAGTTTTGTTTTAAATCTTCTGCCAACAAGTCATAAGAGCATCTTAGGAAAAATTCAACAAGATATAATAAAATGATTGAATACATCAACTTTATTCTTTTAGTTACCCTTAGTTACTTTTAGTTCATATGTGCAGCACTCAAAAAATATCTATCCTTATTTAAAATGACAGAGACAGCAATCGAAAAATTGATTGGATATGACAATTTGCTATGTCCTCAGCAAGATGATACTAAAAAGCAAAAATTGCTCGAGTGTGTCTTAACAGGTAACAGTAGGCTATATCTTGGTAAGGTTTACACTGAAGAACAAATTAATAAACGCAATGCTGAAGAGATAGAAAAACTTTTCAGTATCTATGAAGCCAAACTATCAAGTCAGATGGTTAAGTCCTTGGGAAAATCAATCATTCACATGTATTCCATGGGGGCTTGTGCAGCTTTGGGATTAAATAATCAAAATATGTTGAGCGAAGACTTGCAAAATGACCCTTTCTTAAACTCGGCTCTTCAACGTTTTGCATGTAATTTGTATTATCGATTTGGTTTATTCTTAGCACCTCTTAGCGTTGGTCTAATCACCGGTAGTCACTACCTCCATCAGAGGCCGGCTGAAGGCTACATTGCAGAAAAAAATTTCTTAGATAATAAAAATGACGGAGGAACAAACAATTCAAATAACGACGAAGGACCCGAAGAAAGTTGAAGCTGGTAAAAAGTTGGCTGAATACAACCGTAAAAAAAAAGAGGAACTGAAAAATCAAACACAGACGCCTCGTAAAGATGAATCGAGACAAGCTAGTGGAGAAACGAGTCCTAGCGAGGGTGAAAGTGACTATATGATTTATGGTGTTATTAGTCTTATAGCTGTTGGTAGAATTGGTTATTATGTCTACCAATCCAAGAAAACTAAAGGTCTGCAGATTACTACACCTCAATCAAAAATACCTGTTAGACAACCACTCCATAAACCAAATAAGTTTGAAATGGAATGATTTTTTTTCTCACGCTATATAAAAATGGATAAGAAAAGTATTGTCAATGATTTATATCATGCGTCTGTTGTCTGTGCATTTGCTATCGGCTATTCCATGCTAGGCAAAAATATATTAAAAATGGCGCCACCCTCGATTCAAAAGTTTGATTTAGAAGATACCGGAAAACTAGTTGCCATTGTTGCTGCCAAGTGAAATGACAAGAGAATACTTGATTAAGCAAAAAATATTGCCAGAAAATATCAATGTCTAATATAAAAATATGGCGAGTATTGCAATGATGTTAGGAGGTGCTTTACCTAACGCTTTGGCTTTTACGGGAAGCTCATTTTTATTTTCAAGTTTATCCAAGGATAGTATTGATAAAGAAAACGACATGATTTGGCTATAGAGAAATTACAGAAAGCACAAGTTGAATGGCAACAAAAACGACAGCAAAGAATCGATTTCATTAATAAACAACTAATGTTGGAAAAGAAAGCTGAGGCTAAATTTACAGAGCTGAATGATTCGATGAGAGAATATTATAGTGTATTTGGTAAACACCTTGAACCTTTACCACGGGAGCCTGTATTGAGCGACTTTTACACACCCGATGATGGTCAGCATGAAAGAGAATTGGCTTTTATTACTTTAAGCATGATTGGGATAGGAGCGGTTTTGTATTATGTTGAATGTAAGAAAGAAAAATGATTTGCTAAATAGTTGTATTACAGAATATGTAATATAATTTACTTCCTCGTTACTAAATATGTATAGAGTAACCCACCAATACCTACAATGAAGGCCCATAGATTTTGACTTAGCCAACCGACCGCTTCTTTTGCTCTATTGAGTATCCATGAGACGATTGAAGCTATGATACCTTGAAGGGCAGCTGCAGATTTTGATGCTAATTTCCCAAGAAGTGATGCCAATGCTTTAAGTTTGTTTTTAATCCATTCCTTTGCACCACTATCTTTGTCAGGATTTGTTGGAACGGAATGACCACCCTGACTTGTTGCACCACCTGAAGGTAATAACCCTTCCACAAGAAAACCTATAACCATACCAAATGCTGTTAGTATCCTAACGATTGTGATACTCTGCTCTCTAAATAATGTTCGTATCTTTTCACCTAATGTATCTTTGTCAAGGACTTTAGCAATGGTTTCTCTGATACTCGTATTTTGATTGTTCAATTTACCTTTGAGAATATCAATACTTTCTTGCCTAGCTTCCAACTCGTCATTTAGTCTTTTCATTCTATCTTTTATCTGGTCTCGTTGATCTTCTGTATATGTTGTATCATATCAATCTCTTCTAACTTGCTTTTTTCTCTGTCAATATGTTGCTCTAATTGAACTTTTTTCGCGACTTCAGGCACTAATGAACCTCGGATGTTTTTGAGCTCTTTGTCTAATCCTAAGAATTCACGCAAAGGATATTCAAATAAATCACCAGTCTGAGTTGTTTCATGATCGCCTGATTGTTACCTGATCAATGAAATTAAATCTTCTATACTGTTTACCACATCTCCAGACATAGTTTCTAATTCTACATCACTCGCTTTTGTTACTTTAGACGATGAAGTTCTTCTTCTATCTTATTCAACATTGTTGCTTGTCGGGCTGACAACTTGTTCTTAGGTATATCAAACCCTAAATTGCGAAGTCCCTTTTTCCCTAATATATCTGCTATACTACCAATAGGTCTTAGTCTTCCATTGGTTGTCAAAGGGCTGTTGTTGTCTCTATAGCATAATTTGCCATCTCTTATTTCAAACAGATCTGTATGAATTACTTCCGGGTTTTGTTGCATTATTTCAGATAAATTGTCATACAACCCTTCAACCTGCTCTTTTAAAACTCTAGTGCCAAGACCACCAAAAGACGTCTCTTTTTCTCCTGATGTATCTATGTGTTCGTCAGTGTGGTCTCTAGTTGGTATGAGAGGAAATGTTTCATCAGTTGTTTCGTCTGTTGTCTCATGTCCTCCAAACGGGTCAATATCAATGTCTGCCATTTTATATAGGAAAATTTTTTATTCACCTATTTAAAAAATATGAGTTTTAGAATAGATCTGATATATCTAAAATTACCTACTGCTCCTGAAGGTTCGAGTAAGCAAGACAAGTTTAACACAAGCATAGTTAATTCTGAACTTAAAGAGTTAATAAAATTGAAGGACAAATTTAACACCAAAGACGAGAAATACAAGAAAGTATTAGGGAGATTGATGCTGTTAAACGCTAGTTCAATTGCTGCAACTATTAGCTCTGGTATTGGCTCAATAGCAACAGGTGCTACTCTTATTGGAATTCCCATTTCTACCGGATTAGGTGGTGTAGCCTTAGCTGGTTCTATTTGTACTGGTACTGCCACAGCATTGATTAAAAAATACCAAAAGAAACTTGACAAAGTCATGAAACTATACGATACCGTGACATCAGCGATAGCCATTTTCGAAACTAGTATCTCGCAAGCATGGAATGATGGAAAGATTGATTATAAGGAATTTCAAGTTTTGCAGGGAACATATTACAAAGCTTTTGAAAAACTCAGTTCTACAGATAGAAAGATGGAAACTGAAACCCGCAACCAGTTTCAAAAAAGTATGATGGAACTTCAGAATATAAAAAAGACTCTGACCGAAAATGTTTCCTAATGTGTGCTTGTATACCGTTTGCATATTTCGTGTGCTATAAAAAATATTCATAAATAAAAAATGTCTGACAAGACTTCCTCTAAACTGCAAGAAATTTATTATCAACCACAGCATTTGTGGAAAGGACAAAAAGCTATTAGAATTTTTAAAAGGTCAGGTTTTAAACCAAAGCAGATTAAGCAGTGGCTATCAAAACAAGCATTTTGGCAAGTTCATTTACCTGCTCCAAAACATGCTGAAAGACCTAGTAACCATTCCTAATCAGATGCATCAGTTTGATTTATTGTACATGCCTGGTGACAAGCTATATGGAAACAAATACAAGTACATTTTATCTGGAATTGATGTAGCTTCTAGGTATAAAGTAGCTCGACCATTGAAAACAAAACAAGCTAAAGAAGTGGCTGAAATGCTTAAAGATATTTATAAAGCTGGACCGTTAACCTATCCAAAAGTGTTCCAATGCGATAATGGTGGTGAGTTTAAAGCTGATGTTACAAAGTTGTTTGAGAAGCACAAGGTTGAAATTAAACGAGCAACAACAAAATACAAGCATACACACACAGCGTTTGTTGAGA
Source organism: Turritopsis rubra (assembly GCA_039566895.2). NCBI lineage: Eukaryota > Metazoa > Cnidaria > Hydrozoa > Anthoathecata > Oceaniidae > Turritopsis > Turritopsis rubra. The sequence continues at coordinate 1,077,992 of CM077624.1, read as the reverse complement.
CGTTGAACAAGGTACTTGCTGAAAATTTATTCAAAATACAAGATGCTCAAGAATTGAATGATTCGAAAAAGGTATCTTCAACATGGGTTAAGCATCTCTATGGTTTGATAGATCAATTGAATGATACAAAGACACGGATGATTGATATGAAACCGAAAGATGCCATTAAAATGAAAGAGGTGCCTTTAGTTAATCGAGAGGGTTATCCATCTGAAGAAAAATTACCTGAAGATGGGTTGTATAGATATTTATTGCAACCGGGTGAAGAACATGGTGATCAACGGAAATAGAATATGGCCAAAAAAGACTTATCGGTTGAATGAAGTAATAGGAGCACCTGGAAACCATGTAATATACTATCTGCAAGATGGACCTGAACGGGCTTGTTAATACCAGAGATACAGAATTGCCTCCCGATTAGGTACAAGGTTGGTGAGAAGGTCACTTCCTTCCAAGCGAGGTTACGAGCTCCTTAAGCAAACATTTATTTTATAATGCAATCAAAGTATTATAAAATGATTTGCAATTTTCTCAACAAGTAGCCCACATAATGTCATAATGAAAATATTGTTTGTCTGGATTTTTCTCAGATTGTTTGAGTCCTTTTGGTATGACAAAGGCTGTTCTTTCTCTCCATCCATAATCTTTGAGATCTATGCAGAGTCGAGCGGGAAGCCATGTCTTATAATTATTTCCTTGACCATCTTCTAAATCAGCATACATAGTTAGTCCCTTACCAAAATCAGACTGTGTTTCAATTTTTGATACAGATTTAACATGATACATCACATTCTCTGGTACTTCACGCCACCTGATGACTGGCATTGGTTGTTCCTTGTTTAGCTCGAATGATTCAATTGTTGGGAATTCCATGCTTTTCTATATGAAAACTAATTTCTTAAGTCATTTTACATTTTTAAATTTTTGAATTTGAGTTAAGAAAAAATATATACAAATAAAAAATGGATCACCCTGAAATTATAAAACAACTATACAATGCCTTATACCAGGCTTTTCAAAGACATGCTGATAATATAGACTACAATGATCCAATAGCAACAAAAAACCTCCAAAAAACACAAGATGACATTGAAGAGCTATGTGTCAAGTACCCTTGGCTTCAAAAGCTTACAAAGTAAAAATATATACAGAGAACAGATGGCTTTTAAGACAAACAAACCTGATATACACAACATTAATCAAAACAAGCTAGCATTAAATAGAGACGACGACAAGAGAATCATTTTAGGCACCTCAACACTGGCCCGTGGACATTATAGAACACAATAAGGACACATTATAGAACACAATAAGGACACATTATAGAACACAATAAGGACACATTATAGAACACAATAAGGACACATTATAGAACACAATAAGGACACATTATAGAACACAATAAGGACACATTATAGAACACAATAAGGACACATTATAGAACGCAATTAGGACAACGCAATGAGGACACACAGAAGGACACACAAAAGGATATTTAACCTATCATGGTTAAATATTCTACAAGTGAAGGTGATAGTGGAACGAAGTGACCTTCTCGCTTGCTTGCTTCGCTCGCTCGACTTGTCTTTCGTATTTTTTTTTATGATATTGTGATTTTGATGATTTTTATATTTTTTTACATATTTTGTCCTAACATCCGCATATCCCTATCTCTGTCGTTATATCTTTATTTTGTGTTCACTTTAGTAAACTCAAGCCTGGCATTTGCCCAATAGATGGAGAACCAGATACCAATTTTTTTCCAGACAAATTTGCAGACAAGGAAATTGGTGAGATATCATGTTACTGTCCCAACTGGGAGAATGGTTGTGAAGAAATCTTAAAGATTAAAGAGTTACTGGTAAGTTTCGTCTTTTATATTTAATTCTAAAAGTTAATTCGACCAGAGTAAAGCACGGTTCCCACTTGACGATATTTAATGATAACTAATGATAGAAAATAGCGATAACTTTAACGATAGTTTTACCGGAAACAGGTGTGAAACGTTCCCACTAGAAAAGTTATAAAAATAATCATTCTTTTCGATCATGGATTCAGAATTTTAGTAAATTAAATGAGAATTGGAGATAGAGAATACTATTTTAAGTAAGAATATATTCTGTTTTTCTTGCTCTTGTCATAAAGACAAGGCAATTCTTGTACAACTTCTGAAAGTTTCTCATTTTCTTCAAGTGAAAGGCTTGCAAGTCTAGATTTCTCAGCCATTTTTCATCAACATACAAGACTCTTTTTTCAAAGATTTTTAAAATCAATTGAAAAAACCTTGCCTGATGACACACATTGAACATATTTTCATTGAATTAAGGGCTTTATTTTTGAATTACTACGTCATCCATGTTAAAAAATGTTGCTTTCTGTTGAAGATTCAACGATAACCAACCAGCCAAAATCAGCGATATTTAACGACAGAAATTTTAGAATTAAGTTCCCACTTACTTGAGAAATTATCGTTATAAAATTATCGTTAGTTATCGTTAAATGTCCTCAAGTTGGAACCGTGCTTAAAGAGCTACAGTACACAAGTGAAAACTACTGATATTTTTAGATGCATGAAGATGTATGTAACTGGACGCTTGTACTTTGCGAAGAGTGTAAAGAAAGTATGTTTAGATCACAATTGTCAAAACACACTTTTGAACATTGCCCAAAACGGAAAATATCATGCCCTTATTGTAACGAAGAAGTTCCATTTGATGAAAAGACGGTAAATGGTTACATCTATAAATACTATGTTTGTTTGTTTCGTACACAATAGAAGGATAATGATTAGGTTTTGCGATAATCTTGCGAATATTTCGTGTTTGTTGAATCGCATGCACCTGATGACGATGTCATGGGGTTGTGTGTGAACATTTTGTGCAACATTTTCTAAAGTGAAACTAAAACAGAGTTGGAAACTACCTTCTTCTATGAAATTAACGTGGTTTTCAAAAATCCGCGTTAATTTCGTATGGGCAAATATCATAAGCCGTTAATTTTATATGCGTACTATTTCATTGTTTTTCTAAATAAAAAGCGTTTTACAGAAAAAATCAAAAAGTGTCAAAAACGTTCACATAATGTTCATGATTGTGTTACGTAAATACTTATATATTCAAAAAACTACTTGTTGCGTTAAAAAACTAATATTATTGTTGTTTTTTTTTTTTGGTTTTTTGCCAAATTTGCGTTATTTTCATACATTTTGAAATGTATTTGTTGTAACCGCGTTATTTTCATACATTTTGAAATGTATATGTTGTAACCGCGTTATTTTTTTCAAAATTAAAGGCAAAGTTCGTCAACCGCGTTAATTTCCTTCGCATAAATTTCCTTCGCGCTAATTTCATTGCGCGTTAATTTCCTTGAATAAGGTAATTTATAGAAATGCTCAACCCCGTATAGAGGTCACAGATCTGAAAATAGCCCTACACTCAAAATTAAAATCGGTGCCATTTTTTCGTAATTAAAGGAGGCACTAAATTAAAGGAGGCACTAAATTTAGCGAAGCTTATGATGTCTTTATGAAAATGCGATTTTTATCAGGCTAATTTTCCTACCATGTTTCTGATGAAATTTTTGTTTACATTCTATTTTCAAATCGAACAGCAATTCCATTCGAACAATCTTAGCACGCTTACCAATTGGCTTATAAGATATCTGTTTCCACGGTACAACATCGTAAAATTATTGACGATTTTTATGTAAGCAACTTATGATTTGTGACAGAACTCAAGCTGCTTAACTTGTTACTTATTTTCAATAAGTTTAAAAAACAATAAAAATAACACAAAAGATGCTAGATAAAACTCGAAGCGTTTGTACATTTGATCATGAGATAACACAAGGAATAGCTATGTTTCGTATTCGTTGTGGGGACGAACAGCACTGTACTAAGTTGTGAGAAAGATGTGTTGGGATTGTGAGCTGGTCGTTGATTATGAATATACATTTTTGTGAACGTCTCAATTAAGAAGAAGTAAGTGTTATATATTTCAGTATTTCTATGATCTTGTGGCATCATACAATTATTATTATAATTAAAGAAATATTTTCAGCATTTCCACACTACATGGCTATTCGTCTGAAAAATGATAAATTAAAACCTTAAAAAAAAAGAAAAATTTAGATAATTTATTTAAAAAAACTATAAAATAAACTCGAGTGAAAATTAATCGAAAGAAACAGACAAACGAAAGGAGGAGACGAAACGAGACGAAAGGAGGAGACGAAAAGTTAGTTCAAATAAATAAATAAAATATATCTATATATATATATGAAAGCAATTAAAAGGATTGCGCAAGAGCTTGGTCAAGAAAATACTTTTTACAATTATTAATAAACAAATTAAGAACATTTTCTTCTAGAATCTTGCTTGGCAGTTCGTTGAACAGACTGGCAGACACGTCTTTTTTGTATTTGTCAGGCTATAAAAGTACACCGTTATCGTGTCGTGCTAGTCTTGCATTTCTGACACTTATCTCAAGGTAGTTCGGAAGGCTATACAAGGCTATATAAACATTCAAGACATCACAGATACAAAAAATTATACATAGCCAGTCTCAGCTAGGAACGTGCTTTATTTGAACAGATCGATAAAAGTAGTAAGTCCTTCTCTTATTATACGTTCATTATTTAATGCGCCCAGGAATGTTGCACTATGATTTGATGCGCCCAAAAATGTTACACGTAATCGTATATTACTGCTTACGCAGCTCATTTATATGCATCTAGTGAACCATCTTATGTATATGCATCTAGTGAACCATCTTATGTAGCCTTCTTTTAAAACACGCTTTTATCAAGTTAAGACGTGCTTTAGTTTACCTTCCTTGAACATTACAGTCCGGAACTAGTATTTTTAGTTGTGTGTTTTTTTACCTTTTTTGTTTCAACGTTACAGAAATTCAAGATTTTCAGTTAAAAGGTTACTTTCATGAAAAGTTCCCAATGTTGCACGCCTCAAATCCCGAAACTATTCATAAGCAAAAGGGTCCTGGGTCAGAAAATGGTTAGAAACTCCATACAGATTTCATATAGCACGTTCAAAACAGAAAAGATGGTGGATCGAGTCAATATGCAATGCCAAAAATTCAACTCTTTCAGTTGGAAAAATCTAAGGAAGGACTGTCTTTGTAAAATCTTATAAACATTCAAGACATCACAGACACAGAAAATTATACATAGCCAGTCTCAGCTAGGAATATGTATATACAAAAATTGTTGTTGTTGAAATATTCATGTTAAAATACTTCATTTTATTGTAAAAATTCAACTAATAAAATTAGTTTCAGATATAGAACAACCTTGATCCCTGGATCTGTTCTCACCTTAAACCTTCCTGTCAGAGCATACCATAATCCAGTTCCACACCCACAGCATCTGCAGATGTTATTGCAACAAAAAAGTTTACATGAAGCTGCTGCATCTTCTAGACCTACAGAACAAGCGTCTCTCTACCAATCCTATGATCAGTTTGGTAGTCGTATCCAAACCCTTAAACTTCCTGATTCATGGAAAATTCAAGATTTCGAGCCTGTAAGTCAATTTGCCAGTATCCATCTTCATGATCCGTGACAAAATGTACCTTCTTTCCCATCACGAAAGTTACACGTTCAACCACCACTAAAATTTATGGTCAGAGTATTTGAATGGTGTTCCGCTGAAAAAGTGAGATGAAACGACACAATGTGTTATCAGAAGCTTAATAGAATTCTGAACTTTGCTTTATGGGGCATTACACGCACGGATGTACATGCATGCACATACCTTACAAAATGTATATATATATATATGTAATAGTAGCTTCAGATACGAAAGAGGAGATTCTTTTCTGCATATACACAAGTGTTGTTGTATGACTTTGGGTTTTTAAAACTTGTATGTCGAATGTCCAAGGCGACAGATGGAATCTCCCAACTGATCAAAGCATGTATAAAGACCACTCCCAATCCATTGAAATATATCACTTTCCGGGCTAATAACATTGTTGTCACAGATTACCGGACAATTCCCCGAACGAGATTACAACCGTGCATTATTTTCGCAGACACTTTTTTGCGTGGACCTATTGTCAGTACCGTTTATGTCATTTTTTATCTTCAATATGGATTCTTCCAATTGACAAAAAGGAGAACACTGGAATCTATTTTGCTATGGTGGAAAAATAATGGGGTAAAAAATGTAAACACGGAAAAATAATCATGGACTAAACAACTTTGTTGGCTAAATTACAAACAGATGTTTTTTTTATAACAAAAGAATCAAAACCTTAAGGTCGGTGCAAATCGAGACAACATTTCAGCCAACATTTCGGACAACATTTCCGTCAACATGTTAGCGCGATTTGCGGTATACCTGACAACATATTGGCCAACATTTTAATAGCTCATTCATTTTCATGAAAGTTCAGTTCTCATTTTTAAATTCAAAATGGCTGAAAAAGAAGCTGTAGCATGTTTATTGCTGGTCTTGCTAGACGACGATGATGAAAAAAGAAGACGTGGTCCAACAAGGAACTGGATCAAAAGAAGAGAAGAGGAAGGCATTTATTCAAACCTTGTCCAGGAATTGTTAGTTGAGGACACGGCCACATATAGAGAGATGATGAGAATGGATTTCGATTGCTTCAAGAAAATTCTAGAAATGATTGAACCAGACATTACACCACAGAACTCTGGTGTTCCCCAACAACGTGTTGTATCTCCTGCAGAGAGACTGGTTCTAACCATTCGATTCCTTGCAACAGGTGAATCTTTTAGCTCTTTAAATTTTCAATTTCGAATATCGGAAAGTGCTGTATCGTACATTGTTGATTCGGTGTCAAAAGCTATAATAAAATGCATCGGTAAAGATTATATGAAAGTGCCATCATCTCCCCAGGAATGGTTACAAAAATCGGAATCTTTTCTTTCGAAATGGAACTTCCCAAATTGTCTAGGGGCAATAGATGGCAAACATATCCTGATAAGACCTCCTCCTGGCACAGGTTCAGAGTACTTCAATTACAAGAAAACATTTTCGATAATATTGTTAGCTATTGCTGGGCCAGATTATGAGTGCATATATGCAGATATCGGAAGCAATGGTCGGATGAATGACTCGGGTGTTTGGAATTGTTCTGATATTCGGAAAAAGATTGAAGATAATGATTTGGGAATCCCTTCACCAAGTCCATTGCCATTCGGGAGAATTAGAGTGCCATATGTATTTGTTGGAGATGACGCGTTCGCTCTAAAGAATTACATGATGAAGCCGTATCCACAAAGAAATCTAACAGAAGAGAAACGGATCTACAATTATCGGCACAGTCGTGCTCGTAGGATTTCAGAAAATCTGTTTGGTATCCTGGCCAATAAATGGCGCGTTTTTCAACAACCTATGCGTTTGTCACCGCAGAAATCTACAACAATTACTACATGTGCATTAGTTCTACACAATTATTTGCGGAAAAATAATAGAAATGTTTATACCCCATTTGGTTCAATTGATTATGTCAATCAAGATGGAAATTTAGTGCAAGGAGCGTGGCGTTCTGAACAAGTGAACCCATTTGGAGTTTTTTCTTCTGTAATCCCACCACAAGTAGGAAGAAAAGCGTCTCTAACTGCAAAAGCCACCCGAGAAGCTTTTACTGAATATTTTATGAATGAAGGATCTGTCGACTGGCAATGGGAAAAAGCATAAAACGTTTTGATTATTTTAAGTATATCATAACTTGCATGTTTGAAAAATATATTCTATAAAAATCTTATATTTAAAAGAAATATAAAATCTTTAATATATTAAAAGTCTTGTAGCATTGCTGTATACTGTCCTCTTTGTACCTCAAAGGAATTATTATTCAGAGGCTGTATGGGATGAGGGGTCGAGGAATGTTGATAATTTACTCCAGAGAAGGCAGCACCAGTGTTGAAATCTTGCATCTTTATATCAAAGATGACATCGTTTATTCTTTTTTCTGCAATAAGACGCTGTCTTGGATCTAGATCCTTTAGCTGATTTGCAACATAAAGTGCAAACGAGTCTTCAATCAATGGACGTTTTGGACTTCTCGGTTTATCTAAAACATCGATACACTTTGCAAAGAGCTTTCGTTTCTCATCGTTTGCATCAGCAGCACGTTTTTTCCTCCTGTTTTCTTTTGATAAATTCACGGACTTGTTTGGATCTGGCTCTGACACCACCGAATCACTTAATTCTTGATCACTTTCTTCGTTGGTAAGCATTAATGTAGACCTATTTTTAGCTGTTTTTGGCACTTGTTCGACGAACTTCATCCTCTGCATATATGTCCATGAACTTTCATACAGCTCGTCGACGCTTTGACCACTTTTAGTTTTATTTTCCTTTGCCCGTTCTCTCCCATACTGAGCTCTCAATGATTTCCATTTAGCTTGGATAATACTCAGATCAATCTCTAACTCTTCTTTTATCTCAGAGAACGCTTTCTCTTTGAGATCTCTTTTAGAGTAAGCCGTATCTGAAATATCCCACAGACAGGGTCTTTCTTCGTACAAATCGATAAGTTTTTCAACTTCTTCATTTGTCCATTTGTATTTGATTTGTTTCCCAGCTGCAACACTTACTTCTGCCATATTGTATGAAAAAAATAATATTTGTCGACGCTTTCTCTTGCAATGTTTAAAAACAAAATAATTCGAAAAAACATTCGAAAATAAAATAAAAATTCGAAATGACGTATAAAATTCCTAAGATTGAAAAAAATGTTGTTCAAAATGTTGGTACGTAAAGCAAATCGTAGCAACATACAAAACTGGCCAACAATGTTTCCCAATGTTGGCCAATATTTATAAACAAGTTAATAAATGTTGGCGCAACATTTTGAGGGATTTTTTCCTTCGCCAACTTGTTGGCGCATACCACAAATCACGACTCTTAGAGTCGGTGCAAATCGAGACAACATTTGGAGCAACATTGCTCACCAACATTTGTTGTCCCCAATGTTGGCGTGATTTGTGGTATGCGCCAACAAGTTGGCGAAGGAAAAAATCCCTCAAAATGTTGCGCCAACATTTATTAACTTGTTTATAAATATTGGCCAACATTGGGAAACATTGTTGGCCAGTTTTGTATGTTGCTACGATTTGCTTTACGTACCAACATTTTGAACAACATTTTTTTCAATCTTAGGAATTTTATACGTCATTTCGAATTTTTATTTTATTTTCGAATGTTTTTTCGAATTATTTTGTTTTTAAACATTGCAAGAGAATGAATGAGCTATTAAAATGTTGGCCAATATGTTGTCAGGTATACCGCAAATCGCGCTAACATGTTGACGGAAATGTTGTCCGAAATGTTGGCTGAAATGTTGTCTCGATTTGCACCGACCTTTACAAAAGCGATAAAAACAACAAGATATTTACAAAAACAAGTAACAAAAGAGCGAGGAAAAGTGTAACATCGACTAAAACAGAGACGCATATTTGTTGACTTCAACCTTCAATCATGTAAAGAAAAGAATTTTAACTTTGACTTTATTATGACAAGAGCATGCTGTATGTAATGCTATTTCCAAAAACAGCGGTACTTAATAATAGTCTTACTAAAGAACTTGCGAATCAAGAACTTAAACTTATATATAGACTTTTCCGAGACAAAGACTTTACAGTAATTTTAAGACCAATTTATTTAGATTGCCAGCTTGTAAGTTATAATTAATCACAGACCAAAAGTACGAAAAATAACAAAAGATTTGAAAAAAATGAAAATAAAATATCTATCTATGTAGTATAAATGGTATGATATAATATTTAGAAAGCTAGGTTATACGATATACCTCTCAAGTAACCTATGATGTCATTATGGTCAAAATTAGGGACTAAATTTTGTAGGCGCTCATTTATTCGCTGATAAACAGCTCGTGGAGTGGGAGGTTGAGCGCCCATAAGTACTTGAACTCTCGTATGGTCATGTAAATTTGCATCGTCCTTCAATCCATTTATAAATTTCCAAATATCAGCATGCCTCTGACCAATGAATGCATTGAATCGGTTATGCCAACCTTCAAGGTGGTTATTTGTTCTAGACAGATTGTCTCCCACTCGCGCATGAACATTACACATCTCATGGGGATACCTTGGTTGAAGCCTTCTGCCACGCCTTTGTTCCCCAATATAATTTGTTTCGAAATAGTCCAAAACGACTTGTTCTTCATTGCCACAATGGTTAGACAATTCCGTAAATGCTTGAATCACGTATTGAACAGGAACAAAGCTAATGGCTGATATCATCTTTGTGTTTGTTCGGAAATGGTCGTCATTTAGGTACCGCTCCACCAAACCAGCATCTTGCACACGTTTGTAAATGTTTTTTGATAGATGGAATAAGCAACCTTTCAAAGGTACGTTTGGGTATATTCTTCTAAGTGCTGTAATAGACCCGGTTTCAAAATCTGTCATGAAACTTTCTGGTAGTACATTGTTTGTAAGTCTTTGTGTCAACATTTCTTCATAAGTGTTTGCCTCTCTATTTCTTAAAAGACTGTACGCGCAAAGTACATTATATCCTCTTTGAAGTCCATGAATTGTATATAGTTGTAAAAATTGTGGTGGAACAGTTTGAAAAGTACCGTCCATGAACCAATGTGGACTGTTTTGTAGAAAATCTAAACTTGCGGCGGTACCAAAAATCAAAATACGATTATTATTGGCATTGTCGTATTGAAGAAAGAGTTCTCCTCTAGTAGTTTCATCATAGGGCCTTGGAATTAAAAACCTTAAAAAAAAAAAAACAATAATAATAATAGTAAGTTATGGTTATAATAAGAAAACCTTTTTGTTGTTGACCAGCCAGAAAAATATCCCGATAACGTGATCAACCTGTTTAAGTTAATTTATGCATTTGGCTCTGAATGAAAAATAGTACACCACAAAATTAAATAGTAAATAGGGTTGAAATCTTCGACAAGAAAATCAAGTTTTATCTGTACATCACATGGCCTTAAATGTAATTGCTAGACGGGATAAAGAAAAGCAATAACTTACATGTGATCATTGCGATCAGGAGTTGGTGGTATGTTTCGTTCGTCACGACGATGTCTCCTGATGTCACGCCTCATTGTTTCTAATGATGGTAGTTGTGCCATTACACCGTCAGGAGAAGCACCGATATTCCCAGCGATTATATTGTTTGTTCCGACACCAGGAACAAGCCTTGCTTCTCTTCTCATGGTGGACCTGATTGAACCAGCACGGACTCTTTCGGGGTTCGCCGCATGTATGTGTTGACCGGTCATATTTAGAAAGTTTTCCCCTGCATCTAATGAAATACGAACATGGCGGCACGAAGTGCGGACGTGTTGCTGTTCGCTGTGATTTTGATATCGATATTTTACATCAAAAAGTTATCCTTTCTGAAACCTGATGGTATTAGTAAAACATTGAATCTTACAGATACGTTCGATACGCAAGTTGAGTCATTCGCTTATTCAAGCCTGTGGAGTAAATACAGAAGTAATGGTTTTATAGAGAGACCTTCGACTAGAAATTTGTTGTTCTTGTTATTATTTCTAAGTGGCGACGTCGAACTTTGTCCGGGGCCAAATACACCGTACCCTAACATTGGAGATTTTTTTAAACACAAGGGTTTTTCTGTTTTACATCAGAACATTCGTGGCATTCATGGAAAGAAAGATTTGCTGGAGGATATTTTGTTTCACAACAACAAAATCAACATACTTTCTCTTAGCGAAACGTTTATCACAACGAACGATTCCTTCGATACCGAGATCCGGGGTTACACCTTTGAAGATAAATCGCGTCTAACAGGTCGTGGTGGTGGTGTTAGCGCTTACATAAAACATGGTATTCCTTACACGAGACGAACAGATTTAGAAAGGGACGATGTTGAAATTATGTGGCTTGAAATTTCCTTCAAAAATACCAAAAAGTTCATCATTGGTATCATTTATAGACCCCCTGACACGTCAAATCATACGAATAAAAACTTTGTAAAAATCTTGACAGAGACCTTACAACATATCTCGCTAGAAAACAAAGAAACGACCATCTTGGGAGACATTAATTGTGACTTTTTAATAGACGAAAATCACAAAGATATCAAAGACGTTTTTATTGCTCTCGGGTACAAGCAGTTGATCTCTAAACCAACGAGAATAACTGAAACTACTTCTACCTTAATTGATGTTGTACTATCAAACTCACCTGAGACTATTAGTTTCTCGAACACAATACTCTCAAATCTCAGCGACCACGAAATGATCGGTTTTGTCAGAAAGAAAAGACACACAAAGTACGCACCAAAGACTGTTACTTCACGTAATTACAAAAATTACAATCACGATGTAATTAGATGTGAACTAAGAGGAATTAACTGGGCACCAGTTATGAATTGTTATGACGTAAACCATTGCTGGGAGCTGTTAAAAAATGTTCTTATCGATTGTATCGACAAACACGCCCCACTTGCCAAGAAAACGATTAAGGGGAAGCCCTGTCCTTGGCTGTCGCAACCTCTAAAAGAACAAATGAATTATCGCGATAGCCTATTACGTAAAGCAAGGAAGTCAAAACAACAACACGACTGGGAAGTCTATAAAAGGAAGAAGAACAATGTAAATAACCTTATAAAAAGAGCGAAGTCTGACTACAACAAAAGACTCCTAGAAGAAAATATCTCTAAGCCGAAGAAATTTTGGGAATGTTTGAAAAAACTATTCCCAACGAAATCATCAACGAAGGAGATATCAACTACGAAGTTCGTTATTAACGGAAAACCTACGTCGAATAATCGAGATATAGCGAACGGTTTTTGTTCATACTTCCATACCGCCGTCTTCAAGCTTAAAGAAAGCGCATTTAAACTCACAAACTTTGTATGGGCTCACCAACAATCTGTCCCGACAAATACTAACACTCGTTTCAAGTTCAGACATGTATCCGTACCTGAGATCAGGCGTCACTTAAATCGTTTAAAAGTTAACAAGTGTACCGGGATGGACAATATTCCAGCACGGTTTTTACGAGATTTTTCTCCTGAACTTGCACAACCAATTGCTCATCTGATTAATCTAAGTATCAAAAAGTCAACAGTACCTAATGACTTGAAGATTGGAAAAGTCATCCCAATTTACAAAAGTGGTGAGAAAAGCCTTTTCAGTAACTATCGTCCGATAACAATATTACCGATTATTTCAAAAATAATGGAACGGTGCGTTTACGACCAACTCGCAGAATACCTTGAGTCAAATAATCTGCTATCATCGAGACAGTTTGGTTTCCGTAAACGTAGATCTACGGAATCAGCGGCTACTCTGTTCTTGGATGAAATTCATAAAGCAATGGACAAGTTACAACTAACTGGAGCTATATTCATTGACTTGACTAAAGCTTTTGATACTATTAGCCATAGCTCTATCATTAGCAAGCTTCCAAGATACGGTATAGTTGACCATGAAAAGGAGTTTCTTACAGATTACCTCTTCAACCGTTGGCAGTACGTTCAATTAAAAGAGTCAACTTCTACGAAATTACCGGTTCATAGTGGTGTACCCCAGGGGTCCATCTTGGGACCCCTTTTGTTCCTACTCCACTTTAATGATGCTGAAATGCAGCTTTTTAAATTGCAAGATCGTTACTTACGCCGATGATACCGTTATTTATTTTCACGATAAGAACTTGAAGAGAATAGAAGAAGTACTAAATGATGACTTAAATCGGCTATCGAGCTGGCTCAAACATAATGAGTTGTTCATAAACCTTAAAAAGGGTAAAACCGAAGTGATGGTATTTGGAACTGGAGTTCGACTTTCCAAAAATGATCAAGAAGTCCACATAAAACATCAATCTGTTCAGGTAAATCGGACTGAGTCATACAAATACTTGGGAATAAATATCGACCCAACACTGAGACTACACGATCATTTTAAAGCAACATACAATAAAGCCTCTTCCAGACTCAGATTACTTCGAAAGATTCGTCCAAATCTGACAACCATGGCTGCACTCCGCGTTTACCAAGCGTTTATACTACCAACCATTACGTACTGCTCACTTGTCAACTACTTCCACCAACCGTATCGACAAAGACTTCTCAGTCTCTTTGAAACGAGGGCAAAAAACATCATCGCGCCTGGTGAGCGAAAATTACCGACAATCATGGGAGAACACCGGAAACGAGTTTGCATTTCCGTTCGAAAATCAATCACAGGTGAAATTGAAACTTTCTCAAATTATTTCGAAATCGTTCAACACAACATCATGACAAGAAATAATGGTCATCTTATTCGTCTACCAAAGATTAAACTGGAATCCACCAAAAGAACATTCTTCTTTACTGGTGCGATATTCTATAACAATCTACCTGCTGAAATTCGACAAGAACAGGACTTTCAAATTTTTGTTAGAAAAATTAAGAAGCTATAACGAATATATAATTTTTATTGTTTTATAGATTTTACAAAATTACTTATATCTATATGAGTTTACTATTAATACTAATAATTTTACTAATAATTTTACTAATACACAGGAACTGTAGGAAGAACAGTATGTTAATATGTTCAATATTTTTTACTGATTACAGCAAACCTGTATAAATATTATTTAAATAAATAAATAAATAATGTGATTTTTGCTCTACACCCGTTGTCTGATCTTCTTTGTTCGCATTCCCAATACGTGTTACCATTTGCTAAAGTTTTATTTTTGTTATACACATATCCATTTCGACAAAGTTTTCTTTTTCCTCTTTCTGATGTAATAAACTCCATTCTCGCTGATGATCGTTGATGATATTTCTTTACTTCTTTTCGTTGTTGATGTTTCTTTAACCTTGTGTATTTGAAATGATTCGTGCAAAGAAACGTTGAAAAACAAATGTTGCAAAGAAATGTTGAAAAACAACTTTTCATGATTTGCAGCTGCCCACCTGTCATCTTTTCAATAGTTTGTTTTGAATATCAGCGGAAGTGTGACCGAAAGAAACTTCTAAGTTAGCGCAATTTTCGACTTAATTATAACCAATTATATAGAGATCACATGTGTGAATTAGCAACAATTAGCGATTTATCAAACGGAATACGTATATGTAGGTTTGTTATACACGCAAACGTAATCGCAAGTACATCCTATATCCCAGCCGGCACCTGACGTAAAAACGACGTCGCTACAACGTCGTATCAACGTCATGACGTTGGCTCGACGTTGTTGTGACGTCAAAATAACGTCGTGTGCTGGCAGGGATTAGTTAACATATCCAAATTTCTGTCAATATCGGGTAATTATTCCATTTAACTGTCTCGAATTGTCCGTTCGGGGAATTGTCCGGTTGAGAATTGTCCGGTCGGGGAGTTGTCTGTCGGGAAGTTATCCGTCGGGGAATTGTCCGGTTGGGAATTGTCCGGTCGGGGAGTTGTCTGTCGGGGAATTGTCCGTCGGGGAGTTGTCCGGATACCGTTGTCACAACATCAACTGTGCTTGTGGGAAGATAGTGAAACAACAATGCTATCACGTGGAAGCCAGTCGTTACCATATCAAACTGCGTTCATCTACGTGCACATTGCTAATTATTTCTGATGTCGATACAATAATATAATAAAAATATAAACAAAATAATGTACAACAAAAATCTCCTTAAAAGAAAAGCAGATAATAACAGAATTCCCGCCAATCTTAATGCACCCATTTCTTTAACTTCACCAGAACATCTCAAATTAACAATTCAAAATCAAATCGCTTTCAATTGAATTGAGAAGATAAAATCATCAGTGCCTGTTAATTTAGAATTTAACAATGATGCCAAGCCTATTGTGTCCAGTGCTGTCGATGAAAAAAATGTCTCACCGTTTTTGAAATTCTTTGGGGAAGAAATTGAATTGAATTGAAAGCCAAATCGGAATCATTCAGTCCAGTTGAGAAGTTTGTAGTGCTTTTGTTCGATCAAGTTAAAATCCAGGAAAACCTTGTATGGGATAAGCATACTGGTGAATTGATTGGTTATGGGGATCTAGGTAACGTCAACATCAATTATGGTACCCTTAAAAATGTTGATGGACTAACCACTCACGTTCTTGTATTTATGATCCACAGTATCGCCAAGGACAACCCTTAGGGGCACCATGAACAGCAATTAAAACGAAGAAACATTACATACAGAGACAAACTGTTTTCTATCCGATAGGTATTGTTAAATAAATCACGTGACTATTCTCTTGTGTATATTTTATTAGGGGGAAAACCCTCTAGTTAGTTACATTTGATATTCTAGAAGAACAGTTTGTGTTTGAGATTAGCTGTATGTTTCCTTCGATATCGAGCATCCCGCCAAATTTGTACAGGTATGATATATCTAATACAGGTATGATTTAAATAAAGATAGAGTTCAAACATATCTGCTGGTGGAAAAAACTCCATAACTTCTCCATAACACTTCTGTTATTGCCTGATTTTCACATCACCATTATTAACTTCCCAAATGAGAGTTGTACAACATCCTGCTTATTGAAGGTTTGATGAAAAGCACGTCTCATCTGATCTCCGAAACATGATGAATGCCATTGAAGGAGTTGGTTATTTTGATTTCGATCTTTGTGATGAGATTCTAAGAAATAGTAAACAAAGACTCACAACGAAGCGCCATTATAGATTTCGAAATGAAATATAATGCTGAATATTGCGAATTTGAGAGCATATGAATGAAAAGGATTGTTTCACAAGGTTTCCCGCTCTCGAAACGCAGTCTTGTTGAGAAGCATTTACAATTAAAACAAAAACTCTTCGTGAGTCACCATTTATGTTTTAACTGCTGAGACAGGAAATTCTGATGAGATCAAAACCAAACAGCGTTTTATGATTACTATGCATTCGGATATTATCGAGGAGTCGAAATGGTTCTGGAAAGTTGTGAAACCGAAGATGCCAAGGATAAGATTCAAACCTAAATGGTAAAGGGGAAGATCACTGATTTGATGAATAGATATTTTACATGCTTAACTGACGGTGTAATTAATAATTATGAAAATCATCCTCTTGTTATGATATCATTTCAAAACGTGATTTGTATGAAGTTTATGGAAGTCTCTGTTGAAAAAAAAAGATTTTCAATCTTGGGCGATAAACAAATCAAACTAGTTTATAATTTACATGAATATACTGCTTTTGGCTGTTTCTGTTTCTGACACACAGGTACTGATGTATGCAGATGACAACACGTAAGTTTCTGTAAAAAAAAACCCCTCATTCTACCAAAAAATGCTGGATCTAATCCTTTCCGAAAAGTATATGTTAGCTTTTTGACCCCTTAGTAACATAATCACTGCGTGTATGGTCTCGTTATTTTTCTGATATCTATTACTTCAATAGTTTTCTGCAGAACTAACAGTTCCGGTATTTACATTATTCAAGGAATTGAGAGATCGTAAAATTGTTTTACGTTTTCTTGTTATCAATTTCTAGTATTGTGTCTTTGCACATATGCTTTGTTTTTCAGGTACACGATTCTTCCTGTGATAAAAGACCAAAATTCTGTCCATATGGATGTGGAGATATATTGGTTGATAAAAAGCCCCTCCTGCATTCTTCGGAATGCTCGAAAATCTTATCTGGTGAAGCATGCAGATATCAAGTATTAGGTTGCAACAATGCTGTAAGTTCAGTGTTAACATATTTCATTACATGCTGTAAGTTCAGTGTTAACATATTTCATTACATTTCGACAGTCCATACACATTGGACTATTAGTGTTAACGTATTTCATTCCCGATTCAGTTATTGGCTTCGATTAGCAAGATGGCATTATCACTGCGGTCAAAACTAGTGCATCTTTGAAAATAAGTTTTTGAAAAAATGTTAACAGAAGGTAATTATGTCTTCACAATAAAAGAAGTTCAACCTCATAGTGTTTTAACAGAAAAGTTCTTTTTCTTTTTCTGAAAGTCAACAAAAAGTGAAAGGTATAAAAATCTCTAATCTTTTTGGCCAGTAATAATTTTTATGAAAAATAGTTTTACTGGAGTTTTACAAGTTCTTATGGTATATACCAACATGTTATATACCAACATGTTAACATATTTCATTACATTTCGACAGACCATATCATTCTTATGTTATATAATATTACAAGCAGTTAATGTGTCCTTTTAGTTTACACAACAACAATAGAAATTGTGTTTATTTTCGTAATCTAACTATCTTATCAGTAGGTGTCTTAAACCTTGCTTCGAATGGAAGAGTTAACGACATTCACAATGCTTATACATTTGAATCTCTACAAAGCGAACACTACTGGTGCATTAAAAATGTGTCCGCTTTACAGAGATGTCTGCTTTATAGAGATGTCCGCTTTATAGAGATTCCAGTGTATATGGTGCTAAACGTGTTTTTAACAATGTTCTTATTGGATTTCAGAAGATCCATGAAAACCACGATACAATTATTCTACCCTTTATTGAAAGTCTTCAGGAAAAATGTGAGTTATTAGAGAAAAAATCCACTGCTTGGGAAGAACGAACTCATTCTGCAAGTGAAAGTCTTCGGAGCGTTCAGGAAAAACTTGACGTGTTAGAAAATACCCATGTAGAACTTGAAAAAAAATGGGCAGGATTCGAACAAAACATAAAGATTGAAATGGATGCAATGCATGCGAAAATGATTCAATGGAAGGACGATCTTTCAGAAGAATTCAAACAGAAAGGAAACACTTCCACGGCGGGTAATGGATGTCAAGGTTGTAACAGTAAGATAGAACAACTTGAAAACTCTCATTCTTTACTCAACAAAAATTTAGCTGACATAGACTTACGTCAGCAATTATTGGAAAATACCAGTTACAATGGTGAGATGTTTTGGAGAATAGATGATTTTGAACATAGAACGAATCAAGCGAGAATTGGTCGAGTGACAGTGTTACACAGTGCGCCTAGTTTCACCCGCAAAAATGGTTACAAGTACTGTTGCAGAGTATATCTGAACGGTGATGGAATGGCTAAAAAAACACACCTCTCCATTTTCTTTGTTCTCATGAAATCTGATTTAGACACAATTCTAGATTGGCCATTTCGTGAACGTGTCACGTTCAGGTTACTCCACCCGACGGAATCATCTCGAAACATACAAGAAACGTTCTTGCCAGATCCAACATCGCCGAGTTTTCGGAAACCTGTTAAAAATATGAATGTTGCTGCTGGTTGTCCTTTATTTGTTTCTCATGAGTTGCTGTATTCTGGTGATTACATATCGGAGAATTGTATATATTTGGAACTAAAGATCGGTTAAGGTCGGGTCAAGCATGAAAAAAAAGAGCTTTTTAAAAATTTTTCCTTTATTACATAATTATTTTTAGTTGTGAAAATATTAAGGATCAAATAAAAAGTGTGGTGAGCCTTTACAGAAACCTTAATAAAATATTAATAAAGTATTAATAAAATGTACATCATTACTTGATTACATTCAATAAACACTAACACACATATATAACGTAATATATATTCTGTTTGTACCCGCAGTTGAGCTATTTCTGAGGGTAGATTTGTTTGGTACACATCTGCTAGCACTACACTCAGTTCCCAAACAAATGTGAAAATAATGCTCTGACTATGCCCCTCAGCAAAATGTTTTTGTAAATTTCTATGCACTGCAATGCCTTCAATATTTCTCCTTTGTTCATAAATTTTCAGCCAATCTGCTAACATTTTTCTGCATAATTAATGCATCAAATGTTTTTTTTAGAGCAATCGTGAGACCGCGCTCTCAGATAGCAAACCAATATACCCTTAAAATATACCCCTAAAAGTAATTACTGACTTATCTACCTTATTACACGAAATTAACGCGGATTTTTAAAATCCGCGTTAATTTGTGCCCCGCGTAATTTAACCGCCCATTAATTAATGTGTCTGCTTTTAAAAAGTACGAAAAACGAGCTTTTAGCGAGTAATTTTTAAATAGTATAATGAAGGCTTTAAAGAACGACCCTGCTTGCGATGTAACAACAATTAAAGTGGATTTACGCCTCTCAACTTTAAAACCTTACCACGCCAAAGTTATAACCGGTATCTACGATTACCTGAGTTCAGAGAAAGGAATAATAATAGTAATATCAATAATAACGGATTATATTTCAGTTTCAAAATATTTATTATTGGCTTATCTGCTGAAATAGCGTAAGATAAGCAATAATATATGCGATATCCAATCATTTTTATTATTCTTTACAATAAAAATAAAAAAGAGCAAGTTAACTTAAAACTTAAAAGTTTATAACCGACATAAGCCCTTCATTTTCCTTATGAACCTCTTACGACATAAGCCCTTCATTTTCCTTATGAACCTCTTACGACATAAGCCCTTCATTTTCCTTATGAACAAAACACATCCGGCAAAAAGACTAAATATAGTCTGATTTGTCCGGTTAAAAGACATCTTTACGTAGACGTCTTTTAGACATCTTCACATAGACGTCTTTTAGACATCTTCATTAGACGTCTTTTAACCGGACAAATCAGACTATATTTAGACGTCTTGAAAGACGTCTCATAGATGTCTTTTAGACCTATCTTAAGATCCCTTCTAAACAGGCGTTACACACTTTTTATTTTGAGCAAGAAACTTCGAAAGTGGAGATAAATTACGACAATATATTCATGACAATTTACGTTGTTTTATCTTCTATTTCCAATGCCCTATGAAGGCTTGATACAATAACTTAGTAATAAATATATGAATAAATAAACTTTATTTTGAAATTCTATAAAAATAATTTCTGAATACAATCGGAATATTGAAAACTTTTATAAGCACTAAAACGTCTAGCGAATGGATTGGTATCTGAAAACTTTTTAGCTAAAAGTCTCTTTGTTTGAAAAAATGAGGCATGCTGCAACCATTACCTGGTTATCCCAGAATAAAATAACAAATTTTTTACCACTAATATTTGAGATACCAATTTGTTGGATGAAAGGTAAAAACCTTTTTCATTCACGAACAAAACATTTACAGAAATGTTAACTTCATAAAAATCTTGAAATGTCAGTACTACTCTGTTTTAAAATAAATAAATAAATAAACTGTCATTCAAAGTTTGATGAAAATATTTTATACAAGCAATATGAAAATTGTTAAAGTAACCCAGAGTATCATGAAGAAAAAATTGTTTCGAATCATAAAACTGTTTAAAATTTCCAAACAAATGATCCCAATTTGGTAGGTTAACTAATAGCATAAGAGGAAAAACCATTTTGATTGCAAGAAGGGTTTATAAAACATTAACATGAGTGAAAAACAATGAAACTACTGAATGTGAACCCCTAATAATATACTCAAAATAAACATAATTAATTGGCTTCATTAGGCTTAATTCATTCGTTTTCCAACCAAGTCCGCCTGTTGCATCTGGTGCATTGTTTATTTTTGTTGCTACATTCGTTTTGATGACTTGGTCCTGAATCTTTAAAGTTCCTTTTAAGTAAGTGTCCCTAGAAGAAAAAGAAAATAAATATGTAAATATTTTTCAGAGCACAATTTCAAAAATAGGGGAATTAACAGGAATACTTTACCTTGAATAAGTTGGTAAATTGTGGCATATACTTCTTAGGGAAAAATTTCCTTTATGCCCCTTTATATTCATCGTCCCCATCAAGTCAGATTAGATGTGAAATCTAGAAGAAGACTATAATAACTTTAATTTTCTTCAGGTAGATGAAATAAAAATAATCTGTCTGTTTTTTATTTTTTATTTCTTAAACCATTATTTCTTTCAGTATCCTTCATTAGGGCTGCCAGAATTATTTCTATTTCCAGGTTTTTGACACATTTTTTGGGGAAAAACCCCATGAAAACAGAAAGTATTTTTCTAAAAAATGACCTACAAGTATAGATAGTAACCACTTAACATAGATCTACAGTCCAGTATATTTTCCAATTTCCTTTTAATTGCTTGTCTTTTTTATCGTTCTTTGATTCGCTTATTTTATAGGAGCTAGCATGGGAATTAAAAGAAACTAGCTACCCATCAGTATTAGGTTGCACAAGACATTTTGGGCAACTCTGAATTTATTCGTAAAAATTTATTCAGCTAACATTTCATGTATTAATTTATTATTTTCCTATTTTTGATTCCATTCACACACAAAAAACAAAGCTAACCAGGTTAAATTTTTTTATTGGTTCCACGTATATAAGTGATCTAAAATTTAAAAACACAACCTAACAATTTTTATGTCATTCCAACTACAGTTGAATCTCGATAAGTAGTACCACGGATATGTAGTACGCGGCTAAGTAGTACCACTTTTATTCGGTCCCCTGAACTTCCTTACCCTTTTCAGGCAAAAAATATTCGGATAAGTAGTACTACGGATAAGTAGTACGCGGCTAAGTAGTACCACTTTTCTTCGGGCCCTTGAAGGGAAAAAGTTCGGATAAGTAGGACTTGGGACAAGTGTATTAGATTGAAGACACCACATTGCCTGTTTCAAAATTCAAAAACATGAGAATCTCTAAAAATGAAGACATTACAAAGTCAAAACACTCTCTTTGTTGAACTTGAAGACATTGTAATGCAAACTTGTGCGATTCGAATTTATTTGTAAACAAAGTTGTGAGCACGTTCGGGTGCTGGTCAGGAAAAAAAAACATGGCAAAGTTAGGAGAAAAAAGGAAGTTGCACTCTACTCCAGTAACTGAAAAATATCGCCTACTCAAGCTCATTAACGGTGGAAAAGCCCCTTCAGTCGTATCTCGAGAAAATGGTATCCCAAAGCAAACCCTTACAAATTGGATTAAAAAGAAGAAACAAATTTACGACTCAGTTGATTCCAACACATGGACAAAGCAAAGACACAGACTTAAAACCTCTTCCTTTGACAACCTGGATGAAGCTTGCTACAAATGGTTTGTGAATGCAAGAACTCAAAATATCCCTGTGACTGGCCCAATTTTGAAAACCAAAGCATTGTACTTTGCTAAAGAACTTGGGGTGACAGAATTCACGGCTTCCGACGGTTGGCTGGATCGATGGAAAAAAAGAAAAAACGTATCATTTAAAACCATTTCAGGTAAATATATTTCAAATACACTTGTTAAGTTCAGTTGTTAGTATTTCAATGTATTCTCTCTGTCCCCTAAACATTAACAAACAAGGTACTTTCATGCCTTTCTCGTCTCCTTGATTGACTGCCTTTCCTGTAACTCGAACCTTGCATTCGTGATATGCGCTGGCCTTCAGGAAGTAAAAAATTGTTTTGGCAAATCTGCCATTCTTCCCTTTCATTAGATGACCAACAAGAATATTATCCTTTTTGTGGACAGAAACAGCAAATTGGTCTTTAATGTTGTTTGGCTCCAATTCAGTTGTCAGTATTTCGTTTTTCTGAGGGGTCCAACATTTTTTGTACTCGTGGAAGCCCATAATGAAAGAATCAATTTCAATATTCTTTTCCACAATAACTGGGATTGACTCATCGCACGATTTGAAAATTTCCATGCTGTCACCACTTGCTTCCAAAGCGAAAAAGAAAGGAAAATGCAATTCTTGTGAATTTTAGTCAAATATTCGAATGAATGACGCATTCCATTGTTCTTTATATCGAGTTCGATAGACCACGGGTTCTCTAGCGAGGGCAAAAAGTAACAATGTTTCTTTCTTATTTTTTTAGGTGAAGGCAAAGCAGTCACGAGTGATATGATCGACCCCTGGAAAGAAACCACTTTAATGACAATCCTCAGCAACTACTCGGAGCGTGATATCTACAATGCTGATGAATTTGGGCTTTTCTACCAAGCACTCCCTAGTAAAACACTTCATCTGAAAGATGAAAAATGTACAGGAGGAAAACATTCCAAAATTCGGGTGACTGGTTTAGCCGCAGCAAACATGAATGGAGATAAGTTGCCCATGTTTGTAATTGGGAAGTCGCAAAACCCACGTTGTTTCAAAAATCTCAAGCAAACACCTTGTCGTTATCGTGGCCAAAAGAAAAGTTGGATGGATGGGAGCCTGTTTGAAGAATGGGTCAGAGAACTTGATGATACGATGGTGAAAAAGAAACGTAAAATTGCCCTAATCGTCGATAACTGTACCGCTCACCCTGAAATCAACCATTTAAAAGCAATTGAGCTATTTTTTCTTCCACCGAATACAACTTCGATCCTTCAACCGATGGACCAAGGAGCAATCCGATCACTAAAAGCTAGGTACAGAGGAAAAATCATCCAAAAAATGATCGACGCAATCGACGAGAAAAAGGAGCTACCGAAAATTTCACTTTTGGATGCAATGAAAATGCTTGTCTTATCGTGGGATGAGGTGACGGAGAGAACAGTGCGGAATTGCTTCAAAAAAGCTGGATTTGTCAAACAAGATGACGAAGCAATGGCTGCTGATGACCCCTTCAATAATTTGAAAGCAAGTCTAAGTCAACTTAGTCAAAGAGACAATTCCTTCAGAGATCTATCTCCAAATGCAATCATGTCCTTCGACGACGAGCTTGCAGTATCGCATGGTTTGATGACGGATGAGGAAATTGTTCAGGATATCCTTGGATATGACAACATTGTTGAAATAGATGACGAAGCCAACGGTGATGATAACGATACTGAAGCTGTCTTGGAAAAGCCAACGTCAACCCAACTTCGCGCAGCCGTGGACATGATTCTAAACTTTTTTCTGATTATGGACAATAGTGATCTTAAGGCTGTTGCGATTAAGTCAGCTAAGATCATTGAATCAGAATTTGCTATGCATGCAAAACAAACTAAATTGAATGACTTTTTTTCCTAATTTTGTATTGTCTATGTTATTCGACTTTCTTAATGAAAGAAAGCTTCATTAAACTTAACTTTATGATCTCAACTTTCTGTGTTGAATCCCGCTAAGTAGGACAATTTGAACATTTTTACAAAAGTACTACTTAAGGGGAGATTCGGAATAGTAGTACGCGGATAAGTAGTACCATTTTTCACCGGTCCCCTGCGTGTACTACTTATCGGGATTCTACTGTATTAAGTGAAACCGTAAAAAAAAAATTTATCCATGATCCCATTAAAAAGCTTTATTCCCTTAAATAAAATTAATCGTAAAAAGTAACTCCTCTTGAGACCCTCCAGAAAAAAAACTTTTACACGTATTTCTTCTTCCTGCTGAAAAACACCATTTTCCCAGCTGTGAAACCAAACTTCGCGCTCTCTCTCTCTGTTATTATAATGGTCCAACTTACCTCGAAACATTTCCCGGGTTGATTTTTTTAAAAATGTTTTAGCGTATTAGGCCACCGTACTACCGTATCCACCATTTTGCGTCACAGACAAACAGATAGACAAACAGAGAATCGGATATTAATATATAGGATTAGATCTACTGAACTGTAACAACAATTAAACAAATTTAAACAATCAAGTATAAAAACACTTACCAAAAGATATTCAGTAATAAATCTACATCATGTACGTCACGTGATACACAAATCCTACAACATAATGAAAAACAAAACCATCACTGTCGTGTCTGCTAGTATAATTTACAAATGTATGCGAAAAACAAAACTAAACATGCAAGTTGTAAGTTGAAATAAATAAATAAAAAAGATAGGGTAGTTTCATCTAAGTTCGACATGCTTCTATATTCGACAAACGTTTATATTGAAGCGATTAATCAACGAAAAAAAATGAAAAACATTTAAAAAGGAAGCTTACAGTAAGTACTTTTCACCCAATAGTTTAAATTTGAAATATCGCTTAATAATTGGGGGTAAATCCAAGATGAGTCTGAAACCTCTTTAAACAAATCCAAACACAAAAAACACGAACGAATTGAAGTTGTTGATATTATTTTATTAACAAAGCAAGCAAAGAAAATCCTATCCAAAAAGATGCTGTACACATATTATGAGAAGGAAAACAAGAAAATCCCAAACACTTGTCTCTATCTGCCAGTATAAAACAGCTAAAAAACGTTTATGTGAGATCCAATTTCTTCCAAAGAAAACCACTCAAAAATCACAAGCAAGTCTTCACAAAAGTGACTAGATAAAGTTAAGTCAGCCCTCTCTCTCTTCAAGTTGATTACTTCGACTTCACCATGCTAATACTTGGCGGAAAAAATAAAAGGTTCACTTACTAGATATAGCAGATACACGAACTTGACGAAAGCTGCAGATGAAAAAAACTTCGCCAAAACCTTCTTTGCAGTACCGACATTCCAGGGAGTTTTTAGAAAATAAATTTCTGTTATAATCATAAGTAAACGTTAAAAAAGTTCCTGCATGAACAGAGTTTTTATTACAAAATAAAAACAAGTTGATTCTTATGTATTGTTTTATTTATAAAATAGAAATTTTGCTGTATGATTAAAAAAGCTTTTCTTCTGTTCCTCGTCTTATTGATTAGAAATTGTAAAATTAGAAGAAGGCGTCTTAAAGACGTATTAAATGCGTCTTGATTAAGACGTCTAAATTACATCTTTCTGAAGACGTTTGAAAGACATCTTTTGTAAACCCAAATAAATCGAAACTTTTTCAAGACGTCTTTTAGACTGTTTTAGACGTGTAACTTTTTCAAGACGTCTCAAAGGCGTCTAAAAGTATGCGTCTTTCTACAGACTTAATTTAGACATAAATAAGACGTCTAAAAGACGTCTTGTGCCGGCTGGGAAGGTTTTGTTCATAAGGTTTTTGACATAAGCAAAAGGATGGAAAAAACGTTCGAATACAATAGAACGCGTTCAAAGTTTCATTCGAATTGATGTTTTGAAAATTTAAGTTCAAAATTATCCCATTATAACCTTAATTCGTTTATGGGCTTAACCCATACCCTTTTCCTTGTTTTTTTCAATTCCTTCGTCGTTCTGCCTTTGTCTTCTTCTCCTCAAAAGAAGTAGTTAAGTCAACAAATAGTTTCTATTGATGACCGCCATCTTTGTTTCACTCAACAACAAAAAGATTTTTATTAATGTATTTTTCATACATAAATATGGCCATAGGCGCCCATAAGACTTTTTTACATAGCGTTTACATAATGTCTTATGTAAAAAATTAACATAAATGTGAATGCCCTGAAAGGCATACCTAACTACCCAGGGTCTATTTTTAATTTCGTGGGTCCTACGAAATTAAAATTTAAGCGAGAGAATATGCAAACACAAATTACTAACCTGTTTTCACCGAAAATTCAGTATGTAAATGTTACAAGTGTAAATGACGCTTATATTATACAATAATGGCTTTTATGGCTAACCATTTAGCAGAAAAATATGATTTTTAAGAGAAAGTTCTGGTAAAAGTTTACCAGAATGTCTTTGAGGATTTCTCAAAGAGAGATAAATAGAACCAAGAGAAGTTCTGTAGAATTAAATATAAAATAATTAGAAATATTAAAGAAATCATTTTTATTATCTTTGTTGCACTAAACTGTGTCTGTGCATCGAATATTGCCACCAAAAATTGATCGTTCTTCCTCTTTTAATTTCTCTCCATGTTGTTTTGATTTGAAAACGATAAAGAATTGTTGAAATAATACAGACCAGCTAACTTTCCATGGTCAACAAATTAATGAAAGGCGTGATTAATGAAAATCATTATAAGTTCAAAATAAAAAAAGATTATTTTCTGGACCGCTTTATTCATGAGCAAGAAGCACGCTGAGACTTGCCCCGAGTGCTCAAAATGCGTGATACCCTGGGTAGTTTGGTATTCCTTTAAGGGAGCAAGAAAAGAAAATCGGTGAAATTCACGAAGTGTTCCCCGCTTTTTTCGGCAGGCTTCAGATCGTATGGGACAAACTAGAAAAGTCTTTGAAGTGGTTGTATGCAGACAGAATGAATATTGATCTTCTAAAGAAAGAAGCAGAAAATAAAATCATCCATGACTCAACTCGAAAAAAGCAATAACTCATTGCAAATAACATTATATACTTCTTTATTTTGCAAAATATGTTCATTTTGGAGAAGAAAAACTATAAAATGTTCATTATCATCTATCTATAAACCTTACGGAGACCATCTTTAAAAGAAAATCTTGAAAAGACGCTGAGACATCTTTAAAAAGGTTGATTAACACTGGCAATAATGTCAATACTTCTCATCATTAGCTGGCAAATAGGAAATAAAGATAGCAAAATGTCGAATACTCTTGAATCGAAACAGATTGGAACAAGTGACACTGAATTAACAACAATCGAAAAGGTTAGAACATGCTAAGAACAATAATAAAATATTCGACTTCTATTTAGTCGTGTACGATTGTTCATCGACTCAAAAAAAATCGTGTATATCAAATGAATTACGACAAAAATCGTATCGTGTATCGTGCTAAAGCGCAATTCAAAATAATGCTATATCAAGAAGTCAGATTATATATCCTCAAAACTTCCAAAACCACTATCTATAACTATCTATAAGGCTATCCTGGGTAAACATTCATAATAATGATAATTCTCGTAAAATGTACTCTTAATCCTTCTGACTTGCATAAAGTAATTAATGATCCGAAATTAATGATCCGAAATTAGACACTTATTTAAGAGTTTTATCTCAAATACCAGTTAAAGAATTCAAATACTTTTTAATAAAGAATTGATTCAGCCTGACTATACTACAATTTGTAACACTCATTCTAAAAAATATAGTTTGGATAAGGGCAAAGAGATTCTTGATCATCTATTTTTCAGTATTACTATTGAAGATTTGAAAATCCTGCATCAAAAATTCACAGAAACAACAATCGATACTGTAATCACTATCATGAAAAAACGTGGAGTTTTAAGATTATTATTTATCATGAAAAAACGTCGAGTTTTAAGATTATTATTTATCATGAAAAAACGTGGAGTTTTAAGATTATTATTTAGCGTAAATTTTTATTATATTTTCCTCTGATAATTTCTCCTCAGTGACCTGCAATTTTAGCAAGAGGGATGTATTAACAGGCAAATTTCTATGAAGGCTCGGACCGTAGAAGGGCGTGGCAAGATTTTGTCGAACAAGAAGTAAGGTCTAACCACTGACATTTGTTTTGCCAGTAAAAGTTTTTCTCAAATTTTCGAACAAGAGATTTTTGCTTATGACGATCAAAACCTTGACAATAGACGTGTGAGAATTCCTATGGAGTCAATTTTACCAACACTTATACTACTCACGTCGAGCTGGAAATGTTTTTTTTCTTCTCAATTTATCCTACAATGAAAGTTAAGGACACATATCATGCATTGCAGTGACAAAATATTCGCATCTCATAAGTTTTCATCTCACGAAGTCTCAGTGAAAAAACACAAGTAACACATCAAAGACGCAGATTTGCATGGCAAAAGTTTCATGTCGATTTCAAAAAAAAGATTGTCACTTTGTTACTCCTGGTGAAAAAGTAAAAGAAAAAATATTTTTGACGTGACATCAAATCTCAACGTATGAAATTTTAGCAGACTGTAAAGAACACCAAAACAACTTACAGAACTTTAAAGAGAGACTTATAAACACTCGTCTTTCTAACTGATTTATTCACCAGTTCTCTACACACACACTTATGAGAAGAAAACACTATTTAAAGAACAGCTCAACCATAAAAATTTGCTGATGCTTTTAAATTGAGGCTATTTGCAAAGTTCTCACACGTTCAACTTCCGATGTTAATAATAGACTTGAAAGCAAAAAATACAATAAGAGTAACTTTATATGGCATGACATTTGTCGTGTCTAATTCAATCAACTCAGTTTTTTACATTGAGACGCACAAAAGTTTCGCGATATAAATGAAACAGTTAATTAAGTGTCGCGCTGGTGGTCTCCTGTTTATGTTGAAATATACTACATGTATCAGAGACATAAACAAATCAATAATTTTTCATTTTGACTTATTTTGACACTGAATTAAGTCTGGCAAATTTTGCGTGCTGTAATGCAGAAGTCTCGCAAATTGCATGACTTTTCTCTGATTTAATCAATAGTCTATCCGTGAACCTTTTGAAATTTTACTTAATCGAATTTAATAAGACATCACAAAAGTCACGCCATATAAAGTTACTTTAAGAGTAAGTGAATGTTACAAGATCAACTGGCATGGCGTCCTAATTCCATAAAACAAGTGATCTTTGAGCATTTTGCGTACGCAATTAAACGTCTAGTGAGTACGCTTTTCTTTAAAGTGAACGTGTAATTTGATTTATCAAATTAAAAACTAAGTTTAACTTCTGCATAAATTGGTGCAGATTAGTGATCGCTGTGTAGATAGGATAGAAAACAAATTTGTCACCAGCATTTAAATTTTTTTTTGCATAGATTGACAAATTTTTAAACTATTATTAAAAGGAAACTGTTCTTTTTATCTAGACTTCCGTACTCAAAAGGACAATTTGATAAACAAACAAAGGATTTAGCTACTTTTCCCATAGGTCACAAAAATCAGGGGTATAAATATAAGGAGATATCTTTAAAACTGTAGATTAAATACATAGAAAGAAAAGGAATGAACTTTGGCAGGATTTAATCAACGGTGAGTAAAGTAAACGCTAGACTGTCATGACATCTTTTCTAGGTGTTGTTGTTGACATATTTTTTCTATCAGATTCAAAATTTTGTGTGAGTGTGACTTCTGAAAGTTAAGTTAAGTATTATCATTATTATTAAATGGTGCATGCGCAGGATAGTACCTCGTATAGTTTCGATAGACTGTTATCAATGAGGTCCTGCGTAAAGTATATATTCATTTTTGCAAGATGCAAACACTTTATATCATTCGCATTTCTAGGCGAATATCAAAATACATTTATTTGGATACACTGAAAATAAATCCTTATTTAACTGAGGTCCCCATTTGGGCTACAGTAGACGCATTCCGCTATAAGGCTCAGTTTTCCGCTGAATGGTTCGGCGATGTTTTGAATCCAGATCTTTTCAGTTTCAAACGTTTTATCCTGACACTACCCACGTTCAGTTCGTAATACTCGATTTTTCCTTACGTCTCCATTTTCTTTTAAATTTCTTTGATACCTTATCGGGGGTTAGAAAAATCGGGCCAAAGTGACTAAATTCTCCCCCGACATTTGTTTACTCGGATTTCTTTTTCCCGATTATGTTACCAAATGTTTCTTCATGGAACAAAAAAGCTGCAATCCGTGTTAAAAAAAACACGTGAACTATTCTGCGTTTCGATGTGTTACACCAGGTATGACATCATACTGTGGTTATGATTACGGATGTGTATTATGTACCACACTTGGTAATACAGCAGACTTATAATTCAAATCTTAGTACCGTTTGATATGAGCTTGCGACCTCGAAACTAGTCTCTTTTTCATATGAAGACGACGATACGAAAAGACCGTGACATCGCAGGCCCGAATTGGTTCATTTTACGGAAAACGCAACATGCAATACACCTTTCCCGAATTCATGTTTATATGTCGCATCCCGAGTCAGTTGTCCATACGGATCTCGATTCTGTGTTGAAAATTAATGAAATTTGTCCCACTATGAGCAAAATATATACCTAAATAATTACAGTCAAACAATGTAAAGCATCAAAACGAGGCCCGTATAGACAACTGAGTCAGGAAGCAACATAAAAATGTGAATTCGGGAAGGTGCATTTCAATGAATACGAATTATCTTCTTATACTAATACGCAATCTTGCTTTTTTCTTACCTAACTTTGAAAGAAAGAACTTTCGGAAAGTTTTCTCGGGAAGTTCGTCCATGGATATTTGTTTATGTTTTTTCCGTATTAGTATAAGGCACTCCGGTTTAGTGCTTATAATTGTTTTATGATACGAAATACGTTAGGGAAGACATGATATATGATCTCAGGCGGAGACTTCGAATTACAATCGAACGTAGCAGCTATTGACAACGAATGATAAATAGTCGTTTGAAGAAAAAAGAAGCGTTTGTTTACATTTTTTAAGACAAAGTAATAATAAGAAACATGGATAAAAAAACAAGTTTTTATTACGAAGAATAGTTTTTACACATTAACGACTTATGTTGTGTAATGTTGAAGGTTGAAGACGTATCAAACGGCATTTTATCCTATCTCGGTTTGTTTTTTTAGATTTCCAAAGAAAAAAAAGAAAATTTAGTAAAAACTGTGTTGAGCATGGTATTTTTTAGTATGTTAGAAAGAAGAAAGTCAAGAAGGAATAAAAGATTAGAGATTTAATTAATCTGTTGGTTTCGGCCGTGAGTAAAATTAGTTTCTCTGTTCCTGGAATTTATAAAGAAAGAACTTTGAAGAAATTTCAGCTTTGAAGAAAGAAACATTATTTGGAGGTATGATTCTTTTTAGGATTTAGTTAATACCTTATATCGTATATATGTAAATCTGTATACACTCCAAAAGTTAATTTTGCGTGGGTAGTTTTGTGTGTGAGTGAGATATTTCACAATTTGTGAATAATTTTTCTGAGATTTAGCATTGATAATTATGAATAGGTTTACCACAAAGACTGAAAGAATTTTTGGTTGATAATAAAGTTAGAAAGTGGAAAGAATTAAGAATTGGTTAGGATTCAGAAGTCGAAAAAATACAGCCTTTTATTTAAATTTTCTTATTTTATTAATTTTTTTTGTAGCAATTTGTTTGAGGGACTTGGAACTATGACGTCATTATCATGACGTTAAAATATATTGCCGACTACATGTCGTTCACAATTGAATTTGTGTGCAATTTTTCGCTGGGCTTAATATATATGACATTAAACGCATAATTATTGCGTTAACTGTTGCCGTTTGGGGCCCATATTGGCTTTGAGTGATGGCTCAAATTGATTTCTTCAGTAAAACTTTACATTAAATATGATTCGACGTAAACATGTAATAACATTTTTAACAAACAAACTTCTTCCGTGTTCCGTGAATTCTATTTTTGGCGACAAAGAAAGGAGAAATCAATAGTTTTACCTCGGGTAAAAAATTCATGAATCGATGAAAGATTTTAGGGCGGCGTTTTGGACTGCGTTTTTGTATTTCATAGAGTTATTATCAAATGGTTAGTATAGCGTGTAAAAACATCTTATTGGGAAAGATGTAAAAAATTTTTACACGGTATACTAGTTTGTTATTAATAGAGAAATCAAATCACATTAATGTTTTGCAGGCCACGCTTTTCAGAAAACGTTAACTTTGAATACAATATATGCAAGCCTTTCGCCATTAATGTCAACGAGACCGTTAGCGGTAACAAAGAATTTAAAAAGGACGTTCTCTAAAGGGTTTTTCACCAATAAGATCAAGCATCTTATTGGTACACACTACTATGTACAAGTTATTACGTGATGGAGATTATTTAAAATTGACTCAATTTCGGCCTGTTTCTTGTCGCGTCGCTTTTTATCAAAAAGAGACAAACGACCCTGGGTTCGAGGTTGATAAACTTAGAATTATGTTTATTTACTAGTGTAGCGTGTAAAAACATTTTACAGTTTTTCTCCATAAATTGTTTTTGCACGCAATACTGCCATGATAAGTCTGTGTATTTACAAAAATTGTTCCATGTTGGAATTACATCATTTAACACAAAATTGTTGTATAAATATTTTGGATCGATCATTTAAAGGGGCTACGACATGAATCACGTGATTGTTGTGTTTTGTTTACTTTTTTTACGACCAGCCATAATATTATTGCATATCTAGCCTCGAATTGATTTTTGGTGTGACACCATAAATCCTAAGAATGCTATTTTTAGAGACAATAGACAGTATACTCCTACCTAACAATGTATACTCTTATCTAACCACGATTAAACTTCTGAAATATAAAAAAATACCTTCACATCTCCCTATTAACAAAAGCTAACCAAAACAATACCTTCTCAGACGTTTTTATCTTTCAATTATTTATTCTGCTATGAATTGTGGAAATGTCAAAACCCAAAACTCCACTTGTGCATCATGATACAAAAACAATGTAAATATGTATGTAATCACTCTCTTCTTGCATTACAATCATTTATACTACTCAATTTTATAATCTAAAAAAGGTATCATTCAAATACTATCAAAACAATATGATAATGATCTTGCTACCTTCGTTTACCTTAATAATAACAATCCACACACTACATGAAATACCAAATAAACTGCTAGCTACACATTTCGGCATAGTAGTCAACACTAACTGATACGAAAAAGCTACATTCAAACACATTAAAAAATAGACATCGGTAGAAAATGATGAACTGATAACACGAACACATAACAGGTCTACATCGACTATCTCGTCGGATAGAATCAATGTTGTTATTCTTTATTACTGGACTTAAAGCGTTGAATAAAAAAATATTAAAAACAAAGACAAAAAATGTTACACACAGCGTCTTCATTCTCGTTAAGAAATGAACGTTGAGAAAATTTGATGAACTTTCGAACGCAAAAAACATTGCATTGCGTTCTCCTCCGGGGGTGGTTTATGATGTCTTCCTTAAGCACAACACTCCACGAAGTAATAAAAACCCGTAAGATGGAGCTAGACATTCCCCTAATTGGAGGTTCCCCCTATACTAATACGTAAAAAATAAACATCCATTGACGAACTTCCCGAGATATTTTTCCTAAAGTTCTTTCTTTCAAAGTTAGGTAAGAAAAAAGCAAGATTTAGTATTAGTATAAGAAGATGACTAAAAATATTATGCTGGGTGACATTGTCTGTGTAAGATATTATGCTGGGTGACATTGTCTGTGTAAAAGACGTGCAGACTTTGGAAATGACGACATCAACGGTTTCGTTTTTCAAGTAAAATGTGTGAAGGTGTAAATCTGTATGTATTTACATTGATTTTGTTTCTTCTTTTCTTTTTTATCCGTTTCCTTATTTATTCCTTTATTTCTTTATTTGTTTGTTTATTTTCTCATCTCATTTCCTATTATTCCGTCCAACTTCCTGTTCACGGTTATCTATTACTAGACACAAGAGACAGAAAATTGAGAATTTTTAAAATCATACTGAGGTTTAAGAGCTGAATGATTACATAGACGATGGAGGTCCGAGCTGACCATAATGTGGGGCGCTTGTCAGTGAAAACCGGCAATTTGAGAGGAGTGTTATTCTTTCTAGGCTCAACTAGACCTGGATGAATTAGGCTATGGCAAAAAATGGACCAACTTTTCCATCAATCTCATTTTTAGCAGAGAATGGATTTGAATTTGTTACTGCTGATGTTGGCGTCCATTACGTGGTTTTGGTGAGATAATAGAAAACTTTTAGCCAGCTGCTGAGTATTGGAATAGGGTTTCGTCTATGATTTTTTGTTATTATTATGAATATTAGAGTTTCATTTTTGGCATGCACAGTAGAGGTTATTTTCTTTTTTCTTGTTTTAATTAACTTCGCCTGAACTTTCTCATGTGAGCTGAAAGGATTTTAGACCGTACTGAAATCTGAACCCGGTCTGAGTTCAGTACGGCTGTTAGGACTATTAAATTTGGAATTTGTTGAAATTGGTCAATTTTGGGCAGATTTGACGACCCACTGTGCGGCTAGATAATCGAGCCTAACAAAATCGTTCCGCTCATTGCATAGTGGAAACTTAATAGCAACGAGAGCATTAGTCAGGGTGTCATTGAAAAAAAGGCCGGATTTTCTTCTTGAACTGCTGGACACACCTGTTGCAAAAAAATTTCTGCAAAGTAGCAACTCCATTCCATCAATATTGATATTTGCCAGGGATTCAGAAATACAAGTTCTGATAAATTTACGTTTTTAAAAAAAAAGAACAGAAATTTCGATAGCCCGTCCACCACTTCTAAAACGAAAAACAAAATCAAAAACGATTTGTTGGAACGTATTCCACCCAAAAACGCCATTGGGCCATCTCCCCAGCGTCTATTAATGCATGTTGAAAGCCTGGTTTATGCTTACTTGCTTTTGGAACGCTTGTGGCGAACACAACTGTTAAAGCTTAATCTCATTTTTTTGACATTTTAGAGGGGGTTACTACCTTAATTTAATATGCATTTGAGTGCCTCTTTTAACAATTAAGTGGACCTCCTGCATGTTCGGATCTGAACTTGTAGAATAAACTAGAAAAAAGGAGGCTCAAAGGAAAATTAACTTCAAAATCTATTTTTTTTTTTTTTTTTTTTGTTGGTTATATTGATTCATTTTTATAAATACAACTTCCTACAAAATTTGAAATCATTTGATCCATTATATCAAAAGTCATTCAAAGTTTAAAGTTTTCAGTAATTACAAATTTATGACGTCACAGATGCCCAACTTACTTTCGGAATGACTGTAGCTATCAGAAACGTTTTTGCGTATGACACAACATTGGAACACCATCTTTGAAACAGTTTTTTACCATCATTCAATAACTTTATATTTAGTAAAGATAGCGTTGTGTGTAGTGATCATTTCCACAAAGATTGTTTCGAAATCGATCGAATTTTCCAAACCCTGGTTAAGCCAGGTTCCTTCAATATTTTTACATAAAACCTTCGAAGTTATCAATATTATGGTGAAAAACTTAATATGAAAGAACGAATTTCTTTGAAAAGAATTGCCAAAATAACCAAAAAGAGTTAAGGTTATATGTAATATGATTGTAACTTTTTTTCTCCTGTTTACAATGTCTTGCAGACGTGTTTTTTTTACTCCACTTTTAAAAAAAGAAATCTTTCCGATGAATGTTTATTACAACGTAACAACTTTTTGACAATTAACCCCTGATAATGAAACTTCGTACACAACCAAAACTTGTTTATTCTTCACTAAATTTATTTTGAGAAACAACATTGAAAATTCAGCGTCTGGAGTACACATGTTATTTTTATATTTCATATTAATATAGCGATCTCATATTCACGTGCGAGTAAGCCGGGCGGCTGTAATGTCGCCATTTTGATCACGTGACTTGACAAAACCTTAAATTTAAGGCGAAATAAAACGTTTTTATAAGTTGGGTTTGATTGAGAGTCGCTCAGGGAACATTTTAAGCTTCAGTTGTTATTTTGACGTTAATTCTCTTTTATCAGATTTTATCTTATTATCCCAAAAACCATGTTCACGAAATTTTTAGAAAACTGTTTCATGTAATCTTAACAAAACTTATGACTCTTGGAACAAGATAATGTCAAGAAGTTAAGATAGAACAATTCCTTCCTGCTTACATTTTTGGCACTTTTGTTCACAGTTTTTTCGGTTTCGTGTAATAAACAAACAATTGTGAACAAAAGTGACATTAGAGTGTTACTTTTTCTTCGTATTACAAGTCATCAACACAAGTTTAATGTTTATTGTCACATTTTTTTATTCCGTGATGTCATAGATTCCTATAAAAAGAGAAAGTGTCCGTATGGCTTCAGAAAGGAATGGTTATCCTTATTCTTCATTTTTTTTAGATCAATAAATATAGTTCCATCTTTCAAGATGGAGTTGTCTGTACGATTTTTGCTTGAGCCAGTCATTTTGATGTTCGTGTTTGCTTCCATAATGCAAATGCCTATTGTCACACAGTATGTTTATAATGAATACAGTAAGGAGTTCAATCTTGTTTATGAGTACATGAATGATTCTTCATCGTGTGGACAGGCAATTATCAGTGCCACTCAGAAGACGGCACAGGACAAGGTAACACATCCGTTTAACTGATATGATTGATTGGTGTGTATCTCCAGAATGAATAAAAAAACTATTCTTTTATTACAGGTACAATCGTCAGTTGCGCATTTTAATATTGGATTGAACTTCTGTTGGACAACGGCCACTGTCATAAGTTGTTTATTTTACGGAACACTTTCAGACCGAATTGGCCGCCGTTTTATCATCTTGATAAATTGTGCTGGTTCTCTTCTGGATTCCAGTTTGATGCTGCTAGGAATGGTTTTAAAACTTCCTGTATATATATTTTATGTTGGAGTATTCATTAATGGAATAAGCGGAGCCTATAACGGGATGTTCATGATGGCTTATGCGTATTTGGGTGACATTACACCAAAAGAAAAATTGCCAATTCGAATCGGTATGGTGAATAAAAATTTTACTCCGAAAAGTATTTTGAAAGTATTTTATGTGTTTATATGAGTATGTAAGTAAGAAAGTAACTAGGAGTTTTAAGTCGTTGGGCTTCCATCCGTAGTAGTTAGCTATTCTGCTGCCCGCCGACTTGCAACTAGAATGTTGACTTACCGAGATACATATAGCACTGGTCCAACTTGCAACTAGAATGTTGACTTACCGAGATACATATAGCACTGGGCCAACTTGCGCTAAGGCCAGTGTGCAGTATGTTAAGCCTTCTTTTCAAGTCACCATGTTAAAGAACATCTGTCATAACAAGAGACCAACGAGTGAACTTATAGAGATAAACTTTAACGATGGCATGTGTCCTGTCATGTATACAAAATAATAATACTGATAAAACATTTAATAATATACATATAAATAAATAAATAAATAAATAAATAAATAAATAAGAATGATAAAAAAGATATTAGAATTATTAGAAAAAGTTAATTAAATAATAAAAAGTAAATAAAATTAACTCGACTCCAAAAACTACTTTTAGAGCTTCTTACAGAGGCAGCTCGTTAAAAACCATTTGCCCCTGAAATCTAAAAGATTTCTTTGCAAATTCCAACTTGATTTTTGGGAGCTTTAAAAGATTACTTTTGTTCCTTGTGTTCATTTATTTGGAAATATACTTTAAAGTTATCCCACACTTTCCCTTCCAAGCACTTTTTCACGATGTTGCATGCTCTTTTCTATGTTATATATGGAGGTTCTATATTGTCATCTAATGATACGATATGACTAATCTCATGCTCATAATATATTTTCGATAAGCATGCGAAACTGTTTACTATATTTTAGCGATATTGGAAGCGACAGGATTGGTTGGTCGATGCGTAAGTTTCTATGCCAGTGGCGCATTTATACAAAAGTATGGGTTTATTCCACCTCAGATTTTGATGCTATCATTATATTTGGCTTCAACTTTATATGTTGTCTTCATTTTAAAAGAATCACTCAAAGATGTGAACATAGAAGAAAACAGAACAGAAGATAAACCAACAAAATCTGTTGAATCAAAAGGACAGCGCATTAAACAAATTCTTCGTCAATTTCACCAACAGCCTAAACTTTTGTGGTGTGTGCTAACAAAAAACAGGCCGGATCGTTGGAAGGTCTACTTACCGGTCGCTATTCTGACACTTGTCAGCTGTTTTACAGCTGCATTTTATCCGGTCATAGCGTTGTACCTAATGAACAGGCCATTTTGTTTTCCGCCACACGAAATCGGAAATTACCTTGGTACTGAGATGATTGCTAGCGCAGTGGCAACCCTTATTGTTCTGAAGGTGTTCTTATTGTATATTCCACGTTACCTTGTGGCGCTGATATCACCTGTTTTTGGTATCGCTGGTGCATTACTGCTTGCATTGGTAAAACACAAGGACAGTGCTTATGGAGGTACTAAATTACTTTCTTTAGGGTGTAATTTTCAAGTTATTTGATTTCGTCATTTGTAAGAGCAATTTTGTAGTTTTTAAACAAGTTTAAAATATTTTTGACACCACTTTTTGGCATACTGTTTCTCATTTTTTATGTAAGATTGTCAGGTATCATTTTGTTAGATTGCTAGAAACTCCTATAAAGATCAATTCAGATATACTTGCTATTTCTTTTAGCTCTTGGATTGCGAGCATTTACGTTAGTACACATTCCCATATTTCGTGCAACACTTACTGAAAATGTTGAACTTTCAGAGCAAGGTATATGAGATTTTCAAAGACTGTTTCATAATATTTTAAAAGAAAAGGAGAATAGTCTTTCCAAAAATGTATTTCTTTTCTAGGATCGATATATTCCATTGTGACAGTCCTGGAAACAATTGCAATGTTTGTTGGGGGTTTTATTTTCAACTTCTCGTATTCAAAACTCAATGCTGCCGGTTTATCTCAGTTGTTTTTTTACATCCCTGCTGCTGCATTATTGATACCACTGATTTTAACTTTGTAAGTAATAAAGAATGACAATAAAAAAACTCGCTTCAAACAAAGTTCAAGGAAACATAATAGATTTTAATTTATCTTTAGATTGTTTTGGTTTCTTTGGAGAAGACCTGCAAAGAAAAAGCACAATTTTGATCTAACAGTCATAAGCAATCCCAATGCAGGAATGCCAACATAGATCCATTCGTAGAAAAGCAGTTACTTACAACTTACAACATTTTGTTGTAATAGGAAAGAAGTAAAGAGCTTGTTAAGATATTTGCCTGTAAATGTATCTATATTTTTATATCTTTCCCCGTAGGACGAAATATATGTTAAAACCAACGTTTTCTTTCTCCTCCTTCTCCTTCTCATCTTCCGTTCACCTTAATAGCCGGAGTTCCGCAATAGAGCTTGTCCATCAAACCTTAGAGGTTGGAACAGGGGCTGGTGTAGCGTGTTGTTGGTATTCACCATTTGTAAATGTTTTGTTGCAAAAGCGCTGTTTTACTGATTTAGTTTCGATTTTTCATCTGTTTAATGGTTTTGCATAAAGATTCTAGCTACAGATGCAGTGCAAGATTGTGAAGGTGCTGTTTTTTATCTTGTCGA
Source organism: Turritopsis rubra (assembly GCA_039566895.2). Taxonomy (NCBI): domain Eukaryota; kingdom Metazoa; phylum Cnidaria; class Hydrozoa; order Anthoathecata; family Oceaniidae; genus Turritopsis; species Turritopsis rubra. Next base: position 1,037,487 of record CM077624.1, on the reverse strand, counting down.
ACTGTTTATCAGTTAGCTAAGAGCTTTTATATTATTTACACAAACATAACCTGGATGGATGAAATGTTTTCATTAATAAAAAAATATTTTAAGACCAAAATGATGAGTTGAGGTTGCAGAGTTTACTTTCATAACGATTTATTTTTGGTTTTTTGTGTCGCAAATAAAGGAAGAAAAGATATATAGTTAAGCCATGTCATGATATGTGATATACGATGTATTAGCGACACGACGATAATAAATAATGACTGGAGTGACGACTCATAAAATTAAAGTTCTTGATGGCATTTATACTTTTGCAAAAAGTGTAAAGAAATATACTAGAGTGTTAGCAACTGTGACTGTAAAACAACAAATGTTTCCGAAATAAGAAGGTGTCCATGCTGAGAATGAAGAACTTCCAATGGTTTTTGTTTAATCACTCCAGTTTGAGGAGATGGATGCGCCCAGCATTTATTGTAGAATTTAGAAATTTTGCCTGGCGTTTATTGGACGTTTATTGGAGTAGAAACGGTCTTCATGTCAAGAAAAAGGGACGTTCTTTTTCAGGATTGCAGCACAAAAGTGATTATTGAGTTTAGTTACTGCAACACATTGTTTTAGCTATGCCGATAGTAGATATCAGTATTTCACGACATCAAATCCATGCAAAAATTATACCACTTGCTTGGATGCGCCGGTAACATTACTTCAGCATTTGCAGCATTTTTTGAAAAAAAATTCTCGTATTTTGCACGGATTTAGTTTTGTGGACTACCTTATTGGACAAAACAATGTTAGGCAATTTTTTCGGAGTTGATCTAACTACATGCGAATGTAAAAACTACTCATCAAATCTTACAAACACCTTATTTTTCAATTTTTTCTATCTTTTGTGCAGAGCTTATTTTGTGGACTTTGTTAGGTTTTTTTAAAAAGTGCCAGAAGAACTGCCGTTAGCCAATTTTATTCAACTCGGTAGAATTTAAGTCGATTTTACGCTAGACAGAATATTCTGCTTGCAGTCTAGCGGCTTTTGTGTTTTTAATGAATTCCACGAAAGTATCCCCAGAAAAGTTAAGAAAAAAAGTGTCGCAGAAAAGTTAAGAAAAGTAGGATCAAATTCAACTTTTCCGCCGCGAACTATTCCGCAAGCCAATCAAATGACTCAATAAGTGATCACGTGGAGAAAACAAGAGCCATTCCACTTGGAAACCGGCTTTAGAATCATGGCCATTTTTAAAATAATATAGATTTTATCGAAAGTAAATTGTATTATGGGGTTAGTTTGAAATTCAAATACTAAATAATTAGGTATTGATTTACCGATTCCACTTGTTCTTGTAAAAACTTTCTTCTTGTTCGTTAAAAGTAATTATGAAATAATGAAAACAAGACAAAACTTCCTGTCCTATGGTTTATCCATGCCAATTTATTGAGAAAGTATGTGTTCTCTGTTTATCAAGGAAGGATAATATCATTGTCAGTATGGTCATAGCTGTGTTTCTACTGCTGTTCAGATTTTTCAAAAAAAATGCTGAAACAACTGTTTTCGGAATTTTGGTGTATGGTGATAAATTTGGCAGTAGATTTTACAAAACTTCTTGTGAATATGATTATCTTCTTATACTAATACTAAATCTTGCTTTTTTCTTACCTAACTTTGAAAGAAAGAACTTTTGGAAAATTTTCTCGGAAAGTTCGTCAATGGATGTTTGTTTTTTCCGTATTAGTATAGGGGGAATCTCCCATTAGGGGAATCTCTAGCTCCATCTTGCGGGGTTTTATTACTTCGTGGAGTTTTTGTACCTTAAGGAAGACATCATAAAGCCGCACGGAGGAGAAGGCAATGCAATGGTTTTTGCGTTCGAAAGTTCATCAAATTTTTTAAACGTTCATTTCTTTAAATGAGAAATGAAGACGTTGTGTGTAAATTTTTGGTTTTGGTTTTTTAAAAAAAATTATATCCAACGCTTTAAGTTTAGTAATAAAGAATAACAACATTGATCGGTGTCAGTAACTATTCTATCCGACGAGATAGTCGATGTAGACCTGTTATGTGTTCGTGTTATCAGTTCATCATTTTCTACCGATTTCTATTTATTTTTTTAATGTGTTTGAACGTAGCTTCTTCGTATCAGTTAGTTTTGACTACTATACCGAATTGTGTAGCTAGCAGTTTATTTGGTATTTCATTGTAGTATGTGGTTTGTTATTATTAAGGTTCGCTATTAGGGAAACGAAGGTAGCAAGATCATTATTATATTGTTGTGATTTGATTAATATCTTTTTGTTTTAGATTATTATAAAATTGAATAGTAGAGATGAATGTAATTCAAGAAGAGAGTGAAAATGATGGTTATATACATATTTACATGGTTTTTATATCATGATGCACAAATGGAGTTTTGAGTTCTGAATATTTCCACAATTCATAGCAGAATAAAAATCAGTTTGAAAGATAGAAATGTCAGAAGGTATGTGTGTTTTTGTTTGCTTTAGTTAAAGAGGGAAATTTGAAGGTATTATTTTATACCTCATAAGTTTAATTGTGTTTAGGTAGGGGAATACATTGTCCACGATCTCTTTTCTTAATCTCTCTTCTAAATATTCTTTAGTAGCCAGGTGGTAAAAAATGTTTTACCTAGCTTTTTGTTTAACTGTTCAACTTCTGAAATCTCTAAGTAGGTAAAATAGCACTAAAAAATAGGGGAAATTGTATTCTTTGTATGATCGATCAAACACAACATTTTTGTATATAAACAGTCTGTCGTCTGTCTCTCCGCCCGTGTGGTAACGCCCTCAACACTTTTATGTTTCCAATTCAAATAATAACTAATCATGGCGGTATATAGCATGTAAAATCATTTTACTATGCCGAAATGTGTAGCTAGCAGTTTATTTGGTATTATTAAGGTTCGCCTTTAGGGAAACGAAGGTATCAAGATCATTATTATATTGTTTTGATAGTGTTTGATTGATATCTTTTTGTTTTAGATTAGAAAATTGAATAGTATAGATGAATGTTATACAAGAAGGAATGTGTAAATCATGGTTATATACATATTTACATGTTTTTTGTATCATGATGCACAAGTGGAGTTTTGGGTTTTGACTTTCCACAATTCATAGGAGAATAAAGATTTGAAAGATTAAAACGTCTCAGAAGGTATTGCTTTTATTAGATAATAGGGAAATTTTGAAAGTATTTTCTTATATGTCAGAAGTTTAACCGTGGTAAGGTAGGAGTATACATTGGTTAGGTAGGAGTATACGTCGTATTGTCTCTTTTCTAAATCTCTACACATTGGAATTTTAGCTTTTAGATTAACTGTACAACTTTAGAAATCTCTAAATAGGCCAAATAGCACTAAAAAATAGGGATAATAGCATTCTTTGAATGATCGATCCAAAATATTTGTGTTAAATATGATATAATTCCAACATGGAGAAACACAACAATTTTTGTATATACACAGATTTATCATGGCAGTATTGCGTGTAAAAACAATTTATGGAGGAAAACTGTAAAATGTTCTTACACGCTACACTAGTCTATATTCCCTAAAGTTTCCCTAAAGGCGAACCTTAATAATAACAATCCACATACTACAATGAAATACCAAATAAACTGCTAGCTACACATTTCGGCATAGTAGTCAAAACTAACTGATACGAAAGAGCTACATTCAAACACATTAAAAAATACACATCGGTAGAAAATGATGAACTGATAATACGAACACATAACAGGTCTACATCGACTATCTCGTCGGATAGAATAGTTACTGACACCGATCAATGTTGTTATTCTTTATTACTAAACTTAAAGCGTTGGATAAAAAAATAAAAACAAAAACAAATACTTTTACACACATCGTCTTCATTTTTCGTTTAAAGAAATGAACGTTTAAAAAATTTGATGAACTTTCGAACGCAAAAACCATTGCATTGCCTTCTCCTCCGTGCGGCTTTATGATGTCTTCCTTAAGGTACAAAAACTCCACGAAGTAATAAAACCCCGTAAGATGGAGCTAGAGATTCTCCTAATGGGAGATTCTCCCTATACTAATACGGAAAAAATAAACATCCATTGAGGAACTTCCCGAGATATTTTTCCTAAAGTTCTTTCTTTCAAAGTTAGGTAAGAAAAAAGCAAGATTTAGTATTAGTATAAGAAGACTAGTATCCCGGGTAAAAACATTTTACCGGTTCACTTTTAGATGACGTCACACCCGTCCCCAATGAGTTACATGAGTTACACCCCCACCTTCACCCGTGTTCTTTCGAATTATAGGGACGATAAAAAATAAAATCACACAATCCAAAAGAATAGGTACCACCAAGCTGTAGAGCTCGAAAATCTAATCAAGAAAATGTATGGGATCGTCTGTGTACGACGTGCCGTTACGGAGATATCGTCGATCAAAGTTCCTAATGACGTCACACCCGTCCCCAAAAAGTTCTGGACTCAAATGTTTCGACACCCCATCGCCAATATCGCGCACCCAAAGCGACGTCAGTTATTCTCATTGGTTCTCGAGATATTTGCCCTTAAATATCGCGTTCTATTTAGGGTGCAATGCAATGTGCCCACTGACGTCGCGCTACTCCTATAATACTAATATCGCCTATATCTCGACAACTCAGTTACGCACGATCTAAAATTTAATCATAACATTTTCCATACGAACATTTCGTTCCCAGTCCTTTTATTCACACTGACCAAACTAAAAAGGGGATGCACAACTCGCTATTAGTATATAGACTAGTATCCCGGGTAAAAACATTTTACCGGTTCACTTTCCCCATGAGTTACCACCATCCCGTGATTTTTCTATCAATATAGGGGTGACCGAAAATAAAATTACACAATCCAAAAGGTTAAGTATCACTAAGTTGTAAAGCTCCATGGTCACCGCCATATTGTAAAAGAGAGGGTAAGCACAGGGGCTGGGGTCAGTAACTCATGGGGAAAGTGAATCAGTAAAATGTTTTTCATACATACATAAATGATACATGCTAGTATCCCGGGTAAAAACATTTTACAGGTTCACTTTCCCCATGAGTTACCACCATCCCGTGCTCTTCCTCTTTCAATATATAGTATATGACCAAAAATAAGATCACACAATCCAAAAGAATAAGTACCACTGAGTTGTAGAGCTCGAAAACCTGATCAAGAAAATGTATGGGATCGTCTGCGTACGACTTACCGTTACGGAGATATCGCCGATCAAAAAGTCTGATGACGTCACACCCGTCCCCAAAAAGTTTTAGACCCAAATTTTTCGACACCCCACCGCCAATATCGCGCGCCCAAAGCGACGTCAGTTATTCCCATTGATTCTCGAGATATTTGCCCTTAAATATCGCGTTCTATTTGGGTGTAATGCAATGTGCCCACTGACGTCGCGCTACTCCTAAAATACTAATATCGCCTATGTCTCGACAACTCAGTTACGCACGATCTAAAATTTAATCATAACATTTTCCATACGAACATTTCGTTCCCAGTCCTCTTATTCACACTGACCGAACTAAATTTGTTATGCACAGTCGCTATTAGTATATAGACTAGTATCCCGGGTAAAAATATTTTACTGGTTCACTTTCCCCATGACTTACCACCATCCCGTGATTTTTCTTTCAAATTATAGGGATGATAAAAAATAAAATCACACAATCCAAAAGAATAAGTACCACTAAGTTGCAGAGCTCGAAAACCTGATCAAGAAAATGTATGGGATCGCCTGTGTACGACTAACAGTTACGGAGATATCGACGATCAAAGATCCTCATGACGTCACACCCGTCCCAAAAAAGTTTTTGGCCCAAATTTTCGACACCCCATCGCCAATATCGCACGCCCAAAGTGACGTCAGTTATTCCTATTGGTTCTCTAGATATTTGCCCTTAAAAATCGCGTTCTATATAGGGTGCAATGCAATGTGCGCACTGACGTCGCGCTACTTCTATAATACTAATATCGCCTATATCTCGACAACTCAGTTACGCACGACCTAAAATGTCACTTTATAACAGTCCATACGAACATTTCGTTCCCAGTCTTTTTATTCACACTGACCAAACTAAATTTGTTATGCACAGTCGCTATTAGTATATAGACTAGTATCCCGGGTAAAAATATTTTACGGTTCACTTTCCCCATGAGTTACCGCCATCCCGTGATTTTTCTATCAATATAGGGGTGACCCAAAATAAAATCACACAATCCAAAAGGATAAGTAGTACCACGCTATAGAGCTCGAAATGCTGATCAAAAAAATGTATGTGATCGACTGTGTACGACGTGCCGTTACTGAGATATCGCCGATCAAAGATTTTGATGACGTCATACCCGTCCCCAAAAAGTTTAAGACCCAAATTTTTCGTCACCCCATCGCCCAATATCGCGGATCCCAAAAACGTCAGTTATCCACGTCGGTTCTCGAGATATTTGCCCCTAAACGTTGCGTTCCATTGGGGGTGCAATGCAATGTCCCCCGTGCCAAAAAATTCACGTCGCGTCATTAGCTACTACTAATATACCAATACTGAAAAAAAAACGCTTCTCGCAGCAGCGTGGTTTTACGCGCCCCTCCTGTGAAAATGACCGTCAAATTTCTTAAAATGTATCACTCTCTAAAATAAAAGTGGATGCACAGTCGCTATTAGTATATAGACTAGTATCCCGGGTAAAAACATTTTACCGGTTCACTTTCCCCATGAGTTACCGCGATCCCGTGATTTTCCTATCAATATAGGGGTGACCGAAAATAAAATCACACAATCCAAAAGGCTAAGTATCACTAAGTTGTAAAGCTCCAAAAGCTGGTCAAAAAAATGTATGGGATCGTCTGTGTACGACGTGCCGTTACGGAGATATCGTCGATTAAAGATTCTAATGACGTCACACCCGTCCCCAAAAAGTTTTAGACCCAATTTTTTTTTCATCACCCTTTTGCCAAATTATCGCGGATCCCAAAAACGTCAGTTATCCCCATTGGTTCTCGAGATATTTGACCCTAAACGTCGCGTTCCTTTGGGGGTGCAATGCAATGTCCCCCGTGCCAAAAAAATCATGTCGCGTCATTTGCTACTACCAATATACTAATACCGAAAAAAAACGCTTCTCGCAGCAGCGTGGTTTTACGCGCTCCCCGTGAGAAAATGACCGTGAAATTTTTCTAAATGTATCACTCTCTAAAATAAAAGTGGTATGCACACTCGCTATTAGTATATAGACTAGTATCCCGGGTAAAAACATTTTACGGTTCACTCTCAATGATGATGATAAGATATATAAGAATACAGCCTAAAAATGGTTTAATTATATATATTTTCCAGCTATTGAGTGAAACCGTAAAATTATGCCTTTGCCCGGGATACCTGAATCAATTAAAATGTGAATCGTAAAAAAACATTATACCTCCTCAGTATACACAACCAAAGGATCATTCTTCTATGAATTCATTAAATGCTTTATCCAAATTGCTTGTACCGTGATTTTGTAAAACCATGATTGGCACATTCAATATTCTTCTTCATAATTTTTATTTACACTATATTTTTAATCTAAAAAGAAAGAAGTCGTATTGAAAAGAAGCAAGAAAAAAATGAATTCAGAATGTAAAATAGCAGTAAATAACCAAGATAAGCACTATGGCTTAAATTCAAACTGCGAATTCCAAAACGACATACGCAAAGCCAGCACAAATAATAAGTAGGCTCCCCTAAAATGTACATGATGCAGCAAAATAGCCACTTGAAAAGAAATCATACATTACACATTACACACTCCCTCTCCCCTGCCACGGACAAAATAAAACAAACAACAAAAAAAATAAAACAGAGATAATTTAAAGAAATATGACTGTGGCCATCATGGAATAGGTAGAAGTTATCAATGAAGAGTATAAAGGAAAGATATGAAGCTAATAAGATCCTCTCCTCCACTAAAAACAAAACAAACAACACACTTAAAAGTATATATAGCAATATAAAAACATAGGTTAAACAACGAAATGGAATAGCAATAGGATCTGTGAAGTATAGTATAAAAACCTATAATTTAGGCTGACGGTGGGTTGTATGTAGGGAAAGGGTTAGGGTTCAATCATCATATGAGGGTAGAGGAGCTTTAACTTTCTTGAAAACAGCCACAAAAATTCGCTTGAAAAACAAACAACAACAATAACACAGCAGCAATAATATCTGAGCGTAACACAAAACCCTTTACTGCTTCACATGCAACAAAAAAGCATCAGAAATAACGATGTAGCTCTTCCACACAATATGTTGATAACGTTTCCCACATGGTCGAAATGATTGCAACGACGCAACCATTTTTAATCACAATATGTAAATACCACTTCGTTAACAATCCTCCAATTCCATTAACAGTTTCTTTGCTTTCCAGCACACCATTACTACCAAAAATAACGACATTATCTTCGTCTTTTGATTCAATTTAATGTATATACTTCCACTCGTTAATTCCATCTTTACGAAACCATCAGTTCCAAGAAAAAGAAATAAATCAAAAACCATTTGCTATCATTTGACAACTTCTTCTGTGCAAACCCATTTTTAATAACTGTAAGTAAGATGTTCTTCACTTCCAGTACACGTTTCTACTATAAACCACACTTTACATTTTTTCTCCCACTCTTTAATTTGTTTAATAATAATACAATCCTTCGCTTGATTTCAAACAACAAAAAACAAAAACAGTTCTTCGCTCTTCTTGTTCACACAAAAATGATCGTTGAGAATATTTCAAACGAAAAACCATTGCATTGCATCCTCCTCCGTGGAGACCTTTCGTCGTCTTCTCTCACGTACAACACCCTTCGACATGAAAAAAACCGTAAGATGGAGTTGGACCATTACTAATACTGAAAAATACTGAAAAAAAACGCTTCTCGCAGCAGCGTGGTTTTACGCGCCCCTCGTGAGAAAATGACCGTTAAATTTTTCTAAATGTATCACTCTCTAAAATAAAAGTGGTATGCACACTCGCTATTAGTATATAGATTGTTTTACCGATTCCACTTGTTCTTGTAAAAACTTTCTTCTTGTTCGTTAAAAGTAATTATGAAATAATGAAAACATGACCTGGTTTATTGCAATGTAAAACTGTATATACCTCTACCCCTACCCACACCACTTACTATACCAAGAGAATTATAACTGACCACAACACATCCGAAGTTTTTTCAGGTTTTCATACTACATACTATTGCATACCTAACATCTTGAAAACAGCCACAAAAATTCGCTTGAAAAATAAACAACAACAATAACACAGCAGCAATAATATCTCAGCGTAACACAAAACCATTTACCGCTTTACATGCAACAAAAAAGCATCAGAAATAACGATGTAGCTCTTCCACACAATATGTTGATAACGTTTTCCACATGGTCGAAATGATTGCAACGACGCAACCATTTTTAATCACAATATGTAAATACCACTTCGTTAACAATCCGACCAATGTTTCGATATCTAACGTTGATGACAACAAAAAACGCTTCTTCTCTCTTCTTTTTCACCATCAAAAATGATCGTTGAGAATATTTCAAACGAAAAACCATTGCATTGCATCCTCCTCCGTGGAGACCTTTCATCGTCTTCTCTCTCAAATTAATAGAACGAATTAACGAGTGGGAGAAAAAATGTAAAGTGTGGTTTATAGCAGAAACGTGTACTGGAAGTGAAGAACATCTTACTTACAGTTATTAAAAATGGTTTCGCACAGAAGAAGTTGTCAAATGATAGCAAATGGTTTTTGATTTATTTCTTTTTCTTGGAACTGATGGTTTCGTAAAGATGGAATTAACGAGTGGAAGTATATACATTAAATTGAATCAAAACACGAAGATAATGTCGTTATTTTTGGTAGTAATGGTGTGCTGGAAAGCAAAGAAACTGTTAATGGAATAAAACCCACTCTCTAAAATAAAAGTGGTATGCACAACTCGCTATTAGTATATAATATCTACATCTTCCTTCTTTAAATTCATCCTCTGTTGTTTGTTGTTTGTTTAATAAATACATCAACGTTAGTGTTACCAACAAATCGCTTGCAGTACAAAAGGTTCATAAATTCCACGAAGGGTACAAATTTATTAAGCAAAAACGAAAATGCAGGCCTTCGAGAAGTTTAATTGTAATGCGATAAAAAGGATTGAGCATTTGTTGAAGAACAAGACCTTACTTCTAACTGTTTGTGAGACCATTCTGAATCGTGAAATGAGTATTCAGAGAATAGTTTTTATTTCTTTAAAAACATTTTACGGTTCCACTCCCAAGAATCTTGATAAGAAATATAAAAAACCTAAATCTGCAACCTAAATATGTTTCGGTTACATTTTCCAACTATTGTGGGAAACCGTCTTTGTATGAGTATAAATGACATATATAAACCCAGTAACAATAATTAATAGGCTCCCGTAAAAATCACAGATGCAGTAAAACAGCAACTTGATAAGAAATCATACATCACACAAACCCTCCCCTCCCCCCATACGAAAAATGCAATCTATTGTATTTCATAGAGTTATTATCAAATGGTTAGTATAGCGTGTAAAAACATCTTATTGGGAAAGATGTAAAAAAATGCTTATATCTTGGTTCTATAGTAGAAATGTCAGTGCACATGATATTTACCTTAATAACAATCCACATATCATCAGATATGTGGATAGGAACCAATAGGAATAACTAACGTCACTTTGGGCGCGCGATATTGGCGACGGGTTATGTTTTTGGTACTAACATGTGCTGGAAAAAGCGAAGAAACTGTTAATTGAATTGGAGAGGATTGTTAACGAAGTGGCATCATTTTTTTTACTTAAAATGGTTGAGCCGTTGCGATAAATGACACAAGGTATTTTTCTGATCAAACACGTGATCCTTTTAAGAGCATTCCACACGGGATAAGATTAAGCTTTCCCAGGAAAGCTCGTGTGGGAAAAAGATTTCAGCGCTTGATGCTTTTGGTGCATTTTGCGGGGAAAAAAGGATGGTAAATGACCTTGAGAACAAAGAACAGGATAAACCATTACTGCTGATTTCCAAACTAAGAAAACAGAAGAAAGAACGAGAGTATGATATGATGTAGCTCTTCCACACATGTTGATGTTTCCCACATGGTCGAAATGATTGCAACGACGCAACCATTTTTAATCACAATATGTAAATACCAATTTTGAAATAAAAACAAACAGAATAAACAACAAAAACAAACAACAAAAAACAAAAACAGTTCTTCGCTCTTCTTGTTCACCAAACAAAAATGATCGTTGAGAATATTTCAAACGAAAAACCATTGCATTGCATCCTCCACCGTCGAGCCTTTTCATTGTCTTCTTTTGCGTACAAACACGGGAAAACACAAAAGAGCCCCGGTCGGTGGTGGCGTCACCATCCCTCCATCTGGTAAGCATGTGGGCTGAGAATATTTATGGAATTTAAAAAAGAAAATTTATGTAAAATTTATTTCAACGTTTAACATGATGGCCACAGTCATATTTCTTTAAATTATCTCTGTTTTATTTTGTTTGTTGTTTGTTTTATTTTGTCTGTGACAGGGGAGAGGGAGTGTGTAATGTGTAATGTATGATTTCTTTTCAAGTGGCTATTTTGCTGCATCATGTACATTTTAGGGGAGCCTCCTTATTATTTGTACTGGCTTTGCGAATGTCGTTTTGGAATTCGCAGTTTGAATTTAAGCCATGGTGCTTATCTTGGTTATTTAGTGCTATTTTACATTCTGAATGCATTTTTTTCTTGCTTCTTTTCTATACGACCTCTTTCTTTTTAGATTAAAAATATAGTGTAAATAAAAATTATGAAGAAGAATATTGAATGTGCCAATCATGGTTTTACATAATCACGGTACAAGCAATTTGGATAAAGCATGTAATGAATTCTTAGAAGAATGATCCTTTGGTTGTGTATACTGAGGAGGTATAATGTTTTTTTACGATTCACATTTTAATTGATTCAGGTATCCCGGGCAAAGGCATAATTTTACGGTTTCACTCAATAGCTGGCAAATATATATAATTAAACCATTTAAACAAACTATATTCTATATCTAATTCTTGGTTCTATAGTGGAAATGACAGGGCACATGATATTTATTTACGTAGTGCTATTTTACATCCTAAGAGATTTTTTACTGTTTCTGATGATCATGTATTTGCTTCTGTTCCATACAATTTCTGTCTTTTTAGATTGAGAAAATTTAATAAAACGGAATATGGACCAAGGAGAATGAATATGCCAATCATGGTTTTACATCATATGGTACATACAATTGGGATAAATCATTTAATGAATTCATTAAAACAATATATTATTGCCATATTTATGTTGAAACTTTGTTTCAACCGAAATCATACTCAGTTAACGCATAATTATTGCGTTAATTGTTGCCGTTTTGGGCCCATATTGGCTTTGAGTTATGGCTCAAATTGATTTCTTCAGTTAAAAAGTATATTAACTTCTGTGCACGGGATGTTATTGTATAATTACGCTGAGATATTATTGCTGCTGTGTTATTGTTGTTGCTTATTTTTCAAGCGAATTTTTGTGTGGCTGTTTTCAAGAAAGTTCATGCTCCCCCTCTCCTGATGATGATTGATTATCATCAACTCTCCCCCCCCCCTCCCCCCCTCCTAACCCATTGTAGGTTTTTATATCATACTTAACACATCCAAGTATTTTTAGCCTATCCAATTTGTTGTTTTAGGTATGTTTTTATTGCTATTTATACTTTAAAGTGTGTTGTTTGTTTTGTTTTTAATGGAGTAGGGAGATCACTGAATATCTTTCCTTTTTACTCTTCATTGATTACATCTACCTATTCTATAATGGCCATAGTCATTGCTGCATCTACATCTTACTTCTTTAAATTCATCCTCTGTTGTTTGTAGTTTGTTTAATTTTGTCTGTGGGTGGGGGGAGGAGAGGGTTTGTGTGATGTATGATTTCTTATCAAGTTGCTGTTTTACTGCATCTGTGAATTTTACGGGAGCCTATTAATTATTGTTACTGGCTTTATATATGTCATTTTGGAATCCGCAGCGTGAATTTAAGCCATGGTTCTTATCTTGATCGTATAGTGAAAAAGTTTTGGCACATGATATTTATTTATCTGTGCTATTTTACATTCTGCAACCATTTGTTCTGTTTCTGATGATCATGTACTTGCTTCTGTTATATACGATTTCTTTCTTTTAATATTAGAAAATTTAGTATAAATAAAAATAATAAACGAAGAAGAATGAATTTCCCAATCATGGTTTTAAATCATGGTACAAACGATTGGGAGAATTCATTTAATGAATTTATTAAAATAATATATTATTGCCTTATTTATGTTGAAACTTTAGAGCGAGATGGTGTGGTTTTAATGATGATTGATTATCCCTGTCCTCTACCCCTACCCACACCACTTACTATACCAAGATAATTATAACTGACCACAACACATCCCAAGCTTTTTCAGATTTTCTTTTGTCCTTCGAACAATGATTTTATTGCTATTATTTCTTAAAGTATATGCTGCTGATTTGTTGTTAGTTTTTTCTTTTGTTAGCGTGGGAGGGAGACCATTAAGATCATTCCATTTTGCTGTATCTATATCTTATCATATTTCTTTCAATTTATCCCTGTTTGTGTTTTTGTTTGCTGACTCTACGTATGTCGTTTAGGAATCCCCAGGCTGAATTTAAGCTATGGTGCTATATCTTGGTTCTATAGTGGAAATGACAGGGCACGTGATAATTAGTAAAATTTTACATTCTAAGAGATTTTTTTCTGTTTCTGATGATCATGTATTTGCTTCTGTTCTATATGATTTTTTTCTTTTTAGATTTAGAAAATTTAATAAAATGGAATATATGACCAAGGAGAATGAATGTGCCAATCATGGTTTAACATCATGGTACAAGCAATTGGGATAAAGCATTTAATGAATTCATGGTGGAATGACTCTTCGGTTGAATCCTGAGCAGGTATAATTTTTTTACGAATCACATTTGATTCAGTTATCCCGGGCAAAGGCATAATTTTACGGTTTCCCACAATAGTTGGAAAATGTAACCGAAACATATTTAGGTTGCAGATTTAGGTTTTTTATACAATGCATTTTTGTGGCTGTTTTCAAGAAAGTTAAAGCTCTCTCTCCCCCCCCCCCCCCCCCCCCCCCATAATGATGATTGAATATCTAATTCGATTCAACGATTCAACGATTTGTACTCCCGGTTTAATATGGCGGTAACTCATGTGGAAAGTGAACCGGTAAAATGTTTTTACCCGGGATACTAGTCTATATACTAATAGCGACTGTGCATAACAAATTTAGTTCGGTCAGTGTGAATAAAAGGACTGGGAACGAAATGTTCGTATGGACTGTGATATAGTGACATTTTAGGTCGTGCGTAACTGAGTTGTCGAGATAGCGCGACGTCAGTGGGCACATTGCATTGCACCCGAAATAGAACGCGATTTTCAGGGGCAAATATCTCGAGAACCAATGGGAATAACTGACGTCGCTTTGGGCACGCGATATTGGCGGTGGGGTGTCGAAAAATTTGGGTCTTAAACTTTCTGGGAACGGGTGTGACGTCATCAGAATTTTTGATCGACGATATCTCCGTAACAGTACATCGTACACAGACGATTCCATTTCGTTGTTTAACCTATGTTTTTATATTGCTATATATACTTTTAAGTGTGTTGTTTGTTTTGTTTTTAGTGGAGGAGAGGATCTTATTAGCTTAATATCTTTCCTTTATACTCTTCATTGATAACATCTACCTATTCCATGATGGCCACAGTCATATTTCTTTAAATTATCTCTGTTTTATTTTGTTTGTTGTTTGTTTTATTTTGTCCGTGGCAGGGGAGAGGGAGTGTGTAATGTGTAATGTATGATTTCTTTTCAAGTGGCTATTTTGCTGCATCATGTACATTTTAGGGGAGCCTACTTATTATTGCGAAATCAGCCATTAAAACAAGCGGGTAAGAATCCGAAGTTATTAATGTTGAAACTAGATCAGTCATTGAAATTGTTAGCAGTACAAATGACGCCATTGAGTCAAGGTTAATCAAAGATCTGACCCTAACGTTGATGTGCTTCAACGTTACAACGATATAAGGTATTAACTAAATCCTAAAAAGAATCATACCTCCAAATAATGTTTCTTTCTTCAAAGCTGAAGTTTCTTCAAAGTTCTTTCTTTATAAATTCCAGGAAAGGAGAGATCTCCAATTAGAAAAACGCCATCGGTATTAACTGTGGCCATCATGTTAATATTATCAATGTTTATGATAATATTAACTCCAGAGAAAATAGAAACTTTATAAGCTTGGTTGTCTCAATAATGTCTTTTTTAAATATACGGTCCTAAATGACATACTTAATGTAGTATGAAAAAGGCTGTATTTTTTCGACTTCTGAATCCTAACCAATTCTTAATTCTTTCCACTTTCTAACTTTATTATCAACCAAAAATTCTTTCAGTCTTTGTGGTAAACCTATTCATAATTATCAATCCTTTGGTAATTTTAATCTTTTTAATCTAAAAGAATATGTTCTCTAATATTTTTTTCTGTTTCTGATGATCAGGTTCTTGCTTCTGTCCTAAATGATTTCTTTAATAAGACCAATGCGAAAGCATCGAGATCGAAACCAATATTTAGGTAGGAGTATACGTTGTATTGTCTCTTTTCTAAATCTCTGAACATTGGATATTTTAGCTTTTAGTTTAACTGTAAAACTTTAGAAATCTCTAAATACAGCTCAAATTTAGGTTCGGATTCGGCAGGAACTTTAACAACTTCCTCAGAATGGTGTTCGGTACCAGGGACTGATATATTATCTGACTCGTCTTCTTCTACGTCTTTAAGTGACCGCTATTAACTATTGTCTTGCGATCATGAAAGCTTTATCCCAGTAGGCAAAATCTTCAAAATGTCTCTGTGGAGGACTATTTTCTATAGGAATGACGCCTCCTGTTTCAATAAAAAAACACTCCCCCTTAGTGACTTTTTGAAGATTTTGCCAGTATATACTTTGATTCTTTCGGGAGTAAATAAAATGGCCTTGTTTCATGAGCAGATAAAATATAATAGATTTCAAAAAATGTGAACAAAAACATCAACAACATGATTAGAACTATTTTCTTAACCAGTTATGTATTTTATGAACTTTGATTGGTTACATAAAGATACATAAGAACTGTAGTATACCATAAACAAAAAAAGTGACCGAGAAAACATTAAGTACCGACAGGCTGTTATTAAGAGTACGTCTGAGTTCATAGGGAAAACATAAGGGTACCCACCTAAAATAAAGTTGTAATGGGCAAGCTGTGCATTACGGATTTTTTTATTCAGCGTTTCACCAGCATCTAAGTTGACATCCACTTTATAACCTGCAGAATGAATTTCATGACGGACTTGGCCAGCATAGTCGTCAAACTTAGAACTGACGGGTATTACAACGGCTTGACGAGGCGACAACCAAAAAGGCCTACAATTTATTTGTGAGAAGATTGGTAAGATTGATATTTGTGAGATCGAAGGAAGGACGTTCGTAAAATGATCAAAGAAGCTGATACGTTCGATTGTAATTTGAAGTCTCCGCCTGATATGGTATATCATGTCTTCCCTTACGTATTTTATATCATAAAACAATTATAAGCACTAAGCCGGAGTGCCTTATGCTAATACGGAATAAACATAAACAAACATCCATTGACGAACTTTCCGAAAATTTTTACTTAATGTTCTTTCTTTAAAAGTTAGGTAAGAAAAAATAGAATATAGATACAGATATAATATACTGTGTCCCGGGTAAAAACATTTTACCGGTTCACTTTCCCCATGAGTTACTGACCCCAACCCCCGTGCTTACCCTCTCTCTTACAATATGGCGGTGACGAAAAATAAAATCATAGAAAGGGGAAGAATAAGTATCACTAAGTTGTAGAGCTCGAAAGCCTGATCAAGAAAATGTATGGGATCGCCTGTGTACGACTTACCGTTACGGAGATATCGTCGATCAAAAATTCTGATGACGTCACACCCGTCCCCAAAAAGTTCTGGACCCAAATTTTTCGACACCCCATCGCCAATATCGCGCGCCCAAAGTGACGTCAGTTATTCTCATTGGTTCTCGAGATATTTGCCCTTAAATATCGCGTTCTATTTAGGGTGCAATGCAATGTGCCCACTGACGTCGCGCTACTCCTATATTACTAATATCGCTTATATCTCGACAACTCAGTTACGCACGATCTAAAATTTAATTATAACATTTTCCATACGAACATTTCGTTCCCAGTCCTTTTATTCACACTGACCAAACTAAATTTGTTATGCACAACTCGCTATTAGTATATAGACTAGTATCCCGGGTAAAAATATTTTACCGGTTCACTTTCCCCAGGAGCTACCGCCATCCCGTGATTTTCCTATCAATATAGGGGTGACCGAAAATAAAATCACACAATCCAAAAGGTTAAGTATCACTAAGTTGTAAAGCTCCAAAAGCTGATCAAAAAAATGTATGGGATCGTCTGTGTACGACGTGCCGTTACGGAGATATCGTAGATCAAACATTTTGATGACGTCACACCCGTCCCCAAAAAGTTTTAGACCCAATTTTTTTTTCGTCACCCTTTTGCCAAATTATCGCAGACCCCAAAAACGTCAGTTATCCCCATTGGTTCTCGAGATATTTGACCCTAAACGTCGCGTTCCTTTGGGGTGCAATGCAATGTCCCCCGTGCCAAAAAATTCATGTCGCGTCATTTGCTACTACCAATATACTAATACTGAAAAAACGCTTCTCGCAGCATCGTGGTTTTACGCGCTCCTCGTGAGAAAATGACCGTGAAATTTTTCTAAATGTATCACTCTCTAAAATAAAAGTGGTATGCACACTCGCTATTAGTATATAGACTAGTGTAGCGTGTAAAAACATTTTACAGTTTCGCTCCATAAAATGATTTTACATGCTATATACCGCCATGATTAGTTATTATTTGAATTGGAAACATAAACGTGTTGAGGGCGTTACCACACGGGCGGAGAGAACTGCAGCATTACAGAATGACCGACAGACAGACGACAGACTATTTATATACAAAAATGTTGTGTTTGATCGATCATACAAAGAATACAATTTCCCCTATTTTTTAGTGCTATTTTACCTACTTAGAGATTTCAGAAGTTGAACAGTTAAACAAAAAGCTAGGTAAAACATTTTTTACCACCTGGCTACTAAAGAATATTTAGAAGAGAGATTAAGAAAAGAGATCGTGGACAATGTATTCCCCTACCTAAACACAATTAAACTTATGAGGTATAAAATAATACCTTCAAATTTCCCTCTTTAACTAAAGCAAACAAAAACACACATACCTTCTGACATTTCTATCTTTCAAACTGATTTTTATTCTGCCATGAATTGTGGAAATATTCAGAACTCAAAACTCCATTTGTGCATCATGATATAAAAACCATGTAAATATGTATATAACCATCATTTTCACTCTCTTCTTGAATTACATTCATCTCTACTATTCAATTTTATAATAATCTAAAACAAAAAGATATTAATCAAATCACAACAATATAATAATGATCTTGCTACCTTCGTTTCCCTAATAGCGAACCTTAATAATAACAAACCACATACTACAATGAAATACCAAATAAACTGCTAGCTACACAATTCGGTATAGTAGTCAAAACTAACTGATACGAAGAAGC
Organism: Turritopsis rubra; assembly: GCA_039566895.2. NCBI lineage: Eukaryota > Metazoa > Cnidaria > Hydrozoa > Anthoathecata > Oceaniidae > Turritopsis > Turritopsis rubra. The sequence continues at coordinate 1,018,706 of CM077624.1, read as the reverse complement.
TACGTTCAAACAAATTAAAAAAAATAGAAATCGGTAGAAAATGATAAACTGATAACACGAACACATAACAGGCCTACATCGACTATCTCGTCGGATAGAATAGTTACTAATACTTATCAATGTGGTTATTCTTTATTACTGAACTTAAAGCGTTGGATATAAAAATTTTTAAAAACAAAACAAAAAAATTTACACACAGCCTCTTCATTTTTTGTTTAAAGAAATGAACGTTGAGAATATTTGATGAACTTTCGAACGGAAAAACCATTGCATTGCGTTCTCCTCCCGGGCGGCTTTATGGTGTTTTCCTTTAGACACAACACTCCATGAAGTAATAAAAAACCGTAAGATGGAGCTAGAGATTCCCCTAATGGGAGATTCCCCCCTATACTAATACGGAAAAAATAAACATCCGTTGACGACCTTCCCGAGAAAATTTTGCTAAAGTTTTTTCTTTCAAAGTTAGGTAAGAAAAAAGCAAGATTTAGTATTAGTATAAGAAGATTGTTTTACCGATTCCACTTGTTCTTGTAAAAACTTTCTTCTTGTTCGTTAAAAGTAATTATGAAATAATGAAAACAAGACAAAACTTCCTGTCCTATGGTTTATCCATGCCAATTTATTGAGAAAGTATGTGTTCTCTGTTTATCAAGGAAGGATAATATCATTGTCAGTATGGTCATAGCTGTGTTTCTACTGCTGTTCAGATTTTTCAAAAAAGATGCTGAAACAACTGTTTTCGGAATTTTGGTGTATGGTGATAAATTTGGCAGTAGATTTTACAAAACTTCTTGTGAATATGATTATACTTAGATATATCAAATCCGAAAATTTATTTCAAATCCGAAAATTTATTTCAAATTCAAAAAATAAATCTTAAATCCAAAAAATTATTTCAGAATCCAGAAATATATTGCGACATACTTTTTGCGTAGTCCGGTACCGTCATTTTCGACAGAATGAATTCTCGTGAAACAACAAACATGGCGGGGAGTTTTTGTAGCTCGTGTGGGAAAAAGATTTCAGCGCTTGATGCTTTTGGTGCATTTTGCGGGGAAAAAAGGATGGTAAATGACCTTGAGAACAAAGAACAGGATAAACCATTACTGCTGATTTCCAAACTAAGAAAACAGAAGAAAGAACGAACAGATTTAAAAAAAAAGAGACAGATTTATCTGCTGCAGTACCAAAGAAACCAAGGCTATTCCCTAAAAAGTTTACTGAATCTGTTTTAATTAACGTAGCCACTATTAGAGAAAATGAAATAGATGGAGCACTTTCTATTGTAAGGGGAATCAAACTACCTATCCTGGTACCAAAGCAGGTTGATGGCAAAAATGTGCATAAGATTGCTGTGGAAAAGCATGCAAACTATGATCAGTTTTTCTGTGGTCTTGAGGATTGGATACTGCTTTATCCTGACCAAAAAGAAGTAGACGTTATACCAGGAACGACAATTCCTTTTACCATCGAAAAGTATAATTAGAAGTTAGGGAAGCCCTATTCTAAAATTGATATTTACCTTTGCAAAACCTTGAATAGATTAAAACATGAGCTAGCAAAACCTGTGCCATTTGGTGATAGCAATTATGATGACTTTGACCCAGACCTGTTCTTAACCAGTGCCTTTAGTAAATCTATTGAACCACCTGCTTCTAAATGTGAACCAGACCCTACATCTACTCTGGCTTCATCAAACCGTAATCTGCTCCCTGAAGAAACAAACTTTATCATGCCAGCAGATGTAGCCAATGATTCTTTGAGTGTGTCGCCAATCACTATTAAATCAAATGTGCAAACTGTTGTTGAATCAACTGTTGCTCAAAGTACCAGCAGTGGAAGAAACATTGAAGTGAGCTGTGGCCTCTGTCCTGTCTGTAACAAACGAGTTCCTTTTGTAATAATTGAAGAGCATGCAGATGAATGTTTAAAGAGAAAAGAAAAAACTATGATATATTCTCTAATTGAATCAGATGATGACAACATCCATTTGAAGATGATGTGGAAGATGACGAGAAAAATTGTTATTAACTTCAAAAAAGACATACCATTGCTTATTAAGAAGTGTGATATTGTAAATGAAGAGGTTTTAATAACCATTCACAGGCAAAATGCATCTGAGGAATTCACACAATTCTTTGGAAAAAGTTGGAACAAGAAGAATTTGAACAAAAGTTACAAAATTTTATTTATTTGAGAGCCTGCTGTTGACATCGTGGGGTTTCAAGAGAATTTTATTCAGGTTAATGTCTTTTATTTGGTGCCGTTAATTGTATATATGCATGATAACTCTTTGCATGTTATCTAATTCAAAATTATATACTTCCTTTTTTTCATTTCAATCACATATATGTGAATCATATATGTGAAATTTCCAGAGTTCACATTTGGGTGAATTTTGTCAGAGTTACATTTATTGTTGTATAGTTAGTGTATGATTAGAACTTTCTGTTCCTCAAAGATATAATGTGGTAGTAGCAAAACATTTAGTTGATAATATTTTTCTCTGGAGATAAAACATCATATTTAGAGAGAGACTTTTTTAGCTTCGATAATTAATAGTTACATTACCTTTAGCTTTCACATTCACAAATTGTTAAAGTACATTAAACTTTTAGAAGCATTGAAGTCAATCAAGCAAAAGTATTTTGTTGGAGATATAAGCAGCGGATTTGAACCATTTTGTGGTATGCTGAGTGTTTCAGATGTTTCACTGAAGTCAATTATTTGCTGCTTCAATAGTGAATGGTGAACCTGCACCATCATTCCTTGCGCCATCATTCCTTGCGCCATCATTCCTTGCGCCATCATTCCTTGCACCATCATTCCTTGCGCCATCATTCCTTGCGCCATGGATTACATTGCTTGTTTGCTATTTATTTCAGATCCATAATGTGACAAGTGACAAGTGAAATATCAACGCTTTTATCAACAGATGAAAGTCTAGGTGTTTTGGAAGCAATCGGGTACAGGGGTGATCCTAGAAAAATATTTTTAGAAAATAAAAAAATATTTTAAAGAGATTTATTTCGCCGTTAAGAATAATACAATAAATAATAATTATGAATCAGGCTAGGAGACCAAAACAATAGTTATAAAATAGACAGAGGTGATGGACACCTATGAAAAAATAAATAAATAATAATCAAACAATCAAACATAAAATCTTGCGGTAAATCATTACATCGGTATACGCTTATGAATTATAAGAATCATGTGTATTGTAAGAATCATGTGTATTGTAAGAATCATGTGTATTGTAAGAATCATGTGTATTGTAAGAATCATGTACATTGTAAGAATCGTGTACATTGTAAGAATCGTGTGTATTGTAAGAATCGTGTGTATTGTAAGAATCATGTGTATTGTAAGAATCATGTGTATTGGCTTAAAAATGAGAAGTAGCAAGAGATGTACTTTTTTCAATGTCAAAGATGAAAGTTGGGAGTTAATATTTAGCTTTTGAAGAGAGTTCCACTGAGAGATTGCCTCATTACACAGAGAATTCATGCCATACATTTTAGTGTTCACTTTCGGCAGGTTTAAAAGACCAAGAGCTTGACTACGTGTAGTATAGATATGATCAATCATTTTGAAATTGAAAGTATTGAGAAGATCAGAAGGAAGATGAGAATTCAGGAATTGATGAACAAAAATTATATTGAGAACCTTGACAAGATCGAAGATACGCAGAATTTTAAGCTTAAAGAAAATTGGAGAATATGAAGATCTACGGGAAGAAAAAGAAATTAACCTGATGGTGCATTTTTGAAGAAAAATTTAAAAGCTAAAGTGGAACCTCTACTTCCAATCATGGAGAAAATATGTAATGGCCTCTTCTGTTATAAGATTTTCGATCTGGTTAAACGAAATCCTGATGTCATGCAACAAGTATTCTGCAAGCATAGAAATTTTGTGTGGAGTTACGCAGATTTTATGAAGTCGTTAAAACCTCAATTTAGCGAAGATGGTGGAAATAAAAATAAAAAATAAAAAGCGTTTAGAAATTGCAACCTATAAAGCATCTCTTGATGTTGTTGAGTATTGCTTTAATGCTGGTAAATTCCATAAATGTTCGTTTGTATTATCTTAATATCCCTTATATGACCTTGAAAACAGTGATATCTTTCATCAGTTAGTTTCATACTTCGAAAAAATATATAAATCATTAACACCATGCGTCATTTTAATTTTCATTATGCTCTAATGATCATCAAAATTTTTACCTCTGAGATGTATATTTTAATTTGCAGGCTCTGTTATTAATGTTTTTTAGAAACTTTCACCGGAAGAGTTGATCCAGTTTATTACCGGGCCACCTTCTATTCCAATGCTACGTTTACTCAATGACATCAACGTCACATTTGTTCATGGGTGTAAGCCATATCAACTCGATTCATCAAGTCCATACAAAGAATGTGGTTGTCTACCAACTTGCGTACATGTGACCTGCAATTAAATTTGCCAGTTCACATCAAAGTTGAAGAACATATGAAAAAGGCACTAACTGTGGGAGTAAAAGATTAATGTTGTCTTGGAAACTTGTAAATCATGAACACTGGATACCTTAAAGGGGCTACGACACGAACCACGTGATTTCTGTGTTCTTGTTTATTTTTTCCCCGGCGGCTGTAGTGTTGTCGCATCTCAAAATACTCATCGAATCTGCAGACCACCTGGAAGAACCAAATTGAACATGCTCGCGAACTAGCGAAAAGAACAAGTAAGTTGGTAAAGGTTACTTTATTAAAGAAAGCAATATAAAGCAAAACAAAGAATAGTAGCTATGATTATCCAAGTTATAGATGACCAAATGTCGTGTCTGGTAATTCTTGAATTGGTCTGCAAATTTTACCCTTTCTCAATGATCGTTTAGAAGAAGAAGAAGTGGCTTGTTTTGATGCTCGTGCTGCAGATGAATTTCGAAGTTTTCGTAGCTCCAAGGTCTTATTTAATTTTGTTTTTAGCAAGCAAAACGAAATGAAAGTACAAAAGTTATACAAAAAATGAAGGATGGTGTTTAAGAGCACAAGAAAACGAAAGATAAAAATTTTTGTACAACATGTACAACATGTGGCGTGTGGATTGTTGGTGTTAAAATGAGTAACAATTTGTATCATTATTTCAATAAAGCTAATTTGTTATGAAAAATAAGAATTCTGCTGTTTATATAGCTATTTTTATTCTCTTATCTTTGTGTTCATTTCTTCTCGCCTCAAATCGAATTTTTGTGCGGCACCATAATTCATAATATCACGTGATCCGTGTCATAGCCCCTTTAAGATAAGCAGAGACGGTCATACCATTTTAATCTTGTGTCATATATTTTTCTTGCTTCTTGCCAATTACGTGTAGGCATAATAACGCCATCTCTTTCACTATATAATATCGCGAATTTCTGATAGTATGAGAGTTACATTCGTCATCCATTTCGCTAACTCTGATTGCAAAAGTCCAGAATATGCAAACCAAACACATTCCATTTGAAAGTTATCCCCTAGTCTTAAATCTCCAATATTTACCATACTATTGGAATAATCAATGATCCATGAGGTATATCCACGTTTGAAATGCGACCATAGGTTTTCAATTCTAACATTAGACTAAGAAGTTCCGTATCGGTGTGCATCAACGTTATTGTATAAGAACGATTGCAAGCTTGCCATTACCCCATTTTCTGTACCACAATTTGTTCTTAAAAGAGTTGGACACACCTTGTGAAATTTTAAGGCGTTTATATAATAATGAGCTGGAACAACAGGATAATTGTTACTTCTACATACCTTTAACCAAATTACTTTACGAAAGAAACCGTAACCAAATTACTTTACGAGAGAAACCGTAACCAAATTACTTTACGAGAGAAACCGTAACCAAATTACTTTACGAGAGAAACCGTAACCAAATTACTTTACGAGAGAAACACCTACACAACCATGTATGGGGAAACCAAATGGCTTTAATTTGTCATAGCCATCTGCATGCCAGATATAATTGGGACCAGGCGAAGAGTTAATTCTCCGCTTAAGTTAACGAGCCTTTCTTTCAACTGACTCTGGCGGGTTAGGGTTTCCTTCAGTATCTTCATGACTTCATCTCGATTCGCCATGATGCCATAATTTACACGTAACTTGTGCCATATACTTCGACAATTTACACGTAACTTGTGCCATATACTTCGATAACCCTTAATACCAGACGATTTTCAGACTTTATTTTCGATTAAGCGACGAACTGATATATCAGTAGGTGCCTTTCCTTTCCTTTTCAACTTTGTTGCTTGAAGGTAACGCTTTAATGTACTTACACTCATTTTTGTCCCGTGATAATGTTCCAGTAGTAAAACTCGTAATTATTCGTAATTATTTTTTTGTACTGAGTTCCCATATTGATGTAAAACTCTGCTATGTCTTCAATGTCATTACTCTTGAAAATAATTTCTTTATCTATGCACCGTCGTTGAGTTCCACATTGAGGACAAAATAACTCAATTGGGAAGCAGGGACGGATCCAGCATTTTTTGGCAGGCGGCTCAAAATCTTGTGGTCTTAATGTTAAATTTCGATTATCCCGACTTTTTACCGGAACATTCCGATCAGGGGTGGATCCAAGCAAATTCAGAATAGTAAGCCTTGTGACCAATCTGGGTGATCTGTATGTCCTACAAAAACGATAATTTCGGGTTGGGAAGATGTTATACGTAATATTTAGTTAACTGCGTATACATCCAATAGATCATCCAGTTGTATGCAGACGGGGGACGCTGTACCGGCCAGGTACTTACTTGTGAACCCCAAGCACAAGCCCGAGCATTAAAGCTCATGGTTTTACTTCCTATTCCGTATAGGCTGTCTGCAGTATAGAAAAGCTATGAAAAGTTATTTACTTGGGGTGCCCAACAATTATAATAATGGAAAGGTGAAACTATAAAGTGGCATGTTCTCATTATTCAATAATTCAAAATTACGTTCTTTCAGTTAATAGACCTTCCCGAATTTTAACACCTCATTTCTATGAATTTTATTGTTTTAACTGATTTCAAAAGTTTATTACTTAGTGATGGTCACTTATTATTCCTATTTCCCGACGGATTAGTTAAACGCAATTATGATAAAGAAAACGAGGCGAAACTTGTTGACTAGGCCATAACACAGCGTTTAAATAGAAATTCAGGAACTATCTATTGGAGAACAATTCAAATTTTTGTTACACATCCAAGAATGACTATATCTATTGTTTTCTCATGTAAAAGCCTTGCCAACTACAATTCAGTAAACAAATCTTTTTGTTAATGCTATTTCCAGGTGATATATAAAAGATATAGCTAAAATCTATGAAATAGGATAAAGTTGTAGGGCTGGACCATAACAATAATAATGAAAGCAAAAATAAGTTTCAGTCGCAGGTTCATTCAAACAAGAAAAACACATTTTTGAAATAATAAGCATTCATTTGATAGTTATTTATTCATACAATATAATTCCAACTTATAATTTGAACGATATTTGATTCTTATTTCAACAACCAGCAATAACAGTAACAGGAATCAATTGGGTCACCAACAGAGAAGTACATAAAATAAAGAAATAAACAATTTTATTATAATTTCTCAACATAATGGTAATAATATGAAATGTATTCCAAAAAGATAAACAGCAGCTACAGTAATAATTTACCATCCAGGAAATTATGATTAAATTATAATGTAAACTCAGCAACAACAACAACAACAACAACATTTTCCTGTATTTTTCTTAAGAAACACCTCCAGAATATTGGAAAATAGTGAGAAAAAAAGACAGAAAAAAAAATAAGAAACAACTAGGAACCTTAAGGCTCAAGTTTAAAAATATCTCTAAATTGACAGTTTAGGGGCTGATGTGGCTGGTGTGGGAATACATGGATGGAGCACAAAATGAAAGAAATATATTAATAACCAGAATTTATCATCTTTCCAAGTTGAAAAATATATAATTTACATCAAATAGTCCTTCTCCCTACCTCACAGTATGAAAAACACCTATGTATGATATAAAATTTTGACACTGAGGACGAATGCCTCAAAATGAAAACTTTATTGAGTGAGAAAATAGATTTTGAGAAAGCAGTAAGAATTTAGGAAGATGGGCAGTGAAGATATTCCAATGTTTTTATAATATTAATACAAATTACAAAATAAGTGAAAAAAACAAAAAGTGTGTTTTGTTCATTCTTTGTTTTTTTTTGTCCAACAAACTTATGTACAGCACTATAACCCTCAGAAAGTCAAGAGAAAAAAAATTCAATTAATACCAATCAAAATGCACTATTATGCTGAAGAAAATGAATTGATCAATGAAACAACAGTAAAACAAAAAAAGAACAAACAGACAAAGGTTTACAAAACATATAATCGAACATACAAAGTTAAATAGGAATTTCTTTTGCTTTCAGAGGAAAAGTGCAGAAACATGCATACTCAGAGGCGTAGCTAGAGCTCAGTCAAATTTGTAGTAGAGAGAATATTCATTTTAAGTAGAAAAGGAAAATGTGCAAGTAACCTAATCGACACTTAAGACTGAAAAGGGAGATCATAATATTGGACTCCTCCACTTTTTTTGACTGACCTTGAATATGCATATGAGTATGCTGGAGAGAGAAATAAATGGCAAATTTTAAAGTCTAAAATGAGCATTTAAAGCAAAAAGAACACATATATTCATAAATAATACGTCCATTGGAAAGTCATCTATAAATGAACTATATACAGAAACGTTTGAATGGAATGATACACTGCTATGCACCAGAACTGTTCTGAAAGAATCAATGTTATTGTTCTGTTTTCCATCCAATAGACGGGTAAATATTGTTTACGTTTGTACTGAAAAGCAACCCGATTTTTTCAGTAAAAACGTAAACATTATTTACCCGTCTTTAGGGGGAAGGAGTTAATTATACTAAACACTCTCTCCTCATAGGAGTGAAAAATCCAAATGAGGAAGGCGGCTCAAAGAGTTGTTTCAAAATATGACTTATGAGTTCTGAGCGGCTCTGTCCGAAAAGCTCTATGATGGAGCGTTATTCGATTTTGATAATAAAGAAGGGAGGAGAACTCTTTAAAAAAGTGTTATAGGGTTATTTTTGGCAAAATTTGGAGGCTGCTCGAGCCGCCTAAGCCGCTCGCTAAATCCGCGCCTGGGGAAGAATTCTTTTCCACATCGAAAACAAAATTTAGCGTTCATTGTGTATGAAATGCTTGCAACGGTTTTATTACATGTGACCACACGTTCAATAACACAGTCACAATTACGAGGTTTCGAGACATTCAAAATATTCTGGATTTGAAAAATATTCTGAGATAAAACGAATTTCTGGATTCAAACGAAATATATTTCTGGATTTTAAATACTTTTTCGGGTTTGAAATATATTCTTGGTTTCGAACGAAATACATTTCTAGATATGAAATATTTTTTTGGATTTGAAACATATTTTTGGATTTGAAATATTTTTTTCAGATTGACCCTACACGGCTTCAGTACGAGACGAACGAAGAAATATAGCCAAGGATTATTATTAAACGAAGTAATATTGTGTGAAGTAAATGTAGACGGAATAAAATACTGTCTAGTATTACAAACAAAATAATACAGTCAGTTAAAGGGAATCCCCATACTAAATCTGGATTCACAACCCCAGCAAAACAGGGCTCTGTCTTAATTCTTTTTAGATTCAAGCAACTATAAATAAAGAAATGAATGAAGATAACCACAAAGGTTCTCGTACTCATCGTTGTTGTTGTTGGACTTGATTGTGCACACATCAATGTAAATGGACTTGTTAATAAATTAGATGAAATAAAATTAATTTTACATGAAACGAAGATAGATGTTTTAGCAATCATCGAAAACCACTTGAGTGAAACGATTGATAACAACGACATCCAAATTGATGGATACCTACAAGACAGAACTTGACGGAACCACTGGGGAGGAACAATTATCTACTACCAATAAGATCTTCATATGTATAAAATTTGGATAGAAAAAACTCAATTAACCTATAGCATGTCTAAAGATTTCTGAAATTTAACTGATAATAAACTTAATGCAATATCTCGATGTGTAGACAGAATTAATAATTGTTTTTTAATGTTTCTACAGAAATTTTGATAAAAGCGATAGAAGATAAGATCTCAAAACTTCTTATAGTATGCATTTATCGTCCTCCTAAAGACAAGAAGTTTTTACACTATTTCAAAATAATTGTTGAAAAGCTATGTCAAAGATCAAATGTTCTTCTCTTGGGTGATTTCAATATTGATTTATCAACAGCACATGAATCTTGTCTTACCAGAGACTTTAACCATCTTCTTATTGATCTCAACTTATAATCAAATCGTACACAAGAATAACTGACAAATTGAAGACATTAATCGACCTTGCATTAACTGCAAATGCCTCAAAAGTTGCAAACCATGGCACATATGCAGCTGGCATCTCTGCCCATGATTTAATCAATGTTGTAATGCAGTTATTTAGAAGAAGGCTCCAAACTCGAAACAGTTCGAAATTATAGAGACGTCAATATGGAAAATCTAATACAAGATCTAGAGATGACTCCGTGACATCTTGTAAGCCTTTTTGATGATGTCGATGACTTATTATGGTGCTGGGAATATCTTCTGAATGATACACTGTGTCAGCACATTATAACAAGGAGGGTCAAGGTGCGCTCGAAAAACCAACCTAACTAAAGGTACTGGCTATTAAAAAAGGCACAAAAATCCCACAATAACTCCAAACAATGGAAGGACCACAAAATATTGAGAAACCAATATACAAACATGATTAGAGCTGTCAAAGCAAATTACTGGAAAGGTGAATTCCAAAATGCCGATTCATCGAAAAGGTTTTGGACGACAGTCAATAGATTTCATAGGAAATCGAAACAATAAAAAATTGGTACCTTAAAGGACATCAACAATTCCATAATAACTGATGATAAGGATAAAGCCAACCTTATGAGCAAACTTTTTTCTTCTTTTGGTAAGACCCTATCAAAGGAGTTAGAAGCAGAAAACAAATAAACTCAAATTCACACTTATAAAGAATTACTCCCACAATCAGTGAAATTAATCATCCCAAGTAAAGCAGTGTGGTATTTTTTAACATTGCTTTTTTTGCCGTTTTATTTAGCCATTTGTGTTTATTATGTGTGTAAAGTTTCATTGCTTTATTATGAAGCATTTAGAAGATATGGCTAATTGTATTTGTCTTTATACATCCTTGAATAATGGGTCTGCACACATTCTGGTCAGTAAAATACACACCCACAAGAAAATTCAGAATGGCAAAGCCCAAGGAGTATAGAACATGTTGGTATGAGTCAGAATTTTTTCCCTTAACATGGAAGGTTGCACATACTCCTAATAAAGCTTCATCAAAGCAGGAAGTACCATTGGTCGCAAGTATATTTTGACAACACGCTATAGCCAAGCTGGAAGCGAAGCCTCTAGCTATTCGTGCAACTCATTCGCGTGAATGTACAAAATTTGCTAATTTTCTAAAATTTTGTTAATTCAGCAAAAATCGTCACTTTCTATTGGTCAGATAACAAAAATTTGTTGCAACGGGCGAAGAAGTTGAAGTTCTCGCAAGAGAACTGTAAACCCGCCTTTAGTAGCGGCTCAAAATGTTTTGTGTTTCTGTAACACGAATCCTCATTAGGTGTATTTCGTCTTAATTTGGCGTAAGAGCGTAAAAGACGTCAATATCTCTCCTAGTTTACACCCAATTTCCGTTTTTCGACATTTAGCTAGCCTTACCTTTTCTTACTTTGTCAATTGTAGTGTTCCCAATTTGTGAATAGTTAAAGTGTGCCTTTTTGCAGTTTAAAAAAAATGGAAGCTTAATTTGGAGGAAGGACGCCTAAGTTGGCGTAAATATAAGCTCAATTAGGTGTCAAGTCTAATTTGGCTTCGAAGTCTAATTTGAAGTTGTCCCTGACTAACTGAGGGTTGCAGTGTGCTGATGTCAGAAGTAGGAATCCCTCATTTGAACAATAAGAAATGGGTCTGAAAGGAGGAGCTGACTTATATCAAAATGGCAAACAAACGAGGTAAACAAATACTTGGCTATCTCGTGGAGATTTCCTTGTAGAAAATTGCTGACTCAGTTTTCTCACGATTGTGCAATGTATGAATTCTTTCCAAGTAGCTGTTTTTACTGCAACATCATGTGCATCTTCGTGTGCACTTTAGTCTTCTGATTATTGCTATTGGCTTTACCTTTGTTGTTTAGGAATCTTCAATTTGAATTTAAGCCAAGGTGCTTATCTTGGTTCTATAGTGGGATAATCAGGGCACATCATATTTATTTGTTTACCGCTATTTTACATTCTAAAATATTTTTTTCTGTTTCTGATGATGATATGCTTGCTTCTGTTTTATACGATTTCTTTCTTTTAGATTAGAATCATTAGATTAGAAAAATTTAGTATCAATAAAAATTATGACGAAGAAAAATGAATGTACCGATCATGGTTTTATATCATGGTACAAGCAATTGGGATAAAGTATTTAATGAATTCATAGAAGAATGACACTTCGGTTGTATACTGAGCAGGTATAATTTTTTTTACGTTTCACATTTTAATTCACATTTGATTCAGGTATCCCGGGAAAAGGCATAATGTCACGGTTTCACTCAATCGTTGCACAACATATATAACAAAAACATCTTTAGGTTGCATTCTTATATTTCCTGTCATGATTCTTGAGAGTGGAACCGTAAAATGTTTTTACCCAGGATACTTGTAGTTATATATTCTATATCAAGAAGTCGATGTTTGTCTGCTATAATTTTCTGTTGTAAAATGTTTTGGTGCTTTGTTGTGATTGGTCATGTGATAGTGATAAGTGTTTCACCTAAAATGTTCCCTATTTTTGATGTAGGTGAAAATACTGGGTGGAAAAGGTAGCAATAAAAAAGATTCTTTTAACGAAGTAAATATTATATGGAAATGATTTTAATGTATTTCTTTTGATATAAAAATTATCCTTAAAATAACATAACTATTTTTGTTTATTATATATATGTTAAAACCGGCGTTTTCCTTCATCTTCTCCTCCTTCTTCTTCGTTCACTTTTATAGCCGGAGTTCCAGAGTAGAACTTGTTCATTAAAGCTTAGAGGTTGGAACAGGGGCTAGTGTTCAGTGAAGTAGCGTGTTGGTACACCATTTTGTAAACCTTTCTATTGAAAGAGCCCTGATTTGTTTTGATTTTTTATCTGTTTACTGGTTTTGGATAAAGGTACTGGCAACAGATAGTTTGTATTAAACCCAATGCTTGCCAACAAAGCAGAGCAAGATCTTGAAAGTGTTGTTTTTTGATCTTGTCGAACTGTTAATCCATAGCAAGCTTATTATTGCGAATTATACGCACCACACCACTGTGGATGGATGGAACGTTAAAATGTTGTATAGAGGAAAAAAAGTCATTTGAAGTAAAATTTAAGGTTGTTACAAAATTAATTTGAAATAACAATTAGCAAAGTTTTGATAATTTAAGCGTTTCCCAATCGCTGTATCTTCGTCCGCTCTGTTGGATTTGTTTATGCACTCTCCGTCATCGAGACTCAACTTCAGCAGTTTTTGCTGCGCCGCGCATTGTTGTCTCGTCGTCGGGTCGCCATCCAAATGTCCACACCACGTACGTGTCTATTTGTCTGTAAATTTTTCTTCTCCGTTTTTCTCTCCATTCATTTCCATTCATTTTTACTTTTACTTATACTTTTTTTCCATCTTCTGTCTTTTTGTCTTCTTTCTATACACACTTGTGAATGCTGTTATTTCGAGCTGGGTAAAAAACATGTCAGTTAGTTTACTCACAAACAAATTCATATGCGATGGCTGTACCTGCAAGCCCTGATCGTTGACTGAAATTGGTGCAAAGTTTAAATACAATCGCGATGAATGTATTCGTTGTTGTCGTCAGTACGGCCTTCTGACAAGGAGAATGGACTGTCCGCTAACCGGCAATGTAACGAACAACATTATCTTCGAGCAATTGATGGGATCACGTGGTGTTGTACCGTGAAAAGGTTCAAAAAAATTATAAATATTCCAAAAAATAGTTTTTTTATGCTTGGTCTGACTTATCAATGGATTTGTGCAGCTAGTAGTAGCAGGTGTGATGCAACTTAATCTTAGAAAAACGTTTTTTTTAAAAACCACATATCTTTAAAAAACATGTTCTTGGTCTGCATATTGAAATCGGGTCGTTCCTATGAAATACTTATAATACCCGAAAGTCGTTTTTGTTTCCTAGCTTCCCCCGCGATGGAGAGTTAGCGAAAAGGAAATAGCGCCAAAATGTTTTCATTACTAAAACATGTATTTTAAGACCAAAATGTTGAGGCTGCAGAGTTTACTTTCGTAATGATATATTTTGGTTTATTTGTGTTGCCATTAAATTAAAAGAAGAAAAGATAGAAGCCAAGTGGGTACATGTGAATGATGTTTTCAACACGACGATAACAAAGTAACGCTTAGGGTATACAACGGAAGTGACAACTCATAACAGTAAAGTTCTTGATGCCACTTATATTTTTGCCAAAAGTTTAAAGAAATATGCAAGAGTATTATCAAACTGTAAAACAAATTGTTCTGAAATAAAAGAAGATGTCCGTGAATGAAGAACTTGTAACGGTTTTTGGTCAATCACTGAAACATGAAGACTACCTTATTTCCAGGAATAAACACGCCTGCGTTTATTTCCTAATTTGGAAATTTTGTCCTGTGTTTATTCAAGACCATCGTATATTGGAGGTTGATGTATTTATTGGAGGAGATGGGTATATATACTTCATGTCAAGAAGCGACTGTTCTTTTGTCAGGATTGAAACACAAATGTGATTATTGATTTCAGTTATATAATACTGCAACTCATTAGTTATCTACGAAATCAAATTCATACAAAAATTGAACCACTAGTTTTGATGTTATGTGCCGGTAACATCACTTCAGCAGTAATTCAGAATTTCTCGTATTTTGCACGGATTTATTTTTGTGGAATATCTTATTGGACAAAACGGTGTGAGACAAATTGCGGGGATGATTGCTGGGATGGGACAAAATATGAGAACCGGCTTCACTTAACATTTCCCTAAAAATTACTGCTGTGTTTATAATAAATAATTTTTGTCCCTGGACGATTTCCTCCCGTCCCTTCAGCTGTTATTGTTGTTTTTCTCATATAAATCGGGACGATTTCTAAAAAAAAATTGAAACAGCTGCAAACCATTGAATTTTTTTTAACAATTAAAAGTTTAAAAATGTTGTCCCAACCCGGCTGTATTTTTCAAGTAAAGGAGAGATACAATCATATTGATTTTAATCCTGTCCTGTCAATGTCCCGGTCCATCTTCCATATGAAACAGCCTTTAATTTGGTGTTGATCTAACTACAAGTGAATGTAAAAACTACTCATCGAATCAATACAAACACCTTATTTTTCAATTATTTCTATCTTTCGTTTATTCTGTGGACATTGTTAGGTTATGTAAAAAGTGCTAGAAGAACTGCCCTAAGCCAATATTATTTAATTGTGTAGAATTTAGAATCACTGGCATATTGAAAATAGAGTTTTTATCGAAATTAAATTGTATTTCTATCTCTTTGTGATCTCTATTGCTATCTCAGATTGAATAATTATGCATTTGTTTTAACCGATTTCAACACTTACTCTAGCAATTCCCCGGTCAAGAAGTTAAAAGTAATTATGAATACTGAAAACTTCTTGATCAGGCCGTAGATACTTTGCAATTCACTTATTCAGTCTTAAATAGTACTTTCACTTTATTTATTTTCACCACTTATTAAAGAGTGGTTTTAATTTCGGGATTGATCTGTTCCTTAAGTGTGATGATGGTCGTGTTAGAGGATCTATTGAAAAACTTAATAAGAAATGACAATGTATTCTAAACTATTATTAGCCACTCCTTTAAGTGTTTTATCACTGTCAGTGTTGTGTTTGTGATGGTATTTTAATCTATTAGATCTTTGATTTTTTGAAGGTCATAATTTAAGTTTAGAAAATATATTTATTGTTAAAAATATTTTATTATTCTTGCCGTTCTCTCACAGAAGTTAGTTGATATAGCAATATGGGCGCTAGTAATATGGGCTCTAGTAATATGGGCGCTAGTAATATGGGCGCTAGTAATGAGATTTTTAATAAAATAGCATTGGCGTTTATGAGGTTGATGACGCAATTGAGGTTAGTTACAGCCAAGGGGAAGTTACAGTTTGTCGATGCTGATTTTGTTGTCAATAAAATTTGATACCTTGGTAGTTGTTTGTTGTGCACGGGTGTTATGTTGATGTGGTTGTTATGTTGATGTGGTTGTTATGTTGATGTGGTTGTTTGTTGTGCACGGGTGTTATGTTGATGTGGTTGGACAAGGAGCAGGTTCAGTTTGTGGTAAGTCAGACGATTAATGAACTAATCTAATAGTCTCGCTGATTTCATTCACTTGGGCGTGGGTATGGCGGGACTGTTGCAAGTTTATCAAGTGTTTAAACTGTCATAATTTTGCGCCACCATAATTGTTTACAACTATTTTTGTGATAAATCCATCTATCGTGACTATGGAGATGAGAAATTTCTTTCACAAAAAGGATGACGTACAGACATACACCGGAAAATATGTGTTTAAACGATCCATAAGTATGTGTGAGTACAGATGTATTTGAAGCTAGTCTATTTTGAAGATTTCTCTCTTCTATACTCTTTATTACCACTAATGACCCCTGTGTTATTAATGTCAAAAACATCGGTTATAGTGTAAATACGGCGTGTAATTTATGGCGTCAAGAACAAGTGCAGAACCAATTGACCTTGATGACAGAACACTTTGACATAGCATTAGAAATTTGATAGCTACTAATTGGGTTTATTTTTCAGTTGAAACCAGAACTCGAGCTGCTTTGATACTTTAGAACTCTCCATTGAAACTTATTTTATGGAAAACTTTTCGATAAGCCTGCCTAATATAAATCCTCAAGTGCTTGTTATGGAAGACTTTCAAAATTTATCTTTTGTTATTTCTATGTATGATTTCTTGTGTTAAAGTAGCGTTTTAAGACTTTTAGGTTGCAAGATAATCACAATTTTGCATAATATTAATAAATCAATATAAATTTATAACACGACTTATTAACTAGCTCTGACATAAATGACAAAGTGAAAGTCATAAAATATTTTGGAAACTTTATCAACGTCGGAATTATTTATCATAGTTTTTTTATCCAAGACACAAAACAGTCATCGCAGCCAAGAAACAAAACAGCCACAGCTATAGACGACTTTTCGAGTAGCGTTTTGTTGAAAATTTCCAGTATTTTTTTTATTAACATGCGTACGCACCTATACGCCTTTCCCGAATTTCCCGAATTTCCCGAATTTCTGTTTAAACGCCTTGTTTTTGTTTAGTAAGTACATCCGGCCTCGTTTAAGTTATCCGGCCTCGTTTAAGTTATCAAAATTGCCTTTTTTGTTGTCTTATTAAATTCGATTAAGTAAAATTTCAAAAGGTGGCGAAAACCCAGAAAATATTCACGGATAGACTATTGATTAAATCAGAGAAAAGTCATGCAATTTGCGAGACTTCTGCATTACAGCACGCAAAATTTGCCAGATTTAATTCAGTGTCAAAAAAAGTCAAAATGAAAAATGATTGATTTGTTTATGTCTCTGATATATGTAGTATATTTAAACATAAACAGGAGACCACCAGCGCGACACTTAATTAACTGTTTCATTTATATCGCGAAACTTTTGTGTGTCTCAATGTTTTTAAAAGGAAAACCAAACAAGGGAACACATAAAAATAACATAAATATTAAACTGAGTGCTATACTGAATAGATAAATTCACACTGTTATAGTCGCTGGCATGACTCGACCAGGGTTTGAACATTGACCTCCTGTACTGAAGGCGACCACTCTACTACAAGGCCACCCGTTGCTAAACAAACAAAGAATTTAGCAATTTTCATAGGTCGCAAAAATCAGGGGTATAAATAAAAAAGCATCTTTTAAAATGCAGATTGACTACAGGACAAAGAACCATACCTTGGAAGGAGTTAAACAAAGTGAGTAACAATTATAAAATGATTTTAGAAAAGCTTTTTCATCAAAGATTTTGGTCATTCTAAAGTGGATTCAATGAATAAAATAAAACAGTTTTGATGGCCGTTAACTCAGTCATTAACTCAGCGGCAAAAATATTGAACAAATCCAAGCTCATCATATAGAATGATCATAATTTAATCAAACTACTTTCCGTGAACGTTCCTGTTACCTTTTTTATTATAGTGAATTAATAAACAAAAATTTGCCCGGGTGCCCACAGGGATTTCTGCACTTGTCGAATAACTTATCGGACAAAACTTCGTCGGACAAACTTTTCGTCGGACAAAATTTTCGTCACTTCCGATAAACTTTCCAAGTGACATATTGTGTCATCGGACAAAATTTTCGTCTCCTCCAGAAGGTTTTGTCTGACGAAGTTTTGTCCGATAAGGTTTGTGAAATACGAACTCAACATGAAGTGAACACACGGACGAGGTTGACTTGATTAGGGGATATTGTCAACACATGATAAGTTTATACAGAATGGTGTATACGCATCTCCTTGTTGATTTTGGGTTAAAACGTTCATAGAATTCCAATCTAACCACAAAATTAAAATGCAGGAAAATTTCATCTTGCAGAAATTTCTTTTCCTTAAAGTAAGATGATGTGGAATTGATTATATATACAAAAATGATAAACAAATTCCTTTCCACTAATTAAGATAGTGTTCAAATGAACGCATCATCACGCATCATCACGCATCATCACGCATCATCATCATCATCATTATTAAATGCTGATGAATACTGCATAGAGATGCACTTCCGACTACTGAAACCCCTGATGTTAATGATGACTTCAAATCCATCCAATATTTGAGATAGAAAAATGCATCTAAACTCATGATTGGTCACCTAAACATCAATTCTATCAGAAACAAATTTGAACAGTTGAAGAATCTCATATGCGTTAGTGTTGCTATTTTTTTTGTCTCTGAGACAAAGCTTGATTATAGTTTCCCGATTATCCCGAACTCGCAATTTCACATTTTTATCCACCTTTTAGAAACGATAGGAACGAATATGGCGGAGGAATTATGTTTTATGTTAGAAAAAATATTGTTTGTAAGAAGATTGACAATTCATTCTATTTTTAGAGATCAATTTACGTAAACAAAAATGGGTTGTCGCCGGTATTTATAAACCACCATCTCAAACTAATGAATATTTAGCAAGCTATATTCGTGACTTTATCTTAAAAATTCATTGTGATAACATTATTTTGAAGGGAGATTTCAATGCTTCTGATTCTGACGATAACATGGATCTTTTTAATTCAGAATTAGGCTTGAAAAATGTTATTGAAAAGCCTACATGCCCCAATTCGTTACAAAATCCATCATGTATAGACCACATATCGGTCTCTGACTTGAGACGGTTCCATCATACCAGTATATTGAAGAACGACCTTTCTGATCATCACGAAATTGTAATAACATTTTTGAATGCGCTGTTACAGAAATTTTAATCTCCCTTCTACATGAACGACGTTTTTGCATTCAAACAGACTTCTTATAGTTTCCGTGTGTCCAGTTCCCTTAAGCGCGGTAGAATTCGTACAACGAAACATGGCCTCAAAAGTACCTCCTATATCGCTTCTAGGTTGTGGGAGAAACTTCCGGATTCCTGCAGAAATGTCTCTTCGTTGTCTCTTTTCAAGTATGAGTTAGAGAACATTCCATGTATCCAGTGCAGTTGCCGTCTCTGTGCACTTATATTTACAATCCAAGATATATAAATTAATTTTTACTTTTTTAATATTTTCTTATTATTTTAGTTTTGTTTTTAATTTCAGTGTTTATCTTACTTAATTTTATTCGATTTGAGTTAGCCGTATGCTCGATTTTTATGATTATATAACTCGAAGTTAACTCCCGGTAACTCGAACTCCCACGGGACCCAAGAAAATAGTTCGAGGTAACGAAAGTTCAAGTTAAGTGGAGCTCCCATTAAGTCGAAATCAGACAAAAATAAGATAATAGTTCGAGTTATCGCGATTTTTTCTTATGTCATCATATCAAACTACAGTACATATTGTAGCATATACATATTAAACACTACTGAAAGAAGTTTCGTATGTCAGTTTGTTTTAGTTTTTCTGTAAGATCACATTCTACGAGTGAGCTGATTTGATTGACATGTTTATGAATGTTTTCCCGGTTGTCGCTGAACAGCATGTAGAAATTGTAGAAATTTTGAAGAGAGAACTGATAAAAATGAAAGAAATCTAAATAAATTTTTATAAATCGAGTCTTTTCTGTTTACTCTTTTTCTGAAAGTTCGAGTTATCTGAAGAAGTTTGCCTCAGGGGGACAAAAAAAAAGGTTCAAGATAACGAATGTTCGACTTATCCGACGTTCGAGTTAACCGGATTTTTTTATGAGAAAGTATTAAGGAAATTCCAAGGGACCAGAGAAAATAGTTCGAGATAACGAAAGTTCGAGTTATCCGGTGTTCGAGTTACCGGGAGTTCACTGTATGTATAACGACTTTAAAGAAAGAATAAATAAATAAAAAAAATAAATACGCGGAACAGTATCCTTTATCCATCATTTTTGTATTGCATCTCTATACACAGCAGTTTGATCAACGACAATATTTTTGGAACGTATAATGTTATGCAAGAACACGGCCAGACATCCACACACAAAAATTGAATAATTATCGCGCATAAAAAATCCATGTTTATTAACCAATTTGCTTTCTTACTCTCCATCATTGTTTTTTACATCAAAGAAAAAAAGATTTCCTGAAATATAAACTTAACTTTCATTAACTTTCATTAACGGAATTAAAACTTGTTAATACTTGTATTACTTGTATAATCAAAGCATTTTCATTTTTCGCGTGTCCACGTTAAAAAGGGTTTAAGAAACGTTATACAGAAAATCTTTTTCTTGAACGAACCAATTATAGATCGAGAATTGATGGGTAGGTGTTGATTAAACGGGCAATAATAAACACCGATATATACACCGATATATATTGGGAACAAAGATACTTCGACAGATTGCTAGCCTCCGCTAAACGCAGATGGTACAGCATTTTGTTGCTATTTACCGTCGTCATGTAAAGTTCGTTGGAGAAGAAGAACGCGTAGCGTTGCAATGTACTTCTCACTTTAGTGGAACGAAGATTATAAAAATGTATTCTTTGTATTCTTTAAATATTTGTATGTATTCTTTAAATATTTGTATGTATTCTTTAAATATTTCTAGTCATGTTCTGTGCAATTCTACAGAACATCTCTTGGTTCTATATATATCTTCTTATACTAATACGCAATCTTGCTTTTTTCTTACCTAACTTTGAAAGAAAGAACGTTAAGTGAAAATTTTCGGAAAGTTCGTCAATGGATGTTTGTTTATGTTTATTCCGTATTAGCATAAGGCACTCCGGTGCTTATAATTGTTTTATGATATAAAATACGTAAGGGAAGACATGATATAGCATATCAGGCGGAGACTTCGAATTACAATCGAACGTAGCAGCTATTGACAACGAATGTAAAATAGTTGTTTGAAGAAAAAAGAAGCGTTTGTTTACATTTTTTAAGACGAAGTAATAATAAGAAACATGGATAAAAAAGACAATTTTTATTTACGAAGAATAGTTTTTACATATTTACGAGTTATATATAATGTTGAAGGTATAAGACATATCAAACGGCATTTTATCCAGTTTCGGTTTGTTTTTTTAGATTTCCAGAGAAAAGAAAGAAAATTTAGTAAAAACTGTGTTGAGCATGGTATTTTTTAGTACAATGATAGAAAGAAGAAAGTCAAGAAGGTATAAAAGATTAGAGATTTGATTAATCTGTTGGTTTTGGCCGTGAGTAAAATTAGTTAATACCGATGGCCTTTTTTCTAATTGGCGATCTCTCTGTTCCTGGAATTTATAGAGAAAGAAAACTCAGCTTTGAAGAAAGAAACATTCTTCGGAGATATGATTCTTTTTAAGATTTAGTTAATACCTTATATCTTACATACGTAAATCTGTATATATTCCAAAAGTTAATTCTGCGATGGGTATTGTAGTGTGGGGTGAGTGAGATATTTTACAATTTGTGAATATTTTTATCTGAGATTTAGTATTGATAATTATGAATCTATTCACCACAAAGTCTGAAAGTATTTTTGGTTGACTATAAAGTTAGAAAGTGGAAAGAATTAAGAATGGTTAGGATTTATTTTAGAAAAGATTATCAAATGCTTAGTATGGCGGGTAAAATATTTATGAATTGATGAAAGATTTTAAGCAGCGTTTTGGACTGCGTTTTTGTATTACATAGAGTTATTATAAAACGATTAGCATAGCGTGTAAAAACATTTTATTGAGAAAGATGTAAAAAAATTTTACACGGTATACTAGTATATATATATTTAGCAATCCTCATAGACACTCTGGTAAACTTTTATCAGAACTTTCTTTTAAAAATCATATTTTTCTGCTAAATGGTTAGCAGAAGAAAAAAAATAATTAAATTTCCGTGGCGGGAACAAAAAAAAAAAAAAAAAAAGAGTTCATTTTAATCTCATGGTCCTAAAGCCGCTGAGTAATTAAAACTATTGGCGATTGATGACTTTCATTTCGCTGTAAGATAGCATATACAGAAAGCAGTGATGATGTGTTGACTTGAGAATATCAATTGCATCGTCGTAAACAAGAATTTTATAAGAAGCAGAGGTATTCTGTTAGCACAAAAAAAAACCCCAGAAATATTTATACCTATATTAATGAAATGTTAATCTAACAAAAAACAACAAAACAACAAAAGGGTAGCTATGGATACGCATTAAGGCGAGCATACACTTGCGAAATAACTATTTCATGCTCGCTCCATTGAAAGATCTCTTGTTAAAGAATGGGTGTGCTCCATTGTTTAATAAATGTTTTTAAATGTTCGTAACCCATTCATTCTAACCATGGACGACGAGCAAGTAGCAGCTTTTATCATATTCCCAAAAAGCGACAAAATTCAAAAGATGTGTCCAGTTGCGAGTTTTCTTTTTTTTGTTTCTAAAAGGTTGGGACTGAGACGGTAGGTGGACTGCTGGAAATGTGGGAATTGACTCAAGTTGTTCGGACTCCTCCATCTCCTAACCATCTTCTGCTTCCTCTTCCTGAAGAATACCCCCAAAGGAAAAAGAAAGATATGATGCATGTTTTGCAGGATATACTGAACACATATGTTCAGAAATTAATAGATTTGTCAAAATTTTCTATAAATTTTTTTTGAACATTACCAATGTTGTCCTTGAACCGTATTTGATGTTTCTCTCCTTTTTCCATTTGCAACAGAGCAGGTTACAATTTTTTCTTATGAAAGTTATGACGACAGGTAATTTAAAATTGCTGAATTTCTTTAAAAATACTCCTTTCGCATGATTTCTTTATGAAGATATCTGTTAGTGTATGCCCACCACCAATGCCCTAAAAAAATTATCACGTAGTCAGCCACAAAAACGACTTCGATTTAAGTTCCCCGTTCTATTCCTTGAACCATGAAGGTATAAAACAAAAGGAGACAAAACTTAAAAATTCTTTGTACCATCCGTGATGGGCTGTATTGTTGAAATGCTAACTGTGCAATAAATTGTAATTGCTGTCATTTTGCATAATTTTAACAACTTTCTTTCCCTCACGCAAACATCACATTCTCGTTGCTAGTATATTAACACAAACAAAAGGAAACTTTATTAGGCCTATGGTTTTTATGGACTATTCAGGACTAGGGAGCTGTTCAGGACTAGCACATTGTGCCCCCTAAATAACTTCAATAATCATTATTAGTATGGTATAAAACTTACAACGTTGATAACATCACTTATTAACAAATTAAATCGAATAAAATATTTTGTGTTGACGTCATCGATTTCCCGATGACGTAATCATAAATTAACCACTTTGAATAAACCGTTGGGTTCAATTAGTCACTTTGTTCTATTTTCTTGTAAACGACCCAAATTTTGCAAGTTTTATTGATAAAATGATATTCTTCACCAAATTTCCTTTTCAAAGATATATATATTGGCAATGTTCAAAATTGTCATTGTTTTCAAATTGATATTCTGTTATTTTTTTATAAACTTTACAGAATATATTGTACCAAGATTTTAAACTAGATATCAAAATAGAAAGCAAATGTATTTGAAAATATTCCATTTCAAGACATGCCCAACAACAATTTAGAATTTTCCCCAATTTCAAATAAACGCCCATGAGCGTGTAGTACCTTTCACGCACCACACCATGCACGCTTATTCCGATATGGCGTTTATTTATCACGCATATGAGAAATTTTTCATTTTGGAAAAAGTGAAAATGTATAGCAGCAGTATTGTGAAATACAAACATTGCTGATTTTGGGTCAGAAATTTATAAGTTCACAGGGTTAATGTTTTTCACAACAAAAGCTGGATATGATTAGACTACCTCTTTAAACATATCATTTACGTCAGTTAGGTCATTTCATTCCTATAAATAATTTAAGTTATTGTACAGATTGTATTCATTTTGCAAATATCACTAAATTAAATAGTTCAAAAATATAGCTCAAATGCAGAAATTCCCTGGTCACACGTAATCCATCAAGACAATTTTAATCGAACGTAAGAAAGTTATTGGAAAGGCCAACATATATATTTGTAATGAAAATAAGAGTCACAAATTATAATGAAATGAACACACCAAATGAACACACCAAATGTGGTGTGTGGCGGTTGAAGCTGTGCTACTTTCCTTTTTTATATACATCGAGAGCTCTCAAACATCTGTCCATAATCATAGTCTTTTTTATCATATGACTATGATCTGTCTCATCGTCAGCACAAAGTATACACAAAAAACACTAAAAATACCTACAAACTAATCAAAGCATTTATGTTTATACATTTTTTGAAGTAGGCTTCTGTCTTCTTTACGTTAGACAAAAACGTTTTCTAACAAAAACGAAACTTTCACGTCATTTTTAAATACCCGCTTTCTTAAGTGCACCAAGTCAAGATGGAATTGAAGGATAGGCTATCCGATATTCTGGAGGGTGTTTTGAACTGAGTGTGTTTTGAACACACTGACAGATTGACAGACACAGGGAAATGAAAGATCAGCTGATTGCGGCGCTGACCAAATATCATACAATGATAAAAGGCGAATAAAATGATAAAATAATATAATGTTAATAAAATAATATAATATAATGTTCTTCAGTTTTTAGTAGTCCGACTCTCCGAAAAAAAATATAAAGCTTGAAGAAAAATCTTTTGGCTATGTTAGAAGGTGTATTTGGTGTATATACAAAATCTGTGAAATGATCGTCAAAATATTAAAACATATAAAACGGTAAAAAAGTGAAAGGTATATTCATGATATCTTTCCAACGGGAAAATCTTAAAATGCAGTCAAACCACTATAAGTAGGACACGCTCCACGCAAAAACAACAACAAAAACTGTATTAAAAAACTGTAAAATTTTGATCCTACATATTATAATACTCTATTTGGTAAGTAACAATGGAGAAGAAATAAAAAAAGAAAGAAAGGAAATGGGAAAAAAAAAATAGAAAAGAAATTCTTTAAACAATGGATGTATCATAAGAATAGCAAAAACACACAGTCACATCACAACTATAACCAAAATACAAAAACTTTAGTCGGGTGTGTTAGACCTGGCAAATACGGAAAGTTGCAGCCACGTTACTTTTTGGTTGCTATATAGTCGCGACGTCGGGCATCCAAAACGCAACTTTTGAAATGGTTAGAAATGTTGCTGAAAAGGATGATTGATTTAAAGGGTCAGCTACCCCGAGTACTCCTAAACTAATAATGATATGATTTCTATATTTACTATTAGTGTGAACACTGAAAACAAAAATGTTCAACAAGAGACGAATATTAATTCACCTGTTGCCCAGCTTGTCTGAACGGTAATTAAGGACTTTTGAGAAACTTTGCAGGACTTGAAAATTGACTTTTTTTAGGAAACTTTCAGGGATAACTCCTTCAGGTAGTTTCTTATATTCTTACATTATTTCTAGATCAAATATATCGATATCGTTCCAACTTTCAAGATGGAGTTGTCTGTACGATTTTTGCTTGAACCAGTCATTTTGATGTTTGTGTTTGCTTCTATGATGCAAATGCCTATTGTCACACAGTATGTTTATAATGAATACAGTAAGGAGTTCAATCTTGTTTATGAGTACATGAATGATTCTTCATCGTGTGGACAGGCAATTATCAGTGCCACTCAGAAGACGGCACAGGACAAGGTAACACATCCGTTTAACTGATATGATTGATTGGTGTGTATCTCCAGAATGAATAAAAAAACTATTCTTTTATTACAGGTACAATCGTCAGTTGCGCATTTTAATATCGGATTGAACTCCTGTTGGACAACGGCCACTGTCATAAGTTGTTTATTTTACGGAACACTTTCAGACCGAATTGGCCGCCGTTTTATCATCTTGATAAATTGTGCTGGTTCTCTTCTGGATTCCAGTTTGATGCTGCTGGGAATAGTTTTAAAACTTCCTGTATATGTGTTTTATGTTGGAATTTTCATTAATGGAATAAGCGGAGCCTATAACGGGATGTTCATGATGGCTTATGCGTATTTGGGTGACATTACACCAAAAGAAAAATTGCCAATTCGAATCGGTGTGTATGATCAAATGAAGTGCATTACTTTTGCATTCTTTCTAATGCAATGTTATTTGTGGCACCAAAAAACAACAACAATTTCCGCCTCTGAAATGACTAAATGCTTTGTTTTGTTTTTGTTTTTGTTTTTTTCATTTCCAGTGGTACCATGTACTAACTTTTGCTGCCATAACCAATGTGCTAGAACATTTTAGATGCAAGAAGTATCCCAAATTTCGCATTTTCATTGGATTGAATTTTGTACCCAGTTACTATTTTTTTTAGCGATAATGGAAGCGACAGGATTGGTTGGTCGATGCGTTAGTTTCTATGCCAGTGGCGCATTTATACAAAAGTATGGGTTTATTCCACCTCAGATTTTGATGCTATCATTATATTTGGCTTCAACTTTATATGTTGTCTTCATTTTAAAAGAATCACTCAAAGATGTGAACATTGAAGAAAACAGAAAAGAAGATAAAACAACAAAATCTGTTGAATCAAAAGGACAGCGCATCAAACAAATTCTTCGTCAATTTCACCAACAGCCTAAACTTTTGTGGTGTGTGCTAACAAAAAACAGGCCGGATCGTTGGAAGGTCTACTTACCGGTCGCTATTTTGACACTTGTCAGTTGTTTTACGATTGGGATGTACACGATGATATCACTATACTTAATGAACAGACCATTTTGTTTTCCACCATATGAATTAGGAAAGTATCTGGCTTTAGAGATGATTGCTAGCGCAGTGGCAACCCTTATTGTTGTGAAGGTGTTCTTATTGTATATTCCACGTTACCTTGTGGCGCTGATATCACCTGTTTTTGGTATCGCTGGTGCATTACTGCTTGCATTGGTAAAACACAAGGACAGTGCTTATGGAGGTACTAAATTACTTTCTTTAGGGTGTAATTTTCAAGTTATTTGATTTCGTCATTTGTAAGAGCAATTTTGTAGTTTTTAAACAAGTTTAAAATATTTTTGACACCACTTTTTGGCATACTGTTTCTCATTTTTTATGTAAGATTGTCAGGTATCATTTTGTTAGATTGCTAGAAACTCCTATAAAGACCAATTCAGATATACTTGCTATTTTTTTTAGCTCTTGGATTGCGAGCATTTACGTTAGTACACATTCCCATATTTCGTGCAACACTTACTGAAAGTGTTGAACTTTCAGAGCAAGGTATATGAGATTTTTCATTTTCAAAGACTGTTTCATAATACTTTAAAAGAAAAGGAGAATAGTCTTTCCAAAAATGTATTTCTTTTCTAGGATCGATATATTCCGTTGTGACAGTCCTGGAAACAATTGCAATGTTTGTTGGGGGTTTTATTTTCAATTTCTCGTATTCAAAACTCAATGCTGCCGGTTCATCTCAGTTGTTTTTTTACATCCCTGCTGCTGCATTATTGATACCACTGATTTTAACTTTGTAAGTAATAAAGAATGACAATAAAAAAACTCGCTTCAAACAAAGTTCAAGGAAACATAATAGATTTTAATTTATCTTTAGATTGTTTTGGTTTCTTTGGAGAAGACCTGCAAAGAAAAAGCACAATTTTGATCTAACAGTCATAAGCAATCCCAATGCAGGAATGCCAACATAGATCCATTCGTAGAAAAGCAGTTACTTACAACTTACAACATTTTGTTGTAATAGGAAAGAAGTAAAGAGCTTGTTAAGATATTTGCCTGTAAATGTATCTATATTTTTATATCTTTCCCTTAGGACGAAATATATGTTAAAACCAAGGTTTTTCTCCTCCTTTTCCTCCTTCTCCGTTCACTTTTATAGCCGGCATTAAATTTTGTGCATCAAAGCTAAGAGGTTGGAATAGGGGCTGGTTTGCAGTGAAGTAGCGTGTTGTTGGTATAAACCATTTTGTAAATGTTTTGTTGGAAGAGCCCTGTTTTACTGAATTAAGGTTTAATTTTTCATCTGTTTACTGGTTTTGCATTATGATACTAGCAACAGATGCTTGTCAACAAAACAGTGCATGATTTTGGAGGTGCTGTTTTCATCTTGTCGAACTGTTTATCAGTTAGCTAAGAGCTTTTATATTATTTAAACAAACATTACCTGGATGGATGAAATGTTTTCATTAATAAAAAAATGTTTAAAGGAGAATTAACGTCTAAAATACAACTTTGGCTTAAATTGTTCCTTATGTGTATCTAAATAAAGCCTTATTTATAAAATTTTATAAAACGCAATATTTCGCTTTTAATAAAGGATTTAAAAAATTCACTGTGACGTCACAGTTGCACTAGAATTTCTTTATACGCAAAGTCGGTTCATTCATTTTAAAAGAAAATCATGAGTGGCGACATGTCTTCTTCAGATACAGATACTGTTTCTTCCATTTCTTCTCAAGATTACTCTTGGGAAAGTTCAAATGAAAGTTTGGATGACGATTTAATGTGTGGTTATACAGGAGAACCAGAATATAACGAAGACCAGTTAAAGTTAATGAAGTTTCCTGATGTGTGCGAAAGTTACGAAAATGAGAGTGATGAAAGCGAAAACGAACTAAACTCAAGTCGTCTAGAAAATTTGCATTGGTGTAAATGCCAACACTGTACCATAATGCCAACATTTTTAGAAAGTTGTTGCTGTAAAGAATTTTCGTTACTTGATGGCAAATTAGAGGATGTTAGTTGTATAACCCTCCATAAAGATTTTGACGTTTTGATATTGAATAAATCCGTGCTAGAAACGTCATTTATTAGACATCGTAGATACAAAAATAATTATTCCAAAGTAAAAAAAATTACGGCAAAGTAAGTTTCTTTTCTTATAAGAAAAATGTGCTGATAGTAGATTTTCTTTTTCACAACACGTGCGCCTGAAGAATTTTTATTTTTCAATGAACATTTACAACTTCATTACGTATGGCATGGTTTCTACTAGATAGATGTAATCGCAATTCCAACTGCTTTCTTTAGAAATTATAGATTTATGGCTTACTGTCAGTATTCTGCTTGGATACATCATTACGAAATTCTGGGACGTGGAAAAAGAATTGTCATTCCAGCATGTGTTATAAGCCGAATTAGAGGGGAGTTTCCGTCGCCTGACAACAACTACACAGGATTCAAAGAGTTTATCGATGCAGATATGTGATAAATGAAAGCTAAACAATTTTCCTATACAGTTACCACTCATCGTGTGTAATTTTACGACAAATTATTTATTGGCGAATCTACTGTATTTTTCCTTTCTCTCAAGAATTTCCCCGATTTCTGGCCTTTCCGTGGCTGCTATATTCTTTGGACTTTTGAGATTGGAAAAGATTTCTGAGGATGGAGTGTCAACTGATGTCCCTGATTCTTTCAATTTTACAACTTCATTCAAAAGTTCAGTCACGAATGAATATGTTTTGGGCACTTTGACTTCCTTAGCGACCCATTCTTTCGATTGCTTTGCGATCTGAAATTTCCATTTTTTCTCTCCGATCTTCCCACTTCCCTTCCTTTCCTTACGTACGACATCTTGATGTCGATTTCCATTGATGTTAAAGTCAATAGCCGCTACTTTGACTCGTGCATCCATCACCTTCAGATCAAATTCTTTTCGTTTACTTGCGTACATATTCAGCACTGAATGGAAAACTTCAATGTTTCCAGTATGGTAGGGATCTGCTAGTTTTGACATGTCGTTTAGATTCCTTTTATCAAGGATGACTTTCTTAATTTGATTGTAGGCTGGAGAATCTTTGTTAATCCACTTCTTTCTTTGCCTCTCTTTTTTCGTGTAGGTTTTGTGTTTACAGTAGGGGTACTTTTTGTACTCCTTTGAAAATCGATGGCGATTTGAAATATGATGAAGTAAAGACTTCCACATTTCAACGAGCTTTTCCGGATCATTGTTACAGTTGTGAGCGCAGAAAAAGAGATGGTTTCCAACAGGTTTGATCCATTCACCGATTATCTTGCAACCTTTCTTTTTAGCCAGAGGACGTAATTTACTTTTTATATTTTTTGCAAAATGCCAAGGGTCGTAACAATGCTTTATTACTTCTCGATTTAAGCGTAACCATTTCGCTATTGATTTGTTTCGATCTGTAGCAATAGTTGTTATTGGGTAGTGATCATTTTCGAGTTGTTCTAAGCACTTCTGAAATCCCGACAGTTCCAGTGACGCCGAACCCTTACCTTTGCTTGTTTGAAGAGTAGCCGTGGCAACGATTTTATTCGTAGTGGGCGACTGAAATGAATAAGTACAATACTTTGCACATTTTCTTGGCGAATCAAACCTACCATCACCTATCAAAGCGGTGTCGACTGTTCCTGACTCTTCACGTGCAATAGCAACTGATTTCTCATAGACGGTATTTATAGCAGGAAGTAGGAGATTTCGCTGGACCTTATAGAATGTGTTTTGGTTTACAAACTCCAACCCCGCAAATGCCATTGGTTTCCTAATACTTTCATAGGTTTCACCTAAGAATACACAGAAATCTGTACAAAATTATGTAGTCAATTTTTGATTGCATTGAATGCTATTTCATATTACCTGCAAACACAATAGATGAACAGATGAGCAAATTGAATGAATTAAACTTTCCAATTTTTGGTTGACTAGACCAATCCAAAATCACGTGACCATTTGCACAACGCATTTTGACCGAAATATTAGTTCCTTGGACAGTTTTTTTCATTTCTGCAGAGTCCTCAGCACATTCAGGGCAATTTAATTTTGCAAGTAATATGTTCAACTGACTTTCACAGATTACAAATTTTCTTTCATTGATTGGATCAAATACTTCTTCCGTTTCTGACACTTCTTCTTGCTCTTCGGTTGTATTGACAGGAAGGAAAATTGGGTCATCGTTTTCATTTTCAATCGCAGTAGATGTCGATATATTGAATATGTCCATTAATTGATCTTCCTCGGCAAATTCCAAACCAAAATCAACTGCTTCTCTTGTAAAACCAGACGCGTTGCACGCCTTAAACAAACAGACGATTCAGAAACACTTATTCACAATTTGAGTCAATATCATAAAAGATTACTATAATGAATTAATATTGTTCCAACGATTTGTATTTCCTTCTAAGAAAAAATCGAATTGTTTCTTAGATACTTTTAGCAACTCACATTGGTTTTCTCCTTTTCATTCTCTGTGCGTGCACTAGTTGGACCATTAATCTCAGAAGTTTCATTACGCAACAATTTCTTGATAACCTAAATAATACTTTTAGAAATTTTCAAAATAAAAGAAACCAGGTCAGATAAGAAGAAAAATCGCAAAGAACATCTGTTTAGAGTAAGCAAGTCTCTGAACACATTACCAGATCTTTTTTGTTATTTTCTTAAAAGATTCTTTAGGAAAATTGAAAAATACTAGAGTAAACCATGCCTTGTGTTGGAAAAATGCACAAAGAGAGCATTTACAGAAATTAAATTTTAAAAACACTTTACTTCTTTTTGATCACTTTGTTGGATCCTCTTGAAAGAGCTAGGTTTTTTAGAACTCACAGTTTCTCCATTCATATTTATCATATTGAATACTTTATGTTTGAAAATTGTTGGTACCGCACCAGCTTTCAATGTTCTTTTCTTCGGCATATAACCTAGCATGTTTGCCATATTATCAACTTCGAAACAGTTTTCATGAAAGTGATCGCTGCAAACTACTTTATCTTTTCCAAATCGAAAATTTTTCACAGTAAACCCAGTACCGATATTGTTAAGCCATCTTTCAGCTCTCTGTTTTTCTTTGACAGGATCAGGAAAACGAAAATAAGATATTCTCTCATCACGAACTGTCCTTCCACTTGTGTTAGCACATCCAAAAGCTTTACATCCAGGCATTTTCAGTAAATACTTATAAATAAACTACCATAAACTAATATACTATATATAAGAAAACTTTTTTCTACTATAACACAATTCTCTATTATTTATAACTACGAAGTTTCGCTACGTGATTTGTAAAAACTACAGCTGATGTTCACGTGCAACTGTGACGTCATATTTTTGAGTTTTGTTTAAACTTAAAACTTAAATAACTAACGAAAGAATTGTGTAAAATGAATGAAACTTTGTAAAAAGTCGCCTTCTACAATTTAAAATCGATTTATTTAAAAAAAAGCATTACATAATTTTGACGTTAATTCTCCTTTAAAGACCAAAATGATGAGTTGAGGTTGCAGAGTTTACTTTCATAACGATTTATTTTTGGTTCTTTTTGTGTCGCAAATAAAGGAAGAAAAGATATATAGTTAAGCCATGTCATGATATGTGATATACGATGTATTAGCGACACGACGATAATAAATAATGACTGAAGTGACAACTCATAACATTAAAGTTCTTGACGCCATTTATTCTTTTGCAAAAGTGTAAAGAATTATACGAGGCTGTTAGCAACTGTGACTGTAAAACAACAAATTCTTCTGAAGTTAGGTTCCATGCTGAGAATGAACTTTTGTAAAGGACTGTTGTTTGTTTTATCTATAAGTATTTGAGGATAGTGAATTTATCATCGGTAATTCACATGATCGTTGTCATTTTTCTATGAAATTAAATTAAAAAAAACATTAGTTTTTGGTGAATTTATGAAAAAGTCTATTGTTTATCTTTTTTTAGAAAAGGTTACAATAAGTAATTTTGTAAGTTACAGTAAACATGATTAGGAGCAGATTTAGCGCTAAACGGTATATATATTTGAAAATGCAAAATTTAAAAAAAACCAACATCGGATTAGAACCGCTTTGATTGATTCAATGACAGGTTTTCACAATAACTTTATGGCATTTTTGGGTGATCTTAATTAGGCAGAAATCGTGATTTAGACAGTGAGGGCCGTTTCTTTTCTAACCATCAGCTTCGTTTACAAAAAATCTTAACTGAAAAGTTCCAACGGTGCTGGCATCCTTCTAAAGTAACTTCTTTTACTTTCTTAAAAGTGTAGCAACATGCTGTAAGAGAAAAACCGTTGGAAGATATAAAAAAGACGCGATATTATTTTCCACGTTTCTTGTTCGATAGAACCGACTGGTGGCCTAGTGGTAGAGTGCTCACCGCCAGTGTGGGAGGTCAGGGTTCAAATCCTGGCCGAGTCATCCCAGCGACTATAACAGTGTGAATCGAACCACTCAGCTTAGCACTCAGCTTGAGAGCGGGGTTGATGTCTAAGGGGGTTGTCTGGTTGAGCGGTTGAAGCATACTTGCGGCTTCCGTAGCCCAAATGGGGGCTTTAAATGCTCTAGGACCTCCTACGCAGGACCCTCATTGATGACAGTTCTATCAGAACTGAAGAGGCTATCCTGGGTAAACATTAATAATAATAATAAGATCTAGGAGTATAGATATCTATCTCTCTGTAGATAGAGGACAGTATAAATTTCCACGTTTCCGAAGATAAAAATAGCGACGTGGCTTCATTCCAGTTTAGGTATTGCGATACACTTGCAAATCACGACACAACAGAAACACCAT
Organism: Turritopsis rubra; assembly: GCA_039566895.2. Classification (NCBI taxonomy): domain Eukaryota; kingdom Metazoa; phylum Cnidaria; class Hydrozoa; order Anthoathecata; family Oceaniidae; genus Turritopsis; species Turritopsis rubra. The sequence continues at coordinate 984,433 of CM077624.1, read as the reverse complement.
AAACTACTATTAGAGTATCATTCTGATCGACAGAACCTCTTTTGCGGTCAGTCACTCTAATAAACCTAGCTGGAGAACTTATTCCAGATATTTCGTTTAAAAGCTTATACTTTGCGGCCGGTGGCCTTGTGGTAGAATGCTCTTCTCCAGTGTGAATCAATCCATTCAGCTTAGCACTCAGTTTGAGCGCGGGATCTATATCTGAAAGGGTTGTATGTTTGAGCGATTGAAGAATACTTGCGGCTTTTCCGTAGCGAAATTACCGGCTTTAAATGCTGTATTTCTTTCTTTCTTTCTTTCTTTCTTTATTTGCAGATTCGTGAATAACGAGTTCGCTCCCTAAAATGAAGAGTAGGAAGCAATGCTTTTAGCTGTCTGGGGACCATTTTAAATTATAATACCTGGAAAAACTAGGCTTAAAAGATGCGGCACATGTCTTCTATTGCGGAAAAAACCGTCTGATGAAATATCATATCTTTTAAAATTTTTACGCAGCGCTTATGTTGGAGTTTCATTTTCGGGAGCAGAGGCGCGTAGTTTCCAAAGAAAAAAAGCTGATGAAACCCCTTTTACCTTGTGAATATATAGTCAAATAGTAGTTCAAAGTAGCATCATTCCACACCATTCCACACAGAGGTTCTGTTATCTATCTAGAAAACAAGCAATTTTTCGTCGTTCGGAAGTCTCGTATAAGTGTAACTGTATAACGGTACTTAACTGTGTGAAAACCACAAATGTTGACTCTTTGGTTCTCTCTCATTTAAGTCTTTTTCTTGATAAATTTGAATATTTTTTTGTTTAGAACGTTGAAAGAACCTTCCAAACGCAGGGAACGCAGCATCCTAGTTTTTCATATTCGTGGGACAAGTTAACATGAAATATAAACTGTCCATTTTACGGCATAACCGTCTCAGGATCTTCAGACGAGAACTTTAAGTGAAACTTGTAGGTCGGTTCTTTAGGTGGAACCTAGACGTGGGCATAAACGCGGATCTCCACTAGGCGGGAAGATGTAGAGGCGGAAATTTTTACCGCTACCTGATTGGCTAGGCAAAGTATCGCCAGGCGAATGGTAAAAATTGTTTCCACTTTTTTCCGCTCAAGATTTTTTCGCCTTGTGAAAATCCAGCATAAATCATGAGATAAATTTCTTAATGCGTGTGCATGTAGTTTGTGGTCCAGTGCCTCACTTAATGGTCACGGGTCCCAGTTTTCATGGTATGTCCTTTTGTACTTATTGTGAATGCTCGATTAACCGCCTTGAGGGAATTAAAAGAAATAAATGCACTAGCAAAGAGGGATTTGGTGAAAAACTCTTTAAAAGGACATAAACGATGGATAAAAATGTATATAAACAAGGAAAGCAGAAACGTTATTGTTCAAAGAAGATTTCTTCTATGGCATAAACAGAAGGACTAAAAGCGGGGGAGAAGAAAATGCGGTATCTATGAAAAACTTCTAAATAAAGAAGTGACACTGAAACCAGTATTGACATTAATGTTCTTTCTATATAATCGGAGAGAATTCCTTAAGTTCCGACTGTTAATTGTATAGAGTTGTTTTATTTGGGGATTTTTTCACCAGTAACACAAAGAAAACAAGAAAAACTCGACAACTACTTTAAAGTTGGTATCTTTTTCTTCAGTGATTACAACAAAAACAGAGTAAAAATTATTGTAGAACACTGAACAACCAACAAACTGAACAACAAACAAAGGAACGCAATTATAAAACTAAAGCACGAAACGAAAGTGAAGTATTTTAGAGGAGGTCTTGAATGGCGAAGAAGCCGTGTGCAAAAAATAAATAAAAAATAAACTAACACTCTTTATGTTGCAAAATTCGTTTGCGATTTTCAAAAAAGATCAAAATTTGAAAAAACATAACAGAAGAGGCGTTATATAGTATGACAACAATTTATTTCCGACCGCCATTGTGCGAAAGGATCTTCTCCTGTTTTGTCCGAACATTAAATAGGAGAGTTTCATCACTGTACCTTGTCCGAACATTAGATAGGAGAGTTTCATCACTGTACCTTGTCCGAACATTAAATAGGAGAGTTTCATCACTGTACCTTGTCCGAACATTAAATAGGAGAGTTTCATCACTGTACCTTGTCCGAACATTAGATAGGAGAGTTTCATCACCTTTTGTACCTTGTCCAAACATTAGATAGGAGAGTTTCATCACTGTACCTTGTCCGAACATTAGATAGGAGAGTTTCATCACCTTTTGTACCTTGTCCGAACATTAGATAGGAGAGTGTCATCACTGTACCTTGTCCGAACATTAGATAGGAGAGTTTCATCACCTTTTGTACCTTGTCCAAACATTAGATAGGAGAGTTTCATCACCTTTTGTACCTTGTCCGAACATTAGATAGGAGAGTTTCATCACCTTTTGTACCTTGTCCGAACATTAGATAGGAGAGTTTCATCACTGTACCTTTTACGAACATTAGATAGGAGAGTTTTATCACTGTACCTTTTACAAACATTAGATAGGAGAGTTTCATCACCTTTTGTACTTTTTACGAAGAACGCTTAGCTCTTTATTTTTTAAGACTCGATCAAATTCGGATGCTTTCTGAAATTTCGGATACTTTCACCTTTTCTGCTGAACTTCCTTCAATTAACTCCCGAAAATGCAATATTTTCTAAATCGAAATCAGAAAACACCACACTCTTCTCCAACACGGTGTTACGTCGTCTTTGTCGCCGTCACTTTCGCTATTGCCTGCATCCAATTATCAACATCACTTTCTTTCACAGAACCAGTCGCAGTTGCAGCTGAAAATGAAAAATAACAATTGTTACTAAAACCTTCTTCCAAAGTACAGGTCACGAGTATTCTCTTTCAGATTAAATAATAACAACAGTCCCTTGCATTATATAGAGATTATATTTAGATTTTCTGTTATCATTATACATAATCATTATTATTGTGCTGTTCAAAACGAAAATTACGCAATTGATGAGAAGATATATTTTTGCTAGCAAGTGTATGACCAAAAACTGAAGTCAAAATAAAGGCACGAAGAAACCAGTGGGTACTCATCCTTCAGACGTCCCGTGGACGTCCTCTCGTCTACCTCTCGTCCACGTACCAATATGGATGTCTTCCTGACGTCCTTTGAACGTCCTCTTGAAGTCCCTGTTGGACATCCTATTTGAGCAGACGTATTAGACTTCACTTTCGTCTCCGGGACGTCCTAACTGAACGTCCATGAGACGTCCCTATACCCACTGGGAAACAGTATCCAGATCTTACAAAAACTGAAGAAGCTGATAAGCAATTATACCCAGCATTTATCAAAATTATGATAGAATAGCTCTGAAAGAATAACTAACCTTCCGGTGTTTTTTTGTCGATTATATAACGGATTTTATCTCGCAGACAAATTTCTGGAATACTTGCAAACAGAGGACTTTCCTTTTTCTTTTCTCTAGCTATTATCATTGATATTATTCCTTTCTCTATATCATCGTGGAAGAGACATTTGATAGCATTTTCCAGATTCCTTTCCGGAGATTCCTTTCAACAGGCTTCGTAATGAGGCACAAGTTTCACGTGCTTTTTTGTTGTTTTTTCTTGAAGGTAGTAGATTCTTTTAGCAGTCTCCTCAGAATGGTACATTAGATTAGCAAGGTCTTCTTTCAGTTCCTGACTTGTACTTTTGAGACATCTGATTTTCTAACAAGATTGGCGCTGATTCTTGGGCGATTGTCAGCATGGCCAACAGTCCCCCCCCCAAAGAGTTAATTTGGGCAGTAACTATAGAAGAGGACATTTTGTTTCCACTCCAGCTGACAAATACGGGATCCTCATTTCCATTGCGAATCCCTTCTAGTTTATTCTGGATATTTTCAACTTATATCACCATTTCTTCATACAAGCTGGAACGCACTACAATGCAGGCAGGGCCAGCTGTAGTGATAGTGTTGTGGCCAATTACGTTTATGCGATAGGAGTTATCAATTAATTTAGCGGTTCGGAATTCTCTCATTGTCATATTAGCCAACGAAACTATTCTGGCAGTCTAAACAAAGATACAATAAGATAAAATCCCTTGTGTTACGAAGTTGTCTAAGAGTTGGATCATTCTTGTTTGTTCGGTACATTTTATTAGCCTTTAGCGCATATGCGACTAGTTCTGAATTGTCAAGCACTTTCATGTCAGATGCATTAAAGAGTTGAGTGATCTGTTCTAAGTCTTCTTCCCAACAACCTTGTTGTTGTTATTTGGGATACAGAGTAATCGAGTTAGTGCAGACCACAATTAACGCATGAGATTTTTCTTTGTAAGATAACAATTCGTCCGCCTCATCCGCAATAATGAAGGTGTAGAAGACTCGAGGTTAAATAAACTTTGCTGGTTGCTGGTTTTCGATCGGTTCTTTCAAAATATACTAGCTACTTTGTCCCGTATAGTTTTACGATCAAAAAGATGCATGAAATCAAAAATTTCCTCGCTACATGCTTTTAATATTTTGATTACTTGCTTAACATGTTGGTCAGCCTGTCGGGGTGGCTTTTTCCATGGCGTAAGTAACGCTTCAGGTTCATTCCCATCAATATCTTGTTCATCACCATTACTATTATCTATTTGGTCGTTTTCGTTTCCTATTGTATCTACAACAAAATAAGCCAGTTATTTTTATTTACATCCCAAGAAATAAGTAACTACCTTCACACTCAGGTTGTGCATTATCTAGACCACAACATATAATACTTACCACAACATATAATACTTAGTACTATAAAAAATGCAACTAGATATTTCCGAGCGCCCAAATTTAATTATGTTTAGTGATGTAATGATGTGAAAATTGCATAACATCATCCATGACACTGGCATCGTCTGCTGATGTTAAGAATGAATTCAAAATAACAGAATCTCCAAGGGGTGTTTTAGCTAGTGTATGTAGCTATATGTATGGGAGAGAGAATAGCTAAGAATAGTGTCATTAAGAATAGTGTCATCAGGTAATTAATCAACAATAACATAATCACTTTTACACCGACATTAACACGAACTTCAGAGGAGGGATAATGTAAAGTTTTATTTTCGGGAGCTTGATCCTGAAATTGAAATCGTATTAACTTTGATGAAACAATGCGGTGTGCAACATGGTGTGATCCCGTGGAGACTGTAAAGCTATGTAGAGGATAGCTAGGTTATGACACTATACACGAGGAGTTGTTCCGCTATCACCACAAACGTCGGTTTTCAAAGACACTGTACTACGATCTAGTAGAAGTTGCAATGCATGCAGGCAGAGTATTGGATTGGTACTTTGACGCAGGCGAGAAGAAGTTTCTAGGGGAGTCTTCAGTAACTCGAACGATGAAGGTTATTGAAGAATGTGATAACTAATATTCTAATGGAATATACAAACAAGCGTGGTTCGTAGTTTCTTCTTAATATCACTCCAGTCTAGGTCGACATTCGTCTCTTCGTCGATGATTTTTAAATCTGACTTTTCCTTCGGATACCAAGTAAAGAGCATTTTTTCCTGTCTTCGTGTTGTGTTGTTTATGACGTCCAGAGATAGCTAGAACGGATTTCTCCGCTTATCTAAGGTTTCATCTGATATACAATCGTCTATGATGAAAAGTGTCTTTTCATCTGCAAATAGGTTAGAAAATCTAGCGATCCAGTCAAATACCCTTTTTCCTGGTAGATCTTCAGGTACTATGAGGAAAATATCATCATCCTCCCATAGGACCTGACATGTGCGATACGTCATATTATATCTGAGAGTAGGACAGATGATCACGACGTAGTCAAAGATGCTTCAACTGGTTTTGTAGAAGACGAAGAACCAACTCTGTCTTTCCACACCCAGTCTGTCCAGAGAAAATCGCGGTACAAAGTTCTTTCACGAGATCCATTTATTTTGATAGCCAACACTCGCTAAACGCCCATTTTCAAATTTGACTTGTCCATTTTGCAAGACGTAGAGGTAACAGTTAATAGGGCCTGCAGACTCGGCTCTCTTGTTTATTGCTAAAGTCACACCGTCACTCGTGTTCTTGAGTTGTCTACCCGTTCCGTGTAGCTTGTTGTTAGCCGTAGTTCTGAAATCGATGAACAACGAATAACTCGATTTGTAAAAGTATGCTGGAGATATACACGTGTGCTTGTCTTGTCGCTGAAATATTGCCACGCATTCTCATACATGTCTTTCGGAAGCAAGCCGTGAGTGTATAGCTGATTCGGTTCACCTTCAACTGTCTACTCTCGAGATCTTGGGATTGTAAAACTTCTCGTTGTCGAAAGCGTACGCTTTTCGATTACCAGGTTCGACGAAGAGCATCAAAATAGCGTTTAAACTCTCGCTTGGTACGTTAACTTGTATGTTCCACATGGTATCTTCTTTTTTCAGTGGTATCGCGCGGTGTCTCAAGACTCTGGTGTAGGGTAAAAAGCGATTTATGGAAGCGGTCTCGACAACCTGTTAGCATCCAGTATCTTCTACTTTGTCGAACTCCAAAGTGATCGAAGATATGGTATACGTACCATCAGGATCCTTCTTCAAACCTCCGCTTCCTGTTCCAGCGTCTTGGATATCATTTCCATAAGGAGCGAATTTTAATCGAAAACTTAGTCAATCAATTCGAAATATTCCCGCAAGGAGATCGCGAATCTGTTGCCATGTTGCCTCCAGAGGTTTTAACCCCGAGTTTACTGATATCTCCTTCATCATCTACACTTTGTTCGATCTTGAAAAGCTTGTGTTTCTCCGAAGCCCACTTATCTGTGTAAAGATGAAACACATCGATGTCAGAGATCGACTGCACGATCGACTGCACGATATTCCCTTCGTATTCGATTATAAGCTCGCTAATTAAGGCCTTTCTGAGATTATTCACGATATACCTCGCTGTGTTTGTACTCTTCACTTCAAAATCAAAAGTAAGCTTCAATCTTTCAGGTAGCATGACATCGTTTGCACCAAGATTTGGTATCCTCACATGTAAGACCTGGTTCTGATCGATCGTACTCGGTGTATGTGAGATTGAGAAATGGTGTGAAATGAGAATTTAGCGAGCTTAGACCGCTTCAAGGTAACATCTGCAAATGGTTTGACAAAATTTAAACAAATAAAAAAATCTAACAGGCACAATATCAATCATTAGAGACTTATTATATAAAACCTACGCCCGCTACGTATGGTTTGCAAATACGGCACGGGCAGTTTGTAGGTTTCCATTTACTTATTTGACTTTTAAACATTTCGAGAGACTTAACCTAAGATTTTGTGGTAGTCTGTTCCATGTTTTTATACTGCAATAGATTCTTCACAAAATACACGTTTAACATGGGGTATTTCAAAATGGCTGTTGTTGCAAAAATTATAAACAGTGTGGTTTTTCTCCTTAAACAGTTCTGAAAATATTTCAGGAGAAATTCCATTTACAACTTTAAACATTTGTGTCCAAGTATTTGAAGGTTCGGTGATGTATGCAAACAGAAGTTCCTGGGACGAAGATTGTTTGTCACTATACACAATTTTAAGGAATCTTTCATGTATTCTACTTATCTTGTGGTTCATCTCTCCACTATAGAACATCCAAGTTAGAGGACAGTAAGAAAACTGCCTTTTGTCAATATCCATAAATTGTGCTACCCTAGGAAGGGCATATAATTTTTGATTTGCTTTTTTACACATGGAGTTTATGTGATTCTTAAAAGTTAGTTTGTTGTCGATCTCAACGCCCAATAATTTAACAGAATCATTACTTGTGATGCAAAAGTTTGCTAAAGTTAGCGAAATATGTTCCGAAGAACTCGCTATTAGATTAAATTTATCTGGGTTATCTTTCAACTGATTGTTCGAAAACCATTTTAGGAGATCTGAAGGTGATTTCTCTAACAAGGAAACAACATCTAAGATGCAATCTCCAGTGACATAGGGGATGGTATCATCAGCAAAACTCGTAAAATTAACATCGTCGATTATAAAGAAAAGGTCACATAAAAATATGTTGAATAAAAGTGGGCCTAGTATTGAACCCTGTGGGACACCAAATAAAAGTTCTATCCAAGAGCTGTAAAAATTTCCAATCTTAGTTCTTTGTTTTCTATCAGATAAATAACTTGAGAGCTTTTTCATCAAAACCATAAGCATGCAGCTTTGCAAGAATTAATTCATGTGAAAGGCAATCAAACGCTTTTGAAAGATCTGTAAGTAGTGCTGCAATGTGCTGTCCTTTATCATAACTAGATTTCCATTTTTCAATCATTGCTAGAAGACAATGTTGGGTGTTATATCCTTTTTGAAAACCGCATTGAAATTTAGAGAAACGTTTGTCAAAGAAATTAGATATTAGATATTAGATAGATATAATTAGCAAAAATTTCTGTCCTTCAGGTATATGTGACTCAATCCTATGATCAACATTCATTGACAAGGCTGAAGATTATTAGACTTTTGTAATGATGGGGAAAAATTAACTAGCTGCCCGGGAAAAATATTTTTACATTTTTCGGTACGTTGCAGTCCAACCGGGACTTAGATATTTTATAGAAAAATAACTCGTGAATTAAAAACTTTGTGTAGCCTGTATTATAGAGACTAACCTAAATAAGAAAACAAAAGCAAAAATATGATCATACCTCTTCTTATATGTATACGTCTTTTACATACTGATAAAGTTATTTTTAACAACTTTTAACTAATCTAACTTTACCATACGTTCTTGTCTACCTGTTATTCTTTTTCTTAAAAATCGTCACTTGGGTCCCAATAGGGGATTGGTGTTAACTTTATTCTGTTGACTGATTTTGCATAAAGTAGAATTTATTGGTGCCGGCTGATTTTTAATAACAGGTGCCGAAATTGCTTTCCAGGCCCCAAAATGGATTTCCATAGGGTCAAAATAAAAATACAAAAACATACAAAACCATGTATATCACTGGATAGACAATCAAAAATCAAGCAAAAACATGTAAAAACCATACCTTGAAAATGAATATTTTTCAAGATATTGATGGTAAAAGAGTTTCGTTTTCCGGGGGTAACGTCCCATGCTTTTATGCACAAAGCATGCATAAAGCACATTATTTTTGATAAATAACAAACATATTTATTCAAAAAAAGCACCCTGTCTGTAAAAGTGTTTCTCCCCAAAGGTTTTTCAGGGTTTGTTAGCGTACAAACAGTAAAATTAGGGCTGTAGGGGTTTTGTCGTTCCCCCCGGATTGACCAAAAATTACAACAATATGCAAAAAAAAGTTTTCTAGTTATTAAGTGCTAGGCACTTGTAAGGTTCGATAAAGGGTGAAAATCAATACGGTGCCTAGAAAATAGTTAAATGAAATTCTTTCCACGTATCCTACCATAGGATTTATCCTTGGTAAAAGTGCACCCTTGACACTGCATGCCGGATTTTATGGGATTTTTACAGAAATGCACTTATTACTTATTATTTCTGAAAAAAACTGAAGAAATGACCATATTTTCATGATAATACGTTTATCATATATTATGATGATAATACGTTTACAGATAATTCAACTTTCATGCAATGTGAACTTTGCACATTCCGCTAAATCCATATTTTTTCAGGTCGTAATAAAGGTTTGTGTTAAAAATGTTGCTTGTGGAGATAAATCAAATACAATACATTGACAAAGTTTTGAACCTCAGTACAAGTGGTCGTATTATTTAATCGTAATCATCTTCACTGTATTCTCTGTCTGTGTGAACAACATCATAGGCATCCTCGTCGCTGTTAGAATCATCGTTTTGCTCGTCTGCACCAACGTCGTCTAATCGAGTCTCTTCAGCATTTTCGTCTAATGTTTCAACTTCTTTAACTGATGGCAGTGGCTCGCCTTCAAACCAGATCGGCATAAATTTACCATCAACTTCCTCCCATCCATACTCTTGGATTTTTTGAAACATAGGAATTATTCAAGCAGTTGACAAACTCTAAAAATCAGAGGAAGTTAATTATAAGTCGTGTGATCTTCAGTGCATGAAAGGTATGTTCCTGTAAGCAAAGTTTTGCCAGAAATTTCTTAATGAAGGAAACCCCAACTATTTATGCAGTGCTTGTGCGGAAATTTTCACCATGTTTCCTAAGTTAGAGTATGGTAAATACAATGTTATCAACTTTTAGGACAATAGGTTAAGTATCTTATTGACTTGTATGGCCTTAGAAAGTGATCAAGTTATATGCCAATCCACAGAAAAATTACAATTACAAATAACATCATGAATGTATTTTGCAATTGTTAAAATCACTTGCTGATATATATTTTGATATACATACCTAAAGTTACATAATTGGTCCTCATAATTTTCATTTTCAAAGAAGATTCATCCGGTGGAATTCGTCTTGTGTCTGTAAACGTTTTCTTTCCATTCTTTTGAGTTTTGATAACAGTTGCGTATCTACTTTGTGCAGCTGTTGTCTCACTCCTCGGCCGATTGTATACTACATGTAAGATAATATGAATAACATCTGATATCGCGGCTCTTTCCCATCTCAGACTTGACAATAAGTCAACTGTACTAGGAATCTTCTGTATGCATTTGAATATACCAAGTTTAGATCTGCCAAAGAAGGGGGTGTATAGTCACAACCGGTTAAGGCATGAAAAGCTGGTAGAATCTTGCATACCGATTCTCCGAACAGGTATGCCAAAATTTCAGTTCTGTGTTATCTGCAAAATCTTCTACGCTACGCTACGATTTAGGCAATTTGACTCTTCCATTATCGCCTATCTGTCCTCTAGGTAGAACTATCCATGATACCAGATTATAAAGATCTGTGTTGACATCAGAGTTTCCCGTCATAATGTCTTTTGGTGTTGGTGGCCACGGTGTTGGTGTTTGCGTTTCACGAAGTGATTCGTGGAGCATTTGAGACGTGCTTTTAATCTCAACTCACCGACACACGACTCACCGACACATGACTCACCAACACACGACTCACCGATTATCCACACTCATTGTTTAAGTGTATTTTGTTATTGTGACAGAGAATTGTGTCAATTATGACACGTCCTCGTTGCTGACAGAAAATCTTCATATTGAATGTTTATTTTTACGCCTCAAACATTCTTTCATGAACAGCGATTAACTTAAAAGGCAGTCTATACTAAGCCATTATTTTAAAAACAATAATTCACTTAAGAAAATAGTTTAAACAGATCATTTGATCACTTCCTTCTTAACTACGTACTACTAAAAACAAACTTTAGTCTAATAATGATATGATTTCTATATTTACTATTAGTGTGGGTGTCAGCTGCCCAACAAGAGACAAATGTTTATCAACCTCGTTCCCAGGGCTTCTTGCCTTTTCGATATATATAACGATGCCGCAAACAACTCAAGCAATAATAATGTCAGCACCATAGGAATGGTGCGTGATCTTGACAACATTCTCAAAAATTTCCAAAATACAAAACTATGTCATTTATCAATCATCAAATTCAAACAGTATTGTGTAAATGGCTCGATGTCAATTTGATTTCTTCAAACTAAGTATAAAAGGGTTGTCGTGAAAAAAATAAGAGAAATTTCTGAAGTAACTCAAATCATTTTTGGTACGTAGGTTAAGGTAAGTAAGAACGGGGAGTTTTAAGTCCTTGGGCTTTCATCCTTAGTGCTTGGGTTCAGTGTAGTGCCCACCGACTTGCAACTAGGAATTTGTCAAAATCTGTCAAATCCGAGAACATCTTCCAAATAAAAAGATGGAAAGTGTTGTAAAAGATATTTAAAATACTATTTTTATAAGAAACCGGTAAATAAGAAACTAGGGCTCGGCTAGTCAAAAACATAAGAAATTCAAGGGCAGAGAAATAGCTTCGTCATTTTAAACAAAACATGTAGCGTTTATTCTGTTACATGGGTTTTGTTTCTGTGGTTTTCGAGAGTAAATATAAATAGCAAAGATAATAACGGATTTAGTACTGTTGGGGATATAGCATGATTTATGTGCAACTTGTTTGAACGGTAATTAAGGACTTCATAAACACATCGCACAGAAAATAGCGAATAAGACAGAAGAGCGCTATGAGAAGGTGATGAACATCATCCAATGTAAACTATCCTTTATGATACTTCGTTTTTGTCTCATGTATGTCAGAGGAAGCCGTTTATTTCACCGAAGTCAGAACTTTGATGACTTTGAAATTGCTTTCGATTTTACAAAGTGTAAATGAGCTGAGTATTGTTGTAATTATTGTAAGTATTTTATCACACTTTATCTTGTAAATATTGTCAAATAAGGACTTTTGAGAAACTTTGCAGGACTTGAAAATTGACTTTTTTTAGGAAACTTTCAGGGATAACTCCTTCAGGTAGTTTCTTATAGTCTTAATCATTATTTCTAGATCAAATATATCGATATCGTTCCAACTTTCAAGATGGAGTTGTCTGTACGATTTTTGCTTGAGCCAGTCATTTTGATGTTTGTGTTTGCTTCTATGATGCAAATGCCTATTGTCACACAGTATGTTTATAATGAATACAGTAAGGAGTTCAATCTTGTTTATGAGTACATGAATGATTCTTCATCGTGTGGACAGGCAATTATCAGTGCCACTCAGAAGACGGCACAGGACAAGGTAACACATCCGTTTAACTGATTTGGATGATTGGTGTGTATCTCCAGAATGAATAAAAAACTATTCTTTTATTACAGGTACAATCGTCAGTTGCGCATTTTAATATCGGATTGAGTTTCTGTTGGACAACGGCCACTGTCATAAGTTGTTTATTTTACGGAACACTTTCAGACCGAATTGGCCGCCGTTTTATCATCTTGTTAAATTGTGCTGGTTCTCTTCTGGATTCCAGTTTGATGCTGCTGGGAATGGTTTTAAAACTTCCTGTATATATGTTTTATGTTGGGATATTCATTAATGGAATAAGCGGAGCTTATAACGGGATGTTCATGATGGTTTATGCGTATTTGGGTGACATTACTCCAAAAGAAAAATTGCCAATTCGAATCGGTGTGTATGATTAAATAAAGTAACGTTTGCATCTAAAGCATTGCTATTTGTGGCAGTATAGAAATAACATTTCTGCCCATGGAATGACTAACTGTTTTGCTTTCCCAGCCGGCACCCAATGTTATTTTAACGTTAATTCGACATTAAATTTTATGTTGTGTAAACGTTAATAGTTCGTTAGATTGGGAGTCTTTTTCTAATGTTATTCTAATGTTAATAGTTAACGTTACGGTAACGTAACGCAACTTTACAGCAACGTTGCTTGAACGTAAAAGTAACGTTGTATTAACGATAATTATTTTGTTGGGCATCAGCTAAATGTTTTACATATAAGGTTTCCAGATCTAGGCAGGTTTTAAACTGATATTTTTAAGTTGACTATGTTTTCTATTTGTTTCCAATTTTCTATTATCTTGTTCTGTGATATTTAACCCAAATCCTTTTAAGGGAAGGTCCATTAAAATATAACCACTAATAGTTACATATTTTGGGTTTTATTACAAATAACATAAAGAATCCAGTTATAATTTTTCTTCCAATAAATATTACAAATTTTTAGCTTAAAGAAAAACATACTTCATCGGGATAAGACAAAACATTTACATGTTATGTGGATATTAACAAAACACTTCTACGTCTTAAACTTGAAATCATAAACAAGTTTAACAACACAATAAGTTTCAGCTCGAGCTTCATACGGTTGCAAAATAAGTTAGAACTCTCCTGGAAACTTATTTAATGCATTACGAGGAAGAAAATCTCTTTGGAAAGCTTGCCTTATATAAATTTTCAAAAATTCGTTGTGTAAGTTTCCCTTAAGCTGTTCTTTCTACGTACTACTTCTTGTCTTAAAATAACGTTTGACAATTTACCAGGTTACAAGATAATTACAATAAATTATATGGCATATTGTATATAATATATGGCATATAATAAAATATTAATAATCAAAAAAATTTTCTAATAACTTGTTAGTCTATTAAATGATCTTTTACACACTTCAAAATTTTTTTGTTGATTTGGTTCTCTGAGGAATCATAAGGGCAATAAAATAAGATTTTTTTCAATCCACATTTTAAGCCGTGCCGTAATTTCTTGGTCGTTTTAGAAATACAGAGTTTTTTTTCTCAAACATTTTCCACTTTTTCTTACGTTGCATCCAATAATCTATATATCATTTCTATATATCATTTCTATATATCATTTTTATATATCATTTCTATATATCATTTCTATATATTATTTCTATATATTATTTCTATATATCATTTCTATATATCATTGGAAATTATATTTTTCGGAAATTAGTCTTACTATTTGAAAAAAAGTTATTTTTATTTTTATTTTTATGCAAAAAATATTACCCTTCTTTCATATAATGAGTTCCTTTTTCAAAACTTTTTGTTAAATCTTTTCATAATTTACATCATCATAATCAGCACTCCTCATTCTAAAATAAGTTGTTACAGTTTTTTAAAAGAAGCTTCCAATTTTGTGCGTGCGTGCGTGTATGATTTTACACATAGTGAGGATGAAAGGTTTTCAAAACGGTCTTTTTACCCATTTTCATTCACTTCCCGGTGGAAATATAGAACTACGAGATATTCTACAGAAAGCTCTTTGAATAGAAAACGATTATCCGAAAAGAAATCGTTTTTGAAATTTTGTGTAAAAGACGCCTCTGTATACTTAATTCCTTTGATATTCATCCATTCTGTTTTATTTTTTAGTACACAGGGTACATTTACCAATGAAAAAAATATAAATTCTCAACAGAGAGATTTGAAGTGGAAAATAAACATAAGTTGAAGTTTAACTGGCTACGAGTTTAAACAGAAGTTGCTACCATGAATAAAAAAATATAATACATCTCCAAGTTTCAATCAACATTTATATTTTCTGCACTCGTACTGTCATTTTTTATTTTCACATGTATTATAACCTTAGGTAAAGTTGCACGAATGTTCAAAACCTAACATTAAATGTAACTTTTAAGTAACATTATTTTAACGTTGCCAAAACGTTGTAAAGTTAACGTTAATAAGTTACGTTAATTTAACACTAGAATAACGTCAGATAACGTAAAACCCGTATACAAACGTCAGTCTTATGTTAATCTAACGTTGGGTGCCGGGTGGGTTGTGTTTTCTATTTTTTTCGTTTAGTTTTGTTTTTTGTTTTTGTTTTTTCATTTCCAGTGGTTAGCCATGTACTTACCATTGCTGGCATAACCCCTACCCTAAATCATTTAAGATACAAGAAGAAGAAATTTCGCATTTTAAGTGGAGTGCTACTTGACTAAGATATTAGCAGCAGTAATAGTGTTTTGTAATGTTTATACAAATACCTTGACATCTGTTTACCTCGAACACGTAAAACGGTTGCTATTTTCCTTTAGCGATAATGGAAGCGACAGGATTGGTTAGTCGATGCGTTAGTTTCTATACCAGTGGCGCATTTATACAAAAGTATGGGTTTATTCCACCTCAGATTTTGATGGTATCATTATATTTGGCTTCAACTTTATATGTTGTCTTCATTTTAAAAGAATCACTCAAAGATGTGAACATAGAAGAAAACAGAAAAGAAGATAAAACAACAAAATCTGTTGAATCAAAAGGACAGCGCATCAAACAAATTCTTCGTCAATTTCACCAACAGCCTAAACTTTTGTGGTGTGTGCTAACAAAAAACAGGCCGGATCGTTGGAAGGTCTACTTACCGGTCGCTATTTTGACACTTGTCAGTTGTTTTACGATTGGGATGTACACGATGATATCACTATACTTAATGAACAGACCATTTTGTTTTCCACCATATGAATTAGGAAAGTATCTGGCTTTAGAGATGATTGCTAGCGCAGTGGCAACCCTTATTGTTGTGAAGGTGTTCTTATTGTATATTCCACGTTACCTTGTGGCGCTGATATCACCTGTTTTTGGTATCGCTGGTGCATTACTGCTTGCATTGGTAAAACACAAGGACAGTGCTTATGGAGGTACTAAATTACTTTCTTTAGGGTATAATTTTCAAGTTATTTGATTTCGTCATTTGTAAGAGCAATTTTGTAGTTTTTAAACAAGTTTAAAATATTTTTGACACCACTTTTTGGCATACTGTTTCTCATTTTTTATGTAAGATTGTCAGGTATCAGATTGTTAGATTACTAGAAACTCCTATAAAGACCAATTCAGATATACTTGCTATTTTTTTTAGCTCTTGGATTGCGAGCATTTACGTTAGTACACATTCCCATATTTCGTGCAACACTTACTGAAAGTGTTGAACTTTCAGAGCAAGGTATATGAGATTTTTCATTTTCAAAGACTGTTTCATAATACTTTAAAAGAAAAGGAGAATAGTCTTTCCAAAAATGTATTTCTTTTCTAGGATCGATATATTCCGTTGTGACAGTCCTGGAAACAATTGCAATGTTTGTTGGGGGTTTTATTTTCAATTTCTCGTATTCAAAACTCAATGCTGCCGGTTCATCTCAGTTGTTTTTTTACATCCCTGCTGCTGCATTATTGATACCACTGATTTTAACTTTGTAAGTAATAAAGAATGACAATAAAAAAACTCGCTTCAAACAAAGTTCAAGGAAACATAATAGATTTTAATTTATCTTTAGATTGTTTTGGTTTCTTTGGAGAAGACCTGCAAAGAAAAAGCACAATTTTGATCTAACAGTCATAAGCAATCCCAATGCAGGAATGCCAACATAGATCCATTCGTAGAAAAGCAGTTACTTACAACTTACAACATTTTGTTGTAATAGGAAAGAAGTAAAGAGCTTGTTAAGATATTTGCCTGTAAATGTATCTATATTTTTATATCTTTCCCTTAGGACGAAATATATGTTAAAACCAAGGTTTTTCTCCTCCTTTTCCTCCTTCTCCGTTCACTTTTATAGCCGGCATTAAATTTTGTGCATCAAAGCTAAGAGGTTGGAATAGGGGCTGGTTTGCAGTGAAGTAGCGTGTTGTTGGTATAAACCATTTTGTAAATGTTTTGTTGGAAGAGCCCTGTTTTACTGAATTAAGGTTTAATTTTTCATCTGTTTACTGGTTTTGCATTATGATACTAGCAACAGATGCTTGTCAACAAAACAGTGCATGATTTTGGAGGTGCTGTTTTCATCTTGTCGAACTGTTTATCAGTTAGCTAAGAGCTTTTATATTATTTAAACAAACATTACCTAGATGGATGAAATGTTTTCATTAATAAAAAAATGTTTAAAGACCAAAATGATGAGTTGAGGTTGCAGAGTTTACTTTCATAACGATTTATTTTTGGTTCTTTTTGTGTCGCAAATAAAGGAAGAAAAGATATATAGTTAAGCCATGTCATGATATGTGATATACGATGTATTAGCGACACGACGATAATAAATAATGACTGAAGTGACAACTCATAACATTAAAGTTCTTGACGCCATTTATTCTTTTGCAAAAGTGTAAAGAATTATACGAGGCTGTTAGCAACTGTGACTGTAAAACAACAAATTCTTCTGAAGTTAGGTTCCATGCTGAGAATGAACTTTTGTAAAGGACTGTTGTTTGTTTTATCTATAAGTATTTGAGGATAGTGAATTTATCATCGGTAATTCACATGATCGTTGTCATTTTTCTATGAAATTAAATTAAAAAAAACATTAGTTTTTGGTGAATTTATGAAAAAGTCTATTGTTTATCTTTTTTTAGAAAAGGTTACAATAAGTAATTTTGTAAGTTACAGTAAACATGATTAGGAGCAGATTTAGCGCTAAACGGTATATATATTTGAAAATGCAAAATTTGAAATAATCCAACATCGGATTAGAACCGCTTTGATTGATTCAATGACAGGTTTTCACAATAACTTTATGGCATTTTTGGGTGATCTTAATTAGGCAGAAATCGTGATTTAGACAGTGAGGGCCGTTTCTTTTCTAACCATCAGCTTCGTTTACAAAAAATCTTAACTGAAAAGTTCCAACGGTGCTGGCATCCTTCTAAAGTAACTTCTTTTACTTTCTTAAAAGTGTAGCAACATGCTGTAAGAGAAAAACCGTTGGAAGATATAAAAAAGACGCGATATTATTTTCCACGTTTCTTGTTCGATAGAACCGACTGGTGGCCTAGTGGTAGAGTGCTCACCGCCAGTGTGGGAGGTCAGGGTTCAAATCCTGGCCGAGTCATCCCAGCGACTATAACAGTGTGAATCGAACCACTCAGCTTAGCACTCAGCTTGAGAGCGGGGTTGATGTCTAAGGGGGTTGTCTGGTTGAGCGGTTGAAGCATACTTGCGGCTTCCGTAGCCCAAATGGGGGCTTTAAATGCTCTAGGACCTCCTACGCAGGACCCTCATTGATGACAGTTCTATCAGAACTGAAGAGGCTATCCTGGGTAAACATTAATAATAATAATAAGATCTAGGAGTATAGATATCTATCTCTCTGTAGATAGAGGACAGTATAAATTTCCACGTTTCCGAAGATAAAAATAGCGACGTGGCTTCATTCCAGTTTAGGTATTGCGATACACTTGCAAATCACGACACAACAGAAACACCATAAACTACTATTAGAGTATCATTCTGATCGACAGAACCTCTTTTGCGGTCAGTCACTCTAATAAACCTAGCTGGAGAACTTATTCCAGATATTTCGTTTAAAAGCTTATACTTTGCGGCCGGTGGCCTTGTGGTAGAATGCTCTTCTCCAGTGTGAATCAATCCATTCAGCTTAGCACTCAGTTTGAGCGCGGGATCTATATCTGAAAGGGTTGTATGTTTGAGCGATTGAAGAATACTTGCGGCTTTTCCGTAGCGAAATTACCGGCTTTAAATGCTGTATTTCTTTCTTTCTTTCTTTCTTTCTTTCTTTATTTGCAGATTCGTGAATAACGAGTTCGCTCCCTAAAATGAAGAGTAGGAAGCAATGCTTTTAGCTGTCTGGGGACCATTTTAAATTATAATACCTGGAAAAACTAGGCTTAAAAGATGCGGCACATGTCTTCTATTGCGGAAAAAACCGTCTGATGAAATATCATATCTTTTAAAATTTTTACGCAGCGCTTATGTTGGAGTTTCATTTTCGGGAGCAGAGGCGCGTAGTTTCCAAAGAAAAAAAGCTGATGAAACCCCTTTTACCTTGTGAATATATAGTCAAATAGTAGTTCAAAGTAGCATCATTCCACACCATTCCACACAGAGGTTCTGTTATCTATCTAGAAAACAAGCAATTTTTCGTCGTTCGGAAGTCTCGTATAAGTGTAACTGTATAACGGTACTTAACTGTGTGAAAACCACAAATGTTGACTCTTTGGTTCTCTCTCATTTAAGTCTTTTTCTTGATAAATTTGAATATTTTTTTGTTTAGAACGTTGAAAGAACCTTCCAAACGCAGGGAACGCAGCATCCTAGTTTTTCATATTCGTGGGACAAGTTAACATGAAATATAAACTGTCCATTTTACGGCATAACCGTCTCAGGATCTTCAGACGAGAACTTTAAGTGAAACTTGTAGGTCGGTTCTTTAGGTGGAACCTAGACGTGGGCATAAACGCGGATCTCCACTAGGCGGGAAGATGTAGAGGCGGAAATTTTTACCGCTACCTGATTGGCTAGGCAAAGTATCGCCAGGCGAATGGTAAAAATTGTTTCCACTTTTTTCCGCTCAAGATTTTTTCGCCTTGTGAAAATCCAGCATAAATCATGAGATAAATTTCTTAATGCGTGTGCATGTAGTTTGTGGTCCAGTGCCTCACTTAATGGTCACGGGTCCCAGTTTTCATGGTATGTCCTTTTGTACTTATTGTGAATGCTCGATTAACCGCCTTGAGGGAATTAAAAGAAATAAATGCACTAGCAAAGAGGGATTTGGTGAAAAACTCTTTAAAAGGACATAAACGATGGATAAAAATGTATATAAACAAGGAAAGCAGAAACGTTATTGTTCAAAGAAGATTTCTTCTATGGCATAAACAGAAGGACTAAAAGCGGGGGAGAAGAAAATGCGGTATCTATGAAAAACTTCTAAATAAAGAAGTGACACTGAAACCAGTATTGACATTAATGTTCTTTCTATATAATCGGAGAGAATTCCTTAAGTTCCGACTGTTAATTGTATAGAGTTGTTTTATTTGGGGATTTTTTCACCAGTAACACAAAGAAAACAAGAAAAACTCGACAACTACTTTAAAGTTGGTATCTTTTTCTTCAGTGATTACAACAAAAACAGAGTAAAAATTATTGTAGAACACTGAACAACCAACAAACTGAACAACAAACAAAGGAACGCAATTATAAAACTAAAGCACGAAACGAAAGTGAAGTATTTTAGAGGAGGTCTTGAATGGCGAAGAAGCCGTGTGCAAAAAATAAATAAAAAATAAACTAACACTCTTTATGTTGCAAAATTCGTTTGCGATTTTCAAAAAAGATCAAAATTTGAAAAAACATAACAGAAGAGGCGTTATATAGTATGACAACAATTTATTTCCGACCGCCATTGTGCGAAAGGATCTTCTCCTGTTTTGTCCGAACATTAAATAGGAGAGTTTCATCACTGTACCTTGTCCGAACATTAGATAGGAGAGTTTCATCACTGTACCTTGTCCGAACATTAAATAGGAGAGTTTCATCACTGTACCTTGTCCGAACATTAAATAGGAGAGTTTCATCACTGTACCTTGTCCGAACATTAGATAGGAGAGTTTCATCACCTTTTGTACCTTGTCCAAACATTAGATAGGAGAGTTTCATCACTGTACCTTGTCCGAACATTAGATAGGAGAGTTTCATCACCTTTTGTACCTTGTCCGAACATTAGATAGGAGAGTGTCATCACTGTACCTTGTCCGAACATTAGATAGGAGAGTTTCATCACCTTTTGTACCTTGTCCAAACATTAGATAGGAGAGTTTCATCACCTTTTGTACCTTGTCCGAACATTAGATAGGAGAGTTTCATCACTGTACCTTTTACGAACATTAGATAGGAGAGTTTTATCACTGTACCTTTTACAAACATTAGATAGGAGAGTTTCATCACCTTTTGTACTTTTTACGAAGAACGCTTAGCTCTTTATTTTTTAAGACTCGATCAAATTCGGATGCTTTCTGAAATTTCGGATACTTTCACCTTTTCTGCTGAACTTCCTTCAATTAACTCCCGAAAATGCAATATTTTCTAAATCGAAATCAGAAAACACCACACTCTTCTCCAACACGGTGTTACGTCGTCTTTGTCGCCGTCACTTTCGCTATTGCCTGCATCCAATTATCAACATCACTTTCTTTCACAGAACCAGTCGCAGTTGCAGCTGAAAATGAAAAATAACAATTGTTACTAAAACCTTCTTCCAAAGTACAGGTCACGAGTATTCTCTTTCAGATTAAATAATAACAACAGTCCCTTGCATTATATAGAGATTATATTTAGATTTTCTGTTATCATTATACATAATCATTATTATTGTGCTGTTCAAAACGAAAATTACGCAATTGATGAGAAGATATATTTTTGCTAGCAAGTGTATGACCAAAAACTGAAGTCAAAATAAAGGCACGAAGAAACCAGTGGGTACTCATCCTTCAGACGTCCCGTGGACGTCCTCTCGTCTACCTCTCGTCCACGTACCAATATGGATGTCTTCCTGACGTCCTTTGAACGTCCTCTTGAAGTCCCTGTTGGACATCCTATTTGAGCAGACGTATTAGACTTCACTTTCGTCTCCGGGACGTCCTAACTGAACGTCCATGAGACGTCCCTATACCCACTGGGAAACAGTATCCAGATCTTACAAAAACTGAAGAAGCTGATAAGCAATTATACCCAGCATTTATCAAAATTATGATAGAATAGCTCTGAAAGAATAACTAACCTTCCGGTGTTTTTTTGTCGATTATATAACGGATTTTATCTCGCAGACAAATTTCTGGAATACTTGCAAACAGAGGACTTTCCTTTTTCTTTTCTCTAGCTATTATCATTGATATTATTCCTTTCTCTATATCATCGTGGAAGAGACATTTGATAGCATTTTCCAGATTCCTTTCCGGAGATTCCTTTCAACAGGCTTCGTAATGAGGCACAAGTTTCACGTGCTTTTTTGTTGTTTTTTCTTGAAGGTAGTAGATTCTTTTAGCAGTCTCCTCAGAATGGTACATTAGATTAGCAAGGTCTTCTTTCAGTTCCTGACTTGTACTTTTGAGACATCTGATTTTCTAACAAGATTGGCGCTGATTCTTGGGCGATTGTCAGCATGGCCAACAGTCCCCCCCCCCCCAAAGAGTTAATTTGGGCAGTAACTATAGAAGAGGACATTTTGTTTCCACTCCAGCTGACAAATACGGGATCCTCATTTCCATTGCGAATCCCTTCTAGTTTATTCTGGATATTTTCAACTTATATCACCATTTCTTCATACAAGCTGGAACGCACTACAATGCAGGCAGGGCCAGCTGTAGTGATAGTGTTGTGGCCAATTACGTTTATGCGATAGGAGTTATCAATTAATTTAGCGGTTCGGAATTCTCTCATTGTCATATTAGCCAACGAAACTATTCTGGCAGTCTAAACAAAGATACAATAAGATAAAATCCCTTGTGTTACGAAGTTGTCTAAGAGTTGGATCATTCTTGTTTGTTCGGTACATTTTATTAGCCTTTAGCGCATATGCGACTAGTTCTGAATTGTCAAGCACTTTCATGTCAGATGCATTAAAGAGTTGAGTGATCTGTTCTAAGTCTTCTTCCCAACAACCTTGTTGTTGTTATTTGGGATACAGAGTAATCGAGTTAGTGCAGACCACAATTAACGCATGAGATTTTTCTTTGTAAGATAACAATTCGTCCGCCTCATCCGCAATAATGAAGGTGTAGAAGACTCGAGGTTAAATAAACTTTGCTGGTTGCTGGTTTTCGATCGGTTCTTTCAAAATATACTAGCTACTTTGTCCCGTATAGTTTTACGATCAAAAAGATGCATGAAATCAAAAATTTCCTCGCTACATGCTTTTAATATTTTGATTACTTGCTGAACATGTTGGTCAGCCTGTCGGGGTGGCTTTTTCCATGGCGTAAGTAACGCTTCAGGTTCATTCCCATCAATATCTTGTTCATCACCATTACTATTATCTATTTGGTCGTTTTCGTTTCCTATTGTATCTACAACAAAATAAGCCAGTTATTTTTATTTACATCCCAAGAAATAAGTAACTACCTTCACACTCAGGTTGTGCATTATCTAGACCACAACATATAATACTTACCACAACATATAATACTTAGTACTATAAAAAATGCAACTAGATATTTCCGAGCGCCCAAATTTAATTATGTTTAGTGATGTAATGATGTGAAAATTGCATAACATCATCCATGACACTGGCATCGTCTGCTGATGTTAAGAATGAATTCAAAATAACAGAATCTCCAAGGGGTGTTTTAGCTAGTGTATGTAGCTATATGTATGGGAGAGAGAATAGCTAAGAATAGTGTCATTAGGTAATTAATCAACAATAACATAATCACTTTTACACCGACATTAACACGAACTTCAGAGGAGGGATAATGTAAAGTTTTATTTTCGGGAGCTTGATCCTGAAATTGAAATCGTATTAACTTTGATGAAACAATGCGGTGTGCAACATGGTGTGATCCCGTGGAGACTGTAAAGCTATGTAGAGGATAGCTAGGTTATGACACTATACACGAGGAGTTGTTCCGCTATCACCACAAACGTCGGTTTTCAAAGACACTGTACTACGATCTAGTAGAAGTTGCAATGCATGCAGACAGAGTATTGGATTGGTACTTTGACGCAGGCGAGAAGAAGTTTCTAGGGGAGTCTTCAGTAACTCGAACGATGAAGGTTATTGAAGAATGTGATAACTAATATTCTAATGGAATATACAAACAAGCGTGGTTCGTAGTTTCTTCTTAATATCACTCCAGTCTAGGTCGACATTCGTCTCTTCGTCGATGATTTTTAAATCTGACTTTTCCTTCGGATACCAAGTAAAGAGCATTTTTTCCTGTCTTCGTGTTGTGTTGTTTATGACGTCCAGAGATAGCTAGAACGGATTTCTCCGCTTATCTAAGGTTTCATCTGATATACAATCGTCTATGATGAAAAGTGTCTTTTCATCTGCAAATAGGTTAGAAAATCTAGCGATCCAGTCAAATACCCTTTTTCCTGGTAGATCTTCAGGTACTATGAGGAAAATATCATCATCCTCCCATAGGACCTGACATGTGCGATACGTCATATTATATCTGAGAGTAGGACAGATGATCACGACGTAGTCAAAGATGCTTCAACTGGTTTTGTAGAAGACGAAGAACCAACTCTGTCTTTCCACACCCAGTCTGTCCAGAGAAAATCGCGGTACAAAGTTCTTTCACGAGATCCATTTATTTTGATAGCCAACACTCGCTAAACGCCCATTTTCAAATTTGACTTGTCCATTTTGCAAGACGTAGAGGTAACAGTTAATAGGGCCTGCAGACTCGGCTCTCTTGTTTATTGCTAAAGTCACACCGTCACTCGTGTTCTTGAGTTGTCTACCCGTTCCGTGTAGCTTGTTGTTAGCCGTAGTTCTGAAATCGATGAACAACGAATAACTCGATTTGTAAAAGTATGCTGGAGATATACACGTGTGCTTGTCTTGTCGCTGAAATATTGCCACGCATTCTCATACATGTCTTTCGGAAGCAAGCCGTGAGTGTATAGCTGATTCGGTTCACCTTCAACTGTCTACTCTCGAGATCTTGGGATTGTAAAACTTCTCGTTGTCGAAAGCGTACGCTTTTCGATTACCAGGTTCGACGAAGAGCATCAAAATAGCGTTTAAACTCTCGCTTGGTACGTTAACTTGTATGTTCCACATGGTATCTTCTTTTTTCAGTGGTATCGCGCGGTGTCTCAAGACTCTGGTGTAGGGTAAAAAGCGATTTATGGAAGCGGTCTCGACAACCTGTTAGCATCCAGTATCTTCTACTTTGTCGAACTCCAAAGTGATCGAAGATATGGTATACGTACCATCAGGATCCTTCTTCAAACCTCCGCTTCCTGTTCCAGCGTCTTGGATATCATTTCCATAAGGAGCGAATTTTAATCGAAAACTTAGTCAATCAATTCGAAATATTCCCGCAAGGAGATCGCGAATCTGTTGCCATGTTGCCTCCAGAGGTTTTAACCCCGAGTTTACTGATATCTCCTTCATCATCTACACTTTGTTCGATCTTGAAAAGCTTGTGTTTCTCCGAAGCCCACTTATCTGTGTAAAGATGAAACACATCGATGTCAGAGATCGACTGCACGATCGACTGCACGATATTCCCTTCGTATTCGATTATAAGCTCGCTAATTAAGGCCTTTCTGAGATTATTCACGATATACCTCGCTGTGTTTGTACTCTTCACTTCAAAATCAAAAGTAAGCTTCAATCTTTCAGGTAGCATGACATCGTTTGCACCAAGATTTGGTATCCTCACATGTAAGACCTGGTTCTGATCGATCGTACTCGGTGTATGTGAGATTGAGAAATGGTGTGAAATGAGAATTTAGCGAGCTTAGACCGCTTCAAGGTAACATCTGCAAATGGTTTGACAAAATTTAAACAAATAAAAAAATCTAACAGGCACAATATCAATCATTAGAGACTTATTATATAAAACCTACGCCCGCTACGTATGGTTTGCAAATACGGCACGGGCAGTTTGTAGGTTTCCATTTACTTATTTGACTTTTAAACATTTCGAGAGACTTAACCTAAGATTTTGTGGTAGTCTGTTCCATGTTTTTATACTGCAATAGATTCTTCACAAAATACACGTTTAACATGGGGTATTTCAAAATGGCTGTTGTTGCAAAAATTATAAACAGTGTGGTTTTTCTCCTTAAACAGTTCTGAAAATATTTCAGGAGAAATTCCATTTACAACTTTAAACATTTGTGTCCAAGTATTTGAAGGTTCGGTGATGTATGCAAACAGAAGTTCCTGGGACGAAGATTGTTTGTCACTATACACAATTTTAAGGAATCTTTCATGTATTCTACTTATCTTGTGGTTCATCTCTCCACTATAGAACATCCAAGTTAGAGGACAGTAAGAAAACTGCCTTTTGTCAATATCCATAAATTGTGCTACCCTAGGAAGGGCATATAATTTTTGATTTGCTTTTTTACACATGGAGTTTATGTGATTCTTAAAAGTTAGTTTGTTGTCGATCTCAACGCCCAATAATTTAACAGAATCATTACTTGTGATGCAAAAGTTTGCTAAAGTTAGCGAAATATGTTCCGAAGAACTCGCTATTAGATTAAATTTATCTGGGTTATCTTTCAACTGATTGTTCGAAAACCATTTTAGGAGATCTGAAGGTGATTTCTCTAACAAGGAAACAACATCTAAGATGCAATCTCCAGTGACATAGGGGATGGTATCATCAGCAAAACTCGTAAAATTAACATCGTCGATTATAAAGAAAAGGTCACATAAAAATATGTTGAATAAAAGTGGGCCTAGTATTGAACCCTGTGGGACACCAAATAAAAGTTCTATCCAAGAGCTGTAAAAATTTCCAATCTTAGTTCTTTGTTTTCTATCAGATAAATAACTTGAGAGCTTTTTCATCAAAACCATAAGCATGCAGCTTTGCAAGAATTAATTCATGTGAAAGGCAATCAAACGCTTTTGAAAGATCTGTAAGTAGTGCTGCAATGTGCTGTCCTTTATCATAACTAGATTTCCATTTTTCAATCATTGCTAGAAGACAATGTTGGGTGTTATATCCTTTTTGAAAACCGCATTGAAATTTAGAGAAACGTTTGTCAAAGAAATTAGATATTAGATATTAGATAGATATAATTAGCAAAAATTTCTGTCCTTCAGGTATATGTGACTCAATCCTATGATCAACATTCATTGACAAGGCTGAAGATTATTAGACTTTTGTAATGATGGGGAAAAATTAACTAGCTGCCCGGGAAAAATATTTTTACATTTTTCGGTACGTTGCAGTCCAACCGGGACTTAGATATTTTATAGAAAAATAACTCGTGAATTAAAAACTTTGTGTAGCCTGTATTATAGAGACTAACCTAAATAAGAAAACAAAAGCAAAAATATGATCATACCTCTTCTTATATGTATACGTCTTTTACATACTGATAAAGTTATTTTTAACAACTTTTAACTAATCTAACTTTACCATACGTTCTTGTCTACCTGTTATTCTTTTTCTTAAAAATCGTCACTTGGGTCCCAATAGGGGATTGGTGTTAACTTTATTCTGTTGACTGATTTTGCATAAAGTAGAATTTATTGGTGCCGGCTGATTTTTAATAACAGGTGCCGAAATTGCTTTCCAGGCCCCAAAATGGATTTCCATAGGGTCAAAATAAAAATACAAAAACATACAAAACCATGTATATCACTGGATAGACAATCAAAAATCAAGCAAAAACATGTAAAAACCATACCTTGAAAATGAATATTTTTCAAGATATTGATGGTAAAAGAGTTTCGTTTTCCGGGGGTAACGTCCCATGCTTTTATGCACAAAGCATGCATAAAGCACATTATTTTTGATAAATAACAAACATATTTATTCAAAAAAAGCACCCTGTCTGTAAAAGTGTTTCTCCCCAAAGGTTTTTCAGGGTTTGTTAGCGTACAAACAGTAAAATTAGGGCTGTAGGGGTTTTGTCGTTCCCCCCGGATTGACCAAAAATTACAACAATATGCAAAAAAAAGTTTTCTAGTTATTAAGTGCTAGGCACTTGTAAGGTTCGATAAAGGGTGAAAATCAATACGGTGCCTAGAAAATAGTTAAATGAAATTCTTTCCACGTATCCTACCATAGGATTTATCCTTGGTAAAAGTGCACCCTTGACACTGCATGCCGGATTTTATGGGATTTTTACAGAAATGCACTTATTACTTATTATTTCTGAAAAAAACTGAAGAAATGACCATATTTTCATGATAATACGTTTATCATATATTATGATGATAATACGTTTACAGATAATTCAACTTTCATGCAATGTGAACTTTGCACATTCCGCTAAATCCATATTTTTTCAGGTCGTAATAAAGGTTTGTGTTAAAAATGTTGCTTGTGGAGATAAATCAAATACAATACATTGACAAAGTTTTGAACCTCAGTACAAGTGGTCGTATTATTTAATCGTAATCATCTTCACTGTATTCTCTGTCTGTGTGAACAACATCATAGGCATCCTCGTCGCTGTTAGAATCATCGTTTTGCTCGTCTGCACCAACGTCGTCTAATCGAGTCTCTTCAGCATTTTCGTCTAATGTTTCAACTTCTTTAACTGATGGCAGTGGCTCGCCTTCAAACCAGATCGGCATAAATTTACCATCAACTTCCTCCCATCCATACTCTTGGATTTTTTGAAACATAGGAATTATTCAAGCAGTTGACAAACTCTAAAAATCAGAGGAAGTTAATTATAAGTCGTGTGATCTTCAGTGCATGAAAGGTATGTTCCTGTAAGCAAAGTTTTGCCAGAAATTTCTTAATGAAGGAAACCCCAACTATTTATGCAGTGCTTGTGCGGAAATTTTCACCATGTTTCCTAAGTTAGAGTATGGTAAATACAATGTTATCAACTTTTAGGACAATAGGTTAAGTATCTTATTGACTTGTATGGCCTTAGAAAGTGATCAAGTTATATGCCAATCCACAGAAAAATTACAATTACAAATAACATCATGAATGTATTTTGCAATTGTTAAAATCACTTGCTGATATATATTTTGATATACATACCTAAAGTTACATAATTGGTCCTCATAATTTTCATTTTCAAAGAAGATTCATCCGGTGGAATTCGTCTTGTGTCTGTAAACGTTTTCTTTCCATTCTTTTGAGTTTTGATAACAGTTGCGTATCTACTTTGTGCAGCTGTTGTCTCACTCCTCGGCCGATTGTATACTACATGTAAGATAATATGAATAACATCTGATATCGCGGCTCTTTCCCATCTCAGACTTGACAATAAGTCAACTGTACTAGGAATCTTCTGTATGCATTTGAATATACCAAGTTTAGATCTGCCAAAGAAGGGGGTGTATAGTCACAACCGGTTAAGGCATGAAAAGCTGGTAGAATCTTGCATACCGATTCTCCGAACAGGTATGCCAAAATTTCAGTTCTGTGTTATCTGCAAAATCTTCTACGCTACGCTACGATTTAGGCAATTTGACTCTTCCATTATCGCCTATCTGTCCTCTAGGTAGAACTATCCATGATACCAGATTATAAAGATCTGTGTTGACATCAGAGTTTCCCGTCATAATGTCTTTTGGTGTTGGTGGCCACGGTGTTGGTGTTTGCGTTTCACGAAGTGATTCGTGGAGCATTTGAGACGTGCTTTTAATCTCAACTCACCGACACACGACTCACCGACACATGACTCACCAACACACGACTCACCGATTATCCACACTCATTGTTTAAGTGTATTTTGTTATTGTGACAGAGAATTGTGTCAATTATGACACGTCCTCGTTGCTGACAGAAAATCTTCATATTGAATGTTTATTTTTACGCCTCAAACATTCTTTCATGAACAGCGATTAACTTAAAAGGCAGTCTATACTAAGCCATTATTTTAAAAACAATAATTCACTTAAGAAAATAGTTTAAACAGATCATTTGATCACTTCCTTCTTAACTACGTACTACTAAAAACAAACTTTAGTCTAATAATGATATGATTTCTATATTTACTATTAGTGTGGGTGTCAGCTGCCCAACAAGAGACAAATGTTTATCAACCTCGTTCCCAGGGCTTCTTGCCTTTTCGATATATATAACGATGCCGCAAACAACTCAAGCAATAATAATGTCAGCACCATAGGAATGGTGCGTGATCTTGACAACATTCTCAAAAATTTCCAAAATACAAAACTATGTCATTTATCAATCATCAAATTCAAACAGTATTGTGTAAATGGCTCGATGTCAATTTGATTTCTTCAAACTAAGTATAAAAGGGTTGTCGTGAAAAAAATAAGAGAAATTTCTGAAGTAACTCAAATCATTTTTGGTACGTAGGTTAAGGTAAGTAAGAACGGGGAGTTTTAAGTCCTTGGGCTTTCATCCTTAGTGCTTGGGTTCAGTGTAGTGCCCACCGACTTGCAACTAGGAATTTGTCAAAATCTGTCAAATCCGAGAACATCTTCCAAATAAAAAGATGGAAAGTGTTGTAAAAGATATTTAAAATACTATTTTTATAAGAAACCGGTAAATAAGAAACTAGGGCTCGGCTAGTCAAAAACATAAGAAATTCAAGGGCAGAGAAATAGCTTCGTCATTTTAAACAAAACATGTAGCGTTTATTCTGTTACATGGGTTTTGTTTCTGTGGTTTTCGAGAGTAAATATAAATAGCAAAGATAATAACGGATTTAGTACTGTTGGGGATATAGCATGATTTATGTGCAACTTGTTTGAACGGTAATTAAGGACTTCATAAACACATCGCACAGAAAATAGCGAATAAGACAGAAGAGCGCTATGAGAAGGTGATGAACATCATCCAATGTAAACTATCCTTTATGATACTTCGTTTTTGTCTCATGTATGTCAGAGGAAGCCGTTTATTTCACCGAAGTCAGAACTTTGATGACTTTGAA
Organism: Turritopsis rubra; assembly: GCA_039566895.2. Lineage (NCBI taxonomy): Eukaryota > Metazoa > Cnidaria > Hydrozoa > Anthoathecata > Oceaniidae > Turritopsis > Turritopsis rubra. Next base: position 953,796 of record CM077624.1, on the reverse strand, counting down.
ATTGCTTTCGATTTTACAAAGTGTAAATGAGCTGAGTATTGTTGTAATTATTGTAAGTATTTTATCACACTTTATCTTGTAAATATTGTCAAATAAGGACTTTTGAGAAACTTTGCAGGACTTGAAAATTGACTTTTTTTAGGAAACTTTCAGGGATAACTCCTTCAGGTAGTTTCTTATAGTCTTAATCATTATTTCTAGATCAAATATATCGATATCGTTCCAACTTTCAAGATGGAGTTGTCTGTACGATTTTTGCTTGAGCCAGTCATTTTGATGTTTGTGTTTGCTTCTATGATGCAAATGCCTATTGTCACACAGTATGTTTATAATGAATACAGTAAGGAGTTCAATCTTGTTTATGAGTACATGAATGATTCTTCATCGTGTGGACAGGCAATTATCAGTGCCACTCAGAAGACGGCACAGGACAAGGTAACACATCCGTTTAACTGATTTGGATGATTGGTGTGTATCTCCAGAATGAATAAAAAACTATTCTTTTATTACAGGTACAATCGTCAGTTGCGCATTTTAATATCGGATTGAGTTTCTGTTGGACAACGGCCACTGTCATAAGTTGTTTATTTTACGGAACACTTTCAGACCGAATTGGCCGCCGTTTTATCATCTTGTTAAATTGTGCTGGTTCTCTTCTGGATTCCAGTTTGATGCTGCTGGGAATGGTTTTAAAACTTCCTGTATATATGTTTTATGTTGGGATATTCATTAATGGAATAAGCGGAGCTTATAACGGGATGTTCATGATGGTTTATGCGTATTTGGGTGACATTACTCCAAAAGAAAAATTGCCAATTCGAATCGGTGTGTATGATTAAATAAAGTAACGTTTGCATCTAAAGCATTGCTATTTGTGGCAGTATAGAAATAACATTTCTGCCCATGGAATGACTAACTGTTTTGCTTTCCCAGCCGGCACCCAATGTTATTTTAACGTTAATTCGACATTAAATTTTATGTTGTGTAAACGTTAATAGTTCGTTAGATTGGGAGTCTTTTTCTAATGTTATTCTAATGTTAATAGTTAACGTTACGGTAACGTAACGCAACTTTACAGCAACGTTGCTTGAACGTAAAAGTAACGTTGTATTAACGATAATTATTTTGTTGGGCATCAGCTAAATGTTTTACATATAAGGTTTCCAGATCTAGGCAGGTTTTAAACTGATATTTTTAAGTTGACTATGTTTTCTATTTGTTTCCAATTTTCTATTATCTTGTTCTGTGATATTTAACCCAAATCCTTTTAAGGGAAGGTCCATTAAAATATAACCACTAATAGTTACATATTTTGGGTTTTATTACAAATAACATAAAGAATCCAGTTATAATTTTTCTTCCAATAAATATTACAAATTTTTAGCTTAAAGAAAAACATACTTCATCGGGATAAGACAAAACATTTACATGTTATGTGGATATTAACAAAACACTTCTACGTCTTAAACTTGAAATCATAAACAAGTTTAACAACACAATAAGTTTCAGCTCGAGCTTCATACGGTTGCAAAATAAGTTAGAACTCTCCTGGAAACTTATTTAATGCATTACGAGGAAGAAAATCTCTTTGGAAAGCTTGCCTTATATAAATTTTCAAAAATTCGTTGTGTAAGTTTCCCTTAAGCTGTTCTTTCTACGTACTACTTCTTGTCTTAAAATAACGTTTGACAATTTACCAGGTTACAAGATAATTACAATAAATTATATGGCATATTGTATATAATATATGGCATATAATAAAATATTAATAATCAAAAAAATTTTCTAATAACTTGTTAGTCTATTAAATGATCTTTTACACACTTCAAAATTTTTTTGTTGATTTGGTTCTCTGAGGAATCATAAGGGCAATAAAATAAGATTTTTTTCAATCCACATTTTAAGCCGTGCCGTAATTTCTTGGTCGTTTTAGAAATACAGAGTTTTTTTTCTCAAACATTTTCCACTTTTTCTTACGTTGCATCCAATAATCTATATATCATTTCTATATATCATTTCTATATATCATTTTTATATATCATTTCTATATATCATTTCTATATATTATTTCTATATATTATTTCTATATATCATTTCTATATATCATTGGAAATTATATTTTTCGGAAATTAGTCTTACTATTTGAAAAAAAGTTATTTTTATTTTTATTTTTATGCAAAAAATATTACCCTTCTTTCATATAATGAGTTCCTTTTTCAAAACTTTTTGTTAAATCTTTTCATAATTTACATCATCATAATCAGCACTCCTCATTCTAAAATAAGTTGTTACAGTTTTTTAAAAGAAGCTTCCAATTTTGTGCGTGCGTGCGTGTATGATTTTACACATAGTGAGGATGAAAGGTTTTCAAAACGGTCTTTTTACCCATTTTCATTCACTTCCCGGTGGAAATATAGAACTACGAGATATTCTACAGAAAGCTCTTTGAATAGAAAACGATTATCCGAAAAGAAATCGTTTTTGAAATTTTGTGTAAAAGACGCCTCTGTATACTTAATTCCTTTGATATTCATCCATTCTGTTTTATTTTTTAGTACACAGGGTACATTTACCAATGAAAAAAATATAAATTCTCAACAGAGAGATTTGAAGTGGAAAATAAACATAAGTTGAAGTTTAACTGGCTACGAGTTTAAACAGAAGTTGCTACCATGAATAAAAAAATATAATACATCTCCAAGTTTCAATCAACATTTATATTTTCTGCACTCGTACTGTCATTTTTTATTTTCACATGTATTATAACCTTAGGTAAAGTTGCACGAATGTTCAAAACCTAACATTAAATGTAACTTTTAAGTAACATTATTTTAACGTTGCCAAAACGTTGTAAAGTTAACGTTAATAAGTTACGTTAATTTAACACTAGAATAACGTCAGATAACGTAAAACCCGTATACAAACGTCAGTCTTATGTTAATCTAACGTTGGGTGCCGGGTGGGTTGTGTTTTCTATTTTTTTCGTTTAGTTTTGTTTTTTGTTTTTGTTTTTTCATTTCCAGTGGTTAGCCATGTACTTACCATTGCTGGCATAACCCCTACCCTAAATCATTTAAGATACAAGAAGAAGAAATTTCGCATTTTAAGTGGAGTGCTACTTGACTAAGATATTAGCAGCAGTAATAGTGTTTTGTAATGTTTATACAAATACCTTGACATCTGTTTACCTCGAACACGTAAAACGGTTGCTATTTTCCTTTAGCGATAATGGAAGCGACAGGATTGGTTAGTCGATGCGTTAGTTTCTATACCAGTGGCGCATTTATACAAAAGTATGGGTTTATTCCACCTCAGATTTTGATGGTATCATTATATTTGGCTTCAACTTTATATGTTGTCTTCATTTTAAAAGAATCACTCAAAGATGTGAACATAGAAGAAAACAGAAAAGAAGATAAAACAACAAAATCTGTTGAATCAAAAGGACAGCGCATCAAACAAATTCTTCGTCAATTTCACCAACAGCCTAAACTTTTGTGGTGTGTGCTAACAAAAAATAGGCCAGATCGTAGGATGGTCTACTTACCGGTCGCTATTCTGACACTTGTCAGCTGTTTTACAGCTGCATTTTATCCGGTCATAGCGTTGTACCTAATGAACAGGCCATTTTGTTTTCCGCCGCACGAAATCGGAAATTACCTTGGTACTGAGATGATTGCTAGCGCAGTGGCAACCCTTATTGTTGTGAAGGTGTTCTTATTGTATATTCCACGTTACCTTGTGGCGCTGATATCACCTGTTTTTGGTATCGCTGGTGCATTACTGCTTGCATTGGTAAAACACAAGGACAGTGCTTATGGAGGTACTAAATTACTTTCTTTAGGGTATAATTTTCAAGTTATTTGATTTCGTCATTTGTAAGAGCAATTTTGTAGTTTTTAAACAAGTTTAAAATATTTTTGACACCACTTTTTGGCATACTGTTTCTCATTTTTTATGTCAGATTGTCAGGTATCAGATTGTTAGATTGCTAGAAACTCCTATAAAGACCAATTCAGATATACTTGCTATTTCTTTTAGCTCTTGGATTGCGAGCATTTACGTTAGTACACATTCCCATATTTCGTGCAACACTTACTGAAAATGTTGAACTTTCAGAGCAAGGTATATGAGATTTTTCATTTTCAAAGACTGTTTCATAATATTTTAAAAGAAAAGGAGAATAGTCTTTCCAAAAATGTATTTCTTTTCTAGGATCGATATATTCCGTTGTGACAGTCCTGGAAACAATTGCAATGTTTGTTGGGGGTTTTATTTTCAACTTCTCGTATTCAAAACTCAATGCTGCCGGTTCATCTCAGTTGTTTTTTTACATCCCTGCTGCTGCATTATTGATACCACTGATTTTAACATTGTAAGTAATAAAGAATGACAATAAAAAAACTCGCTTCAAACAAAGTTCAAGGAAACATAATAGATTTTAATTTATCTTTAGATTGTTTTGGTTTCTTTGGAGAAGACCTGCAAAGAAAAAGCACAATTTTGATCTAACAGTCATAAGCAATCCCAATGCAGGAATGCCAACATAGATCCATTCGTAGAAAAGCAGTTACTTACAACTTACAACATTTTGTTGTAATAGGAAAGAAGTAAAGAGCTTGTTAAGATATTTGCCTGTAAATGTATCTATATTTTTATATCTTTCCCTTAGGACGAAATATATGTTAAAACCAAGGTTTTTCTCCTCCTTTTCCTCCTTCTCCGTTCACTTTTATAGCCGGCATTAAATTTTGTGCATCAAAGCTAAGAGGTTGGAATAGGGGCTGGTTTGCAGTGAAGTAGCGTGTTGTTGGTATAAACCATTTTGTAAATGTTTTGTTGGAAGAGCCCTGTTTTACTGAATTAAGGTTTAATTTTTCATCTGTTTACTGGTTTTGCATTATGATACTAGCAACAGATGCTTGTCAACAAAACAGTGCATGATTTTGGAGGTGCTGTTTTCATCTTGTCGAACTGTTTATCAGTTAGCTAAGAGCTTTTATATTATTTAAACAAACATTACCTAGATGGATGAAATGTTTTCATTAATAAAAAAATGTTTAAAGACCAAAATGATGAGTTGAGGTTGCAGAGTTTACTTTCATAACGATTTATTTTTTGGTTCTTTTTGTGTCGCAAATAAAGGAAGAAAAGATATATAGTTAAGCCATGTCATGATATGTGATATACGATGTATTAGCGACACGACGATAATAAATAATGACTGAAGTGACAACTCATAACATTAAAGTTCTTGACGCCATTTATTCTTTTGCAAAAGTGTAAAGAATTATACGAGGCTGTTAGCAACTGTGACTGTAAAACAACAAATTCTTCTGAAGTTAGGTTCCATGCTGAGAATGAACTTTTGTAAAGGACTGTTGTTTGTTTTATCTATAAGTATTTGAGGATAGTGAATTTATCATCGGTAATTCACATGATCGTTGTCATTTTTCTATGAAATTAAATTAAAAAAAACATTAGTTTTTGGTGAATTTATGAAAAAGTCTATTGTTTATCTTTTTTAGAAAAGGTTACAATAAGTAATTTTGTAAGTTACAGTAAACATGATTAGGAGCAGATTTAGCGCTAAACGGTATATATATTTGAAAATGCAAAATTTGAAATAATCCAACATCGGATTAGAACCGCTTTGATTGATTCAATGACAGGTTTTCACAATAACTTTATGGCATTTTTGGGTGATCTTAATTAGGCAGAAATCGTGATTTAGACAGTGAGGGCCGTTTCTTTTCTAACCATCAGCTTCGTTTACAAAAAATCTTAACTGAAAAGTTCCAACGGTGCTGGCATCCTTCTAAAGTAACTTCTTTTACTTTCTTAAAAGTGTAGCAACATGCTGTAAGAGAAAAACCGTTGGAAGATATAAAAAAGACGCGATATTATTTTCCACGTTTCTTGTTCGATAGAACCGACTGGTGGCCTAGTGGTAGAGTGCTCACCGCCAGTGTGGGAGGTCAGGGTTCAAATCCTGGCCGAGTCATCCCAGCGACTATAACAGTGTGAATCGAACCACTCAGCTTAGCACTCAGCTTGAGAGCGGGGTTGATGTCTAAGGGGGTTGTCTGGTTGAGCGGTTGAAGCATACTTGCGGCTTCCGTAGCCCAAATGGGGGCTTTAAATGCTCTAGGACCTCCTACGCAGGACCCTCATTGATGACAGTTCTATCAGAACTGAAGAGGCTATCCTGGGTAAACATTAATAATAATAATAAGATCTAGGAGTATAGATATCTATCTCTCTGTAGATAGAGGACAGTATAAATTTCCACGTTTCCGAAGATAAAAATAGCGACGTGGCTTCATTCCAGTTTAGGTATTGCGATACACTTGCAAATCACGACACAACAGAAACACCATAAACTACTATTAGAGTATCATTCTGATCGACAGAACCTCTTTTGCGGTCAGTCACTCTAATAAACCTAGCTGGAGAACTTATTCCAGATATTTCGTTTAAAAGCTTATACTTTGCGGCCGGTGGCCTTGTGGTAGAATGCTCTTCTCCAGTGTGAATCAATCCATTCAGCTTAGCACTCAGTTTGAGCGCGGGATCTATATCTGAAAGGGTTGTATGTTTGAGCGATTGAAGAATACTTGCGGCTTTTCCGTAGCGAAATTACCGGCTTTAAATGCTGTATTTCTTTCTTTCTTTCTTTCTTTCTTTCTTTATTTGCAGATTCGTGAATAACGAGTTCGCTCCCTAAAATGAAGAGTAGGAAGCAATGCTTTTAGCTGTCTGGGGACCATTTTAAATTATAATACCTGGAAAAACTAGGCTTAAAAGATGCGGCACATGTCTTCTATTGCGGAAAAAACCGTCTGATGAAATATCATATCTTTTAAAATTTTTACGCAGCGCTTATGTTGGAGTTTCATTTTCGGGAGCAGAGGCGCGTAGTTTCCAAAGAAAAAAAGCTGATGAAACCCCTTTTACCTTGTGAATATATAGTCAAATAGTAGTTCAAAGTAGCATCATTCCACACCATTCCACACAGAGGTTCTGTTATCTATCTAGAAAACAAGCAATTTTTCGTCGTTCGGAAGTCTCGTATAAGTGTAACTGTATAACGGTACTTAACTGTGTGAAAACCACAAATGTTGACTCTTTGGTTCTCTCTCATTTAAGTCTTTTTCTTGATAAATTTGAATATTTTTTTGTTTAGAACGTTGAAAGAACCTTCCAAACGCAGGGAACGCAGCATCCTAGTTTTTCATATTCGTGGGACAAGTTAACATGAAATATAAACTGTCCATTTTACGGCATAACCGTCTCAGGATCTTCAGACGAGAACTTTAAGTGAAACTTGTAGGTCGGTTCTTTAGGTGGAACCTAGACGTGGGCATAAACGCGGATCTCCACTAGGCGGGAAGATGTAGAGGCGGAAATTTTTACCGCTACCTGATTGGCTAGGCAAAGTATCGCCAGGCGAATGGTAAAAATTGTTTCCACTTTTTTCCGCTCAAGATTTTTTCGCCTTGTGAAAATCCAGCATAAATCATGAGATAAATTTCTTAATGCGTGTGCATGTAGTTTGTGGTCCAGTGCCTCACTTAATGGTCACGGGTCCCAGTTTTCATGGTATGTCCTTTTGTACTTATTGTGAATGCTCGATTAACCGCCTTGAGGGAATTAAAAGAAATAAATGCACTAGCAAAGAGGGATTTGGTGAAAAACTCTTTAAAAGGACATAAACGATGGATAAAAATGTATATAAACAAGGAAAGCAGAAACGTTATTGTTCAAAGAAGATTTCTTCTATGGCATAAACAGAAGGACTAAAAGCGGGGGAGAAGAAAATGCGGTATCTATGAAAAACTTCTAAATAAAGAAGTGACACTGAAACCAGTATTGACATTAATGTTCTTTCTATATAATCGGAGAGAATTCCTTAAGTTCCGACTGTTAATTGTATAGAGTTGTTTTATTTGGGGATTTTTTCACCAGTAACACAAAGAAAACAAGAAAAACTCGACAACTACTTTAAAGTTGGTATCTTTTTCTTCAGTGATTACAACAAAAACAGAGTAAAAATTATTGTAGAACACTGAACAACCAACAAACTGAACAACAAACAAAGGAACGCAATTATAAAACTAAAGCACGAAACGAAAGTGAAGTATTTTAGAGGAGGTCTTGAATGGCGAAGAAGCCGTGTGCAAAAAATAAATAAAAAATAAACTAACACTCTTTATGTTGCAAAATTCGTTTGCGATTTTCAAAAAAGATCAAAATTTGAAAAAACATAACAGAAGAGGCGTTATATAGTATGACAACAATTTATTTCCGACCGCCATTGTGCGAAAGGATCTTCTCCTGTTTTGTCCGAACATTAAATAGGAGAGTTTCATCACTGTACCTTGTCCGAACATTAGATAGGAGAGTTTCATCACTGTACCTTGTCCGAACATTAAATAGGAGAGTTTCATCACTGTACCTTGTCCGAACATTAAATAGGAGAGTTTCATCACTGTACCTTGTCCGAACATTAGATAGGAGAGTTTCATCACCTTTTGTACCTTGTCCAAACATTAGATAGGAGAGTTTCATCACTGTACCTTGTCCGAACATTAGATAGGAGAGTTTCATCACCTTTTGTACCTTGTCCGAACATTAGATAGGAGAGTGTCATCACTGTACCTTGTCCGAACATTAGATAGGAGAGTTTCATCACCTTTTGTACCTTGTCCAAACATTAGATAGGAGAGTTTCATCACCTTTTGTACCTTGTCCGAACATTAGATAGGAGAGTTTCATCACTGTACCTTTTACGAACATTAGATAGGAGAGTTTTATCACTGTACCTTTTACAAACATTAGATAGGAGAGTTTCATCACCTTTTGTACTTTTTACGAAGAACGCTTAGCTCTTTATTTTTTAAGACTCGATCAAATTCGGATGCTTTCTGAAATTTCGGATACTTTCACCTTTTCTGCTGAACTTCCTTCAATTAACTCCCGAAAATGCAATATTTTCTAAATCGAAATCAGAAAACACCACACTCTTCTCCAACACGGTGTTACGTCGTCTTTGTCGCCGTCACTTTCGCTATTGCCTGCATCCAATTATCAACATCACTTTCTTTCACAGAACCAGTCGCAGTTGCAGCTGAAAATGAAAAATAACAATTGTTACTAAAACCTTCTTCCAAAGTACAGGTCACGAGTATTCTCTTTCAGATTAAATAATAACAACAGTCCCTTGCATTATATAGAGATTATATTTAGATTTTCTGTTATCATTATACATAATCATTATTATTGTGCTGTTCAAAACGAAAATTACGCAATTGATGAGAAGATATATTTTTGCTAGCAAGTGTATGACCAAAAACTGAAGTCAAAATAAAGGCACGAAGAAACCAGTGGGTACTCATCCTTCAGACGTCCCGTGGACGTCCTCTCGTCTACCTCTCGTCCACGTACCAATATGGATGTCTTCCTGACGTCCTTTGAACGTCCTCTTGAAGTCCCTGTTGGACATCCTATTTGAGCAGACGTATTAGACTTCACTTTCGTCTCCGGGACGTCCTAACTGAACGTCCATGAGACGTCCCTATACCCACTGGGAAACAGTATCCAGATCTTACAAAAACTGAAGAAGCTGATAAGCAATTATACCCAGCATTTATCAAAATTATGATAGAATAGCTCTGAAAGAATAACTAACCTTCCGGTGTTTTTTTGTCGATTATATAACGGATTTTATCTCGCAGACAAATTTCTGGAATACTTGCAAACAGAGGACTTTCCTTTTTCTTTTCTCTAGCTATTATCATTGATATTATTCCTTTCTCTATATCATCGTGGAAGAGACATTTGATAGCATTTTCCAGATTCCTTTCCGGAGATTCCTTTCAACAGGCTTCGTAATGAGGCACAAGTTTCACGTGCTTTTTTGTTGTTTTTTCTTGAAGGTAGTAGATTCTTTTAGCAGTCTCCTCAGAATGGTACATTAGATTAGCAAGGTCTTCTTTCAGTTCCTGACTTGTACTTTTGAGACATCTGATTTTCTAACAAGATTGGCGCTGATTCTTGGGCGATTGTCAGCATGGCCAACAGTCCCCCCCCCCCCAAAGAGTTAATTTGGGCAGTAACTATAGAAGAGGACATTTTGTTTCCACTCCAGCTGACAAATACGGGATCCTCATTTCCATTGCGAATCCCTTCTAGTTTATTCTGGATATTTTCAACTTATATCACCATTTCTTCATACAAGCTGGAACGCACTACAATGCAGGCAGGGCCAGCTGTAGTGATAGTGTTGTGGCCAATTACGTTTATGCGATAGGAGTTATCAATTAATTTAGCGGTTCGGAATTCTCTCATTGTCATATTAGCCAACGAAACTATTCTGGCAGTCTAAACAAAGATACAATAAGATAAAATCCCTTGTGTTACGAAGTTGTCTAAGAGTTGGATCATTCTTGTTTGTTCGGTACATTTTATTAGCCTTTAGCGCATATGCGACTAGTTCTGAATTGTCAAGCACTTTCATGTCAGATGCATTAAAGAGTTGAGTGATCTGTTCTAAGTCTTCTTCCCAACAACCTTGTTGTTGTTATTTGGGATACAGAGTAATCGAGTTAGTGCAGACCACAATTAACGCATGAGATTTTTCTTTGTAAGATAACAATTCGTCCGCCTCATCCGCAATAATGAAGGTGTAGAAGACTCGAGGTTAAATAAACTTTGCTGGTTGCTGGTTTTCGATCGGTTCTTTCAAAATATACTAGCTACTTTGTCCCGTATAGTTTTACGATCAAAAAGATGCATGAAATCAAAAATTTCCTCGCTACATGCTTTTAATATTTTGATTACTTGCTGAACATGTTGGTCAGCCTGTCGGGGTGGCTTTTTCCATGGCGTAAGTAACGCTTCAGGTTCATTCCCATCAATATCTTGTTCATCACCATTACTATTATCTATTTGGTCGTTTTCGTTTCCTATTGTATCTACAACAAAATAAGCCAGTTATTTTTATTTACATCCCAAGAAATAAGTAACTACCTTCACACTCAGGTTGTGCATTATCTAGACCACAACATATAATACTTACCACAACATATAATACTTAGTACTATAAAAAATGCAACTAGATATTTCCGAGCGCCCAAATTTAATTATGTTTAGTGATGTAATGATGTGAAAATTGCATAACATCATCCATGACACTGGCATCGTCTGCTGATGTTAAGAATGAATTCAAAATAACAGAATCTCCAAGGGGTGTTTTAGCTAGTGTATGTAGCTATATGTATGGGAGAGAGAATAGCTAAGAATAGTGTCATTAGGTAATTAATCAACAATAACATAATCACTTTTACACCGACATTAACACGAACTTCAGAGGAGGGATAATGTAAAGTTTTATTTTCGGGAGCTTGATCCTGAAATTGAAATCGTATTAACTTTGATGAAACAATGCGGTGTGCAACATGGTGTGATCCCGTGGAGACTGTAAAGCTATGTAGAGGATAGCTAGGTTATGACACTATACACGAGGAGTTGTTCCGCTATCACCACAAACGTCGGTTTTCAAAGACACTGTACTACGATCTAGTAGAAGTTGCAATGCATGCAGACAGAGTATTGGATTGGTACTTTGACGCAGGCGAGAAGAAGTTTCTAGGGGAGTCTTCAGTAACTCGAACGATGAAGGTTATTGAAGAATGTGATAACTAATATTCTAATGGAATATACAAACAAGCGTGGTTCGTAGTTTCTTCTTAATATCACTCCAGTCTAGGTCGACATTCGTCTCTTCGTCGATGATTTTTAAATCTGACTTTTCCTTCGGATACCAAGTAAAGAGCATTTTTTCCTGTCTTCGTGTTGTGTTGTTTATGACGTCCAGAGATAGCTAGAACGGATTTCTCCGCTTATCTAAGGTTTCATCTGATATACAATCGTCTATGATGAAAAGTGTCTTTTCATCTGCAAATAGGTTAGAAAATCTAGCGATCCAGTCAAATACCCTTTTTCCTGGTAGATCTTCAGGTACTATGAGGAAAATATCATCATCCTCCCATAGGACCTGACATGTGCGATACGTCATATTATATCTGAGAGTAGGACAGATGATCACGACGTAGTCAAAGATGCTTCAACTGGTTTTGTAGAAGACGAAGAACCAACTCTGTCTTTCCACACCCAGTCTGTCCAGAGAAAATCGCGGTACAAAGTTCTTTCACGAGATCCATTTATTTTGATAGCCAACACTCGCTAAACGCCCATTTTCAAATTTGACTTGTCCATTTTGCAAGACGTAGAGGTAACAGTTAATAGGGCCTGCAGACTCGGCTCTCTTGTTTATTGCTAAAGTCACACCGTCACTCGTGTTCTTGAGTTGTCTACCCGTTCCGTGTAGCTTGTTGTTAGCCGTAGTTCTGAAATCGATGAACAACGAATAACTCGATTTGTAAAAGTATGCTGGAGATATACACGTGTGCTTGTCTTGTCGCTGAAATATTGCCACGCATTCTCATACATGTCTTTCGGAAGCAAGCCGTGAGTGTATAGCTGATTCGGTTCACCTTCAACTGTCTACTCTCGAGATCTTGGGATTGTAAAACTTCTCGTTGTCGAAAGCGTACGCTTTTCGATTACCAGGTTCGACGAAGAGCATCAAAATAGCGTTTAAACTCTCGCTTGGTACGTTAACTTGTATGTTCCACATGGTATCTTCTTTTTTCAGTGGTATCGCGCGGTGTCTCAAGACTCTGGTGTAGGGTAAAAAGCGATTTATGGAAGCGGTCTCGACAACCTGTTAGCATCCAGTATCTTCTACTTTGTCGAACTCCAAAGTGATCGAAGATATGGTATACGTACCATCAGGATCCTTCTTCAAACCTCCGCTTCCTGTTCCAGCGTCTTGGATATCATTTCCATAAGGAGCGAATTTTAATCGAAAACTTAGTCAATCAATTCGAAATATTCCCGCAAGGAGATCGCGAATCTGTTGCCATGTTGCCTCCAGAGGTTTTAACCCCGAGTTTACTGATATCTCCTTCATCATCTACACTTTGTTCGATCTTGAAAAGCTTGTGTTTCTCCGAAGCCCACTTATCTGTGTAAAGATGAAACACATCGATGTCAGAGATCGACTGCACGATCGACTGCACGATATTCCCTTCGTATTCGATTATAAGCTCGCTAATTAAGGCCTTTCTGAGATTATTCACGATATACCTCGCTGTGTTTGTACTCTTCACTTCAAAATCAAAAGTAAGCTTCAATCTTTCAGGTAGCATGACATCGTTTGCACCAAGATTTGGTATCCTCACATGTAAGACCTGGTTCTGATCGATCGTACTCGGTGTATGTGAGATTGAGAAATGGTGTGAAATGAGAATTTAGCGAGCTTAGACCGCTTCAAGGTAACATCTGCAAATGGTTTGACAAAATTTAAACAAATAAAAAAATCTAACAGGCACAATATCAATCATTAGAGACTTATTATATAAAACCTACGCCCGCTACGTATGGTTTGCAAATACGGCACGGGCAGTTTGTAGGTTTCCATTTACTTATTTGACTTTTAAACATTTCGAGAGACTTAACCTAAGATTTTGTGGTAGTCTGTTCCATGTTTTTATACTGCAATAGATTCTTCACAAAATACACGTTTAACATGGGGTATTTCAAAATGGCTGTTGTTGCAAAAATTATAAACAGTGTGGTTTTTCTCCTTAAACAGTTCTGAAAATATTTCAGGAGAAATTCCATTTACAACTTTAAACATTTGTGTCCAAGTATTTGAAGGTTCGGTGATGTATGCAAACAGAAGTTCCTGGGACGAAGATTGTTTGTCACTATACACAATTTTAAGGAATCTTTCATGTATTCTACTTATCTTGTGGTTCATCTCTCCACTATAGAACATCCAAGTTAGAGGACAGTAAGAAAACTGCCTTTTGTCAATATCCATAAATTGTGCTACCCTAGGAAGGGCATATAATTTTTGATTTGCTTTTTTACACATGGAGTTTATGTGATTCTTAAAAGTTAGTTTGTTGTCGATCTCAACGCCCAATAATTTAACAGAATCATTACTTGTGATGCAAAAGTTTGCTAAAGTTAGCGAAATATGTTCCGAAGAACTCGCTATTAGATTAAATTTATCTGGGTTATCTTTCAAGATTGTTCGAAAACCATTTTAGGAGATCTGAAGGTGATTTCTCTAACAAGGAAACAACATCTAAGATGCAATCTCCAGTGACATAGGGGATGGTATCATCAGCAAAACTCGTAAAATTAACATCGTCGATTATAAAGAAAAGGTCACATAAAAATATGTTGAATAAAAGTGGGCCTAGTATTGAACCCTGTGGGACACCAAATAAAAGTTCTATCCAAGAGCTGTAAAAATTTCCAATCTTAGTTCTTTGTATTCTATCAGATAAATAACTTGAGAGCTTTTTCATCAAAACCATAAGCATGCAGCTTTGCAAGAATTAATTCATGTGAAAGGCAATCAAACGCTTTTGAAAGATCTGTAAGTAGTGCTGCAATGTGCTGTCCTTTATCATAACTAGATTTCCATTTTTCAATCATTGCTAGAAGACAATGTTGGGTGTTATATCCTTTTTGAAAACCGCATTGAAATTTAGAGAAACGTTTGTCAAAGAAATTAGATATTAGATATTAGATAGATATAATTAGCAAAAATTTCTGTCCTTCAGGTATATGTGACTCAATCCTATGATCAACATTCATTGACAAGGCTGAAGATTATTAGACTTTTGTAATGATGGGGAAAAATTAACTAGCTGCCCGGGAAAAATATTTTTACATTTTTCGGTACGTTGCAGTCCAACCGGGACTTAGATATTTTATAGAAAAATAACTCGTGAATTAAAAACTTTGTGTAGCCTGTATTATAGAGACTAACCTAAATAAGAAAACAAAAGCAAAAATATGATCATACCTCTTCTTATATGTATACGTCTTTTACATACTGATAAAGTTATTTTTAACAACTTTTAACTAATCTAACTTTACCATACGTTCTTGTCTACCTGTTATTCTTTTTCTTAAAAATCGTCACTTGGGTCCCAATAGGGGATTGGTGTTAACTTTATTCTGTTGACTGATTTTGCATAAAGTAGAATTTATTGGTGCCGGCTGATTTTTAATAACAGGTGCCGAAATTGCTTTCCAGGCCCCAAAATGGATTTCCATAGGGTCAAAATAAAAATACAAAAACATACAAAACCATGTATATCACTGGATAGACAATCAAAAATCAAGCAAAAACATGTAAAAACCATACCTTGAAAATGAATATTTTTCAAGATATTGATGGTAAAAGAGTTTCGTTTTCCGGGGGTAACGTCCCATGCTTTTATGCACAAAGCATGCATAAAGCACATTATTTTTGATAAATAACAAAATATTTATTCAAAAAAAGCACCCTGTCTGTAAAAGTGTTTCTCCCCAAAGGTTTTTCAGGGTTTGTTAGCGTACAAACAGTAAAATTAGGGCTGTAGGGGTTTTGTCGTTCCCCCCGGATTGACCAAAAATTACAACAATATGCAAAAAAAAGTTTTCTAGTTATTAAGTGCTAGGCACTTGTAAGGTTCGATAAAGGGTGAAAATCAATACGGTGCCTAGAAAATAGTTAAATGAAATTCTTTCCACGTATCCTACCATAGGATTTATCCTTGGTAAAAGTGCACCCTTGACACTGCATGCCGGATTTTATGGGATTTTTACAGAAATGCACTTATTACTTATTATTTCTGAAAAAAACTGAAGAAATGACCATATTTTCATGATAATACGTTTATCATATATTATGATGATAATACGTTTACAGATAATTCAACTTTCATGCAATGTGAACTTTGCACATTCCGCTAAATCCATATTTTTTCAGGTCGTAATAAAGGTTTGTGTTAAAAATGTTGCTTGTGGAGATAAATCAAATACAATACATTGACAAAGTTTTGAACCTCAGTACAAGTGGTCGTATTATTTAATCGTAATCATCTTCACTGTATTCTCTGTCTGTGTGAACAACATCATAGGCATCCTCGTCGCTGTTAGAATCATCGTTTTGCTCGTCTGCACCAACGTCGTCTAATCGAGTCTCTTCAGCATTTTCGTCTAATGTTTCAACTTCTTTAACTGATGGCAGTGGCTCGCCTTCAAACCAGATCGGCATAAATTTACCATCAACTTCCTCCCATCCATACTCTTGGATTTTTTGAAACATAGGAATTATTCAAGCAGTTGACAAACTCTAAAAATCAGAGGAAGTTAATTATAAGTCGTGTGATCTTCAGTGCATGAAAGGTATGTTCCTGTAAGCAAAGTTTTGCCAGAAATTTCTTAATGAAGGAAACCCCAACTATTTATGCAGTGCTTGTGCGGAAATTTTCACCATGTTTCCTAAGTTAGAGTATGGTAAATACAATGTTATCAACTTTTAGGACAATAGGTTAAGTATCTTATTGACTTGTATGGCCTTAGAAAGTGATCAAGTTATATGCCAATCCACAGAAAAATTACAATTACAAATAACATCATGAATGTATTTTGCAATTGTTAAAATCACTTGCTGATATATATTTTGATATACATACCTAAAGTTACATAATTGGTCCTCATAATTTTCATTTTCAAAGAAGATTCATCCGGTGGAATTCGTCTTGTGTCTGTAAACGTTTTCTTTCCATTCTTTTGAGTTTTGATAACAGTTGCGTATCTACTTTGTGCAGCTGTTGTCTCACTCCTCGGCCGATTGTATACTACATGTAAGATAATATGAATAACATCTGATATCGCGGCTCTTTCCCATCTCAGACTTGACAATAAGTCAACTGTACTAGGAATCTTCTGTATGCATTTGAATATACCAAGTTTAGATCTGCCAAAGAAGGGGGTGTATAGTCACAACCGGTTAAGGCATGAAAAGCTGGTAGAATCTTGCATACCGATTCTCCGAACAGGTATGCCAAAATTTCAGTTCTGTGTTATCTGCAAAATCTTCTACGCTACGCTACGATTTAGGCAATTTGACTCTTCCATTATCGCCTATCTGTCCTCTAGGTAGAACTATCCATGATACCAGATTATAAAGATCTGTGTTGACATCAGAGTTTCCCGTCATAATGTCTTTTGGTGTTGGTGGCCACGGTGTTGGTGTTTGCGTTTCACGAAGTGATTCGTGGAGCATTTGAGACGTGCTTTTAATCTCAACTCACCGACACACGACTCACCGACACATGACTCACCAACACACGACTCACCGATTATCCACACTCATTGTTTAAGTGTATTTTGTTATTGTGACAGAGAATTGTGTCAATTATGACACGTCCTCGTTGCTGACAGAAAATCTTCATATTGAATGTTTATTTTTACGCCTCAAACATTCTTTCATGAACAGCGATTAACTTAAAAGGCAGTCTATACTAAGCCATTATTTTAAAAACAATAATTCACTTAAGAAAATAGTTTAAACAGATCATTTGATCACTTCCTTCTTAACTACGTACTACTAAAAACAAACTTTAGTCTAATAATGATATGATTTCTATATTTACTATTAGTGTGGGTGTCAGCTGCCCAACAAGAGACAAATGTTTATCAACCTCGTTCCCAGGGCTTCTTGCCTTTTCGATATATATAACGATGCCGCAAACAACTCAAGCAATAATAATGTCAGCACCATAGGAATGGTGCGTGATCTTGACAACATTCTCAAAAATTTCCAAAATACAAAACTATGTCATTTATCAATCATCAAATTCAAACAGTATTGTGTAAATGGCTCGATGTCAATTTGATTTCTTCAAACTAAGTATAAAAGGGTTGTCGTGAAAAAAATAAGAGAAATTTCTGAAGTAACTCAAATCATTTTTGGTACGTAGGTTAAGGTAAGTAAGAACGGGGAGTTTTAAGTCCTTGGGCTTTCATCCTTAGTGCTTGGGTTCAGTGTAGTGCCCACCGACTTGCAACTAGGAATTTGTCAAAATCTGTCAAATCCGAGAACATCTTCCAAATAAAAAGATGGAAAGTGTTGTAAAAGATATTTAAATATATATTTTTATAAGAAACCGGTAAATAAGAAACTAGGGCTCGGCTAGTCAAAAACATAAGAAATTCAAGGGCAGAGAAATAGCTTCGTCATTTTAAACAAAACATGTAGCGTTTATTCTGTTACATGGGTTTTGTTTCTGTGGTTTTCGAGAGTAAATATAAATAGCAAAGATAATAACGGATTTAGTACTGTTGGGGATATAGCATGATTTATGTGCAACTTGTTTGAACGGTAATTAAGGACTTCATAAACACATCGCACAGAAAATAGCGAATAAGACAGAAGAGCGCTATGAGAAGGTGATGAACATCATCCAATGTAAACTATCCTTTATGATACTTCGTTTTTGTCTCATGTATGTCAGAGGAAGCCGTTTATTTCACCGAAGTCAGAACTTTGATGACTTTGAAATTGCTTTCGATTTTACAAAGTGTAAATGAGCTGAGTATTGTTGTAATTATTGTAAGTATTTTATCACACTTTATCTTGTAAATATTGTCAAATAAGGACTTTTGAGAAACTTTGCAGGACTTGAAAATTGACTTTTTTTAGGAAACTTTCAGGGATAACTCCTTCAGGTAGTTTCTTATAGTCTTAATCATTATTTCTAGATCAAATATATCGATATCGTTCCAACTTTCAAGATGGAGTTGTCTGTACGATTTTTGCTTGAGCCAGTCATTTTGATGTTTGTGTTTGCTTCTATGATGCAAATGCCTATTGTCACACAGTATGTTTATAATGAATACAGTAAGGAGTTCAATCTTGTTTATGAGTACATGAATGATTCTTCATCGTGTGGACAGGCAATTATCAGTGCCACTCAGAAGACGGCACAGGACAAGGTAACACATCCGTTTAACTGATTTGGATGATTGGTGTGTATCTCCAGAATGAATAAAAAACTATTCTTTTATTACAGGTACAATCGTCAGTTGCGCATTTTAATATCGGATTGAGTTTCTGTTGGACAACGGCCACTGTCATAAGTTGTTTATTTTACGGAACACTTTCAGACCGAATTGGCCGCCGTTTTATCATCTTGTTAAATTGTGCTGGTTCTCTTCTGGATTCCAGTTTGATGCTGCTGGGAATGGTTTTAAAACTTCCTGTATATATGTTTTATGTTGGGATATTCATTAATGGAATAAGCGGAGCTTATAACGGGATGTTCATGATGGTTTATGCGTATTTGGGTGACATTACTCCAAAAGAAAAATTGCCAATTCGAATCGGTGTGTTATGATTAAATAAAGTAACGTTTGCATCTAAAGCATTGCTATTTGTGGCAGTATAGAAATAACATTTCTGCC